>CM055406.1:46907318-46919349 GCA_029228625.1 Pseudolycoriella hygida | reverse complement strand
AATTCGATAGAATTTTTGGAATTTTCGGAACTTCTGAATTTCGGAAATTTTGTGGAATTTTTGTAATTTCGATGGAATTTTTTTATGGAATTGGAATTTTTGGTACAAATTTTTGACCAGTGGATAACCCCTCCCTTTAAACAAAAACTTTGTCGGTTTTCAAAATTAATATTTGGAAAATTCGCACGAACTTTCTGAAAAACCCCCCTTTGCTCGTAACCAAATTCCTCCGACTGTATTATAAGCAATACGAAATTATTCTTATAAACACAAAACACAAGAAAAGTACTTGATTAAAAGAGAGAGAGATTACCACAAATCTTCGACAGTAAATTTGATGCAAGTTTGATTGATGATTAATGGTGCAAAAGGAAATACTTGAGATGACATTGAAGTGATGATACGAATTTGAAAGTATTCGTTGTGCTATTTTATTGCAAATATGGATTTACCTGTTATTTTATGAAGACCGGGTGATTCATATGTGATTGAACATTTTGTCATCACCACTCATCGCACGTACAGGTAAGCCGTTATAAAAGATTAACGTAAATTTTTACGTCCATCGTCGCGTCGTCGTCGTGTCATTGCAATCCAAATTTAAGTTCAAATTATTAAGTTTTACAACCGAAAGCTAATTTAATTGAAAACAAAAACTGATGAGTAGCATACCTTTTGGCGATATTGTGTTTACATATCCTTTCCTCATGCATGCTATGCGATCAAGGTAGTTTGTTTTTATGATGGGTGCTCTGTTAAACAAAAAGTAATTATACATATATTATGACTTATGATAAGGATCTTAAATAGTTGAAGGCATATCATCTTAATAAATAATAAATGCCTTTATGTTTGACTCAATATATACCTTGCTCTAAATATATTTATTATGATGAATTTAAAAAAAAACGTTTTATGACTTATGAGATTAATTTCTTGCTTGTTTTTATGTAAACTGAACGACATAAACACGATTCATGATTTCGTCTTCATGTATTCAAGGAAATTGCTCAATTATTTATCAGTTGCTTTTAAGTCAACTAACGAAGAAACAGTTTTCAAGGACAATAAGAAACTACCTCAAGCTTATCTTAGAATCATCGAAAGTGAGACAAACATTTCGTGACCGATTTGTTTTTCGTTGGTTCTCAATTGCTTACGTGCCAATCATTTCAGCTACTTCTGCACTAATTTTCTGTCACAATCACAATCTTTACTTTGTGGTGGCCACCGGAAAGTTGATTTTCTGTTATGAAATTAGTCATTGCCAAAAGCTAGAACAGGTATCTTAAAATCAATCATTCATTTGTAGTTGGGTATACATTCTAAAACAACTTCATCAATGCTTGCGAGTCATAGTAATATTGGAGGTTAACGTGCCTTTACCAGAGTTCGGATTTTTTTGATTGATTTTCGAAAAATCATGATTTTAATAAAAAATGATGCTCATAAAACAACGAGCATCACAAAATTTCGAAAAAAATGATTTTTTCTTTTATTGGTTAAATTTTTGTTTCTGAATGGATTGTACTGACTTTCGACGAAAATCTTTTTTTTCGAAAATCATGATTTTTCACTCATTGATGCTCAAAAATCGTGAGCATCACGCTTTTTTTGTTGATGCTCAAATTGAT
Organism: Pseudolycoriella hygida; assembly: GCA_029228625.1. Taxonomy (NCBI): domain Eukaryota; kingdom Metazoa; phylum Arthropoda; class Insecta; order Diptera; family Sciaridae; genus Pseudolycoriella; species Pseudolycoriella hygida. The sequence goes on along the minus strand of CM055406.1, from coordinate 46,917,715 downwards.
TTTGATTTTCAAAAAATGATTTGATTTTGATTTCCGAACCCTGCCCTTTACCGCACGACTTACATAAGCACGCCCAATTAGAAAGAACTCAATAACCACAAGTACAATCCTCGGATAAAGACCTATAATCACCTCAACAACAATACAACATTTCACACGTTTAAGCGATGTAAAGTCCCCAACTTGCGCTGGGACCAAGACGGATCTTGGGATTTCTTAAACTCCGTGCTTTAAGCCACTCTTGTCGAAAAATACATGCGAAAAAGTTTCATCGACATAGAAAAATCTTTTTTCGGACATTTCTTCAGCAATTTCGCTCATCATTGAAGTTTGGGATGCATGTAACTTTCAGAGAACAAAGTTTAGATGATTGGTTCGCATGCGATTAAATTCTTATTTGGATTAGGTGGATTCATATCACCCGACGAAAAAAATAAAACTCGAAGCTACTCCTTCTACTTTCTACTTTCTGAGTGTACATTACTACCTGCTAAAGAACTGATGTTTCAAGCTCTTATCGCATTGATGTAATCACTCCAATCTTAAGATTCATTGAAATTCGAATCAATTATTTTTGTTGCCCATACAAAATATGAACAAAGTTTGTTTCCCCAGATACTATGCTGCGTATTGTGTGTTTTACTCTCCTCATTACCTAAGTATTTTGGACGTTATAATGTATTCATTTATGATGTTAACAACGTGATGGTCAGGAATGCAGTGACTCTCATATCATTAGGTAATTGTTAGACCCATACGAAGAACGAAGTCCTTGGAGAAGGGGTCTATTGACTGATTGATTTCTTTATTTAATTAGCATTGCTATTTGTACTTACAATAATTTCTGTTTCACTTAGAAATAATTAATTTTATATAATTTTTTTTAACACTATCACAAACAAATTTCTTTTTATGTGAACTAGAGATGAGCGGGTCGACCATTTTTCGAAACCCGACCCAGACCGAACCCGACCCGATAAAATTTTTCGAAACCCGAAACCCAAATTACTTTGAAACAAAAATTATTTCAAGGCCCGACGTCTGCATTCTTCACGGACCTCAGACTAAAACAAAATTCGTGTAATGTAAGATGATAAAATTTAGACGAGTTTTGTAAAATATAAAAAGTTGATAAAGGATCGAGACCCGAATAAAATGATACAACAACCCTACCCAGACCGAACCCGACCCGATAAAATTTTTCGAAACCCATGAACCCGAAAAAAAAATTCGAAGTTTCGGGCAACCCGCTCATCTCTAATGTGAACTTTAAGTTTAGTTTTTAATTTATAGAAGTTCGTTTCACTTTTTATTTCCTTTGGTAAATTATTGAAGGCTAGTAGACCATTGAAGAAGATGGTATTTTGCTTAGATTCCTTCTTAACGTAACGTAAGCAAAATTCTCCAAGGTTTTGTAGAGAGTATCTTTCAGATTCAACGTATTCAATATCGCGCGTTGCATACTTTACATATCATTTTTCATTTTGAATACCATTATCATTGTCATAAACGTTACCCGTTGACGAATGTTAAACCAACCGAGTGTCTCTAACATCCAGTTTATGCTCGTTCTTCTTTTGCACCTCAGTATCACCCTCATTGCTCTGTAGCTTGAAGCTGATGGAACTGACCATTGTTACACATTGACAAGACAGACGCACAATATTCGAAATGAGGACTAACTATCGTGTGATACAGGTTCACTTTTTGAATATCTGATATATTGACAGTGTTTTTCCATCTTTAGTTGGCTGCCGATAATGATTTCGAGGTACTTGAATTCGTCCACTTTTTCAACATTAACGCCATCAATCGTAATTTTGTGAATATCAGTATCCAAAGAGTAGTTTTTATTCAGCACCATAAATTTACATTTATCCACATTTATTTTTAATTTATTTAAGTTCAGCCATTTAGTAACTCGATCTAGATCCTCGTTTATTTTTGCAAAAGCCTCATTTACGTTCTTCGCCCTTATGTACAAAAGGGTATCATCGGTAAAAAGGATCAGCATTGAAAAAAATAAGCAGAATCTTATGTCGTATTGTCGTTGATGTATAGGACGAATAACAGCGACGCAAGCTTCGCACCCTGTGGAACACCGTATTCATTTCTGATTTCGTCCGATCGTCTATTATTTCACGCCGGTGCAGACGTTTTTTTTTTGTTTTGAATTTGAACCCCAAAACGAAAAACCAACTCCGGGGTCCAAATTTTGCTTACAAAGATTCAGCAAAGTCGTGAACGAATCGTTAAAATGAGTTTCGTACATTTCTACCAAGACGATCTCTTGTGCTCTCAGTTTGTGTAGAAAACTAAAAATCGGATCGGTTTTAGTTTTCTTATCACGCTACCAGGTTTCATTCTTCAAGAAGTTTAGACGAAAGAGTGTCGGAAAAACCCACGAGACCATAAATTCCCAATTCACTCAGACTTTAGAGACAGAATTGATTACGAGAGAGCACTCACATACACATAGCCGGAATTGTTCTCCATACGACCACCATGAATTAACCGATTTGCTATCAGAAAATGGAACAGTTAGATTGTTATGTGCAACATTTAAAATCGAAATAACATCTCACATTCCATCATACAATAAGTTGGCGTCTGTCACTAAAAAGGATCGCATAGGCTTTGATCAACGTGATAAGCTCTTGAGTTTACTTTGGAGACAATTCTGTCAGGGTTAGAGTAGAGTAAACGATGCTAATGTGGAACACTTTTGATAAAAAATTCAAAAGAAAAAGTGTTTCACATCCTTTATTCTAAGAAATGATTAGTATAACAGATGGTAGCAGTAATCATCTCCGTAACGATTCGCTGCACCCATCAATACCTCTAAGGGACCACTCTCATATGGCATGAAAGATAGAAGATAGGGACGTTGATATTTGCTCAGACAGTCAGGCTTTCTTGCAAGCACTAAATGAGTACACACTGCTTCACCATGATAGAATGTTTATGTACACTAAAGAATCTATCTAACACTAACAAGGTAAGCCTTTACTGGATTCCAGGACTCAGTAACATAGAGGGCAACGAAAAAACTGATACTCTAGCACGATTGGGCAGGCAATTTAGGGCTAACATACAGTATAAGAAGGACGATTAGAAACTTCTTTGAGAAAAAACATTACCAACTTTGGAAAAGCCTAACGAACTGAAAACAGAGTAAAGCCGTTATTGATGGCCTTAGCGGTAGGAAGACTAAATTCCTGCTACATAAATCCCGAGAGGACATAAGGACCTGCAAATTGAACAAACACCTACAAAGATTGGGACTAAGCGACACAGCCACTTGTGTAATTTGCAAAGCAGAGGACGAACCAGTCGAATTTCGACCCGGGAGTAGAGAGATTAGGTGAAAAGTTCCACCAACCTTCAAAAAATTACGTTTTTGACCACCTTTTCGACCGTAGCTTCCAAAGTTTTCGAACGATTTTACCCAAATTCAATCCCGTTATTAATTTTTTGATTATCTTGCAGGAAAAAAAAGAATTTGGAAATCGGATAGGATTTACCCGATTTATGTAGAAAAACACATTGGACCCTAGCAGAGATTCAGTTTTAGGGCCCTGGCTGAGTCCAAAAGCGTAAAATTAAAGAAAGTTTCTTCCATAAATTATCAGGCATGCCCTTTCAAACAAAAGGAAATGTATGGAAATCGGAAAAAAATTGATCGAGCTATGTACAAAAGATAAGAAACCACTTAAACGGCCCTAGCTCGGCGGCCCTTGAGCCGACAGTGCCCAGATTCAATCCCATAAAAGATTTTTCAATTACCTTTCAGGGAAAATCGGTCTAGTTTTACTCAAGTTATCGCGGTGACAGACGGACGGACATTTTTTTTTATTGCTGATTCATCATCTAAGGACCATGAACGATGCTCCTCCCCTAGTCCCGGGTCGAGATTGGGGTGGTTACAAACGTCGTGGTAAACGCATAAGACACCTTTTCGAAGAACTACGTTCTTCGTATGGGTCTAAAAAGATCCAGGATCTTCAACAAATTCTTCCTGGCAGAAATCGAGGTAACACGGATGGAACTGAGAAAAATTCTTACATTTTACAACGAAAATTGTAAACCTAACACATGCAAATACGGATTGGACCTAAAGTGGCTTAATTGTATAAAGCCAGAAATTCGGTGCAGTTGCTATTTAAACACACAAAAAAGTATAAGTGTGTACAAAGAGTAGATAAAAAATGTAAAATTGGTGCATTTAAAATTCGCGTTCTGTTCACATTACCTCGATGTTTGTGCACAAAAACAGTTTTTTCTCCCCCCAGGTACTCTATTTTCCAAAATGTATGAAACGTACGCTTTCATCGAACCAACCTCCCTCCTGTGCAACGTATGTACTTTGTGAATTACAGGTCATGACCCCTAACCGAGACAAAAAGAAACATCAGCGATTTGTCCATCGCGTGCATCAGCATATCAAGTCGCATGACTTGACTGACGATTGGCACTGCATGACGAAATGCTGACCTCTTCTAATAATCTCCATAGCGTAACTGTTCTAGATGTGTTAATGTCTGAGCGTCATGTCGATGACAATTAATAATTCAAGGAGGTTATATGCAAAAAGTAATGTGTAACGAGTTATTTAGAATTGATTCCAAGTCCGCAGAGTACGCTAAATAATTTACCTCAACTAATACTAAGATTTTTGATGTGCAGCACTTTGAACCTGGTTTTGGCTATGAAAAAGACCTTCATTTGTTACAACTTTTCTGAAACACCTTTCAAAAAACCTCTTAAAGTTTAGTTGTTATTTTGATCTACATCTGAGAACATCCGGAAGTTCTAATAATCCGTAACACCATCGACCTATAATCTATTGCTCCCTAAGAAAATTGTAAAATTTTTTTTTTCAAAAACCGGTGTCATAAAGCGACTTTACCATTGCTTGTTATGTGTTCGAAGTTATTAAGACATAAAAAGCGATCTCGTTTTATAAGAAAAACAACAAAAGTAATTTTGCATTAAGAAAAAATACAAAAATGAAACCATTGAAACATTGTCAAAATATTGTTTCCCCTTGCAAGCATACAATATTAAAATGCAATTTTACGACCAAGCACGTTCATCAGTATATCAATAAATTAAGGTAATCCCTTTTCAAGTACACGATATTTAAAACAACCGAAACAGATTATTTATTAAAACAATAACGATTATCTGCTACACACGTATCGTAGTAGAAAAGGATAGTGTGACGCAGGTGCCTTTTTTTTGAGTACTTCCAAAAAAACTCACATCACATCATACGTTGATCAACCTTATAGTTATTTACGTCACAACGACAAGAGCCGAAAGTGCTTTTCCGAGTGATTTCATTTCGTCTCTCAAAATTGTGATTTTTCTTTCGGCTCTAATATAAAGCATTGTTGCTTCAATTTCACGATCCTTCGCTAAAAGAGTGTCTCTTTAGATTTACAACAAAGCTTTTAGCAACGAACACAGTTTGAATGTCGACCCCAGAGTTTAAATGGAGCTGCAGCCCATTTTTGCAAAAAAATCAGTTGTTCTTAAATCAAAAAAATTTTTACGAATTAAAAAAATTGTCTCACAAACACACTCCACACATTTTTAGCCCACAAAATACTCAGTCCAATCCACACGCTTAGTGCGTCACTAATTTCTGCCAAAGTATAGCGTATTTCATGATGAGATGCATATAGTCAATAGACGTAAAATATAAATTCATTAATAGTTTACGAATTTCATTATGAAATTCACTATGCTTTGACAGAAGCATATGTCGCACTAAACGCGTGTATCACACACAGAAGAGATAAGGTACGCCATCTATTCATGCAACAGCATAACAAATAATAGTGGTACGTGACAAGTCTTTTATTCTACTGACAAACTTATTTTACAACGTAACAGATGGTGATCTTACACCGTAAGAATATCTCCGAAGTTTCAAGTTTAAATTCACTTCATCATATTGAGTACCATGCGAATCGCATCGCGTACGGTTTGTGTGAAAGCTCAAATTTTTAGTAACACCTAGATTAGATTCGATTATTTTTCATGCGTTTACGTAATTTGCAGTGTCCCGAGATGGTACCAATTATTTTCTTAGAGATTTCCTTGAACAGTTTAGTAGGTATTTGGTCGTTTTGTTTGATGGACCTGATAAGAATGTTTTTGAGTGCTTGCAACTGTGGAGTATCCTCCACATGCTTTGATTTTTTTTGAGTATTTTTCTCTAATTATCGATTGTTGGACTCTATATGAAAGTCCAAGCGCAAGTTCTGGTCTAAGAAACGATTCTTGGCTACCCTCTCTGTCGAGTAAGTCTGCTTCTTCGTTGCCTTCCATTCCAGAGTGTCCTGGTTTAAACCAAACTAGGGTTTAAAATATTTGAGTGCGCCACGCGACTCACATTTTGAATGCATTCTACCATGAGTTTAGAAGATGACCAATAAGAATTCAGAGCCATCAAACAAGCCTGACTGTCGGTGCAGATATTTACAGTCTTTCCATCGGAGTTCGACTCAGTCAGAGTACTACAGGCCCTTATAATGCTTCTGCTTCGGTCGTCGTTGAGTATTTATCCAAAGAGTAGGAATTGCGCATTGGCAGGTCCTTTGAAAATGCACCCGCTCCAGTAGCCGAATTTAACTTAGATCTATCTGTAATCACTCGGATCAAGGAGAATCTTGACATTTTCCCATTCTTAGGAAAAGTTACATGGAATTTTTTGTCAAAAAAATATTGTGGATCAAATTGATCTGTGATCAAGATCATCATCAGCTCAGGTATTTCTTTAGAATTTTCCTTCAGAATATTGGCATGGCCTTGCCAGCAATTGCAATTTTTTAGCCTAAGAGACGTTGTCAGTGTTTCCCTTTCGATAAATAAAGCAATTGGACTGAAAGCATTACCTCTGGAGCTCTTGTTAGAGTTGACTTCTTTACTCCTGTAATTCCCATAAGAGCCATTCTTTGAACGTGTTCTAATTTTAATAATTAAGTAATACCTACCTCCAGCGCTCAAATTTAGCTCTCCGACTTTGAAGAGAATTCGCAATAATTTGTTTCAGCAATTGTTGTTGCACCAAGAATTAGCACCAGGGGTTTCTTTAACATGAATGTGAGTCATGTGACTGCATGTCGAACTTTTTTGTTTATTGGCAATTCTATAATAATATATTATAATACAAGGGGAATAATTGCGTAATTATAGTCGAGGTGGGGTGAAATTTCAAGGGGCGTTAGCCCCGAGAATTTTCACCCACCGAGACTATAATTGCGTGATTGTTCTCCTTGTATTATACGATAGTTTATCACATTTGAGCCTATAATTGCAAATTATACACAAAACATGACAACAAAATCAACATAAATCAAAAATCAAAACTTATCGAATTTGTTGCAAAAAATGTCGTCTAGATTCATTTTTCGATTTAGTATGCGGTTGTCATAACAACACACGTTTCGTCATAATTCATTCGTATCGTTTCAGTGCAGCCCACGTCATCGTCATCATTAAAGAAGCGGGTTATAATAGCGTCATTACAACCCTAGTTTCAACAAGAAAATCGACTATAATAGGCCAATCCTGGGGCTATTATTAGTGCAATGATTGGCTTATTATAGGCTCGAATGTGATAAAAAACATTATGATTTTCAATAACACTAATTTCATTGACCAATAAGTCGATTTGTTTCGAAAAGAGATCTTTAATTTTGTAATCGTATGGTGGACTTGCGTCACCATCACATCGCTACCGCGCACCCATGATATAATCAAACTATGTGTGTCACTTCATCAAGAAATTGAATTCCAAACATTTGCCGAAGTGTATAACAATCGTTTTGCCACTCGATTCGACTATGCAACATAATTTTATCCGTGTTGACGAATTCTAACATTCTGAATGTTATTAACGATTATCTACGTAAGATAACAACCGTATATACTTGTAAAAAACGTCTTTAGACAATATATAGGATTTTTATTGTTGCTTTCGTTGTTTCCGTTCGGTTTGGCTCACACGTTTGTACAATCGAACATTTAGTTGTCGATTATGGTGGTGCATGCATTTAGGCGTTGATGTTGTTTCGGTGGATTATTAAAAAGCATTTCGCGGTATTGAAGAAGTTAGTAAATTTCAAGTGGTCGGGTGGAACACTACTCTTAGATTGGTTCAAAGCATTATATGTCTTTTCAATTTTCAAGTGTGAATTTTTGTTTTAAATTTATTTAGTTTTTATTTTGGTTGACTATACAAGTGATATTCTATGATTGTTATTGGAGCTGATAGAACGTGCCATTCATAATTTTGAAAATAAAAAAATTATTCAAATTACTGTTACGATTAACGAGTATATTTTGTTTTAATTGTTTAGTGCGCCAAAACACTTTGATATTTCCGGAACAATATTTTATAAAAATTGTGTTAGTTGATTGTGTGACACTATTGGAATATCAATTTCGGGATTTTCGTATGCTTTCATATACTCAAATGTATGTATTTTCAATTTTAATTATTCATCAACATTGTCAATACCAAGAATTATTCGGTTATGTTACCAAATCAACGTCTTCAAAAAAAATTCTAAATATTTTTTTGCTTTTAAGGCAAATGTTTTGGAGCAAATTTTAAAAATGTGAAATGATTTTGTCTACTGCTACGACTAGAAAAGCTTATATTTAATAAATATTCTTTTGTTTGCGCTTTCGGTAAGTGTTAGCAATCTTTTAGTAGACAAAATTGTATCCTAAGGAACATTTTTGTCAAAAGTTTTGCTTTCAGCATTAGAGCTCTCTTAGTTGTTTCTTAGAACAGGGAATGCAAAAAGCGTTCTTTGCCAGAAAAATCTTAATGACAGTGTGGGAGCGCTATCCAGTGAACGCAGTAACATTCAACTCGGCAACAGTTTGCTTCTGGAGTTGGGAATAGAGAGTGAGCTGTAGATGTTTTCGCTATCCTTAACTCCAGAACTAACTAAGAGTTGCTCATGGCATTAATAGATCTCCAACCTGATGTATTCCTAGTTCTAGGACTCAAGCACCGGATTCCAAGCTTAAGATCATTGTGAAAATTCAAACCCTCATGCACTTCTTTTATTTTCGTTCATCTGATAAGTTAGCAATTGCTGCTAGAGAAAGTTTTTTGCCCATTGTTAGAAATTGTTCCTTTAAAACCAGAAAAATATTCTCAAATAGAGATTCGGCTAATGGTTCCTGAATTTCTTGACTTATTTTTAATTTTATCGATCCACATTCGACCAACTTTGTATATTTTTTTAGTTGTCTTAGAAAAAAAATACATTTCCAGTCATAGAGTTTCACATTCCATATCTTCAGGTTTACTTCAACAACAAAAATTTCAAAATTTAAATTATTTGTTAATATTTGAAGTTCCAAAAAAATGTCGCCTAGTTTTTGGTAATGGGCAAAGAACTGTTTTAGATTATGAAAAAGATGTGTCTTCAATGATAGAATTTAGTGTTTTCTATTGGCTTGGAGTACAGACAACATTTTAATTGTCTGGTTGAAATAAAAACTGTCTACCATGTTTATGCAACCAATTTAATGCATATCTATTGCACGTGTTGGCGGTGGTACCGGTTTTCTGTCATTGTAATGTTCCCATTTACATAAAAATTTGAGAAATAAAGAATACTTTCTTATAAGCATTCTTTGTACTTCAATTGTCTCCGAATTCAATATTCAGCGTTCTTTTATTAGATATTGAAATATGCTTTTAACACGACAATCTGTTGCGGGAAGAAATTTAGACAATTTGGTGCTTCGTTAAAGTGGCATCCGGAGATGTCACAATTTGAAGGCTTCGAAGCAGATATAAGCGCTGTGGGAAAAATGTTGGGGCGGCTAAAATGTCGGCTGGTACATTATAACAAAAAAATTTGCAAAAATGTATGAAACTAAGAAAAATTGATTGAATTGACCAAAATTTAAGTAAGAACTTTATAAACTCTGCCCTTCTGTGCAGGTTTTTAACACCGCGAAAGCCTACGAAGAAGTACAAAGTTCTAATATAAATTTTCGTCAGTGTAGAATGTCTTACATGAACGATGTGAACTGAGTAGTTTGCCCTTCCTAATATTTATTTGATGAAAAGACGAAGAAAATAAATTCTTCAATTTTGCTCGGAAGGCATTTACAATCTTTTTTACTTCGGAGTTAAAAACTGTATCATCAAAACACTGTCGTTGAAATTAAAAGAGTGACCGAAGTTTTTTCCTGCTTGGTCACCCAATAGAAGTGACAAAAATTTTATACCTTCAAACCAACCAGAATGTTAAAAAAAACGTTTTTTGACTTGGGTGGTGAGAAGAGCCTATTATTTGGGAACAAATTTCAAAATTCACTAAACTGTCCCGAAATTTCCCAAAAACTCCCAAAAT
>CM055406.1:46854595-46906818 GCA_029228625.1 Pseudolycoriella hygida | reverse complement strand
AACAAATTTCAAAATTCACTAAACTGTCCCGAAATTTCCCAAAAACTCCCAAAATTTCCCAAAAAAAATATAAAAAATTTCCAAATCCATCTCTTTCCAGACAAGCTGAAAATTTGAAAATTCGAAATCTTGGATTGTCTGCTCCGCAAAATTTTTATTTTTAAATTTCAATCTTCTTTAGGCTCCAATAACTTCATTTTGGCACTAATTTGTATTTTCTGCGATGTGTGATGGCTGAGAAATGCATTAGGGCTACCTTCGTAAAGGCCCTCCTAGCGCTCAACAAGAAAACAAGAAAGTGGCAGAACAAATGTTTCTCGTATCGGATAATGTGACACAATGGCATTGTTTTCAACCGGTTATTAGCGTTATGAGGGACTGAAATCAAAATTTCCCAAAAAAGTATAAAAAAATTCCCAAATAATAGGCTCTGGTGGTGAGAGAAGAAAATTTTAGCCATTTCTTTGGGTCACTTTTTCATAGTTGTTATGCAATAAGCAAGTCTTCGTCCATGAATCCAGACAGCCTTTTTTGATGATTTTTCAATCCCTTTCTTCTTATCTTCTTAACCTTCCCCCTCCCCACTTTTTAAGGTCATTCATATGCTGCTGCACATCATCCTAGAAAGGGGAAGTATTTCCTGTCAACGAATTTTCATTTTGTTGTAAGAATGGACCGCGAAGTATCCTATGAGCTAGACATTTTGAAAGATCACTAGCATCCAAGAAATACCATCAACTTGAATTCTTAATTTTAGCTTTTAGCCAGTTCATTGTCATTTTATGGATTTTCTTCGAGGTTTAACTTTTTCTCTAAAATTAGTAGAGATGTCAAACCGTTTTTCAGCCGGTTGAGAATTAAACGTTGGCAGGTGGCTCTTTTGGACCAACAAGTGTCGCCGGCAGCTGGAATCGACGTAGCTCATATATCCTCAAAGTAAATTATTCGACGAAAAGAATATCACTTTTAAGCTTTAGAAAAACTGTAATATCCATATGATTTCTACCTCCACTAACAACACCCACACATTTTCCTTCCTTCATCAGAAGAGGTAAATAAATATTTACATTACATTTCCATCTCAGTTAATTTTATTCTTCACCAAATGCTCTGAAGTTTTGCAGCGAAATCGCTCTTGTCCCGTCTTTAATTAGACAGAAAGAACAATCCGAAAATTGATTTAGGGTTGTGGAGGATACGTCAAGAATATCAATTTCTTTTTTCAATTAATAGAGAAACGCCTTTAAAATTTAAAGACAACCGTTACTTTTTCATCCCTACTTTTATCCCAAATATTTGCGATTAAAACTTCAATTCCAAGTCCGAATTGATTCTAAATAAAATTCTGAGACCGCAAAATAACCAGATTTTCAGCAGATGACATTTCCAGCGGGTTCACAAATTAATTTTTTGCTGAATCTATGCATTAACATTTGATTTAAATTTTGGTTCTGTGATGATATCACATTGAAGGAGTTTGCTGCGGCTGATGTTACTGTTAAAAAATGTATTAATTTTTAGAGTTCATTTATGATTTAGTTGATTTAGACCAAAAGATCGTTTCGGAATCTTTTATTCATTTCCATGAAATCTGATAATGTGTCGCATAAGGCTGATAAAATATTTCATAAAAAAAGATTTGAATGGTAGGAGAACGGTGGAGATAACTTTTAACATTGTGTGGGATGTCAAGAAAAAGGACGTTTCCAAATCCTGCACAGCCCTCTTTACAACATCATTTATGAACAGTCCCTAAACGGAAACAGCAATCACCTGAAAACTCTTTTCTCAATTTATGTTTTTGTTTTACCCTCTAATGAAAATATTTCGTTGTACGCTCCGTTTAAAGGCCATTTTTATTCTTTCCACAAATTGACGGACCGATCACATTTTTTTGAGACTTCTCCTAATAAATATATTTAGATTCGTAAATCCGAAATCCCATAGATTTGTGAGGAATAAGTAGATGCCAAGTTTCCTAACCACGAGTTAGCATATCAAGCAGAAACACATACTCATACTTTGCTAATAATTTTTAAAAAGCCAATCGTGAAAACGTCGACCGAAATAATAATATCAATGATCGTGCCAAAATGACTGAATTGTCGAAACTCTTGGTTTTTAGACGAAGTACTGAAAATTCAACAAGTCCCATTGTAAGTAACCTTAACCAAGGAAGTCTTTAGGCATTTTGGTCAGGTCGACCAGCTACCCATTTCACAATAATCCGTTGCTGCAAGTGACGAATATTGCTCCAAAAAATTGACCTAATATGGATTGGACAAATTGGAGTGGATAGAGTGATTCGAAGGAAAAACATCTAGAGACATAAAAAATTGCTGAATTTCAGTTGTTTTCATTGTATCATGGTCAGACAATTTGTACTGATAAGTCGTGAACAACGAAATCAGCAACATTTTTGTTCTCTCCAGTTTTGTTTAACAATTTGGAAGTATTATTAGAGATGAGCGGGTCGACCATTTTTCGAAACCCGACCCGGACCGAGCCCGACCCGATAAAATTTTTCGAAACCCGAAACCCGAACTGTTTCAAAACCCGACCCGGACCGAACCAGACACTCAAGTTTTTCGAAACTCACAACCCAAATTACTTCGAAACAAAAATTATTTCAAGGTCCGACGTCTGCATTCTTCACGGACCTTAGACTAAAACAAAATTCGTGTGATGTAAGATGATAAAATTTAGACGAGTTTTGTAAAATATAAAAAGTCAATAAAGGATCGGGACCCGAATAAAATTATACAACAACCCGAACCCGACCCGATAAAATTTTTCGAAACCCGAAACCCGAACTGTTTCCAAACCCGATCCGGACCGAACCCGACCCGATTAAAATTTTCGAAACCTGAAACACATTAACCAGAAAAAAACAATTCGGGTTTGGGTCGGGTTTTTCGAAGTTTCGGGCAACCCGCTAATCTCTAAGTATTATGGAAGAATTTTTACTGGGTTTTTTGAATATTGTATCTTACTTACGTTTTTACCACCCTCTGACACGAACCTATTTCGAAATTGAGATGAATTTCCCAAAACTGACAAGGACGTCTCAAACTCTGGCACTTATTAGAAAATCTCGCGAAATTCTGAGTAAGGTTGATGGAAGACTCTTTGCGAGCGCGTTTCTTCTTCGAAGGAAGTTTCAAAACGCACCTGCCAACAAGGTTTGAATGGGGATTAGGGACGCCTCCAACAGAGGCAGATGTCGTGGTTTACACGGATGGATCGAAGACAGATGAAGGAACGGGCGCGGGAGTACACTCAGTGGACTTGGATTACGATGTATCCATCGCTCTGGGTTCAAACACCACCGTTTTTCAGTCGGAAACAGGCACCATCTGTAAAAGTTCAGATATGATGCAACGAGATGGCATCAGAAATAAGAAAATCTTAATCTGTTCAGACAGCGAATCGTCCATTGGTCAAGATTTCGTCGAAGCTTGTTCATCAGTGCTTCGAGACCGTGGGGGGATGAAAAAGCTGATTAGTTGGCCAAAGAGGGAAGTATTTCCAGATTCATTGAGCCAGAACCTGCTGTCAGTAGATTCGCAGCCTTAATTAAGTCATTAGTGAGGGCGAAAATGAATCGGTGCCACCAGGACAGATGGGAAACGCTGCCAACCGGCAAATGTAATGCTGGAAATTTCTGTTGAGCCTCAACGGGAGAGAATTGAGCAAACTTGTGGGACTCTTAATAGGTTGAATTACCATCATCGCTACAGACCCAACGTGTAGGGGCTGTGGACTGAAACCAGAAACGGCGAGGCATTTCATATGCACTTGTCCAGCGTTAAAAGGACTCAGAACAAAGCTCTTAGGAGACTTTTATCTGACCCCCGATGAGCAGTTGAAACTGAAGTTAGCCAACGTGCTTTCCTTTATCACAAGGAGCAAGCGGATGATGGAACCCGAAAGGGTAGTATGAAGCTTAATAAGAAAGGACATGCAGCACAATAGGCCCAACAAGTATAACCTCAGTGCTTTAATTCAGGACGCTAAACAGACGGAGATTCATTTAATTTAACTTCATATAATTTAAGCGTAATTTGTATTACGAACTGAATTATGTTTTCTAAATAAACCAACCAACCAACCAAGATTGGTGGTCAAAAAATGAACACACTTCCTGAATATTTATCCCATCATTGCCAGCAGCTACAGACCGATTTTTTTTTTTTTTTTTGCAAATCAACCCATTTTCATAAAACGAAGATGAAGCCAAAATTTAAATTTAAACAAAAAAAAATTTAGAAGGTTACGCAAGTTAAACAGAAGCAAGCATAATTGTCCAAGCGTGATATATCACAACTTCTGCAATTACCGTTACTGTAAATAAAACACATGCACTTTGTGATATCACAACATTCTTTTGATAATAATGATATTTAATTACATCCTATATCTTCAAACATACTCGATTATGGTCTTACTACAATTTAATTTTTAAGTAAAAAAAATGTGAAACTCTTCTTCATACATATAAACTTCAGGTAATATCGTCTAGATTTAATGAATAAATTACCATTAAAATTACCATAATTAAATAAATCACTTTTCTTACATTAATTTATGATAAACTTATACTTATAAACAGCTTAATTAAATAAAACGTTTATATCCCTTCACGGGTGGTGGAAATTCATACTTTGTTTTCAACGATTCTAAAAAGCTAAACGTTGTATTCGCGAAAATTCTCTAATCAAATTAAATGTATACGTTCATGCAACCAATTTCAAGAAAAAACAACAGAAAAAAGTTTAAAAATGGATTAATTTATTCTTGTATGAAAACGTCCTTCACCATAAAATGTTTGCTCTTCTTTCGTATGTAGTTAATGCAATCACCAAACAACTATCAAGTTCAAGAGCGAAAGGAAAAAATAAAATAATGTGAATTGATAATTGAAGATTGGTGCACAGTATTGATACAAATTAACAAAGTCAGACTCTGAGGTAATGAAATAAATAAATAAGACAAAATGTTGAGAAAACAAGTAGTGATCGTAATGCCAATCACTCGGAGATGTTTGGAGTTTATTTTTTACATTTTTTTTTTAATTTTTTTTTCTTCGTTTCGGTTTAATGATGTTTTTTTTATAAATCTTAAACCATTTGAGTCAATTTTACTTTTTGTGGTTCAAAATATGAAAACTAATTAACGAGTTTATTAACCCCTTTTGGGATATTATGCTAAATTTGTCGAAAAATTTGTATTATAAATGACTGGGAGTTACATCATTTATAAATTTAATTATGCCGATTTGATAAAGTGATTTTTATTTATTTATTTCATCTATTTTCGTATTCTGTACCGTTAATACACTTAAAGATTAGTTTCAAATTCATCAAATATTTACTTAATAAATCAATTAAATGAATTTGAATGTAAATCTCTAAAAAATTTTTTTACAGAAACTAATGATATCGGTGTAATTAATTGATGTACATTTATTTTTTTTGTTTCTGCTGATGGTTCAATTTAAAAGCGTACCATATTGAGTTCTAGTTAAAACACTTTGTTATGGTAATTGCTCGTTTATTAGCTTAAAAGCTTTATGTGTGGTTACTGCGATTTACGAGTGGCATCAATTAGAATTCCGTTCTAAAGAAGAAAGGGGAAGTTAATTAGAAGCGTTTAGCAAAAATGTAGAGAAGAATTCCCAGATAACAATTGACCCACGAAATGTACATAAAGTGCCATCGGAAAATGTGCTGATCCCATTTAATGTACTCCAGTTCCAGGACATTTAATGTTTATTAAAAAGCGCCCTTACCGTTACATCTTTGCTTCGGAACGTGAAGTGCATTTAATGTACATTAAATGTGAATTACATGTACATCTAATGTACATTTAAAACACTTTGAATACACAACTAATGTACCTTTAATGTACTTTTTAGTGTGAATTACTAGCACATTTAATTATTTAAATTGATTTGATCGAATCGAACACACTGTAGCGGTTGTACATTGATGTTGCATTCAAATTATTGTATCATCTTCATTGTTTAATTGTTATTTGAAACTGATTTTATACGAAACAATCAAAAATCTATTCCCCGTTAGCTTTTTTCTTTGAACGCATTTTTCTTTTTTTTCTTTTAAAATTCGATACTTTTTTTAATGTTACTTAACCAAAAGCAGCCGTGATATCCATTCACGGACTAAATTTTTTTTGAAAAAATAAGACGAGCATATTTCGAAGCACATAATCTAAAAATGTACTTGTAATCTAGTGCCATAATTTCGAGCTTTAATGGCACAAAAAATGTGCTTTTTATTTACATCGAAAATGTACTACATCACAAGCACATTTTTGGTACATTAAATGTGATGGGAATAGCGTACACCTTATCACGCACATAAAATGTGCGTAAAATGTACTTGTGATCTAGTGCAATAATTTCAAGTTTCAATAGCACAAAAATGTGCTTTTTATGTACATCGAAATATGTACCACCTTACAGGCACATTTTTCGTACATTCAGGGGGCAACCGCATTAAAAAGTGTGATCTGTGTTATCTGGGAATTCTATCTAATCGGCTCTCAAAGACAATTTTGCTCGTTAATGTCCCTGGAACATTCGGCACAACTCAAATAATTTGTTCCAGTAACATTTACAAGAAAAATTGTCTTTGTGAGACGGCAACCCACACACATTGTCGCTGTGTTTTGTCTAAAGTCAGTAAAAATCACATTGAAAGAGTGAAAGGTGGCTTAAGTACACATGTATGAATAATTTTAGTACACAAACCCATATTTTAGTACATATATCAATACCTGTCTCGAGACTTTTATAAGAATTAAGAAACTCATAGTAGAACGAGTCCACCGAGTCCCACGCACCCACACACTTCAAGTACCATCCATTAACTTTTTTTTAGATTTTATCAGTCTGGGACGATCATTTTCGTGGTCTGGAACACAGATCTTGTGACCCTTTGTTCCTTTTCCCGTTCATCATTTAAAAATCATTAAAACCTTTGCGTGCCGACCAGGAACCTGTCTAATATGATAGGTCCCAGTTCGGCCACTTTCGAAGGGTGCACGACATAGTCGCCTAGTGTCCTGTGTCTTAGCTGATAGAATTCAGGGCATTGACATATGACGTGAGAGCCCGTTCCCTCTTCCAAGTCACAGGAACAGTCTGGGTTACTTGAAATTCTCATCTTCGTCAGGTGCTTGTTGAATAAATAGAAAGTTTTTACGTCTCCGCTGGTTTTGACCTGCTCAGAATTACAAAGTTGATTACAAGTACCGACACCTAAGACTAATTATACCTAGATTGGTATTTCGTATGAAAAACTATGACCGAAACACCATTGGTGTATTAGATACGCTTTCGTACGATATTTGGTACACGTTTCACCAATACATATTAGAACGGGTTAGCTCAGTGGTTACGTACTGGCTTTCCACCAAGAATACCCGGGTTCAAACCCCGGTGAGGACAAATTCTGTAACGTTCCTAAGCTCACCCAAGCTTCATAAATGGGTAGTTGGGGTAGCAATATCGCAACGATTTGTACACAACGAAGTATGACATCACCCATATTCGATGCACTGTGTACGAAACAAGCAGGTTCTTATCCATCTGATACGTTAAGGTGTGTGTAAACGTCAAAGAAAAATAATGGCAAATTCCATACCGTTAGGGTTGTGATTCGATTCTGTTCGATGCTCGCTTAGGTGTTGCCAGATGTATAACCGCGCGACAAAATCGTAAAAAGAAATAATCCTTCAATCGAAGGCTTGGTTCGGAATAACACGTTATGCATGTGGTCCCTAGCGTGGTTAATCCACACTAGCTGGCAGTTACTCAGTGTAACACACCGGCAATTGAACCAGAGACTTAACAGTGTTGCTCCCGACTAATCAGTGCCATTGGGATTATTATTATATAAACGCTATGACACTTTGTCGCATGATACAAAGAATATTGTATTTTATTTCTATATTGTGACATTTGTCATGCCCTACTAATGAATGGGGCATGACAATATTTCGCAGACCATGTTACGATCACAAGATCACATTGTTTACGAAATATTATTCGATATTTCCAGTCTATGTTAATTAGCCTTAGACCGACACTGTTATTACGCAATTCAACGAATTAATCAAGCGTCACGATACTTTTATAACAGTTCCCATTGCTTTAGATTCTTGAAAACATAGGGATTCTCAACACACGTAGCCAAATCACTTTTTCTTTGACACAGAACTCATATCACACAAAAAAAAAAATTGTACAGCCTTGTGGAAGGCAACCTCGCAGGCAGGTTGGGGGCGTCTGACGAAAGGTGCTGAAATTCTGATTACACCTAAATGGAAGAACAGTGAGGCTATTAGTTAGTAACACCATCGAAGTCGGCACAAGGCTGCGTACTTGGGACCCGAAGATAGGAATGAAGAGGGCAGCATGGTGCTGAACATTTGTTTTACGTCACGTAAATTTCAATCCGGCACCAGGCTGCTGCTGTCCCATGCATTCAAAGTGTCACAACTAAAGGACGCAGCCTGCTGCCGAGTTGAAACCCGTGTGATGTATAGACCTACCGCCAACAGATGTTCAGCACTAGACTGCCTTCTTTATTCTCAGTTGCAGGACTCAAGCACGCAGCCAGAATATGTCAAATTATAAACTAATAGAGTGCAGTAATATTATAGCTATATTATAGCGAAAAATTTGTTAAAAAAAACTCTGGAAAAAAATCGTTTTTATCGGATGCGGTCTTAATTATATTTTAAAAGGGCAAAGGAAAAACGTCATGAAGATACGTCAATGAAAGCGATTTTGGGAAAAAAATAAAAAAAAGTTGGTCATAAATTCGAAAAAGTTATTGATTAAAAGATTAACACCAAAAGTCTGTGGGACGAATATTTATTTTCCCATAAATAGAGGAAGACTGATGAAATGTTGTTACCACAACGTAAGTTACACCGAAAAAAGTTCTTATGTGAAGATTCGATAAAGTCAACGATGATATTTAATATTCTCGACACCGCTTCTAGGTCAAACAAAAACTGTGTCCACATTTATCATCTTCACTTTCCATCTCCATTAGTTTATTCATAAATGTTCCTTTCCTGTGTAATACCTATATTTACGACTCCAGCAAAATCTTACATAATCAGATTTTGATGAATTTCATGTGACTTCATTTCCACAACAATTGAAAATATATTTACTTTCATGTAAACGGTTATGTTGCATTCATAAAGCTTTATTGTCCATTGTTAACATCAAAATTGTTGGTGACCAAATTGCTTGATTATTTATTCCTGCACGGATATCAATTAAATTCATAAACTTCGATTTCGTGCAATTTATGATCATTATCCATAAAAATAATTCATCGCATTTTATTGAGAAAAAACTTTATTTCGAAACTTGTTTCTTTAACTTAAGAAGATGAAGATACCGTAACTTCGTAAGTATAATTGATAACTCGCGATGAACCAAAACTAATGAAACAACGAAATGTCTCGTTAGGCTAACGATAGAAAAAATTGGATGTGGAACGACTACACAGTGCGTAATCCGGTAGTTGCAAATTAAATCGTGGACGTTAAAGAATGGACATTTCACATTCTTGGGAAGAAGAACTTTTCAAGGTCATATATTTATGTTTCTGCAGACATTCAGTTGATTCATAAATTGTTGATTTGATTGTCTTGCAAAGAGAGCGTTAAATAAATGATGTTGATCTTAATTTTTCACAGTCTCTAATCATCGGGAACTGTTGACGACCTTGATGTGATTATTCAAGATCATTACTGGGATGAATATTTGATGAACTACTTTCAATTGTGTATGTAATTGGTGCATGTTTTTGTACAAACAGAAGATGGTATAATTTTTATGAGACATGGAATTATAATCTGAGGGGTCAGGTGCATGTAAACGTGAATAACAAAAGAACGAATTTCTTGGGTCTTGGGTATTTTCTGAATACGATATTAGTCGTTTCGTTCTACTCATTAATATGAAATTAACATAAAATATGCAAATATCAGATTTTTTACTTTCCTATATAAATTCAGCTCATAGATTTAATTTCACGTCCCGGTCAGGTTTTGGATTTCACGAATGGCCTTCGATGTGCCAAAGTATAGTTTCAGAACGTAAAATTCACTTTCATTTCCCTGCCAGAACAGGCTTTCTTTTTCCTTTCATTGATTTTCGTTTCCGGTCGCATCTCGATTTCGCAAAAAATACGCGGTCGATATCAGAATCATCAAATGCAAGGATTGCATGATTTTAGTGCGGCGTCGGTTTTTTGTCAAAGTATTCAAAATTTCATGACGAATTTCATAATACAGGGCCGTTCATATGAAACTGGACACCTTATACGATCATTCAATGAAAGTGTGAAAGTGACGAACATAGTAGACTGTCCAGTTTCATTGTATCCAAGCGACCAAAAATAGTGTGTTTTTCAACTTATTCATTTCATCAAGAAACTTTGCATACTTCGATGTATGTGTGAAATGTGAAGATTTGTTCATTTTTATTGACTTGTTTAGTGTGCGGTAGGGGGGATGGGTTTTTCCAAACGACCTACAGGAGTGGTCTACAAAAAATTTTTATGTCGAGAAGACTCCAAAAGCACCAGGGTTTAGGTTTTTGGACGAATTTTAATGCTTGCACAAAATCGATAAAGTCAAAAGTTCGAGTTTCGGCGAATTTCCCCATTGCGAACTCTACCAAACAAAATTTTTGTGTTTTACCCCGCCTGATATTGCTTTTCGACAATTCTATATCCATTTGAGGTGTAAAAATAAAGTTGGGGCTATACAAGAAGAAATAATAGGTTTTCTGTTGTTTGGCAAAGTTTGCCAACGGTTGAAAATTGGATGTTTTGATAGATTTACACAAGCTAAACATCCACTTCTTTCGTTTGAAAAAGTCAGGAATGGCGTCAAATACGTCGAAAACTATATTTCTAGTTGATATACTAATATCTTTCACGTACTCAATCGACTTGGGAGAGTTAGTTCCAAAATATCATGAAAACCGACTTTTGCAGTCACACGTAAAAGTGGACAAAAATGATGCAATTTGGACCAATCAGATTGTAACAATCATCGTCAGAACTACATTTGGAGTGGGTAGGGATCTGACATCAAACGTCTTCCAGCACACAGTTCCCAACTAAATTTTTGAGTTGGTCCAAATTACATCATTTGTCCACGCCATTCCTGACTTTTTCAAACGAAAAAAAATAGGTTTTCAGATTGTGCAAAGCTATCAAAACATCCAATTTTCAACCGTTGGCAAACTTTGCCAAACAACAGAAAACCTATTATTTCTTCTTGTATAGCCCCAAATTTATTTTTACACCTCAAATGGATATAGAACTGTCGAAAAGCAATGTCAGGCGGGGATAAAAGCAGAAAAATATTTTTTGGTAGAGTTCGCAATGGGGCTTTTGGTGCTTTTGGAGTCTTCTCGACATAAAAATTTTTTGTAGAAAACTCCTCTACGTTATTTCGAAAAAAAGTAAAAAGCGGTATTGGCTCCTGTCAAATTAATTATACAAGTCATTAAAATATGAACTGTTTGACAGTTGATTCATTTCATCATGAATTTTATACACTATAAAAGTCTGTAACTTTGACCGATTTTAGACTTTGATACCATATAACTTTTTATAGTCTGACTGTCTACAAGTCTGTTTTTCCTTGGAACTGATGTTAAGTATGATTTACTCAAAAAGTAGTTTTTACTCGAACTAGTCCATGGTCATAGTTAGAATTCAAAAGTTTCTAAATTTGACCGGCAATCCCACATTCGGTTATCCCAACACAGAACTAATCCAACACCTTGACTGAAGCTCAAAAAATTTGATTAATTACTTGTGGAATTGCATCAATAAAACATTACGTGAAACAGGTCACAATTTAACATTCGAGAGTGAGGTTAAGTTCTAGTCCAACGTATGAAAATGCAATATTTGATATGGTTTGACGTTTGTCGTATTAGTGGATGGAGCTGCCTTACATAGTAGTGGAAGCAAAATTCCAACGCTACACTTTTTCTACGCAGACAATACAATGTCAAACTATCAAAGGGACCAATCAATGAGGCTCTGGCTGTTACTTGGAAGCATGAAAATTCGTGAAAAGACGTCCACGCCTCACCTGATCTACAGGTTACTTTTGAAGAAAGCAACTCAAGAATTTATCTGCAGTCATTACAACATTATCATATCAGGTCACTAATTATCGCTTCTGACACAACCTCAACACGCTGTGTAGTTTTATCTACTTTCGTCGTTCTGAACTCGATGCGCATCAATCAAATTGAGAATTGAAACCACAGTAATCCAAATTCTTAAAGTATTTACTTCAAAAATACATTCAAAATCTTTAGGCACATAACGTACTCATCATCTCATCATGGCTCAAGTCTTCTGAAATATTTTTCTCGTGTTTTCATTCGAAACAGTGAGTGAACCAGTATCAGTCGGTGTACCCGATGCAGTCACTGCATATGCTTTATACGCAATGACTGATGCAGGTACAGCGCCTGATGCTGGTACAGTCACAGTATACTGAACACAAGAAAAAATTTTGGGCAGCCTACGAATCTATGAAGACTGTTTCCCAAACAGATTTTTCGCTTGTCTAAAAAATCTGAAAATGCAATCTTGAACATTGAGCCTCCAAAATCTGTCATTGAAAGATTGAAGCCAAAATACTTTAGCTCCATAGCGAAGCGTAAGAAAAATATTTTGGCATTCAAAGTCGTTTGTAAAAATGTGGTCAAAGTTACTCTTCCCGTTAAAGTTACTGTTCCGGTCAAAGTTAGAAACTTTTACGGTACTTTGACAGAAGCCGATGTCGCACGCAACGCGTCGCTTCGTACTTTTATATGTAGTCAGATTTTTTCTTATATCGCTTTTAGCTACATAGCTACATTTTAATCTTGTCTGTCCTTTGCGGAAAAAGGAATTTTAAATAAATTGTAGCAACTCTTTCTGTCATCAATTTTACAGCTTCAACTTATGTCCTATAATCAATTTTTCTTTTAGTCTCCTCGTAAAGAATAACTCACAAACAAAACCTTGATGACATGCACCAAGGTTTGTGGTAAGCTGAGAAGTGACATCTCAAATAAGCAAAGATGATTTGACGATTAATGTCTCGAATCCCTATGATAATTAATGGTAAAATAACATGTTGTTTTTCTTGTTTCCGACATGAAAAATGTCGCCAAAAACAAATAAAATTCACAAGTTTAGTGCGTCAAAGTATACGTAATTTCATAATGAAGCGCATAAGTTGACAATCACGCCATTTTTCGTCGCATGAAATATAACAAATTTCATCATTAAATTTTGTGTACTTTGACACCGCCCTAAAGACGTTATTTAAAGCATCAATAGAACTAATTTTTGGAAAACATTTGAAAATTATTAAAAAAAATTAACGCAAAATCTGATTTTTTTGCAGAAATGTTATGAGAGTCATTACACTTGCTCAACATTCTTTACTTACATATACCCGAAAGCACTAGCGCTTCTTTTTGTCGTTTCTCGTAGACACTCAGTTACAAACTTAATCCAAAGTTAATAAAGTTATATCCATATTTGCGTAAATCAATTAATCAATTCATCTCCAATCAAGTGTTTTTATTCATAAATGAAAACGACTTCCAGAATTTGTATTTATTCATTTCGTAATAAATTAATCCTAAATTATTACTGTACAATTCATCTCATATCCTCAGCGTGAATTTTTGATAAATTGCCATTTTTCGATATGTAGATTTGACATTTACATTATTTTACGTGTGTTTAGGTGATAAAAAATTTGTATATATGTGAGATTAACCAGCAGACTGATTTATTACGGCAGTTCGGAAGACATGGTCTTGATAAATTTTGTGTTGTTATTTATTGGTTGGGGTGTTTATGGGGCGTATGAGATGAGTACGGATTTCCAACTATTAAATACCATTAAAGGCATAATAAATTGTAAATTGTGGATAAAAGTACTGCCGTTGCTTGTGTGTATACCACACAGTAAATTACAGTGTAGGTTTAAGGCTAATAGTAATCTTCAAGCTTTTAAGATAATTAAAATTGAAATTCAATTTATATTTTCTTAGTCAACGTGAAACTAGAATTTACAACAGGAAATTATTTAATCAAAAAAAAAAAAAAAGAATTCTCGTCAACAGTCGCTGTGCGAAGTGCGTAAAGATATTTAGAATAGGCATATTTTGCACCACCTTACCCTTCACAAACAATTTACCATTTGTTTGTTCTCAGCACAAAAACAACAACAATTTTAATTACCTGGTAATTAGATAATATCCTTGAACTGCATTCGTAAAATTTAAATTATCCGAGTCCGTGAAGCAATTAAATTTATGAACATTTATAGCATGACATTTGAATATAAATTCCACAATTGACATTTTTTTCTTCTCTCTTCAATAATTCCTTGGAAGATAACATTTCATATATACCCACTTACAATAATCTTCTGTCGTTGACCTATTCATGCATTACATTAAATTATGTTTTAATCTATTTATCACGAAATTCATTGAAATTCCTGATCCAGAACAAAAACTAGCTAACAGGTTTTTGCATTTCCAATTCAATTTTGATGAGATTTTAAAGTGCGTAAATGTTTTGAAAAATAAATTACATTTTAATACATTGTTAACGTTCAACTTGTTAAACACTTCCATTGTGACGTAATTTGATAATCTCGATTCTTTGGTGGGTTGTCACCATTTTTATTTGTCTTGATTAAAATTTAATTTCGATTTCAATAAAATACGTGACCAATGCGTTGTGTTGATGAATAACAAATATTTAATTGAATCCGCTGACTTTGGCACACTTTTTTTAATCACCAACAGAGGTCCCACATGATCCACTAAGTCTGATATTTGTCAAACATTATTCATAAAGTCTGTCATGAAAATTCTTTTTAAATATCGTAAAAAAGCTCTATTTTTCTGCGATAACTTGAGCTCATGTAAATACATAGCCATTAGAAATCTAATTCAACAATTTTCTTCGGGATTTTTATTTAATCCCACGGCAAAATAAACCGTCTCTAGCATCAGATTTTATCATTCCTGCTTTTGATGAGTAGCGACATCTACCTTTTTCCATACATTCATACGGTTCAACACAAAAGCTGAGTCATTTTATCCAGTAGCGCCGCCATTGTTTCATTGATAAAAATGGTTCGGTAGAAAACAAATGACACCATCTATTAACTTAGACGAGGTATTTTTTTAATGATTTGATCTCATGAATACGAAATCCTCAATCGAAAGTTATTTTTGGGGTTTTAATTTATTTTGAAAATCGATTGTATCGAAAAAAACACATACACAGACACATTTTCAAATAAAATTCAAACTTTGATTCGTATTATAAAAAAAGTAAACATTTTTTCCTGTGTTGTAGAACAACTTTTATATTAAAAAACAGTAAATAAATAAAAAAAACAGCTAGAAAAAATTTTGGTCGTCTGTTCATTGAGAATGAGAGAGTTGTTCAATCGGCAACTTTAAAATCTTCACACAAATAGTTCTTTATTTGAAGACATTTTTGCAATTGAATAATTTGTTGAAAAGTTTGCGTTCTTTTTTTTTAATTTATGCAAACGGCGAAAAAACTAAAAGTTTGTGTTTTTAGACTCTAGTACAATGAACTTTCTTCAACATGACCTTTCTAGGGAGAGGGAATATTCGTAGTAGAGAACTGCAACTTCCATCACACTGTTGGTGTTAAGTTTAGGTTGATATTTCTGGCATGCAAGGATCTTACGCTGGCTGCCTGCGTCGTAAAAATCATTTTTTTTTATTTTAATTCTTCACAAATACGTCAACTGTTAGGCTAATCAACGCTTCAAAAACCATTTTTCAAGGCAAATTTTATATTTCGTCTCATTTTTGCTACTGAGATTTTACACGCCAATTTCGCTCAGGATTTTTTTCTGAGTTGTAAAACATTTACTAAATTTTCATATATAAAATTGAGAAATGTTATTATGGACAATCGAAATGACGTTTTAAGAACTGACGAGTTTAGTCCGATATTTTTCAATTGTCTAATTTTGACCAACTTGTTTGATATAATTATCCAAATGTCGGACAACTTAGAAATTTGTGGGACCTCTGAATGAACTTAGTGTTACATATTCTTTGTATACCTCAACCATTGAGGATGGATTCCATTTAAATTAATTAACATTTGCTCGGAAAGAAAAATGCGTTTTCGTTTGTATTGTTTACGTTTAAAATTATTAATTTCAATTCAATTGTTCAACGAAAAACATTTAAAATTTATGACTAATTTGCGTTTATCTGAAGTATTTTAATTGCTATTTAATTAGACGAATTTATCACTTTGTACCACCAGGCGGTGTAATTAGCATATTACAAGAAACTAATTCGGGTGCTAGGTTTATTGACCTTCCTTTATCAATAAACGTTTTTTTTGCATTTTTTTAAGTATTGAACAACTTTGATCATATCGTTTTTTTTAGTTTCTTAAATAAAGTTGAATCAAGTTATAGATAAAGTTGGAATTAGATGGGTTAATTCTCCGGTAATTTATTCAAGCTGAAAATTATACCGAAATTCCTTTCAAGTCGTAAATTCAATAGTTTACTGACCTTCTAATTCGAATTGATTGTCTTATCCTTCCGTGTTGTGTCTAACTATTTTTTATTGGCATAACTGTATATCCGATTCTTGTTTACAAGCAACTTCTGATCCAAATAGATTTTTGTTAATCTAGGAGCTGGAATTCTTCGAAAAAGCTTTTCCGGCAGAAATTCACTGCAAATTTACGTAAATCCATTTTTCGGTAATTCACGTTTTGCGGTTGTTGTGGAATAACTTTGACTAAGTTTGTGTATCACTTAAACCCCTATAAAATAATCCCCTCGACCCTTCCTTTTTGATTTTGGGACTTCTGTTGGCCCAGCATATTTTTGTACTCATGAAATCATAAAGTCACACGGAAACATAGTCTCCCTGTCTTACTTGAGAGAACTTAGAGCATTTACAATTTATGAAAATACAGGTGCATTTGGAAATCGTCCACAGTCTCAACTTTTCCTTGTGCTTATTTAGTCCGCAAAGTCCAATAAATAATTACGCCTATCACTCTCTTTATGCAATTACTATCCATTTTCAGAGTTTAGTTTTGGGAGGAAGTGCTTTTTTTTCAACATGTCATTAGAGGTGGGCGGGTTGCCCGAAACTTGTCTAAAGACCCGTCCCAAACCCGAATCAATTTGTCGGGTCGGGTTTTCGAATTTATTTTTTTGTGGGTCGGGTCGGGTCGTGTTTTTATTTTCGTTTTTTCGGGTATATTTAGGACTTCATCTAACAAAACCGGACCCGAATAACTTCACTCAATTATTTTATCAAAATTGTGTTTAAAAAACATTTCAAATAAAATCTCTTTGAGAAAAGCTTCGGCCTCGGGTCAGGGTTTCGGGCTCGGTTCGGGTCGAATTTGAATTTTTTATTTCGAATCGGGTTCGGTTCGGGTTTGATTTTTTGACCCGTACGAGAACGAAGTTCTTCGAAAAGGGGTCTACTGCGTATACCACGACGTTTGTAACCAGTCGAATTTCATCAACGTGGTCCTTAGATGACGAATCATCAATAAAAAAGAAATCTGTCCGTCTGTCGGCGATAACTCTCGAGTAAAACTTAACCGATTTCCTAAAACTTTTTTTTCCTGAAAGGTAATCGAAAAATCTATTATAGGATTGAATTTGGGCACTGTCGGCCGAGCTAGGACCATTTGAACAGTTTTCCTTTTTTTTAACATAACTCGAGTAAATCATTTGCGATTTTCATAATTTTTTTGTTTGAAAGGTCTGGGCATAGCCGACAATTGATAGAAGAAACTTTTTTGATTTTGAGCCCTTGGACTTAGCTAGGCGGGTACTTAAAATGAGTCTCTGCTAGGGCCCTACGTGTTTTTTGAATATCTCTTCCAATTTTCAAAAAAAATTTTTTAATCGAAGGGTCTAGAAACTTCTCACATTTATGGAATTTACAAGGGCCCAACGTGATTGTTATTTTATTGATTCTTTTTGAGAGGTAACCGAATTATATTAAAAAAAAATTGGGCTCGATGCCTGTGCTTAGGGCTCAAGTGAGCCTCAAGTCGGTCCTAAGGTCGGCCCTAACCAAACATTTTTTTTTGATATATTGCAGAGCAAATTGAGGAAAACATTTTTGTCTATGGAAGTTTGTGTCCGAGGCATTTCCTTATGGCCCCCAGTCGGTGCTAAGGTCGACCCTAGACATAAAAGTGGTTTTTTGCTATGTTGTAGAAAAAATTGAGGGAAATATTTTTGTCCATGAAAGTATTTGTCAATTTTTTGCTTTTGGGTGGGGTTTTTTTTCGGTCGGATTTTTCAATATAGCCCTTTTGGCAATTTCCGATAATATTTAATGTGGACGTCATTTCATACACTGAAGACTTTAGGCAATATTTACTCAAATGCGTTCGAGTCTTTTCGTAACATCAACTCTGTGTGCCACATCTACTCTGATATGTACCGGTCCCTTGCACATGTTTAATTTTGGTTCGGGTTCGGTTCGGGCCCCATTTGTGAAAAAAGGTCGACCCGCACACCTCCACCTGTCATTCGTACGCTTTTCAGTTTTTCCCATGCTTATCCAATATTTCAATGATTTCACGGAGGTGAAAATCCTTCGTAACATTTATATCTGCGCTCTCATTATCCTACACACTAGACTGCCTGAGTATCCAGGCCAGAGGGAATTGATTGCTCAAAGCAATGGAGTTCAAGAAAAATTATACATGGAACATGGAATATTATTATATGCTCAGGGAACACTTGTGTACAATGTTTGAGTACCCTGAATTATCTGTCTAACATTAATAAGGTTAATCTTTTCTCGGTCCCAGGACAGAATAACGTAGAGGGCAATGAAAAAGCTGATAGGCTGGCTCCACTGGGCTGTGAAACATCATTGTCTGGCTCGTCGTCAGCTTTAGGGCTAAGAAAGGAATTTTCATAAGAAATAACACTACCAACTTAGCAGAACCATCATAGCGCCATCTATTATGTAAGAGCACTTATACCTGCTACTGCTACATAAATCTACAGACGACATGTAGCGACATAAGCACTATTATTAGTGTTCTGAGTCCCTCCCAAAACATGCG
Organism: Pseudolycoriella hygida; assembly: GCA_029228625.1. Taxonomy (NCBI): domain Eukaryota; kingdom Metazoa; phylum Arthropoda; class Insecta; order Diptera; family Sciaridae; genus Pseudolycoriella; species Pseudolycoriella hygida. The sequence goes on along the minus strand of CM055406.1, from coordinate 46,887,598 downwards.
TTATAGTCGATGATATAGCTTTATACCGAAGATGCCAATGAAAGAAATAAATAAAAAGATTTTCTTATATTTTCTCAAGAAGGCAGCATGCTATCGAAAACTAATCTTTCAGTCTTCAAAATGTTGAATACGTTCGAGGGACAGATAATCATAGGTTTCGTTGACAAAGGAATTTCTATTTTGTATGGGATTTTCTAGCATCTCTGAGGGAGGATTTTCATTTTTTTATATACGATTTTCCAGACAAAGACAAAGAATTTTCTACGTTAATCTGCCAGAATCCCGTCGTTTTACGTCAATTTCATCAAGCTATGTAAAGAACAAGACACACTGATAACAATTCGCGTAAAATTTAAGAACAAATGACCAAAAATTCCCAATTTGTGTAATCTCTAAATTATTTTCTTCGTCGTGGAAATAGTTTCTTTGAAAATATAATTAATTTGTAGAATTTCGGCACGTTTGACAAAATAAATATTGGAAATAGCGTCTCTCATATGAATGTGCAACGATATTAATTTTACCGAAACAACATACATTTGAACATTTCACTAACTTATCTTTAATACTCTGATAACGAATGAGCAAATTGCAAGCAGTCATTCGAACAATATTTTTAACTTACCATGCCACTTTAGTGTTGGCTTTTTTAAAAGAGTATCCAGAATACAATAAATAAAATTAAGGTTTGGCTCAAATTACGTACAGAAGAAATACGACACCAAAACTTTAAATTTCGGAACGAAGAGAAAGATGGGCTGAGGTCTGCAAATTCTCATTATTTAACAACATAACAAACCCCTTCCCTACACCCCTATGATCCAATGTCGGTCAATGCTAATGGGTCCATAGAATAACACATCAATTCTTCGTTACGACCCTCGTAACATTAACCGACAGCGCTGTAGATCGAATTTCGTAGTCAACAATAAATTTTCGGATTCAGCAACAAAATTTCGAACGTAACAAAGTTAGAAATGTTGTTTATCGGTCTAATAAATATATTGCCCAAATCAAACAAGAAATGGTCTTTTTGGTCTGAATAGACGAGTGGTCCGATCTCATCTCTCGATTCACCAAGAAGATTTAGAATTGCGTAGAATTTGAACGAGATGGTATTCTTCAGCTGTCCTTCATTTCAACACATACATTTGATATTAGACAGGCTACACTCTGGACTATAATTCCCCTACCGTTCATTAGAAAACTTTTCGACACACCGTTTGTCGCTTACTCCCCTTTTTCGTCTCCTTTTTCCACTTACCTTTTAAAGTACCACGATATTTTGTTTATTTATTTATTTCGCTCAATCAAAAAATTCGCACGATCAGCTGAACGTGAAGACTGAAGACACAAGACTTAGTACCTTTGCAATAACAACAAACATCTCTGAAAATGTTATTTATATCAAAATGGAAAAAATATAATTTTTTAAACATTTTTATTTACTTTACGATTCTTAATAGCTAATTAATTTCCACAAATGAATGTAATATATAATTGTGTTATCTATATTCAAATGTGTGACGTTTTCGTGGGCACGAATATGTTTTGGTAAAGATTTGTTTGACGATGACAAACTTTTAAGAGGTTTTTGAACTTTTTAAAGTTTTTGTTTATTTTTGGCGTATGATGATAACAGCTTGACAATTTATTTCTAATCAGGTTTTGTTCGCAGATATCATGCAAATTTTTCGGATGGTTTTGTTTAAAAAAAAAAGGTGGCGAAAATCATGTATTTATATCGAAAAAAGCAAAATCCATGTTTGATCTTGAAATGATTATAAAGACTGATGAGAACATGCGTTTCACTGTTAGACTTTTGAATGAATTAGTCAGTGCCGTCTTCAACATCAGAGCGCCAGTGGTGCACATTCCAAATATAATTTCGATGGATTGACCAAATTCAATTTTGATCTTAAGATTACTATGCTACTCAAACATTACTTTTTTGAATTTCTGTGCGTTTCGAGTATTTCAAAGACATTCAGGAGATTTTAGAAATTCTGTGTAACAACGTCATTGCAACCAACTCATAACATGACGAAAATTGGAAAACCTAGTTGATGATCATTTTAAGTTCTCCTCAGCCTCAAATTGTAGCAAACGTTTTAGGAATATGTATTCACGGGTATGAACTGTACGCCAATGTAGCACTAGACGGATAGATAAGAGTAGGGAAAATTTAAGAACAGAGTGCGATAGGGATAGAGAATGCAACCGATAAAAAGTTTACCGTTTCAATTAAAATTTATTTTACCGGTAAACAGTTCTATGTGATGTAAAAACAAAATATTTTCTTCAAGTATGTTACCTTTTCCGAACTTTTTCGTATGAAGGGTCTTCACAACGTAATTATAATATTTTGCTAAAAGTACGCCTCTTCTATGAGGCCGCTAAATGATAGAAAATGTGTGAGTCGCATATTGTTTTTTCGTTCCAACGTATTAGCTCAGCGAAAATTTTATTGAAACTTCGCTTTGCTCAGGAGGAGGATTGAATGAATTTTTTTTAAGCTCCTCTTTGTATAGTTTATATCAAATTGAAGCATGTGCGCATCAAATACTCAGAAGCAAGTTTAATCAGAGGCGGATTAACCTATGGGCAAACCGGGGCAGCTGCCCCGGGCGCTGGAAAAATGGGGGCGCTGGAAAAGCACTTTTTACGCTCAACTTTTTTAATGTGATTATGCTTAAGAGAAGAATATTTGTCTGTCTTTCAATATAAAAAAATTTCGCCTGCGGCGCTAAAAAGTCGAGCTAAACTATAATAATACAAAACCCTAACGTAACGTGTTAAATTAACAAGATAAATTAAAATTAAAAAGTGAAAAGATCTGAAAAAAATTAAATTTTGAAAAAACTTAAACAAAAAATTCGCTCGCTCCGCTCGCGATGTTCTGCTTCCTATAATTAAAAATATTTCATGTATGTAAAAGGTTCATACGCAGTAGTATTAATATTTGTTCTAGAATCTGAACTTACTGAATCTTGAATCTCAGGTACTCGGTTTAACAAACAAAATTGTAACGAGTGGTTTTCAAACAAGTGTTCGAGTATGTAAAGAGTTTCAGCGATTCATAAATCCTAATGGGTCGTTTATATGTTAAACTTTACAGCTCACGTCGTTTCAGGAAACCGCCCATCAAGCAATCTGTAACCCGCGACTGGTGAGAGTATTTTAGCCTTAAATCTGAAACTACAGTAAATATATTCTCGTAGTTTTTTCCTGACATTAATCTAAAAAACATTTCGTTTGAGATGGGTGCTCAATTTGAATTGCCCGTTGCATGAAAACCATAATCCGCCACTGACTAGGTGTGCTCACAGAACAAAGAGGGCGCTGAAATTATGTTTGCCCGGGGCGCTGGAATGGCTTAATCCGCCTCTGAGTTTAATTGTGTGTTGATCTGTCTGCCGTTAGGCAGCAAATTAATGAAAAGAGTTAAAAAGAGTTACAGAGATGTTGAAAGAGTTATAAGTCTCTACAACTCTCTTCTTACACCTTTTTCAACACAAGTTTTGAAAGTGTGGAAAAATTCCTATACAGCGAACCGTATGTAAAAACGGACATGTCGAATTTTAAATAATGGAATTTCATTGTTCAAAATTTGACTTGTCCCTTATAATATTCGGTTCACTGTACTATACCTGAGTTAGTTTCACGTCAAGAAAGACATGTTACACTTTCATTCAAATCGTGTAAATATTCTTCTATTACATTTAAAATTACGGCAAAGACTATCTTATTTTTAGTTTTGAAAAGATCGAAACCTACCGGTAATTTTATCAAATTTACCATTTACCGGTAAATTTTAAACCGACGGGAAATGCATTCCCTAGATAAGGAAATTTTTTTTTCAAAGATCGAAGAAACTTTTCCGCATACATTTGAGTGCACAAAAAAAATCGAAAGTGTCGACCATCGCATAATTGAAGGTATAGCTCCCCCGAAACAGATGAAAACAATGAGTGATCATAATTTGAGTTACTTGATTTGATGACGAATGTTTCTTCAAATAAAAAATCCACATACCTCTCAGGGACCTTTATGGTATATGGTAATCTAATATAAAAATACGTTCTAGGGACCTAGATTTGGATCTAGAAATTATATTTTTCAAAGAATTTGATTTATTTGCAACGAATCTGAGTCGTGCATTCTTTTGAAATGATGGATCCGGCGCAGTCCCCCCAAATTTAACGATGATATCTGTCAGTCTAACTAACTGAGTTAATATATTCAGTTGAATGACTTACATCAATCATTGTATACCGAATTGCGCTTATTCGAAATTCAAATAATTAATAAATAATTATGGTACGTCGCACCTCACAGTTGAACGATGTGTGATAATTAGCGCATACATTCCATGTCACTCATTGTATTTATCGTCAAAGTCAATCAACTTCTACCCTCTGACAACAAAGGAAAGATTAAAAAGGTCAAAAATAACATTTAGAATTGCAATTCCTTTCCAGCAAAGGAATCGTTTCAAGACTATAATTCGGATATTAACCTTGAATGAAAAATAATATCGCATCAATAATATGACCCATTAAACTGTTTAAAAAATACGCGCAAATTTATTCTCCCTTACACTCACCGATGCAGCCTCACCTCTTATCAAATGCTATAATCTGTAGTTTCCTTTATTTTGTCCATTTGTTGACGCATACTTAAACAAAAAATTTTCGGAACGTCCCAGCCACATAAAAAATTGCATTTTAATGTGTTTTTCGGTTGTAAAACGTATCACAAATTTGCATTTATTTAACATATATTAGGCTGTCATAATGTTAATTTTTATTGACAAGATACACAGATTTTGATTCGATTTTATTTGCATATAATGGTGGATGTGTCATAGGCTGCATTTTATTTTAACACCGAAAAAGAAAAAAGGAATGATTTATTATTGTTTTTAATAATAAAGTTGGTAAGTCTTGACCATTTGTGCTTTATATCTACTATTCGAATTTAAACGTAAACTTGTGGGGTTCAATCGCGGTGAAAACAAATTCTGAATAGGATTTTTATTCATCTTGTAGCATGAAGTTATCGTTCCTGGACATATCCGTAAATTTCTAAATTTGTGTTGTTTTGGTGCGGAGTTCGGTGAAGTACGCCTGCACGATGAATTCCGTGTTCAAATATCTGAGTCTATCTTAAGACGTAGATATAAGGAACGCCTGAAGAAATCCTATAATCGTGGATCGGAATTCACGTTAACCATGTGGTTCGATCTTACGGCTCACCGAAAAACGGTATTCAGCTCCTTCCTTCTAATTTCGCTCTTTGTACATTGGTAGTTCCACTGGGAAATGTAACGTAGGGAACACTCGGATCTCATTAAGTACACACAGCGATGTTTATCACGTTAACATTTTTTCCCACTAAATCACATATGGCCAACAACTTTCTAGAAGATTGTAAGGCTGTATCTCCTTCAGAAAACAGTGATATGAGCGTTCCTACGTTACATTTTATCCAACTACACCGTGGAACTACCCACGACAGTGAAAACACGTCGGTAATGAAATGATCTCACAAAAAAGCAGTGAAAGTTAAAAGTAATGATCTAGCCTCCAACCCGCTGGTAGTTGTTTATTCAGATGATATCAGTGATTCCAAATTGCAGATCAAATCAAATACCAATTGTTTTTTCTCTTTTACTAAGTCACTCAGAAAGACTAATTCAATTTCCATGAATATCATGATGAGAAAGAAGAGACCGATGACGTAAATGATTTTTCGGAAGAAGGAGAGCACAGAGCAGAGACCGGAAAAAAAACGTTTACGGTAGATGAGATCCGGAAAGTGTTAAACGGCTTTGACGAGCATAAAGTTTCCAGTCCAGACGCAATTCCAATGATGTTTCATATGAAATTGGCTAAGTCAATATCTGTGTCTTTACACATTTTGTTCAACAAGTCGTTGAAGGAAAGGTTTTTCCCGGATGCATAGAAAATGAGTTTCATTTCACCAATCTTCGAGAATGGAGATAAACAGGATGTGACGAACTATCGAGCTGTCTTTATCTCTATCAAAGATCTTCGAAGGATTTATTTTTAATCGATTGTTCAATGAATTGAAGCATTTGATCCGTCCTTCGCAGCATGGTTTTTTCTTTGGAAGGAATTACTGGAATTTGTGAATTTTGTGTCTGGATCGATGACCAAAGCAGCACACGTCGGTGCCTTGTATACTGACGGATCGTGTCTCGCATGGTTTACTATTGAAAAAACTGGAAAATTTCGGCTTCAACGTGCAGATGGTTTAAGTCATATTTAACCAATCGAACACAATATGTACGTATTGGTGGAACAAGTTCAAAAAATATTAACCTGAAGTTTGGAATCCCACAGACCGAATCAACCAAATTCTTCCGCGGTAACTCATTCAGACAAGGCTTTCAAAAGCTTCCTAAAGCTTTTTTTGTTCAATGTCCGATCGACTTTCCGTGGAAGAATTTGGTTAATTGGGCAGAGTTCCATTCTTGGCCCTTTTTGTTTACGATGTTTATTAATGATCTGCTATCCAAGTTGTCGTCAGGCTTTGGCTTTGTCGATGATTGAGAATCTATCAGAAATATTGTCACTGGAGGAGACTGTTATATGTTTCGATTAGAAATTTACCAACTACAGGAATGGTGTAACCAAAATCGACTAGATTTAAATGTGAAAAAGTGTGACATAATGACTTTTACACATAAAACCGAAAAGAAAAAACTCGAATACAAATATATGATTGGCGACACAATTTTGAAGAGAGTCAATCTAAGGCGAGAGATTGAGCGAGAGGATTGACTACATCGGAATATGTCCACCAATTAAAACAAATAAACATGCACTCGTTTGAATCAAGGAGGTTAGAAAATGATGAGATCGCTCTTTATAAAGTCATGCACAATATCATAGATACATACATAGAGTCATTCTTTAACATTCCACGACCAAGTCAGACCGAGTCGCCGACAACATCAAAGAGTTTTTTACCTACCAAATGTATTGTCAACCATGATAATATATTTCCAGAGCTAAATTTATTTACTATAAATCTTTTCGAGCGTTCAAACCGAGTGCGGAGAAAAAGTTTTAATTTTAGACCTTTTGGCTTGTATTTATTGATGAAGATTGGATATTGATTTTTTGGCAGCTATTTCATTTAAGATTGAATATGTTATTGGGAGAAGTCCTGCTTATGAGATCTATAAATAAATAAATTATTATTAGTCATCTAAGGCCTTTGGATAAATCGCTGACAGTTCAGGGCGCTGCGCTGTCTGGGACTGAGAATACGGCACTGTTGTTAAAGCAAAAAAACCTGAATAACAACTCAAACGGTTTGTTTATCGTTAGTTCAGACTTGATGTGTCAGTAAATCCCTCGACAAAGAGATATATTGTTATTATCAAAATGGTCTTGTGGTTATGAGCCAATTCAATACAACAAAAATTAAATTGAATACAAAAACATAACCAAAGACCCGTACGTATCAGAATAGATGTGGCAAAAAGACTCGACCGTATCTAAATATATAAATGAGCAAACAATCCAATGTTTTGTGCTCTTTTATAACTATAGGAATTTCAAAGATCGATAGAAATTACCCAAGGTAATGACAAAAGCCCTACCGAAATACGTCTGAGACCATTGATTTTGATGACCCAAATGTACTCCCCTTCACCATATTACAAAGAGGACCAGCGTAGCTTCTCGAAGAAATGTGGAAACTATTTTCTCTAAAATGTAATTCTCGCCAAGTTTGCCTTTAGAAGCAAATTTCTAAATGACATAGTTCTAGAGATATGCGTCATGCCTCCCAATTCTAGAGGTGACTAAAGCCCGGGATAAGGTCACTTTTCTTTAAAACCCTGAAACAGGTATTCTGCCGAGTTAAGCATAAATGCCGTATCACACAATGGAGGAGCTTTCAATTTGTATGCATAAACAAAAGAAGCTCGCCAAGCTCAGGTTTGCGACACGGCATTTACACTTAACACGGCAGTATCCAAAATTTTATTCACTACAAGTTTGTCTTTGGAGGCAACTTTCTAACTCCCATAGTTCTAGAGATATGGGTTATCCCGCCCAATTTTGGAAGTGGTCATACGCCAGGATTAGGTCATCCTTCCTGAAAACCCTGAAACACGTGCTCTCCAAAATTTTATTCCCTACAATTTTGCCTTTAGGAGCAACTTTTCAAATTTTATAGTTGTAGAGATATGGGTCATCACGCTCTATTCTGGAAGTGGTCATACTCCAGGGTTGAGCCATTTTTCACTAAAACCCTGAAACACGTGTTCCCTAAAATTTTAATCTCTACAACTTTGCCTTTGATAGTAAATCTCCATATCGCATAGTTAAGCAAATATAGACGAAAATCATCTGCTTTCATATATGGCCAAGAAACTCAATTTCGTCCATTCCATTGGTCCCTGCACACAGACCACTGACTCGATTTCCACAAAAATTTTTTCCCATTTTTTCGAGATGAAATGCTTTAATTTGACACCAAAATGAACGATTTCCATGTACTAATTGCCGAGATATATGCGAAAAAGTTTCATCGACGCACGAAAATCCATGTTCGACCTCCTCTGAGTCGATCATATCTTCGAAACAACTTGGCCGATTTTGCTCATCTTTGAATTTGAGTCATGGGAGGCATGTACCTTTCAGGGAAAAAAAGTTCAGGGTGATCGGTTGCGCCGTTTAGAAACAAAAGTGACAGACAGACAGATACTGATTCGTCATCCCTAGACGATATTAAATGTATCCCTCTCATCCTACCTCGATCTACCCCATGTTGCAACAAAATTGTTTGTAGTAGACGTATAGTACCTTTGTACTTCGTACGGGTCCAATTAATAGAAACTTTTTTGGCATTCAAATGGTTTTTAAAACTTTTCAGAATTTAATTTTTCCGACAATAAAATTTCAATTCTTTGAGAAAATTTTGCTATTTATTTTGCATTTTAAAACGAATTACCAAACCAAACAACAGATTTAAAATTTAAATACAAATACAAAGTTGTAATTTGGAAACCAAAAAAAGTTAAGTTGCTTTTCTATTATATAACGTAGAAAATAAATTCTATTTAGTGTTTAGAAATGTAGAATGGAATGACGTCATACTGTAGAGAGATCAATTACACAAAATTAAGGAAATTAACCGTAAATTGTATCTTTGTCACAATTTCTATTTTTAGCCATTATTTGTGAGAAGCTTTAAGGATGTAAAAGATGAGACTTTTTAAGTGATTTTAGCGTTGTGCAAATATATTGTCGGTTGTGGTAGCTATGAATTCAGAAAAAATGGGAAATTTCTCATGAATACACGTCGCTTATTATTTTTTACGATCTATTTAATTGTAATCGTGAAAAATAAATGGGAAACATACACTCGAATGAAATTTCCAACATTTTTCTTCTCTGCTTATTATAAACTGGAGTTATATATGAAATGGAGGAAAATTTATCTTAATTTTTATATTCACATGGGTAATTCTACAAAGCATTCTACCGCCGGAAAACTATTGCATGCGGCTTATGTGCAGTGAAGTACACAGCTCATACATTTTAGTTCAGTTTGCATGAAAATGCATCATTCTTGTATGAAAGTAATATAAACGAACGTAAATTCATCAAGTTTGCAAAGTATATGCGTAGTAATAGTCGCAACGATACGTCTCAACTTATTAAGGATGGTGTAGCAAGAGTAAAAGAGAAGAAATAACTGTTCCTCACTCCCCGAATCATGTTTTCGGTGATTTAAATATGTAAATTCTACTGCCTAACCCATGCGGAAGTTTGCCATTATATAGCAGTTTACTCATGCGGAAATGTCGAGGTGCGCGAAGAAGTCTTGATATTTTATAACTAGATAGAAAAATAGCTTTTCTTATTTCAAGAGGTCTGTGATTGACTAATGACATATTAAGTATAGGATGGCAGTCTTTAACAAAAAATTAACACAAATTGAAGCAAATATGAAGCACGAAATGTTTAGTAGTGTTGGTAAATTACACACACATAACCTCAAAAAAATATATTTTCCATATTTTCGTCAGAATTTTGTCGAAATCAGTTGTAAACGTTAAAGTAATTCATAATAAGTCGAAACGAGCCTAGTCCGACGAAAAAGGGATGAATTTCCTAGTAGTTTTGAAGCGAATTGTTGTTCAGCGCTCTAAAACTCGAAGACAGTCAGTATCAAAATCAAAGAATCAACCAAGAAATTCATCTTTTTTTCGTAGGACTAGGCTCGTTTCGACTTATCATGAATTACTTTAACGTTTACAACTGATTTCGACAAGTTTCTGACGAAAATATGGAAAATATATTTTTTTGAGGTTATGTATGGGAAGAAATCAAACCTGTCACTTTGTCTAACAACCTTACGACTATTAATCTGCGGCCTACATGCACAAATATTTTTCCCGACATTTTTGAACATTCTTAAATCACGTTTTAAGAATTCTAACATTTAAATTGTGAATATTTCACGGGATATAGATTTTTGAACATGAATATAACGGATTAGCCTACTGTGATGCCGCAATGAACCGTACATAGGAGAATGACAAATATGACGTCATCCACATTCGATGAATTCTGTTTACAAAATATCTGAGTCTAACTTTAGGCGGAGATATAATTAACATCAGAAGAAACCATAATGGCAAAATGCTGGCTACTGTTAGGCGTGGTTCGGATCGGCAGTCACGTTAAGCATGTGGTCCAAAAAATGCCTGCCGGTAAAAAAAATTGGGGCAAACCGGAATTCTAAGCCCTACTAGTTTCCGCACCTACTTCATCGTAGATGGCACTGGTTTGTGTGCAATTTACCACTGACACAGTAAGAAGAATCCATCCACTCAAAAAAAAAATTGCGGAACCAGTAAATAAAAAGATCTAGCCTCTGACCCGGACGGGTTGTTATACTATCTTACTAAAACAGTGCTTGTGGCACTATAACTGTACAGTACGAGGTAAAGACTCCAGGCATATGTCAGTGCATGCCAGTTTTTATAAGTGTACCACAGTGAAACTCCATGACACATAGTCCCTTCTTCAAAAATTGTGTCATTATTGCGGCATTTCAAAAGTTTCAAGCGTGGTAATTCAAAGTCTCGAGTCGAATTTTCTTTACAAAAATGATCGCCTCAACCTATCTCTATCACATATTCGCCCCTGCCTCAGGTCAGTAGTTACGAAAAATCCACCACTGTCCAAAATTCTTATAAAAAGCACGACTGTTTTAACTGAAGTAAAAATTTCGATGTTAGACGTTTTCACGACCCCTCTTTAAAAATAGCATGCTAAATTTTATGCAAGGTTCTGTCAAATTTGCACCACTCGGTGAGTTGCCGTTTATATTGAAATGACATTCGTGTCGTTGTTCGACTGTCATTTCAACTCACCAGGTATTACAAATTTGACAGAACTTTGCATAAAGTTTAGCATGCTAATTTTTAAGAGGAGTCGTGAAAATGTCTGTTGAATTTTTTTAACAGTTTATAACAGTTGAGAAGGTGTTTTTTGCTGATAACTTCATAATCTTTTGTGCGCTTATGCCTACGTAATTTCGAACCCCATGTGAGAACCGAAAATAAAAAAATTGAACTGATGTGTTGTCAACAGACAGACGTGTAGATACGTGTAGATTTATACTTTCATTCCTTCTAATACCTAGTAGCGAAAACCAAACCATAACGAGTCATCTGGTGTAAATGCGATGCACAGATTTACATTTCTCTAAGTGTATGTAAAGCTCAGCAAATATGTTGTTGCTAAAAAAATTTTTTTTTGCACGATCCACCACGTTTCAACAAAATTATCAATGAAAGTTTTCTTTTATCTCATAAATAAAACTAATGAACAGAAATAAATAACATTTTGTCATTACCCCATTCTCATATTATCAATTTAATTCAATGCGTCGTCCCCATCATGTCTGGAATCTTTTAAGACTTAATCTTTTCTAAATGTAAATGGACAAACAATTTGCTATTCGCGCTAACGATTGTTGCAACTTTACGACATTGACAACAAGCATCTGTACAAATAAAGTCATTATATGTTATTACTTCGTATTCTTGTAGGTATCCAAAGGTATAATGAAGTAAACGAAGGAAGGATATGAACAAGTTCTTCAACTACTTAAGCCTGTAACATTAACATTAATTATCGATGACATCTAAACTGTGTATCCTCGGTACGGTGTCACAATCACACAGTAATCGAAAGAGAAATTTGACAAAATAAAAGAAAAATGAGATGTAGGATGAGATGATTTTTTTTGCACTTGAAATGTTGTGTTTCAGATGATTGTTGGTGATATGAGAGTTGTTCAATAATACGGAATGTAACATCTAGGGTATGTTTCAAGATTGTCCACCCACGGGTATGTCACTTCAATAAGATTCATCCAAAAGTTCATTATTGCCGAAAAAGAAACAATCGTTTTGTAACTCGATTCGGCCATACAACGCGAATTGTCGATGTTGCCGAATCCTATAACAAGCTGAAAATTAAAAAACGATATCTATAAAATATAACAGAAATTTCAAGACACGAAAAAATTGGCGTAGACAGTATGAATATTTTTATAGCAAGTGAACCCCCTTTGGGTCCACCTTTTCGAACTCATATCTAATTTCTCGCTTCGCAAGGAAACCTTTCGCAGTAATTTCCTCAATTTTGTGCTGGCAAATTAAGTAGCGATAGTTCCTTTATGTTTTCACCCTTTCTGTCCGTCCGTCCGTCTGTGCACTGCATCTAGCCGCACCTCACTGCACTTAGCTGCAACCAGCTACACCTCACGGTACTCTATCGCTACTTTACTATATCCATGTCAATGGTTTATTTATTGATCGAACTTTTGAACATTACCACTTAAAGGGTTGCCCACCAGTAAAATACATTTTTTATTAAGAAATCAAACCGGTGGTGGTGGGCAGTACATTTCCCATTATAATGCTATCGTGCGGATTCTTCGTTTGACAAAGTCATACAAACTTAATATTATTATTTCTTACAAACTCCTTTGCGTGATGTATTTTACGATTGACGCTATGCAATTATGAATGTCTATCAGAGAATTCTGAATCATAACCCAAAAAGATGATGGGAACAAATTGCCCTATGAAAATAAAAGCGAAGTGTCTTTAAGCATTAAGAAGGCTTGACCAGTTTAACTTGATGAGAAAAACAAAATTGCATTAAGGGATCATGGATTTATTTTGATTCGAATTAATTGGTTTTCAATAAAAAGTAGTTACAAATATCGAGGCGCCACCTGAGTCTCGGTGACAAAATGATTCAGGTAGCGCCGCGTCGCCCTGAAACAGACACGTTCTATTGTCATTGATTACAAACTATGAGTGAGTGGAAAACATAAGTTTATAGTCCTTAATTCTACGCCATCAGAATGAAAACTGTATAATTAGCATCTCGAAAAAGTCATAAAAATTTAATATAAATTATAACAAGATCAAAAACCGGTAACGATTCTTCTCTGTAAAAGGTCAGTGATATTGTGTATCAATATATATTTGAAATCAACAAAACTTTAACGGAAAGTTGTTTGAGAGGATCATGTGTGTTGCCTTTATTTAAAAATAATTATTAAAATAAGATGACCTTGTCTATATTTTATAGGAATACGTAAATGAGCCGCTATATAGAATGGAATATTTTTACTTATGAACAAAATTTGCAGCTAAAGAGGACGCGTTATTATCTCGAATTAAAGATTCAAGTTTTCTATACTTGATTTTCTTCATGGTGTAGTTGTTATCGGTGGATTTTTTTTTCTTTAAACCAAAAGTTGTTTATTTATTGCGTTGAACACACCCTCTTGTAACAGCTGTAACACGTTATTGTTATTGTTGTTTTTTTTTTATCGACAGAACTTGTCACATTCCCATTTAAACAATATTAAATTGTATCATAATTACCGTGTAACACCAATGGGCAATGATAACGATTGTTGTTGTTCACCTTTGTCTAACGAATTTGTTTTTCTTTTCTTTTTCAGATGCATTGGAAATCACATTTTTTCGCTTTGGTCAGCATTTTACAGGTAATACAGAACAGAACAGAATGGAAAATTTCATCAATTTTTCTGTTTTCCATTTAGAATAAATCACCTTGCTATGCCTCCCCTACACTAAACATTCATCCCCATAGTACCCCCAAAGCAGGAGATAGAGCATAAATTGAACTGATAGAAACGCATACTTTTAGAGTTCTAATTCCTTCTGAAACCACCGAATTAACGACGACTTTAATGGAAGTTCTCTTAATATATGTGAAAGTACAAATCGAAAGTTTGATACAAGTACATCATTATGAATTAGTACGCATGTGTGCTAAATTAGTACTTTTCTGTTCTAAATTAATATATTTCTATACTAAATTACTACACGTCTGTACTAAATTAGCTAAATTAGTACACTTCTATACTAAATTAGTACATTTCTGTACTACGTTAGTACACTTCTATAATACTACATGAGTACGCTTCTATGCTTTTTTAGATTTTTATCAGTTTGGGACGATCAATTTCGTGGTCTGGAACACAGATCTTGTGACCCTTTGTTCCTTTTTCCCGCTCATCATTTAAAAAATCATGAAAACCTTTGCGTGCCGACCAGGAACCACTTTCGAAGGTGGACGACGTAGTCGCCTAGTGTCCTGAGTCTTAGTTGATGGAATTTAGGGCATTCACATATAACGTGAAAGCTAAACACTTCTATGCTACATAAGTACACTTCTGTGCTAAATTAGTACTTGCAACACATAATGGAAGCACTATCGAGAGATAATAAATGAAGAAAATTTCTTGCTATTTCCTTGAAAATATGAAAAATTCTCTGAAGATATATTTGAAAGTTTTTGAAAAATCTCCAAACCACTTTGAATTTCAAAAATTTTTCGAGAAAAACCTCGCAACGGGTTGTCTCTACACCTACAAATATGCGATTAAAAACTTTATGCCACTCAGATTATCAGATATAGGAATTTCTTTTCCACCCACACAAAAATTATTTTCACGCCGCCCCTACCAGCTTCCTAAGTACTTTCTTTAAATTCCAAAAAATGAATTGTGCTGTAAAATATTATAATTATTTTCACTGGTCGTGATGGTCTCAATTCAATTAAAATTATTTTTCTAAAAACCTACAAAAATGAACGCAGCTAAATTATTTGACAATCGACGGACCACACTTATTTCTAAACGTATACTACCCAAAATATCATGCAAACTTTCATACGAGGCACATCATTTTAAGGCGTAATCTAAACCGGAATTGCTGCATTATTTTTTGGTGGCTTGTAGTTGCTCAGTGGTAACGTACTGGCTTTCCACCAAGAATATCCGGGTTTTCACTCCTGCATCATGGGCGCGCGGTAGCAATGCGCCCGTGACGCAAGTCCCCACTAGCAAAAAATTCAGAAATTTTTTTTTCGTAGACTTCGGAACCATATATACAGCTAAGTTTTGACTTCCCCCCCTTGCGACGTACCCCCCGGAAAATATTTTTATTGGATTCTACGGAAAATTCTAAGGCGAAATGTCTTTTCACTCATTAAAATCGGTCCAGTGGATCCGGAGATATGACCTTTAGAAAATCGTCATTTTCCATACAAAATGTGCACTTTCATAGAAACCAAAGTTAATGGAAACATCCTACGTTAGTTAGTTACTTAGTTACTTAGTTAGTTACTTAGTTCCAGAGCCATTTGTATGAAAACCCACTTTTTTGGAGTTTTCTCGAAAACGGCTCGATATCTTTTCTTGAAATTTTGCAGGGACCTTCGGCTGGGCATTCTACGCCATATGAGATTTTAAAAAAGGGGGGTACCGGCCTCGTTTGGGCGCCAGGGCTCTTAGAAGGCGCCATATAAAGCCCATATGTATGTGTTTGTGTGTGTGTGTGTACGGAAGCATATTTTGTATAAGACATGGTTGGGTGTTCGAGATACAGGTTTGGTGTCAAAAGGAAAGATGTTGGGTTGGGTGTGTAGTGTATAGGGGTGACCGCCAAAATGGCGGAAAATGGACCGGGGGCTCAAAAAAAAAACTTTTGATATGTTGTAGAGGAAGTTGAGGGGATCATTTTCGCCCATGAAGTAGTAGCCGCCTCGGCTCGGTTTGGCGGCGGCGGCGGCTCAAAAAAAAACTTTTGATATGTTGTAGAGGAAGTTGAGGGGATCATTTTCGCCCATGAAGGTAGTAGCCGCCGCGGCTCGGTTTGGCGGCGGCGTCGGCTCAAAAAAAAAACTTTTGATATGTTGTAAAGGAAGTTGAGGTGATTATTTTCGCCCATGGAAGTAGTAGCCGCCGCGGCTCGGTTTGGCGGCGGCGGCGGCTCAAAAAAAACTTTTGATATGTTGTAGAGGAAGTTGAGTGGATCATTTTCGCCCATGGAAGTAGTAGCCGCCGCGGCTCGGTTTGGCGGCGGCGGCGACTCAAAAAAAACTTTTGATATGTTGTAGAGGAAGTTGAGGTGATTATTTTCGCCCATGGAAGTAGTAGCCGCCGCGGCTCGGTTTGGCGGCGGCGGCGGCTCAAAAAAAAACTTTTGATATGTTGTAGAGGAAGTTGAGGGTATCATTTTCGCCCATGAAAGTAGTAGCCGCCGCGGCTCGGTTTGGCGGCGGCGGCGGCTCACAAAAAAAACTTTTGATATGTTGTAGAGGAAGTTGAGGTGATCATTTTCGCCCATGGAAGTAGTAGCCGCCGCGGCTCGGTTTGGTGGCGGCGGCGGCTCAAAAAAAAAACTTTTGATATGTTGTAGAGGAAGTTGAGGGGATCATTTTCGCCCATGAAGGTAGTAGCCGCCGCGGCTCGGTTTGGCGGCGGCGGCGGCCCAAAAAAAAACTTTTGATATGTTGTAGAGGAAGTTGAGGGGATAATTTTTGCCCATGAAAGTAGTAGCCGCCGCGGCTCGGTTTGGCGGCGGCAGCGGCGGCGGCGGCTCAAAAAAAAACTTTTGATATGTTGTAGAGGAAGTTGAGGTGATCATTTTCGCCCATGGAAGTAGTAGCCGCCGCGGCTCGGTTTGGCGGCGGCGGCGGTTAAAAAAAACCTTTTGATATGTTGTAGAGGAAGTTGAGGTGATCATTTTCGCCCATGGAAGTAGTAGCCGCCGCGGCTCGGTTTGGCGGCGGCGGCGGTTAAAAAAAAACTTTTGATATGTTGTAGAGGAAGTTGAGGGGATCATTTTTGCCCATGAAAGTAGTAGCCGAAACTTCCAAAAGTACTGATATCACAACAAAAACCCTTTTAAAAGGAAAATGTGACGCAAGTCCTTCTTCCTCCTTCCAAAACAACTGATATCAATTTCGGGTGACGCTTAAAGCTTTGAAACGCAAAAATTCTTCATCATCAAACTTTATAGACCGTTAGTACCTTCCGGTGTGAGGTCTTTCTGTCGCAACCCCAGATTGGTGAACTATCGTCCTCCATGCCCTCCTATCGGTGAACTATCGTCCTCCATGCCCTCCTATCGCCCGCCAAGGAGATGGTTTGTTCGCCCAGAGAAAGTCCCCTAACTTCTAAATCTGATTTAATTGAATCGATAAACCTTCTCCTTGGTCTACCCCTTGGCCTAACACCCAGTAGTAGTAGTCGACGTCAACGGACGTATTATTCGTGCGCTCTACAAAAGTTTTAATTTTTCTAGTGAAAAGTGCAAATATAATAGCCTAAAGTAGGTAAAGCATAAGCACAGGTGTCTTGGTCTTGGCACCGTATCCTTTGGACCATAAAGATAGAAGCAGGACGTGATTTGTCTTGAATTTAAAAATTGCTTCATGACCGCAAATTCAAAAATAAGCGTAGAATATAGACCAAACATATACAGTGAAAATATTCTATTCAAAACTTGCCATACGGCTCCGTGGGTTTGTGTAACACAAACTCTTAAGTTTCTCTCCTGCCCAAAAATGGGCTCTGTAAACGTATTCTCCAACTACGAGTGTAAATTTGACGCAGAAGATCACAAACACTCACACTCTAATATGAAATTTCAATTACCAAATTTTTGCGCCAATGAAAATGAACGCACACTATCAAATTGCATATGCTACACTCTACTTAGGTTGTTTAATATTAATTGCATAGTACAGTCCGTTTCAAAAATCAAAAGTCTATATCAAAAAGCATTAAAGACAAATACAAGCTCAATATATTACACCCGCAATGAATTCTCTCGACCGCCTAAAATAATTCTCTCACACCAACGAAAGACATATTCTTTAGGAATCAATGCAGAATACGCGCGCAACCATTATCAATTCTATTCTAAACTGATAACGGAACGCATGTCAATTTTAGAAACGGAAAATTCACACCGATCAAACATTCGTATAACAAAACTTTATTGTTCATCAAATTCTTCGGTAATTTATCTGAAATTGTGTCGTTCGAAGAACTATATCAGTCTTAAAAAAGTGCATAAAGCTTCGAAAAACAATTTAGTATACAAGAAGCAGTGGGGAATAAAGCATTCAAGCAACAAATTATTAAGGCATACAAAATCATCTAGGCCACAAAACTGGGACAGCAAAGTAAGTTACAAGAACGCTAACTTTTCAAAACCTGATCTTAAACAAGAAATTTATATCCATAAAGGAGCATACATCGCCGGTCAAAGAATACCAAAAACAGACTCCAAAAGGGTAATGCCGGACTATCCATTAAACTCCACGCAAGTCGACGAATACCATTTACTAGAGTCAGACCAAGAAGAGCTGAGAATCGAACCGATTGAAGTTGATAACAACCCGAATGAAGAAGTTCTACGGCTTTCCGTCTCGGAACAGGACATTTGTGATATCAGTAACATAGCTGCCGGGTTGGCCATCCGCAATACGGCAACACAATCCACAAATAAAAGAAGTAGAGAAATCAGTGTTGAAGATCAGTCAGAATCTATAAAAATTACACAGCCTGTGAAAAAACTAAAGAAAATCATGATGACATGATGAGCAGCGATACGCGTAATCAATCGGAAAAATTTCTTGTCCGCATTGTCCCAGATATAGAAGAAGTTCACCTATTCTCTGAAAGCCACGGCAAATTGCTTCATTCTAGTGTAATGAAAGAACTAGGTAAAGTCAAAGACCCGAACATAAAATTCGATTTTTGCGACTTTGAAAGAGGGCGATACAAATTTGTATGCCCAAATGAAAGTGCTAAAGAATGGGCTCTAAAAATAGTTCCAACACTGACTGGACTATGGAAAGATCCCAAGATTAAAACAATTGATTGTGGGCTAGTACCCAAAATGAACCGTGCCTCAGTAATTTTTCCCAACCCAGCCCCGCAAGTCTTCGACTTCTTTGAAGATTTGGACCTGAAAAATGAGAATATTGACACCAATGAGTGGCGAGTGTACACTAAAAAGAAAATTCAAGGAAACAAGACAATTTTCTTTATAGGTATTGATGACAAATCGGTCGAAAGTCTCAAAGCCATTAGCTTTAGACCCTTCTTTGCGAATGGTCGAATTAAAATTACAATTGATAATAATTCAAAATGATGGATAAAAACATAAAATTTATAAGAGAAAGAAAGTGCTCTTCAAATGTATCAAACAATTTATATATGAAATGGCCTAACCTAAAAATATTTTTGAATAAAATTTTGCAAATTACTTACCTGTGCGTTTTCAATTTAACAAATCAAAGGCAGTCGATATACAGGCTCAACTTGAAGAAGGTAAGGAAAACTACTACGGCACAAACAATTACATTTAGCTCCAATTGTTATCGCAAACGATTAGGGAATTATCACCTAAGCAACAAGGTGAGTATAGACAATAATAAGTGCACAAAGATAATCCCAATTTTCAAAGGTAGTACACTGTATGGTTGGGTCTCGATCAATAGCACGATTATGTATCATTTCTTCCTATCAGTAATGAATAGCTTAAATATTGAATTAGAATCTTATTTTTCCCAGCATGTCCACTGTATTCAATACAAAATTATTCGATTCACCAAATTTATTGACGAGTACGGGAAGGTAAATCCTCGAGTAAGTCTGAACATAAAGTGTAATATATCAGCATACAACCGACACGACAAGGAAAATGCCTTTTACCAATCCAAATTGATATTCACCTGCTTCCAGTATCAGGCTCACGTTGAAATCCCACTCTTGCTAGTCTTCTATCAAGTAAAATTCTGCTATCTTATCAAGAATTTCATGCTCTTCCTAAGTGACGTTTACGTTCGAAGCTTTTGGCATCAGAGAGTAATATCGCATCAAAATTTCTATTCAATAAAAAGTATTATTCTATTGAGCAATGAGTCATTCTTTGTATGGCTATAAAATGGATCGAGATCTCGTCTTCTACCAAATTAATCTACACAAAGCCTATGCACCCACGTCTGAACTTAATCAAATGTTAAGAGGAAAAACGTCTTTCGTAACACTAATCCAAGAACCAGTAGTGAGATCAGGCTCAATAAAAGGGCTAAACATGAGACATGGGAGTATCATTCATGTAGGTGGCAATTGTAAATTCAGGGCTGCAATATATCATTCTAAAAATTTATCTATCCACCCCCTATATCATCTCAGCACAATAGACCAAGCAGTAGCGATGCTCACATATAAATTTAATGGTGCGGACAAGCATATGATAATTTGTTCATCATATTTCCCATGGGAATCAGTGGACGGTCCTCCTACACAAGAATTTGCTAGCGTAGTACAGTACTGTTCGGACAAAAAACTACCTTTGCTGACAGGTATAGACTCAAATGCTCATCATTTCGCTTGGGGCAGCAATAACATAAATAACAGAGGAGAAAATCTTCTAGAATTCATCGCGGCAACTAACCTGGAAATATTAAATATTGGTAACAAGCCAACATTCGTAAATAAATTGAGAAAAGAGGTTCTAGACATCACGATGAGCTCTCAAGAATTACGTCAACACATCTTCGACTGGGAAGTAACTGACAGTATACTCACGTCAGATCATAAATGTATACAATTCAAACTAAGTTTAGACCCTCTGCCACCATTACTATTTAGGAACCCATCATCGACAAACTGGATGTATTACATAAACATTGTGGAGAATAGACTATTAAACGCAGAACTTAGGAAAAAACCAAACAATATTCAAGAATTAGAGGCCCTATCAAACAAACTACAAGAAATTCTTGTTGAAGCTTTTGAGACAGCAAGTCCAATTCGTAGCCACAAATCTGGAAACTCGGTACCATACTACACACAAGAAGATAAAAACCAAAGGCGGAAAGTAAGGCAAGCCTTTAACGCTTGCAAAGGAGGAAGCTTTGAAAGGTACTATGCTGAACTAAGACTCTATAATAAGAACCTGAGACGTAGGGAAAGAACAGGCTGGAGAGACCAATGCAGTACTATAAGCGGAATACACGACTCCGCGAAAATGTACAAAATCTTATCTAAAGATCCTTCGCAAGCGGTAGGCTCGCTGCTACTTCCCTCTGGCGAGTACACGAGCAACCAAATGGAAACTTATAAACACCTACTAGAAATACACTTTCCAAACAGCAATGAAGCCAACATGGATTCAGACCCAGCAGATTTGTTAGGGCAAAAGGAAACAAACCAGACTCTGATAAACAGAATCATTACTGAAGACAGAATAAACTGGGCAGTTCAATCGTTCGAGCCATTTAAATCCCCTGGTATGGATAAAATCCTCCCCGCTATGTTACAAAAAGTACTACCACAAATTAATAGCATACTTGAGGCTCTTTTCAAGACAAGCTTAAAACTGAATTACATTCCCAGGGGATGGCGGGGAGTTAAAGTTGTCTTCATAACCAAACCAGGGAAAACTAATTACTCTCTAGCAGAAAATTATCGACCCATTAGTCTTACCTCATTCATACTAAAGACCCTAGAAAAATTAATAGACAGATACATTCGAGATGGTCCACTAAAACGGAACAAAATACACTGCAAACAACATGCGTACCAATCTGGTAAATCTACCGAAAACGCATTGCATAACATAGCGCAAGCTATTGAACTATCTCTAGCAAACAAAGAATACGCTCTAGGATGTTTCATTGACATTACGGGTGCGTTCAATTACATCACTTACAGAGCCATATCACGAGCATGCCAAATGCATAAAATTGACCTAGGCATTATCGGGTGGATTCAAGCAATGCTCTCTAGCAGGATAGTCACTGCACATTTCGGTGATAAGAATATCTCAATTTCAACTACAAAGGGATGTCCACAAGGAGGGGTACTTCCCCCTTTACTATGGTGTCTAGTGATAAATGAACTAATCAAAAGACTAAATGACAATAAATATCAAACTGAAGGTTTCTCAGATGACCTTGCAACACTACTAAGAGGCAAAAGCGTAAATGTTCTATGCGGGTTATTACAAACGGTTCTTAACATAGTGTCAAAATGGTGCGATGACAATGAGCTCAAAATTAACCCCAAGAAAACAACAATGATTCTATTCACTAGGAAAAATAAAATTGAAGGTCTATTCATCCCAGAAATTAAGGGAATTCCAATAAAGTATGCGAACTTTGTAAAATATCTGGGAATAATCTTTGACAGCAGAATGTTATGGATAATAAATCTAGACGCTTGCATAGAAAAAGCTACAATAGCACTTTGGCAATGTCGTAAGGCCTACGGAACGAACTGGGGACTTTCACCAAAAGTTATGTTGTGGATATACACTACCATTATTAGACCAATCCTACTATACGGATCATTTCTATGGAACCATATATGCAAACTTAAATATGTCAGAGACAAACTGAAGAAACTGCAAA
The DNA here is from genome assembly GCA_029228625.1 of Pseudolycoriella hygida. NCBI lineage: Eukaryota > Metazoa > Arthropoda > Insecta > Diptera > Sciaridae > Pseudolycoriella > Pseudolycoriella hygida. The sequence goes on along the minus strand of CM055406.1, from coordinate 46,864,769 downwards.
GGCTAGCCTGTAGAGCCATCACAGGCATGTGGAAATCTACTCCTACCGATGCCGTAGAAGCCATGCTAAACTTAGTGCCGCTCGATATTTTAATACAATCTGAAGCAGGAAAAGTCCTAGATAGAATTGCGCGACAACAAAATATTAAACATAGGCTAACAGATCATACTAGCATATGGATAGAAATGTCAAAATCCATACCAACTCTAGGAATGCCAACTGATAGCATCACACCTGTTCTAAAATTTGACAAACAGTTCAACACTTACATTCCGAGCAGGGAAGAGTGGACGAATGGCATCTTACCACCTGAACACGGTAAAGTCATTTACACTGATGGTTCAGTAATAAACAGATCAGCTGGAGCCGGTCTATACTGCGCACAAATGAATGCGGAGATATCTATCCCATTGGGACAATACTGCTCAATATTTCTAGCCGAAGTGTATGCTATAAAATCAGCATGCGACCTCATAACAGAACAACAAGTATCGAACGAGATTATATTCATATGCTCAGATAGCGAATCGGCATTAAAAGCTCTATCGGCGTCAAAATTTAGCTCTGCACTAACATTAGAATGCTGGGAAACACTAAACGAGCTTGCCACAAGAAACAGGGTTGACCTACTATGGGTTCCAGCACACTCGAACATCGAAGGAAACGAAAAGGCAGATGAACTTGCGAGGAAAGCAGCGCTTAGTAACCAGAACCAATAGTAGGCATACCTATTACTTACAACAAGAGGGCGATAACGGCACTAAGGGATGGTAAGTTTAATAAACATTGGGATACCTTATCAAGCTGTCGGCAAGCCAAAAATTGCATTAGAATAAGTGGAAAAAACTCGAAGTATCTCATTAACGTAAGTAGAACAAGATTGAAAACTTTTACTGGTGTGGTTTCTGGACACTTCGGTTTTAACAAACATCTGACAAAAATAGGCAAACGAACGGATCCAAGTTGTGATATGTGTGGGGAACACGCAGAAACAGCTGAACATTTTCTATGTAACTGTCCTGCTTTCATCACAAACAGACGTAAGCATCTGGGCAACTACATCATCAGGTACAACCTGATCAAAAGTCTGCACCCTCGAGATATCCTCAGCTATATTTCTAGCACAGGAAGGTTTCACACGGTAGTAGACTAAAACAAAACATCAAATAGTTAGCACAATAGGCCCGATGGTGGCCTCCGTGCGCGTTTGCACAATTTGTGCAAACAATTATCTTTAAAAAAAAAAAAAAGTTGGAGTTGAAGCTTGGGTAAGACACTGAAAATATTCAGTGCACATATAAAATCATACGAAATACACTGAAAACAGGTCGGAACGAAATTAGTTGGAAATTATATTAAAGAGTTCCAGCTTAGGTAAATAAATAGAAAAAGAATTGGTGGATTATAGTTATAAAATTTATAGATATCATTGGAGAGTTGGAGCTTGGGTAATTACACTGAAAAATAAAACGAAATATTCATTCGGGATTAATCATTTGATGTAACATAGCTCGTATAAAATACACTGAAAATATTTGAATCGAAATTCAATATTGGTGTAATTTTATTCGAAAACTTTTGATGAAAATTGTGCATATTGGTGAACAAATTATATGTCTACATTTTAAATCGAAAACCACTATAAATGATACATGAAATTTTGTCAATACATTTTGTCGCATCAGAACAAAGAAACACAAGAAAATTTAAAAGTGCGATCAAGTCAGTCATCACTTGATTTATTTTATTATTTCATTCATCAAAATCAAAATATTTGCAAATCGAAATTACAAATAATTCATAATAAATCATTACGCATCGAAATACAGTATACTTTCATATTAAAAGCTTCATCCATAAAAAGCTTTCGCTCAATTATACGATTCAAAAATAGGGTAACATACGGTCAATCGGTACTTAGTAAAAATTTTTTAAGGTAACGTAACATATTTCGGAACAGTAGTGAAATTTTTTAGTGTAAACGAATGTTAATTCGTTACATAGGGAATTTATAGTATATTCATTTATAACATTTCGAATCATTCTTCACATTTTTTTTGCGCAAATTACATTGAATCAATTTAGTGGTGATTAGACCAAAATAAATCTACAAATTGATTAAATTGAAACCAAATTATTAGAAGTCGGCTGAATTGAGTCGGCTAGGTCAAGGGATATATTGTCCCAAATATTAAATCGAACGTTATACTGACGCATGATTGTTTTATTTGTGAAGTTTTGAGAAGGTCAACATCATCGTTACCACATCGTTTGCTGAGCCCTATAGTAACCCTTAATATCCAAACCCATCCATTTCTTCACTATTGTTCGATAGTCTTGACAACCAAAGCCCAATAAGATTTCTAATCGCTAAATCTACATCTACTATCATTTAGTGAATTGGAAATCAATAAGTCAAAATGGAGGAAGCGTTACAAGATATAAACACATCGCTAAAGTTAATCAAAAAATTTGAGGTTAACTTCAAGAAATGTTCTAGTGCAAATAAAACTAGGGGATATTTGGAAGGGAGATTGAAAGGGTTAGATGAGTGGTGGGAGCAAGTAAGAAAGACACACGTGCTTATTGAAGCAATAAAACCAGATGGTTGGGAAGCGTTAGTTTACTTCCAAAATGACACATTTAGTTGGATCGAGGAGAAGTATTTTGAGTTACTAGGTCAAATAAACGAACTGTTGAACTCATATTATCCAACTCCTGGGGCAACAAATTCAAGTACAAGCAGCGCAGGTAATACAAGTAGATTAGGCACAAGCTCACAAGTTACACATACAAATGTAAAGCTACCCAAAATAAACCTGCCAACCTTTAGCGGTTCGTATTTTGGGTGGTTATCGTTCAAAAATAGATTTACGAATTTGATACACGAGAATCAGCAGCTGAAAGAAGTAGAAAAGCTAGAGTACCTAAAATCATGCTTAACAGGGAAGGCAGAGTTTGCGATACAGAGATATCAGATAACAGATGAGAACTATAAGCTAGCACGGAAGAGTCTAAATGAGAAATACGACAATAAAAGAATCTTACAAACAACACATTGGGAAAACCTGATAGATAGAAAACAAATGAAGGGAGAATCATCAAAGGAACTGAGGGAATTGCTAGACACAGTGCAAGAAAGCTTAGAAGCGCTAAAAATTTAGGAGTTAACATTGATACATGGGATATCATATTAATAGTACTCATTACAAGAAAACTGCCATACAAAACTCGAGAACTATGGGAGGAAGAGTTAGAAGTGAACGAGGTGCCAAAGTATGAGCAGCTTTGTACCTTTTTAGAGAAAAGATTCAGAACACTAGAGAGTATGGAAATGTTTTATTTTTATTTTTATTTATTTATTTACGAGCCGATGGCATAAATGCTGGCTGGCTCACGTCAATAAAACGATCATACAATTGAAAGTTATTAATTCCAAACTGAAAAGCAGAAACCGGAGGCAATATGTCGGCCCAGTCGACCCGTCGAAGCTTCCACATGCCCTCTGCTACGATCAATGTGTGTCATTTACAAATTCGGACCAGCGATGTGTTTACGAGAAAGGAGCTTTTCCTTGGGTATGGCTCAATGGTACCATCGGTTCGTTCGTCAAAATGTAAATAGAAAAGAGATAAATGTTGGGAAAGACAGGAAATGAAATAAAAGGAATAAGGCGAGAAAGTAAAAGCGGTCGTAATATAGAAGAAGAGATGAAATGTCCAGTATGCAACACAGAGAGGCATCAATTGAGTATGTGCGACAAATTTTTGAGTTTACCGATATCGAATAGGGGTGCGTTAGTAGTAGCAAAACAATTATGTAAAAATTGTTTGAGATCCAACCACAAAACAAGTGAGTGTAGAAGTGGTAGAGGATGCTTTAAGTGTGGCAAGCGGCATAACACACTACTGCATAGGGAGGAAAGTGCACATAACAATAATACGCGAGGTCAATCGTATACAACAAACTCACAACATGCGGCTAAAAAAGTTAGTAGTAGCTATAATCATAGTAATCGATACCATAAACCACAAGATTCCGAAAGTAAGCATGAAATTCCAAGACAATCGCAAACGGCATTAAAGAGTAATTCAGGCACAATCTTAAATCCCAGAAGCGGACAAACATTTACATCCTCAAGTGAATCGGCAAGCATGGTAAGGCGGCTAAGGAATAAAGGTCAAGCATTATTCCCTACCGCCATAGTAAAAGTCAAATCGGCGCGTGGCACAGTTTACAGTCTAAGGGCACTCATTGATCAGTGCTCAGATGAACATTATATAAAAGAATCGGTAGCCAAAATGTTAGGTTTCAAATCAATAAAAATACCCGCATTCGAAGTCACGGGATTAGGGGACACAGTAACTTCCACACCAGATAAAGCCACACGCATTGAAATAGCCACAGCCAGCGATAAAACGATAAATTTAGATATATACATAGTAAAAACACTACTGGGAGTACTTCCGAAAAGCGACGCGAAAGCCCCAAAAGATGTTTTTAGTAATCTTAAATTAGCAGATCCATTGTTCACAACGCCGGGAAACATGGACATAATGTTAGGAGGAGAATATTACGTAGAAATAATGAAAAGCGACACAATCAAGAAAAGAGGCCTATTAGCACAAAACACCTCTATAGGGTGGCTAATTTCAGGTAGAAACAAAGAAGTAGAATCAGGCAAGCAATCGAGAAAAGGTTTTTGTTTAGCAACCAAGAAAGTGGAAGATACGGAAGAATTATTAGAAAGGTTCTGGAAAATCGAAGAAACCCCAAGACAAAGTAGGAAGTTAACAAAGGAAGAACAAAGATGCGAAGATATATTTGTTGAATCATATAGAAGGTTAGAAGACGGTAGAGTGCAAGTTAAATTACCATTCAAAAGGGAACCAAGCAAGGTATTAGGAGAGTCTAGACAATTAGCAATAGCCGGATGGCGGTCTATGGAGAAAAAGTTGGATAACGATAGAGAATTGAAGAAAGATTACATGGAGGTCATGAAGGAATACATAGAATTGGGTCACATGACCAAAGTATCAGAATCAAAACAAGTAGTCGAGAAGAAAGATATAATCAGAATGAGATTAAGATCAGAACAAAAAGGCAATATAGACACAGAAGCAAAGAGACATATGACAGATCGAACAAAAGGCGGAAATATAGTAACGAATGGACAAAGACAAATGTATAGTACAGATAAAGGCGGAAATAGGCCAACGAATGGACAACAACATAATATCAAAGAAAATAAAGGCAAAGAAGGATTTAGACACGAGATTAAAGATAAAGGCGGAAGTAGACTAACAGTAGAAAATCAACAAAGGCGTATCAAAGATAAAGGCGGAAATATGCTTACAAAATCACAACAACATGAGAGTAACGGAAATCGCGGAAAAATAGTTAAGATAGAACAACAAAAAGGGATCAGTGAAGATAACGGCATACAGAGATCAGAAGTAGAACGGCATCAAGAAAATAGCAAAGAGATAAACGAGCACACACGAAGTAGTTATTATATCCCGCATCATGCAGTGATAAAAGCAGACAGCACAACAACAAAAACACGAGTAGTATTTGACGCATCAGCAAAATCAAGCTCTAGAGTATCACTAAACGACATACTAATGATAGGGCCTACAATTCAAGAAAGCCTCATAACTAGATTACTAAAGTGGCGAAGACACAAGATAGCATTGCGAGGAGACATAACAAAGATGTATAGGCAAATCAGGGTATACAAAGAAGATGAAGAGTATCAAAAGATAGTGTTTAGATTCGATAAAAATGAACCAATAGAAGATTACAAATTGAACACCTTGACATTCGGCACCGCAAGCGCATCATTCTTGGCGGTACGGTCATTAGTAGAAGTAGCAAACGATGAAGCAAATAGATATCCTATAGGAGCAAGAGTAGTACGGTCAGATTTTCAAGTAGACGATTTACTGACAGGCGGAGATACAGTCAAGGAAGTACAAGAGATATGGAAGCAAACAACAGAAGTATTAAGTAGCGCGAAGTTGCCAATGAGAAAGTGGGCAAGTAATTGCATGGAAGTTTTAGAACCAGTACCAGAAGAAGACAGAGAGTTAAAAGCGAGGCCAATGGAGCCAGAAGATAGCATAAAAACATTAGGAGTGGGATGGTTGCCACTACAAGACCAATTTTTTTTCACGATACCGAAGCTAGATGAGACAGAGGGAATCACAAAGCGTATATTCCTATCGCAAGCCGCAAAGATCTTTGATCCTTTGGGTTGGCTAGGACCCGTAGTGATCAAGGCAAAGATAATGTTTCAAAAGCTCTGGAAGCAGAAACTAGAATGGGATGACAGGCTATCTCCAGCACTCGAAGCAGAATGGGTGCCCTTCAGGGGTAGACTGTGCCAATTAGGAGAATTGAGAATACCAAGATGGTATGGATATCTCGAAAATAAAGCAAATATAGAATTACACGGGTTTTGTGACGCGTCAAGTAACGCCCACGGGGCAGTAGTGTACACAAGAGCAGAGGATGAGTATGGTAACGTAAATATTCAGATCGTATTAGCAAAATCAAGAGTAGCGCCAGTACAATCGGTCAGCTTACCAAGGTTAGAATTGCGCGGAGGAGTTTTATTGGCAAATCTAGTAAGAACTATCGCGGACGAATTGAAGATCGAAGTTAAGCATTGTTGGACGGATTCAACAGTAACACTAGGATGGGTTAATTCGTCACCAGATCTTTATAAAACATTCGTAGCGAACCGGATATCAGAGATACAATCATTAACAGAGCCCTCAATGTGGGGACATGTGGAAGGGATACACAATCCAGCTGATTGTCTATCCAGAGGTATAAACCCAAATGAATTAATAAACCATAGTTTATGGTGGAACGGTCCACCATGGTTGAAAGAGTCTAAATACAACTGGCCACAAAAACCTAGCTTAGAACTAGAGGAGGACATAGCAGAAATCAAATCGAAGGTAGTATTAGCGACGCATAAGAAAGAGGAAAACGAAGTAATACAGAGGTTATTAGAAAGATACAATTCTTTCATAAAGTTAGCAAGAGTCACAGCGCGCATAAAGACATGGACGTTAAAAGAAAAGAGAACACAAGGAGCACTAACGGTATATGAAATTGAAATGGCCAAGGAGATATACATAAAGGTAGCACAAAACATAGCATTCAGAAGCGAAATAGAGGTGTTAAAGAAAGGGAGTCCAGTACCAGGTCACAGCAAGCTTAAATCGTTCAATCCATTTTTGGATGTGAAGGGTTTATTGAGAGTGGGAGGACGCTTGAAAGAAGCCATGATAGAGTACGACGCAAAATATCCAATCATAATACCAAAAGAATCACAGATAGCGATATTGATAACAAACGATGCACATTCGCAAACAAATCACGGAGGCACACAGTTAACAGTAGCACAAACTAGAACAAGATATTGGATAATAGACACAAAAAGCGTAGTAAAGAAAATAGTTAGATCATGTGTAACATGCTACAAATATTCCAAACGGACGCAACAACAATTGATGGGTGATCTACCAGAACCTAGAGTAAACATATATAGAGCATTTCAGCACACAGGCGTAGATTATGCAGGGCCATTTGAAGTATTGACAAGGCGAAAACCTGGCAGGAGAGAGGTAACGAAGGGATACGTAGCACTATTTGTTTGTTTATGCATCAAAGCAATTCATCTAGAAATAGTTAGCAGTTTAACGTCGGAAGAGTTTTTAGCAGCATTTACTAGATTTCGTAGCAGAAGAGGGTTACCGTCAAACATGTATTCGGATAACGCGACAACATTCGTCGGTGCGAAAAATGAATTAGAAAACGGTTATAGGATAATAAAAAACAAATTAGAACCAGAGATAGCAGCACTCGTTTTGAAAGATGAAGTACAGTGGTCCTTTATTCCGCCACATGCCCCACATTGGGGAGGTATGTGGGAAGCCGGGGTTAAATCTATGAAGTATCACTTAGCTAGAATGTTGAAGGGATCGGTACACACATATCCCGAATACGCAACAATGCTAGCGGAGATCGAAGCATGTCTAAATTCGCGACCGTTATGTCCAATATCGAACGATCCTAACGACCTATCAGTATTAACGCCAGGACACTTCTTAATCGGCGACAATTTATTAGCATCCCTAAGACCCAGTCTGCTTGACACTCAAATCAGCCGACTTGGTCATTGGCGTCAAGTGTCACAAAAGGTTGAGCATTTCCAGAAGCGCTGGAAATCAGAATATTTGTCACAATTGCAACAACGCAACAAATGGTTAAACCCACAAAAGAATGTAGAAATCGGGGAATTAGTGCTCATAAAAGAAGATGAGCCACCATCCAGATAGCGAAGGTCGGGTGCGTAGAGTCACAATCAAGACAGCGAATAGCACGCTGACCAGGGCAATTCACAAACTCTGCGTATTACCAGTAGATACAAACCAACACAAATAAATAACTCAGTCATATAATTCGTAATTAATTTATTAAGGATAAGATGTATATAATTCACAAAATAATACCATGACACCGCACGACAAAAATTAGCTAAAACAAGGTACGAATTTAATTAGTGTTTAAGTAAAATTTGAAGGCTGAGCAGGGAAAGGGGGGGCCTAGAATCAATATTATTTGAAACAATTTACTGGTCCAGCCCTTATCCGTTTCAGACCTACTACACCATCACCCCACCATCAACAAATTCACACGGCAATAGTGGCGAGTCGGTGCGCCCCAAAACACCATTAGACAATCGTGGAGGAAATGCCACCACAACACCAAAACACCATATCCAGCGTAGCAGCGTCACCGCGCAACCGCAACTTTGGGTCCTACGTTCCCTCTTGTCGTTTCCTTTTTTGGAGTCGGGACTGTTACGTCTCTGACGTAAAAAGAGAATGAATCTGGCGATCGACATAGGGAACACACAAATTGGAACGGAAGACGAACGCGAACGATTAACTGGGAACCATCAGTTCGCTACCGGCCGTCCAACGAATCGCACGCGTATCGTCAACCAACACCACATCAAACAAAAACCACACCATTGTACCATTGCCAATAAAGCAACCACATTGTGTGTGGCATTATCATAAAAAAAAAACGTTGCGCATTTTTATTTTTACATTCGGGCCGGACAGCGCATTCACCAAAATTGGTTTTAGCCAAAGATTATACACTGTGTGTGTCGGGTAGTCCCCTAAGGGCGCAATTCCGGCACTTCACAGTGTTGGTGCAGCCAGCAGCAGCGTGACCGGCAACACCGCAGTTATTGCACAGTCGCGCCCCTACGCTCCACTTCTCAATTCTGTGCCCGAAACTTCCACATCCGTAGCACTGACTCACGTTCGTATATTCGCGAACCCTCAGCGCACTCCATCCCACATACAGCCTACCTTCCTTGAGGAGATAGGCCCTGACGTTGGCCGGTGCCTCAAACACTACTGCAACGGACCCTGATTCAGGCTTCCCCAACCGCTTCACCACTTTTATCGCAGCTTCTGTCCCATCCCCCTTTGCTAGCCCCATAAGGTTCCGCTTGACAACGTCCTCGGTGAATTTCTCCTCGGACATGTCACTCGGAACCCCTGACACCACCAGACGAGGTTCAGCTTTCTTGCCATCGGGCGTTATCAGGCCAGCTGCGGATACGGCAGGCGCAGCTTTAATTTTGTTCGCCTCCGCCTTGGTCTTGACGATTACTGCCACTTTCGCTCCAGGAAGCTTCCGGACCGCTTTGACCCTTACCCATTCATTCATGTCATTAGCGGCTTGCAGGACCTTCTGCTTTACCTGATCCGAAGTTGCCGCTTCGTCAGTGATCGCATTGGCGAGTACAACAGCATACGTCGGCTGTTGCTGGCTAGTCTGCCGCTGAATGGGTACGTTAAGACCTTGCGTCGTTTGGACAGTTCCTGCCAAACCCGCTGGCTGAGGCATAGCCTCTGTTCCCGCACCCCCCGTACGCTCTAGCAGCCTCCCCTCCAAATGGCAGTTGACTACCACTTGTACGGCCATAATTGCTTCGAATTTTGCTGCGATTTCTAACAGTGGCGACAGCATATTCGTGGGAAATTTTCCCAGCACCATTTCCCGCAGCTCCTTTGTGACAGCTGCTGCTTTCGTTATAGCTTCCCCGGAGGTGCCATCCGAGGTCGCTTCTTTCCTC
>CM055406.1:46713219-46854095 GCA_029228625.1 Pseudolycoriella hygida | reverse complement strand
TTTCTGTTCTTTCAGCTTGCACAACGCAAAAATTTGTCATTATGTATGGCGTATTTTTGAACAGGAAATCAAATTTTTGCGTATGACAGCTGAAAGCGTAGAAAAATTATTACATTGGTGGGTCCGGCATTTGTGACGCATTTTTTTAAATCAAAAATGAAAACATTCCAAAAGAATTTTTGCGTTTCAAAGCTTTAAGCGTCACCCCAAATTGATATCAGTTGTTTTGGAAGGAGGAAGAAGGACTTGCGTCACATTTCCCTTTTAAAAGGGTTTTTGTTGTGATAGTATTTTCTTCAATGTATGGCATGAAAGTACCTAGGCACACTCACGCTTCATAATATAGGTAAATGTCAATTTGGTGCCGCAACGATTGAACACAGAAGAATGATGGCACCCGAATTCGATATCTGAGTCTAACTTTAGGCGGAGATATAATTAGCATCAGAAGAAATCCTAATGGTAAAATGCTAGCTACCGTTAGGCGTGGTTCGGAATTCACGTTAAACATGTGGCACAACAATGCCTGCCGGTAAAACACATTTATGGGTCGAACCGGAATTCCAAGCCCTACGAGTTTCCGCACCTAGTTCATCGTAGATGGCACTAGGTTTGTGTGCAATTTACCTCTTAAACAGTAAAAACTTCAGTAACGAAAGGATCTATCCTTAGAAGAATCCATATGAGCGAAAGTGAATAAAATGATCTAGCCTCTGACACGGACGGGCTGTAACGGCGGATTATTATTATTGTTATTGTGCAGTCCCTGTTCAGGGTTGTAAGTTCAATTGGACGTTCTTCTTTCTCATTTTTCTTTTCTATTTTGCCAGAGATTTTCAATACTTTTGATTTCATTTGCTTCTAAAAGTAGAACCCGTTCCTAAAGTTCGCACTAAAGCCTACATTCATTTCTAAAGGTTTTTCTGCATGTCTTCGAACTTTCGTTGAGATCAAAATACTCTTTAAGCTTATCACTTTAAATACAGGAACGGAAAAGTGAAAACCGACAAGTTTCTGATTTAACTGATCTGATCAGAAACTTGTCGGTTTTCACTTTTTCGTTCCTGTATAGATCTTACTAAAAAACGTTAACATTTTTTACGTTAATTTTTACAAAGGTAATCTTGACATCATCACCAGTACAAGGACATGGAAGACTTATGGACCCTCCAGCTCGTAATGCAATGTGGCGTTTCGGATTTCCGAATCCTGTGAATTACAATGACAATGAACTATTTTGTGGCGGTTATGCCGGTTGGTTTTGTGACTGTTATGAAAAACTAACCAGCGATATGAATCTATTGTTTTGAAATGTTACAGTTCAATGGGAACAAAATGGAGGAAATTGCGGCGTGTGTGGCGATGCTTATAATTTTCAAAGTCCTAGACCTCATGAAGCGGGCGGTGTTTATGCGAAAGGAATTATAACTCGATTCTATTCAGCTGGTCAGGTAAACCATTTGACATTGTTTAGAACATTTCCACATAGCCCAATACACACAAGATGCGTACGTATGACAATTACGCAGCACGAGGAAAGTACATATCGCCTATGTATTGGGCTAAGATATTTTTCTGCATATTATGTGAGAGTGTGTTGGTGCACATGAAGTGAAAGTAAGCTTTCGCTACCTAGTAATGGGCACTCTCACTTATGCAGAAAATAATTTACTTTCTTTTAAATCTCTTTACCTACCCCATGCGAAAGTTGATGTCAATATGCCCCCTGCGAAAATGATTACATGATGACACACTTTCGGTACATTTTTATATAAAATTCCACTTTCGTATGGGCGGGCAATAAAAACATTATACATTGGACTCTGCTACATCATGCCCGCAGCGGTAGCGGAGGGCGTGATGCAGTCCCCACACCCCAAAAAAGAAGTCCACAAACTCAAAAAATGCCTTACAAAAACCTTTGGAACAAGTCACCGCGAACTTTTGAGTTTTTTCCCGAAATGGTTATGAGTTTGATCAGGGGAACTTTTTGGGATCTTAAGAAAATGTCTGCCAGCTGTCAAAGCGGCGCCATCTTGGATTTTTTGCTATCTCCTGAATAAGAATAACAAGACAGTTGGTTTCTTGGGGAAAGTTATAGAGATTGGTGCTTCCAAAATTAATGATATCGCTTGAGGCGATGCTATCGCTGATAATACGCAAAAATTTGTTTGAATGGAATCTTGTGTTCAAAAAATTACAATTCTTGTGTTCAACAAAATTACGTTGCTTAAAAAAATTGCGTCACAAATTTTTCAACACTTTCAGCACTGTAGTTCTGTAGTAAGGTGACCAGACAACTGATGCATATTCAAGATGTGACCTTACATGAGCAAAATAAACACTTTTGAGAGAGCAGCAACGTTACGAAAGTCCCTACAAATTCTCTTCAAAAAACCCAACATAGAGTACGCCTTAGAAATGATCAGGTCCATGCCACCATGTAACCTCTAAATCACGAATCTCGGCAATCCTTTCGAGAGGCGATTGACCAATCGAATACACAAACCGAATCAGGAAGCGCTTCTTGTGGTACGCCCGATGTCACTTCGTAACGATCTGACCTCCATACTGACAGCCTCATATAGTGGGAGGTACGAATACAATGCAACAGATGATAGTTCACTCCAAGCTCATTCAACATGGAGCAGGTCGTCACGACTAACTCTATCAAAAGCTTTGCTCACATCAGCATAAACCACATCACCTTTTTCGACTACCCGAACGGCCCTTGTAACAAACTCCATGAGGTTGGTATAGGTGCGGCGACCTCTCACAAAACCATGTTGAAACACCGAAATAACGCCACATAACTCAGCAGTTATCACATGACGTACCATAGACTCAAAAAAATTTCCGAAGGTCGTAAGAATTGCGACTTCTCTGCAGAACGTAACGTCGAAACGAGAACCTCCCTTGAAGATAGGTACAACATAAGACTTGTTCCATCGGTCAGCGACAGATCAAAAATGTAGGACTGCGGCGTATTCAATGAGACTGAACAATTCTCAAAAAAAAGCGGCGAAATATTGTCAGGACCGTTACCACTACTGACATCAACCTTGTTGAGGGCTTCAACAATCTGATCTCTACTCAGAGACAATCTACCCAGGTCCACGCACTTCTCCAAGCCGAACGATTTATCACTCGGGTTAGATGAGTCTGCGAAAACACTGTTAAAAAATTCCTCAAATAAATCGCATTTGCCTTGCAGTGTAGATACTTTCACAGCGCCTCTGTGCGTCAGAGCAGGAAAACCGTCTGTTTTCCTTATGGTGTTGAGATACGACCAAAACGTAGAAGGGTCAGCGGTCAAATTCTTTTGCGTCTCATCCAAATCAGACTGGAAGGCACGGTGTTGCGCCGCATCGAACAGGTTCCGGGGTATGCTCTTATTACAGAATTGTGTCCTCATGTAATGAAATTATTTCGCAGGGTCTAATGTAATGTCCTATTTTCCGAAAATTTTTTATCTTTTTTTTATTTTTTTTTCGGAACCAGCCGACATACGATGCACATTAGGGGTGTCCAAAAAATTAAAGTTGCAAAAACTTTGGGGCACCAACCGGAATATTACTCTAAATGTATCATTGAACAAAAAAGTATATGGAGTCCGCTCGATCCGAGGTGATTTAGGGGTAGCTCAATGACGAAATGTGACCAAAAACGAGAAAATCGTGAAAAATGGAGAGTTCTGAAAAAGTGTACGATATTGGTCGAAGATCAAGAGTTCTGTTAGGGCAAGTTTAGTTTGAGCCCTTCAGAATATTCCAGAGGAAACGGTTTTTCAGTTGGTTGGAGTATCTATGGCATGTCTGTGCTAGGAATGCCCGTCAAAGAGGAACTTCTGCACTGAAAAAAGTTCTTCTATGAAATATTAGGCATTGAAACAACGCAAAAACCTTTGGTGAACTTAAGCCTAAATCAGACAAACTCGACCAAAACTCGTTTTATTTACATGATATTCACTTTTCAGATGGCTTTTTCGTTAAGAAACGTCGAAGTTCAGCTGTATTTCGACCTAAAACGTTTGTTATGTGTGACAAAAAAATAATAGGGTAAATTGTCTTGATTTGGAATGATTGGAAAATGGAACGACATGGGCTTCCATGCAAACCGTTGAGGTACCCCTAAATCAGCTCGGATCGAGCGGACTCCATATACTTTTTTGTTCAATGATACATGTAAAGTAATATTCCGGTTGGTGCCCCAAAGTTTTTGCAACTTTAATTTTCCATATAATTTTAGACACCCCTAATGCACATTCTTACTGTCTTTAATACTGTAACTTGCATTTCTAATAGTACGTTATTTTTACAATTGAAACCAATTCATCAAATAACTATTTGTTGTTGTCGTTTCCTTCTCTTGAGAAACATCACAAAAAAATATACGGCACCCCTCATTTTATTCGACTACATCCCCGGTGCGGCACCCACTGTAAGTCGTATATTTTGAAAGTTCAAAATTTGGCGCAATTTGACGCAATTTGGCTATTGTTGATGATTTCCTTGTAAGATAAGAGATGAGAGCGAAGACTTATCATTCGTTCATGTTGCCATGGGTGCATTTACAAGTGCGGTAATATCTTTACAGCGGTTTCAAACAATTAATAACAAAAAAATCTCTCGCGCACCAAGTTATTGTCAACAAGTCATCGCTATGTTGCCAATGATTAAAAATTAATCTTTTTTATTTTGTTGCAAGATAATCTGAACTTAAAGCCTTTACGAATTATATTTATTTATATTGAACATGATTTCTTAAAGACATTATTTTGTGTTTTGTATAAATCAGAGAATTTAAAGAAAAAAAATATGTGCTAAGCATTGTATAAGCGAACTGGTTGTAAACATAAGTGAAGTATAGGAAACAACGGAAAGATTCACTTTTCATTTACAGCATACGGTAACGTAATAAAAAACCGTCAGTTCATATTCTCTTAAAATAAATGCTCCCTGTCAATGAAATAATTTTTTAAATTTTTTTATTTATTTTATTGAGCACCATCGTGTGGTCGCCGGGCGTAATTGGTGATTTGTTTTGGCTGTTCAATTTTAAATGAAGGTGTAATTTACTAATTAATAATGTATTGGGTGATTTGTTAAATTGTTATTGGAATTTTATGGTAGATTCTATTTATTACCGGAAACCTTGAGACTATGCCGATTTATATGTTGCGGGATTACATAAAAAATAATTATTAAAATAATTCCATGTAGTGTCATCGCCGTATGACTAAAAAAAAATGTGTAACCATCTGTGAATGATAACAAAGTTAAAATGATTTGCAAAAGAAGCGAAACAAATGGAGACACCAGAGTATTAAAATTTGTAATGAATAACCCGCCACAATTATTAAAAGCGACGTGTTCTGGTCACACGGTGAGAATAAAAGTTATGACGTGCAAGAAGATGTAATTACATTTTAAAATCGTTCATTTCGTATGCATAAAAGTCGTACATTTATCATTTAGTTTAATGTTATAATATGTACATTTGCCATGAGACAAATATTCATAAGGGGGAGGAAGGCCTTAAGAAACCTTAAAAAAAGCAAGTAAAATGAAGTGTAGAATTTAGATTTTAGTTCTCCATACAAAGTATTCGGGTTGATTACGTCGAATGGAGCTTTAGTTTTGAGGGCTTAATGAAGTCGTCGCGTTATTATATTCGCCTTGTTAACATACAGATCACCACCACACGTTTTTTATCGGCAAAGTGCATTTTACTTTTCTCAAACCGCAATGGCAGGCATGAAAAAATGTTTTCTTCCCGCGAAAAAATCCGAAGCTTCCCGCAAACCAACAATTTTCTTTATTGATTTCCCCTTTAGCAACACTTATTTCCCGCCGTGTGTTGATTGTGTGTTTTGGTTCATCAAAAATGTCTTGAGACATTTTGGGAAACATTTTTCTAAAACTGCTATCAGCATAGCGATCTGATCACCATGATTGTGCTCGCTAACGATTTTTTTAGCGACGCTAACGCTGACGCTAGTTTCAAAATATATAATCGACCGCTAATAGCGGTCGCTAACCCTCGCTAATTACATTATCTTTTAAATTTTTCAATTGAAATCCGAAGGCAAAATATTTTTGCCGAAGATCTCTTGCAAACAGACAAAGTATGTAGAAATAGCTATTTACAGGCTTCTGGAAATAGCATTTAAGTTTTAACTAAAAAAATTTCGAGTTCTCCAGCAACGTTGTAGTTGTTAAGTAATACGTTAATATTTCTGGAATTGTGACGCAAAGATAACAATGCTGTAACGTTACGAATAGTAACAAAAATTGAAAAGTAAATGAGAAAGTAATATTTTGAACTTTTATGATAAAATTATAACGTTACCCAATTAATTCTGAATTTAAACGAGAAATTTGTTACGCGTATGTTAACTAAAATACACTATCATGTTAGAGAAAAACTAGCTATTAGCGAAGTTTTTCGATAGTTAGATTTTAGCGAGCGCTAGTCGCTATTAGCGAGCAATTCTTAAATCTAGCGGGGCTAATGACTAGCGACGCTAGTACAACCATGCTGATCACCTAGATCAACTAGAAGCCTATGTCTTAATAGAGAGAAGTTCGGACATTCACAAATGGGACGTCCCGTTTCCTCACCAAGGCCACAGTCGGTGATCGCTCCCACAACTCTCCTTATTCGATCGCAGTGCATGTGCAACAGTTCCTTCGCCGAACCACGATCGGCCACTGGGAAGAATCTCTTTGTGTGTAATGCCAATGCTTGTTCGCCTCTGGCCATGTCCAGTCCGCCTTGTCACAAAGTGACTGCGATTTAGGAATGAACGCTTCCGGTCCGTGGCTAACAGATTTAGAGATCAGCTTCGCCAGCTCATCTGCTTTTTCACTTCCATCTATTCCACAGTGTTTAGGTGCCCACGCCACTCTTTCATTAGTTTGGACGTTGCGACGGGCGACATAATCGTCTTGATAATCGCTTCGCTATCAGAAAGTACCGTGATTCTCTCATTCTCCAATTCCGCTCGTAAAAGTACCCCAGTCCTTTCACCGCTGCAAAAATTTCCGCCTGAAACACAGTGGCGTAATTTTCTAGACATAAATTCTCTTCCGTTCTGGGTTCCAGAGTAATTACCAGAGTACCAGAGTTTTTCCAGCCGTCAGTAAAACTTTTGAGTCCATCTTCGGGTATACAATCTGGCCAATTCCTATCCACTCTCGTCTACTCGGTATGATACCCTCATAGCATCTCTCAAAGTTGATTTTCGCCCTAATACGGTCTCCAGGCATGTCAAAAATTGGATCAGTTATTGTATTTCTTATTCTACCATGTTCTATAGAATAGTTAGTTTGCTGTCGCAAATGCTCATACATACCACCCTCTTAGTCTCGCTTATCTCCTCCCCCTCCAGCCTAAGCCACCACATTACACTACCGTGGCATACCATATGCCTCACTACTGCTTGATAGATCCACAGTATCGCCTTACCGAAAGCATTCCTACATATCACTGACTTCAAGGCGTGACGTCCTTGCCAAACATTCTGAATTTTTTGATCAATTCCTAACCCGTACTGGATTTACCTTGAGACCTTCCTCTCGACACCAGTTCTCTACAACTCTGACGGAATATCTGATGCGAACCCCAAGCATACTTTCAAACTTCCCTCTGATTAATATCGTAATATCGCAACACCTTGCACAGCGGTTCCAAAAGAATTTGTCCACTCTCTTTTAGGAGAGTGGGGAAGATTCCGTTGTCGCCCGGTGACTTAAAGGCCTTAAACTTCCCAAAAGCCCATTTTAACCTTTCCACTGTGACGTTTCTGCTCGTTAGAATCCAGTCCTCCTTACTTGGCGGCGGTGGGTATGGTACTCCATCTTTCGCTGCCGCACCACTGCAGCCGGGAAAATGGGTTCCGAGAAGATACTCGGCTGTTTCCTTACCTGAATTTGTGAAACTGCCATCCGGCTTACGTAACGATCCCGACAGAAGCTTCGAGTCCTTGGCTAGGATTTTATGAATTCTGGCATAATCCGGAATTTGTTTCATTTCTGCACAGAAATTCCTCCACGTCTCTTTCCCCTTCCATTTGATAGACTTTCAGGAAAGACTTCTTAGAAAGAAAGTAATAAAGTGAGCAGAGTGAGCCAAAAATTTCTTATGAACATGTTTTTCGATGATCTTATTTCTGCTGAGTTAAAACTTCCTTTAAAGAAAGTAAAATTCGCAAGCGGAGCGAGCAAAAATTATATCGATTTTAACATCTAGCTTTCACTTTTATTTGACAAAAACAGAAATGAACATTTTTTCTTTTTTATGTTAATATTCCCCTTTTATATCAATTTTCCGTTCTTCACTCACTTTCAATTTTTTCCCGTTCTGTCGTCATTTCACATTATTTCCCGTTAGTAAGTTTCCGTTCTTTAGTCATTTCCCATTATGTCCCGTTCAATCTGTTCCAATTATTTCCCGTTCATAGCCGTTTCCCATTGATTCCCGTTCTGTAGGCATTAACACTTTTCAATAAAATTCCCGCGTACTATGCCTGCGCCATGGTATGACAGACTTAATACAGACCTCTCGGTATGAAGTTTTTATGCCGCAACCCCTGAGTGATGAGCCATCCTCCTGTCGGCATGATGGTCCAGCTAACTTCTAAATCTAATTTAATGAAATCTCTTACTGGAAAAGTGTAACTGGAAAAAGGAAAGGTACTTTTTCGTCCTTGCTTATGCTTATGCTTAATAGTATTTCTCGCCGATTGAAAGCAATGATCGCCTTTAAACCATGGTGCGACTAATATCAACCAACTTCATCTACACTATTTACCTCTGTCATCATTTCCATCCAACTTACTAGTTTTTGTATCTTGTTTAGCCTAAGATATTCTTAAAATCCTTGAATCCTAAAATCCTAGAAACTATAAAAGCAGAATCCACATTTGCGCCTGGGAGTTTTCGAAATACTATAGTCTGCATGGGCGTTACAAGGAATTCATTATTCAAAACATAAAGAAAATTACTTTCAGGAAATCGACGTAGAGGTTGAATTAACAGCAAACCATTATGGCCGGTTCGAAATGTTCTTGTGTCCGAACAACAATCCGGCTCTTGAAGCAACACAAGAATGCTTTGACCGATATCCGCTCAGATTATCTGGTACTCGGGAGCATCGGTTTTACATTCCTAGTGAAACGAAGAAGAAGGGAACTTTCAAGTAACAAAATTCAACAAACATTTAATGAGGAAATGAATTGCATTTATTTGACAGTTACCGAGTTCGCTTACCTCCATACGTGACTTGTACGCAGTGCGTATTGCAATGGACTTATTACACAGGAAACATGTGGGGTAAATGTGCCAATGGAACTGAAGCTGTTGGTTGTGGAAAACCAGGTGAAATTTCTTCAAATTCGATTTTCTTTCATTTGGAATAAATGAAAAAAAAAATTCAGAAACTTTCAGAAACTGTGCAGATATCGCCATTACTTCAAACACGGGTGGCCTCCCACCAATTTTCGTAGGTAGTAATAATCCGTTCTTGTTGTACTACAAAGATTTGCGAGCTCCGTCCGAGCAAAATGTATTCCCGTTGGTCGTACGGTAAGAGCCTTTAATGAATAAATTATGGGGAAGAATATTTACCGAAATTGTAATTTCAGTGACCAAGTTTGCTTGCCAACTCCGCTTTATCAACGGATACCTGGAATGGATGAATGGTGTCAACAGAACTGCCTACGATATCCACCAAATTGTCCCGAAACTGTTTGCCACTGCCCGTAAGTACAAAACAACATATATCATCGTTTCTCCTCTGAATTCCACTGAAATGTTTACAGTCAATCATGCGACGCAATCGGTGAATTGGAAGGTCAAGAAGGAGCCGACACATACTGTCAGGACGCTTGCATAAATTATCCATCGAAATGTCCAGCTCACCGATGTCGGTGCTATTAGTTTACTGATGGCCCGTTTTCTGCCCTTTTTTAAATAAATTTTTTCTCTGTGTAAAAAAGCTCAAAAATATTCAAAGAATTTAATTATTTCAACTGAAAATGGTTCAATTTTGTGAACTAACTCTGCCATGAAATAAAAGTTTATTCTTTTAAGGAAAGAATGATTTGTTTACATTTTGTGCGTTTTTTTTTTGTTCTTGTTATGGAACCGAGCAGCAGTTCAGCGATTTGACGTAAGTAAGATATGATAAATGATTGCTGGAAGCTGAGAAGTACTTGAATACACCAGCCTACACCGAGGAAAATATCTGCAAACGGCGCAGCGTAGGAATTGTGTTTTATAATATACGCCGCCCACGTATTAGTATATACGCGGTGAATGTATTATTAGCCTTATTTAAGTATTCTGTAGTATGCCATACGTAACGAACGTGTCATGAGCTCACATAATACGTGCACGGCGTTCGTAATACATGCACGGTGGAGAAAATACGTCGATGTATTATAAACACGAAATAGTCGCCAAAAATTCCATTTTGAAACAATTTTTTCGAGTGAAGAACCGTTAGAAAGGTATTTTGAGTGGCTTTTGGAAAAAAAAATTAGGAAAATCTGGTTGGATATGCGTTGGTAAGACTTAGAGAATTTCAGCTTTTCACAAAATAGCTACCAATACCACAAACAGCTCTGGCCGAAAGATCTTGTAATCATTGCGATTTTGTCCATATATTAAGTTTTGTTAGCCCCCCATAGATACGACCCTGATTGTAGGGGAAAACTATTTAAGACATAAGCTACGCAGACCTGCAGTTCCCTTTATAAGGCCTTGTGCTATCGATCGGGGGGAATGTAATGAAATTTTATTAAATTAAAAATATTCCTTACAAAATTGCATTGGAAATTGGGAAGTGCCGAACCACTCAACCGATTTTCACCAAAGTTTCGCTTCAGCTTTTTGAGGTCCAGGTACTTCATTTTAAACATTGAAAATGAATTTTATGTACCTGGTTTTTCCGACCTTCAAAAAACGCTGTCCGAATGAAATGTTAGAAATTTTGACACCTCTATTGAGAGAATTCGCATGCAATTCTCTCCCATTAAGTACACAGGTTTTAACCTTACATTCATTCATAAGGCGTACGAACTTACAATTTCTCTGAACGACACAAACATTTTGGATCTTTTCCGTAGCTGCTCGTTCGTTTGACAGTTGGAATAGACAGACTTTTGATCCCATCAAACTCAATTCCCATATACTCCGTACGTCGAGGGGTGACGCACTTCTGCGGTTTATGGAATAAATGGAATAAATGATAATTTTTTCAAATTCGTCAAAACCTCAAATAGACTTGATTTTGATGGCAACGCACACAACAAACCACACTA
This sequence comes from Pseudolycoriella hygida, assembly GCA_029228625.1. Lineage (NCBI taxonomy): Eukaryota > Metazoa > Arthropoda > Insecta > Diptera > Sciaridae > Pseudolycoriella > Pseudolycoriella hygida. The sequence continues at coordinate 46,842,769 of CM055406.1, read as the reverse complement.
ATGTGTCAAAAAGTGAAAAAACCCACTTTTGAAAACTTAAAAGAATTTTTGTTGATCTCAAGATGGTTTAAATGCTTTATAATTTGTGCAAACATTTTTTTGAACTTATTTGTCTAACTTGTGATGTGCTTGGTTCAGATATTTCGCAGAAACAAAAAAAAATTTTGGGAATAAATGAATAAATGGAATAAATGAAGTGCGCCACCCCTCGCCGTATGTACTACGTACTTCGAAAGGATAAAAATGTATATAGTCGACGTCTTAATAGACTTAATCTTCTAAAGATGTTATCGTTGGGTGATTTTTAAATCAGCACTGACTTTTGAATATCCGGACGGTTCATCAAACCACACTACGTCAATGCAAAAATTGGAGCATTTTGTTGAGCATCAAATATGTTAACATTAACGGCCCAAACATTTTAGACCTTTCCCCTAACTTTTCGTGTTTCTTCTTGATTATGTGGCGTTGGGCTTCTCTGGCCCAAATTTATGTGACAAAAATAATCTCTTGCCGTTAAAGTTCTCTCCTGATGTTTAATTACGTAAATTTTATATGTATTTTTTAACTGCTCCTTATTATGGCTTACTAACTTTGACGTTTAAAACGTCACTTTGACAGCTCAAACACGACTTGTGATCCCAGCAAACTCAAATAACTTAATGTTAGTACGACAAGCACATCTACAAGAGGAGCAGAATACTTTAATGTTAATTTTCTGTTTTCATTAACACAAAAAAGAGTCACTTATTTGGTTAAAGTACGACTTAGTCGAATTTCTACAACCTCAACACATTCTAAGACATACGTACGCGTTGTATCGCCCAGCGCCGTATCTAGGGAGGGGCCTTAGTTAGTTCTTTGAGATTTATATGTTTCACTAAAAACCTTGAAAAGCAACCCCGTTTGTAAATCGTGGAGATATAAGCAAAAACGTTCCTGACGTTTTGACAACTTTTTCAATCGTAACTTCGAAAGTTCTTGACAATTTTGTCCACCTTCAATACCAACACTACATTTTTCAGCCAGACCCGGGGACTGCCAGGTCAGGCTGAAAAAATAAAAACGGATCCAAATTTTCAAAATTTCCACCTGAGGCGCTAAAAACACCTAGATTTAGTTAAGAAACTAGATAGCCCTACAATCAAAAAATTTCTCCTGCGGCAATTAAACCGTTCTTCGATTTACAAGAAAGAACAAGAGAGAGTAATCCAAAATTTTCGTTACCCGATGTAGCTACTGAGCAATTCTTCGAACTACCTAAAGAACGAGTAAAACCAATTCGAATTTTTGCCTGCGGCGCCTTTTCGATGCAGCAAAAACTTTTCTTGCACCAAACAATACAATTTAAAAAAAATCGCCCGTGGCGCTAAACTCGTAGAAAAGCTGCCAGCGTAGTAACAAAAGTTTTCTTTGATAACCAGAAGATACCCCCCGCGAGCCCCCTTCCCGCTCGTAAAAAAACAGTCTAGATACGGTACTGGTATCGCCAAAAGAACAACTATTTTTTGATATAATAAAGTCTGCTTTGAATTCTTTAAAGTATTCTGGTCACAGACATTTATCTCACAGTGTTCTTTTCTTCTTTTGCTACAAAGGAAGTACCTATAAAGCAAGGTGAAATTTCCTTAAATTTTCATCATTTCCTTGTTCTTGGTTAAGCGAACTCGATCCTTCGTTAATAAAAAATTGGTTCTATTTTTGAAATAAGTTTTATTAACACTAAGCATAACGGTAAAAAATATATTTTCATTTAAAAGCTAAAAAAGTTAAACTAAGAAATTGTGAAAACCTTTGCTAGGCTATAAAAACGCTAAATTTAATCAAAAATTTTCTCGTAAACATAAATAAAGTTTTTAAGAATAAACGTAAAATGATCGATCAGGTGCAACAAAATATCAGATTTTTATGCTTTCTTCGAATTGTATGTACTTATGTACTTGTAAGGCCTGTAATTTTCGTAAAATAAATGTCACGTTTCCCCTCGTAAATTCAAAACAAAAATTTCCGTTTCTTCTTTTTGGTTTTCTCTGTTTGAATTTCGGTGTCATCGGCATCCTGCAAATAAAAAAAAATCCATCAATTTTTCAAATTCTTGTGAAAGAGCATTTTAGTGTACGAAACTGAAGAAGCTCAGGATTGAAGAAGGGAAGCTATTGCTAGAGCTACAACTGATTAAAGAAACCGACAAAAAAGATTTACAAATTTTGCCTCTAGCAGGTGATTTTTCTCTAGGTAATATGAATTATAACTGTAGGAAGACAAAATTTCCCCACCCCAGGAAAGCTTACCTTTTCTTTTTCGTCAACATTTACAGATCGCGTGTTTAGTTAAACTGAACAATTTCTGAAAAGTATGTGCGCCTTGCATGGTTGCACTAGCGTCACTAGTCATTAGCGTCGCTACTAGCCAGGATAAGCGACCGTTCTAGCGCGCGAATTTTTCTTAGATTAACGAATCCCGCTAGCGACGCTAATATTTTTCGAAACTAGCGTTAGCGTTACTAAAAAAATCGTTAGCAGGCACAGCTAAGGCGCCTTGACATAAGATCTGGATCTTTGCCGATCCCCTTCCGAGAAATAATTGTATATCTGAGTAGAGCTAAATAACTCCTGGTTCAGTCAACTTCTGATGAAAATTCAACTATGGCTTTGAATCGATGTATTACGATTCCCGAGATAATATTTCTGATAAGAAATTATCATTGATGAGAGCTCACGATTTTCGATGTCGAAACAAAAAGTCGGTCCTTTGGAGACGCTAGATTCTATAACCTTGCACGTCGCAAAAATGTAAACTGTCAAACTTACGATGTTTTTTTGAACAGAATCCTGCATAAGTAACAAATTATTCAAAATCATAGCTCATGCAATGTAGGAGTGTGACCCTTACCCAGATAGTAGATGAATGATGATAATGAATAACATCGCAAACAAACTTGGAGTGCGACGATTTTTCAGAGTAACTTTCAACCTCCATACTCACATTATTTTAATTCTGATTCATGTATTTTTCGTTGAAGAGTAATCCTCTCATAGTACATCAGCTGTAATTTTGAATAATTTTATTACGCAATATTCTGAATCGCAAATTTGACAGTTCGTATTTTTGCAATGTGCTCTAAACAAGCGAAGCAAAAGTAGCGACTTCTATGTTGTACTTTTAAGAGGCCGTTCAAAAATAACGTAAGCCTCTGGGGGGAAAAGTTGTGCCTAGCGTAGCAGAGTGTGACAGGGGGAGGAGGTCTAGACCCATGTGACGTCATGAAAAGTTTTACAGATACTCGAAAGCTGTTGGGTTCACAGAGTTCCACGCATTGTTTTCATTTCCATACGGGCCCATGGCACAAAGTACCATTGACGCCAAAATGGTTTCATGAGTTCACAATGTACCCATATTTGTTGCCGTAAGGCAAATTTTTTAGAGACCGTAAACTTGTAGAAAACAGATAAGACTTCAACTCTAGGCGAGAGACACGATCGAGATTATCAATCGAAAGAAATTAGCGATAATTTGTTAATTATCGATATAAATCAAAATGTCAATCTTAGATAACTCTCATTATAGACTAGATTTATCAGTTTGGGACGACCTATTATTGGTCTTGAATTCGCTAACCAATTTTTTTAGCGACGCTAACGCTAACGCTAACTGAGAAAAATACTAGCGTCGCTAACGTATTTCGCTAATCAGGAAAAAATTAGCGCGCTAATAGCGGTCTCTATTAGCGAACGCTAATCGTCGCTAACTTTGAAGGTTGAAATGTAAGTTAAGATATTTAACTGGACGGTAGTATTGATGCTCTTTTGAGGGGGTGAAAGGTTTTTTCGACTTATATTTCTTGTTTTGACAGTAACGGAAATCCATAAAAATGAAGCTTACGTTTGTTAAAATGGTTGGAACTTTGAGCCAAGATTTTAAAGATCAGGCAGTAGATAGATTCTTGTTTAGTTCTTGTGTCTTCAAAACTAACTGAAAGTTTTTTTACTATTAGGCCGAACTTAAGACCAACTAAAGTCCTTAGGAGATTACAAGATTTCATTGGAAAAAATATCATCAACCAGTTTGTCCATCTAATATCAAAAGTTCTGGAGAAGTTTTTGATAAAACCGACAGAACCTTTCAATGTAAATTAACATTAATCATGCGTTATCATTCAACAAATATTATTATTTATCATATTTGTCATCTGACGCCCAAAATTATTCAAAATTCTCAAAAACATTTGTAGTGATTTCTTTTTCATCCACTTTTCTAACTGGTGGGAACTTATAAATCTTCACTGATTTGGCAAAATGTAGGTCAGCAAAAAGCAATAAGTTTGAAAATTGCATTGCGAGTGTATTTGAAATAAGCTTCGCTATTAGCGTCGCTAATAGCGACGCTAACGATTAGCGACGCTAATACAACCCTGGTCTTGAATTACAGATCCTAGAATCCTTTGTTCCTTTTCCCGTTCATCATAAATCATTATGTGAACCTTACTGTTGTTTCCAAGAACAGGTTCAAATTTGGCAGCTCCAGATGGTCACAGTAAAATTCCCGAGAGTCCTGCGTCTCATTTGGAGGAATTTAAAGCAATCACATATCACGCGTATGCCCCTTTTCCTCTTCTAATCCGCAATAAGATATTGAAGTCTCCGACGACCGCAATTTATTTAGGTTCAGGTTCAACCCACAGTGCCTAGTGGTTGCCCATACTACCGTTCTGATAGGATCCCGGTCCATTTTGATGAGGTCCTTGGCTCATTTTGCATCTTCGTGCTTCTCGTGCGCGCTTCATATGCTTCCCAGCGTTCTGCATGTCTCCGTCGCACCCAGTCGCTTATGCATCTTCGCACAATGCCTGGGGTATTAGTCAGTCCCATGTAGTTTAGAAAATCGTTTCCCTCTTTTATCAGCTTGGAGCTCGAGGTGGGTGACATGAGCGCCCTAATCATCACTTTACTATCCGAACAGATAAAGCCCTTTCTTCCCTGCGTCCCCATCGGCAGTGATTATTGAGCGTAGACCTCTGTCTGGAGAACACTGGAAGTTCTATCCAAATGGATCGTATACTCCAGCCCCTGCTCTTTCCACTGCTTCAGATCCATCAGTGAAAAACACTTCCGAATTTCTAGGCAAACAAGTTGGTCTGACCATTCTTGCCTGCTCGGAAATATCGCTTCAAACCGCCTAGTAACATTAGTTACTGGCGTCATCCGGTCGCTTGACATGTCAAAAATCGGATCAGAAATAACATCTCTAATTCTGCTACACTTACGAAAATATATTTTTGCATCAAATAGAATTTTGTACTTATGCGCAAGTTTTTGCAGTGTTAAAAAGCTGCGCAGAAGTACAAAATTCTATTTGATGCAAAAATATATTTCCGTAAGTGTATGCCCTATACGGAAATACGGGGTCCACAAGCCTGAGTTCACTAGCCTTTGTATATCTCTCAATCTCTTTCTTGCCTTCTCCACGCCCATTCTTGGCTCATTCCATGACTCATTATGCGTCGGATCACAGCCTCATACAGCCAGAGGTTGGTCTTAGACGACAGACTCCAGTTTCTCCCGAAGGAGTTCTTACAGGTCCGAAACGCCGTCAAAACCTTTTGTCTTCAGTATGATCGATGCAATTCAGTTTGCTGTCCAGCGTGACACCGAGGTATTTTACCCTTGGAACGAGTTCTAGGTCCACACTGAAGAGCGTGTTCCTCCCCACCAGATCTGATCCTGTACTTCTTTTACTGAACAGCACTAGGTCTGTCTTGACCCTTAGGCACTTTTCCAGACACCAGTTCTCCACTATTCTCAGCGCAACTCTCACGCGATATCCTTCCTGCTTTCAAACTTCCCTCTAGCTAGAACCGTCAGGTCGTCTGAGTACTCCTGCGCATAGATTCCTTCCTCACTAAGTAGGAGAGTCTACCACTATACACCAGAGTATGGGTGAAAGGATCCCACCTTGTGGGCATTGTAGATAGTCACATTTAGACTCATTGACGTAAAGACCAATATTCTCCGACAAGGCTCTTGTGATTCTGCAAATCCAATTCAATTTTCTATATCATTTGAAACTCTCCCCGAAATCAAAATGTCGATCTTAGATAACTATACAAACATTATTATTTTGAATGTCAGCGAAAAATTCACAAAAAACTGTGCAGACTTAGATGAGGATGGATGAAACCTCTCTTTTTTCCTCGCGTTGTACTTTTGTGTACACTTTTGCCTAGCCCTTTCTCGCCCTAGGATTAAACGATCCGTTTCAAATCCACGAGGAACTCTGACACCTACACAACTTTATTCTACGTGTAACTGACTTGAGGCGGACGTTTTTCTACAGAATTTCTTTTCCTACGTCCAGGAATTTTCAACGAAAATTTCTCTATATACTGCCGTTATTAGGAAAAACCACTTAGAGCAAATTAGCAATGATTTTCAACGAATTTTGCCGAAAATCAAATTCTCGGCGATTGTTTTGCTTAATTTTGTGGCTAATTTTTTTTCGGCGAAATTCGTTGAAAATCTTGATATATTTTCCACACTGTAAATGATTTACCTTGTCCGCATCCATTTTCTTTTGTTTGAATAGTTTCTTTGATTCCTTCTGTTTCTTTTTCTCTTTCTTCGACAGTTTCGTAGGCGTTTGTTTGCTCAGCTCAACATCACGTTTGGCTGTGTGTAATTCCAATCGCTGCTTAATGCTCTAAAACCGAGAATTCACATTCATTATAAAAAATTGAGTGTTGAAGAAAATATCAAATCACCTGATCCTCTTCAGCTTCTCGTAGTCTATCCATTTCGAGACATTCAATAACTTCGTTTCTGAGTTGTACAACCTAAATGTTCCAATGCACACGATTAAAATCATGTTTATAGACACAGAGCTTTATGGTACACTCACCTCAACTAATCTCGTAATGAGTGTCTCTTCTCTTGCTTTATCACAATCAGTTTTGTTTCTTTCGGGTTGTGCCATCAACACTCTGATCTCATATTCAATGTCGGCTTGTTCTTGCTCCAGCCTGTGTTGACGGCGCCTGAAAAAAAGTTTTATTTTATTAACCTCAGTCTGGGACAACTGATCCGCCACACTACACAACTTACAAGTACATCAATTCAGCTTGCCGTCGAAACAGTTCGTTTTTCTCATTCACCAACTCGAATAACTGTAAAATTAAGTCCTCGACTTCCTTAGTATTCGGCGCATCGGGTGGTAATTGCGGTTCGCCGAATTCATTGAATTGTGGATCAGTTCCCTCACAACGCTCCCGGATCATTTTCTCCAACATAACACCTTGCTTTTCCAGTCCCACTTGCTGAACTTCGATTACCTCCAACTCATGACGAATCTCTTGCAATGGGACCATTTGTAAAACTTTCCTTGGCGGTATGGGCAATGCGGGTGCGGGACCTTTTCGGCGTTTCCATTTGCCGAATGACGATTTATTCGAGTAGACATGGTCAGGTTCCGGACTTGACAACGATATTTGGCTTTGACGATTTTTATTTTGCGTTTCCTTATTTTCTTTCATTTTTTGCCACTGCCGAGCATTGTGCTCAACCAGATCGTCGCTAACGTTCAGCGATTTATCGTTAAACGTTGTACTGTCATCGGGTTGAGATTCGGGTGAGCACGGTACGATTCGTCGGCGATAGACGACGCTGTCGTCTTCAGTTGTACATTCTGAGTGTTGGCTTGTGTCTTCGATGAGGCTAGCTTCCAGAGGAATTAATCGAAGTGTTGTGATGCTAACATTGTCATGAGACAATGAATCTTGATCACCATCCGCATTTTCAACGGGACATTCATTCGGTACGGTAGTGTCAACACAGGGGACCGTTTTATCAATCGCTGTTACGTAAATTGATTCATCGGTCGGAACACTCTCAGAATTTTCCAGTACAATTGATGGAACTAATTTTGGTGTTGAAGTAGGAGGTGCAGGTGCAGGACGCTTCTTCCTCGGGCTGGGACTAGCACGAGCACTTGGCGTGGGACTGTTTTCTTTAGACGCAAACAGTTCATTCGAACTTTTCCGAAGCATCGTCGGTGGTAATGGGGCTCGTCCTTTCTTTCGTCGATTTACACTTCCACAGGACGAAGCTAGCGAATTGGTCGAACCATGGAAATGATTGTTTTTCACTAACAAATCACTCGCTTTGTAAATATGCGGAGACGATAGAGACACTTCACTGCCATAAATATTACTCGATGTGTTTGTGTTATTATGCAATGCACGGGAAAGTCGAGGTGTTGGTTCGGGTGTTGAATGCAGCGATGATGTTCTACGGGTAGGAGGAACATATTTATATTTCAACATTTTTAACGAATTGGTTCATATTTCTTGTAAAATATTAATTTCAACAATTGGAACATGAAACACCCATTCCAGCACTACGTTAAAGCAGAAGTACTTCTTTACTTGATAGACAACAGTTAACTGAGATGGTCGAAACATAAAAATGATTGTCGTGTTGATGGATACGTGAAGCGCTTATTTTGTATGCAAAACATGATTTCCAGTTCTTTTTATGACAAACATATTTCTTGGTATAACTAAATGTGGCAAGTGTTTTTTTTTAATAATTCACAATTGGGCAAACACACCAAATATGACAAACTGTACTGCCATTCTTGTTACTTGTTGTAAGGAATAGACATACAGACTTGAGCAATGTAACTGGTTGTTGTTGGTGCTTTTCACTTTAGTAAAAACAAAAACATTGAGTGAGTAATGTGTTCAATGCGGTCTTGCGGTGAGCCAAAAAAGCTAGTCGGTACGGTCTAAAGATTTCGTGTATTGCATTCGAGTGAACCATTACTTAACGATAAATTAGGGATCGGAATTTGGTGATTTGTCACCTTGTTACGAAACGATCAAGAAATTACAGAAAACTACCGGATAACAAATCATGAAAAATCTATAAACATTCAATAGGGAAATAGTGTTTTTCGCTGTTAGTCATAAATCGAAACGGAATGACGTTGTGAAACGTAAGAGAAACATTGAATATTTCACTCCCTGAGAAAGCTGATGTAAGAAAATTCAATTTAAAACGTTCGGAGAAACAAGGATAGACGTGGCAGTTGTTCATTCGCAGTGTGATTGGATCATTATTATACGAAGTGACTATTTGTGGTGAACAGGGGCTTCTCCTTTTTCGGCTATTTGTCCCTGTGCACCAAAAACATTTTAATGGTGTGTTCGTAACATTCCGTATCTGGAGGAATTCTGTCCGAAAATGAGCAAAATTGATCAAGTTGTCCGAAATAACTATCAAAAACATATGCGAGGGATCCGTACGTATCAGAATAGATGTGGCAAACAGAAAAGATGTTACGAAAAGACTCGAACGTATTTAAGTAAATATTGCCTTAACTCTTAAGTGTATGAAATTACGTCCACATTAAATTGTATCGGAAATTTTGAAAAATCCGTCCGAAGCAACGGTGTAAAATAAAACTCTTTAGAAAGCACAAAATTGACCCCCAAATAGACAAAAATGTTCACCTCAATACAATATAGCGAAAAACCATGTTTTGGGCTAGGGCCGACCTTAATACCGACCTAGGGCCGGCCTTAATACCGACCTAGGGCCGGCCTTAATACCGACCTAGGGCCGGCCTTAATACCGACCTAGGGTCGGCCTTAATACCGACCTAGGGCCGGCCTTAATACCGACCTAGGGCCGGCCTTAATACCGACCTAGGGCCGGCCTTAATACCGACCTAGGGCCGGCCTTAATACCGACCTAGGGCCGGCCTTAATACCAACCTAGGGCTATAAATAGAGGACACGTAGTTCCATAGACAAAAATGTTTCCCTCAATTTGCTTTGAAACATAAAAAAAATGTTTTTTTGGTTAGGGCCGACCGACCTTAGAACCGACCTGAGGTCACTTGAGCCCTAAGCACAAACACAGACAGCGGGCCCGAGTTTATTTTTGAATGTAATGGTCGCCTCTCAAATAGAAAAAGAATCTACAAAATCAGTTAGGATTTATTCAATTTATGCAGACAAACTCGTTGGGCCCTCAGTTTTAAGGTCCTGGCTGAGTTCAAGGGTTCCTAATCAAAAAATGTTCTTCCATGTGAGACATTCCTAGGCCTTTCAATTTCAACCGCTAATTATCAGTAGTTGTCAGAGCGTGGGTTCAAAACTCAACCGCAATAGATAAAAAAACCGATTGTGTATTTGTTAACCATACAACATCTCATTGGTTCAAGTCTGTGGTAGTTGAATTGTTGAACTTGCACACATTCCCTTTTCACAACACATTCTACCTTACGTTACCATTACGAATTTGCTTGAGTTACCATTGTTTTATGCAAAATTGTATATTTTTCATATTGAGTGAGTGAAACTAGATTGGGTGGTCACTCAAATTCTATAGCGTTTACATAGTTTACAAAGCAGAAATACCGCTGGAATGGTCCAGCGATAAAAAGAGACAAACTACCGGTAAAAATTAAAAAATTTCGAGTAATCGGTGTGTGATGCCTTCGTAGCGGCTGCTCACGCATCGTTCGTCTGCATATGGATCATTCCATCGGTACGCAATGTCTATAGACTCAATTTCTGTATCGTTTACATAATTTATAGAGTAGCAACACCCATGGAATGAACATATCCTAAAGTTTTATTCCACAACTTTCGGAGCTTAGTGACCATTTAAAACATGCACACCAAGCTTGCCACTTAGCCTAGCTTGGCGATGAGCGAAATTTCATTTCACCAGTTTCTGCTGGAACATATAGACCAAGCGACCGTTAAGAACGCATTTTCTACCGATAACGAAAACTACGCACCGATATTCTAAAAATTAAAAATTTACCGGTACAAACCAGCAAATTAACGGCTTTGAAGTGTAATTTTTTTATCCGTAGATGTTTGATTTTTGAACTTAAATTTATTTATTTTTTTTATTTTATTTTATACTGTAGGTTTACATTTAATGTCAGAAGCGTACCGTTACATTGAATTAAAATATCTGGACCATTCCAGCCAGCGGTATTTCTGCTTTGTAAACTATGTAAACGCTATAGAATTTCAGTGTACACCAAATATAGTTTCACTCACTCAATAGGTAATTCTAAGCGAAAATAGAGGGCAGCACATTCTATAAACTTGACATTTGAAACAGACTAACTTCTTTGGGAATTCTGTCATTTGGAGCAGATTGTCTTTAGTTCATAATATCGACGTTACGAGGACAATAGATGTCGCACTTTTCGTTAAGAATGGCCCAAGCATTTATATTATTTACAGCGCAAGATTTTTACGTGGAATGAGCCCTGTACTTTCGATTAATTTTATTTTTGATTTGAACTTTGTAATTTTCCTAAATTTTGAACGAATTTTGATTTGTGAAAATATTTTTTGAAGGCTTTACGATCCTTTGACACCGATCGTAGGAACCTAGCCTTGTGTGAATCTTCCCGAACGGTATTCAAAGGGCTGCATAACACTTTCCGACAGTGTCCAACTATTTTCGTCTATTTATCTAGAAAGTTCAGAACAGGAAATTTTGTACATAGTGAAAAACTATGTGACTTCCGAAAAAGGATAATGAATGGATCCGATTTTCTGGACAGAACATGCAAATTGACATCCGTTCTCCTCAAACAAGGGAAATATTTGGTTTGTGTTTTGAAACGGGTGTTCTTCATTGTTCCATTAACGTATAATTTACTTACACAACTTTTCTGGGTGTTGGCACGGGGGTTCGCTTGTGTTTAGTTGCACCATCGTCTTCATCTTCTGTATCACTTCCGAATGGATTTAGGCTAATTCTGTAAATGAAAATAAAGTTGAAGTTGAAATAAAATGAATTTTGCAGAAGTTTTACCTTGATTTACTAATATCTCTAGTTGCTCTGTTGTTCTTAATGACATCATCTTTATCCAACTCTATTTCATCATCGGAACTATCAAATGGATTACTGCTAATCATTTCGGTGCTTTTACCAACGACTTCCTTTGCTGTAGTTGTTGCGCTAACATTGGCGTTGTCATCATCGTCATCGCTTCCGAAAGGATTCAAGTCCAGGGGATACAAGTTGACATCTTTAGTTGATGTAGGACTTTTCTCAGGTGTCTTTTCTGTACCAGTTTTTTTCGTCTTAATACCTCGCTTGACGGGAACTGGTTTTGGAGATTCGTCCAACTGAGTTTTAGAAACTCGCCGTCTTGGTGTGGGCACAATTGCTTCTGTCAGTTCTTCGATTTTCACACTCGAAGACTCGGATTGAGTTGAAGATGTCAAATCGTCACGATTTGTCTCCAATTTTCTCACAGAGTCCTCCACATTGTCTTCACTCGCTTTACTCTCACATGCATCGCTTTCGGATCTTACACTATCGGCTTCTTCTCTTTGGCTGACCTCAGCAATTGGCTCCACATCACTTTTACATTCGTCTGTTTCACGTTTTACGTTTTTCTCAAAAATTTCATCTCGTTGCGTTTCATCTTCATATTTCCTAATATCACTAACATCGTCACTACTTATCAACATAATTTGATCGGCAGCAGGCACTTCAATTTCATTCTCCCGAATATGGGACGTAATCTGGCTTTCGCCTGTTTCTCTTATATTTATTTTTTTACTAACGTATTTGCTAGCAATCTGTTCATCAGCACCGATTTTCGATTCGAACTGACTTAAACGAGATCTTACCACACTGTTTACAGATGGGCCACTTGCATCATTACTTCGAATTTGTGGCACACAATCTGCATCAACTGCATCATCTTTTTCATGTTTGCTTTCCTCTTTGGTAACATTCGATATTTCCTGAAATGCTTCGGCAGGCACTTCGCTATGTAATGGTGTGTTTTCACTTAAAATAATAATTGCGCTACTGCTACGATAAGTTGGTGACTCATTCGGAGGCTGTGTATTATTTACCATTTGTGAATTGACTTGCGATGAGTCTGGTGATTCTGTTCGATCATTCGCATGATCAGATACGTAAGCTGATGGTGCTTCCGTTGTGGGTAAATCGGGAGGATCTTCAATGTCTGATTCTTCGTCCGAACTTGAACTGGAATCCTCCGATTTCATTGAAGAGGTTGACGTAATCGACTGATCAGTGTCCACTTGGTTGTTAATGAAACTGGTCAACGCTTTGTTTGCCTTGTACGTCTGCTCTTGATTGCTGTAGAATTCAGTCAATCGCTTGAGACTTTTTGATTTTTCTTCGTCACTTAAAGATTTCTGAAGTAATCCTTTGCCATCCGTTTGAAACATTGCCAATTTTTCGGTGAACGACTTGTTCATGTCATCACTGACAACGACATCAGTCTTCAACCGTTCTTTCAATGCAAAAGCTTTCTCTTCGTCCGGGCATGTTTCACAACAAAATTCACCATCAACTTCCGTTTCATAAAAACTGCCTGGAGTTAATTGCGACTGACATCGGGCACATTTTAAACAAGTTCGATGAAATAGTTTTTGGCCCAGTACTAAACGTTCAGCTAGAAAAACGGGTAGATTGCATTTCTGGCATGGTTCACGTTTCAGTACACTGCCTCCACCTCCACTTCCTCCAACTATATGAGCCACCTAAAAACGAAAAATATATTTTTTATCAAAAAAACTCTTCCGTAATTTACGGTTTTCGTGCTGTTAATTATTTTACTCAATGTATACGGCGAGATAAGAGAGACTGAAGATATTTCAACAAATGATCTAAATAATTAGCAAAACTAAAGATTGCGATCACTTGGAGCCACATTTTATGTGCACCCGATAGATGGCGGTTTCTCTTCAGTTTCTCTTTCCTCGATTTTAATAATCAAAACCAAAACTAATGAAATTAAGAGCATCATCTATAAATTTTCCTCTAAACTATCTGCTACTACGTTCCGTTTTTGTAATAAATTATGTTAGAAGTTGATTCGCACACAAGATATCAAATCAAGCAGATTATAGTTAGAATAGTGAGGATGTATCGTCAAAAGGTAAGATGTCTGAGGGACATGGGAAAATGGGAACCGGACAAAATAACACTTGGACAAAATAAGGCCGGACGAAAGTACCCCTGAATGCAGTTTAACGTAAGGCCGCAGGCGTACTGAAGCTCGCCGCAGGCGTACTGAAGCTCGCCGAAGGCGTACTGAAGCTCGCCGCAGGCGTACTAAAGTTCGCCGCAGGCGTACTGAAGATCGCCGCAGGTGTACTGAAGCTCGCCAAAGGTGTACTGAAGCTCGCCGCAGGCGTACTGAAGGTCGCCGAAGACGTACTGAAGCTCGCCGCAGGCGTACTGAAACCCGCCGCAGGCGTAGTGAAGCTCGCCACAGGCGCGGGATTGCGGGGGCAGAGTCCCCCAACACAATGTCCTTGTAGTACAATCATGACTTCAATAGCTTCTCTAAAAACCGGACAACAGAGTTGAAGAGTTTGAAAAGTTTGAGTATGAAGATCGAAAGTTACTCTGAAAAATCATCGCATTCCAAGTTCGCTTGCGATGTTATTTCAGGGCACATTTGTACCTTCATACTTAAATTTTTTTGAATTCTGGTTCATTTATTATTTATGTAAGAGTCATCCTCTCACAGTACATGAACTATAATTTCGAAGAATTTTTTATTTACGCAGGATTCTGTTCTAAAAGAACATAACCAATTTGACAGCCACCATTTTTGCGACGTGTTCTTAAACGAAAAAGATTAATGTTTTATGTTCGTGGAAGATAATTATATGTTTGTGAAAAACACAGTATTGTAATTGCAAATATAATATATTTGCTGTAAAAACGTTTGGTACAAGTAAAGTAAGAGATTCAAGTGACTAATATCTTCAATTAGACTAGTGGCCATAATATTGTTGCGGCAAACATATTGTGTTTGGAGCAAGTTTGTTATGTTTGTCACAACAAACCAACACGCAAAAAAGAGAGGAATTTACAAGTTAACTTAATGGTATTTTTTACGCAATCTAACAGTATTTTATTCTATCGAACCGTATTTTATACAATACGATGGAATGTATTTCCAGCGCGTTTGCTTTTTTTTACGGCATGGTAGCACGACAAAAGTGACAAGAAGTCTTGTCACCATTCGCTTGCATTAAATGCAACCACGCTGTAAAAAAAAGACTGACTTGCCATACCATGACATACCATCGCATTGTATAAAATACTGTTCGACTGCGTAAAAATACCATTGCGTTAATTTATTAATTTCCCCAATTTTTTCAGTGTTTGGAAACTCATATACGAAGAAGAAAGCTTTAACGGTAAGTAATTTTGTCCACAGGTAATTGAATCATTCATCGGATAAGAAGCGGGAATTGCGCAGATAAAAACTACCAGTCATAAGTTATAAGCATGTGGAAAGACTTTTTTAGCGAGTTATATGCTTAGTCAAAGTCGTAATATTTCAGCACTAGTTAGCAAAAATCGGTTTTGTCGGTGTAATGGTTTCCTCAGTCATCAGGACGATGAAAAATTCAGATATATTCCTTTAATAAAAGTCATTCTTCTTATACATGTGTGCGAAGAAGCTTTCAAACACAGAATAATTGGCCGAATTCTTGCAGGCAGTACTAACTTTGTTACCATGAACTACATCCGAAAGCCACCGGAATGAACAGCTCAAAAGCAAAATTAAGCGATGTGCGTTCAACCAATTTTCTTTGATTGATTAAAGAGTGTTGTGTGCCCAATAAAAGTATGAAAAATTGGCACACGCTTTCATCGTAGGCTTAATTCATAACTTAAATGGATCATTAAACAGAAGTGTTCCAATGATTCTAACGACAATAAAACAATGTTACACAATGTGTTACCAGTTTTGATAGATTTATTTTGCGACATTAAATGAATTGACTTTAAACGCCTTCATGCAATTATTATTATGTGCAAGGAGGAGCAGTGTCAACCGGGTGTCACTTACTATAAGAATGTACATATATTTACACCGTTTTCTGAATTTCGTCTACATGTTTTAGATATCGTTTTTAATTTTCAACTTAGGATTCGGCGACATTGAAAAATTTATGTTGCATGGCCGCATCGATTGATTCGGCAATAAAGAATTATGAATGAATATTGGATGAATAAGTGACACCCTCTTAAACTGCGCGGCATAAATGAATTTTGATTTAGCATTATGACAAAATAATAACGAAATGACACAATTATAAGACAATTCGATGATGTTTTTAATTACGAACATTTCAATTGCAAAAGCTTCATTTTGTTGCATGCATTCGTTAAAAGCTGGTTGTTTTGACAATGCTATGGTCATAGCGTTCTCATTCAACGGTGGAATAGAAACACAATTTCGTTTTGCAACTGAAAGAAAAAGTTGTCGGTAAAATAAACAAACGACTCCTCTCCTCAATCCCATAGGAGTAAGTATGTTCTTCATTTCTGGTTAAAATTCAAAGCATGCACTATATACAAGCGTCTTATCACATTGGCGTTGTAGAGAATTCAGAGCTCTTAATTTAAATGTTAATTACATCAAAGAAATCTACGAAAGCACAAAGCGCCATCTTCTTTTCTTTCGTAAAACTCCAGACGTCAGCATGCAGTTATCAAAATTGGACCATTTTCCATTCAAAACTATAAATTACCTGTTTCTGCATCGGTCTATGTAGATTAAAGATAATAATTCTTAGATTTAAGCAATTTATAAACTAAATATGTATTTGCGTGATGCGTATTTTTCTTGAAATGATAAAGTAAAATGATGATTTAGCAGAATATTTCTGGTTTATATTGTCCCATAATATCCAAGCTTTTGTCGTCCTGTGTGGAAAAACAGAGAAAAAAACTCATTTTTAATAAAAGAATTCATTGATATTTGTGAAAAAGTAGAAGGAAATTAGGTTAGTTTCTAACTAAACACTCTCTACCTTTTGCTACGTAGAGGAAATTAATTATATAAAAAACACATGCAAAAATGTATGTCAGATTATTCTGGTTACGATATTTAATGAATAGAACTAAAGTTTTGCCAAATTTTATTCAAATGCGCCAAAACAGAATAAATGTGCTGATTATGAACACTTAAACGAGTCTTTTCATGATGATTTTAAGGAAATGTAAACCAATTCACCTACAAACGTAGATGCCCAAAATTTCACCAAAAAATGTGAATAAGGTAATTGTTAGTGTGGTGGGTGTGAACGTGGTGATAAAGTGTTTAACAGAGTATGTCCAAAAAGGCATAGTCTATTATATGGAGATTGAAAACCTAATAGAAAAGTCCAATTAAAAGTACAGTAACTAACATTTAATTGAAGTATAACAAGAAGTTTGCGGTGGTGATAGTAGCACTAAAGATAAAGTTTTTTAGACTTATCAGTTTGAGTCGGACCTTGATGAGTCTATGAAACACAGATCTGGTGATCCTTTGTTTGTTTGTTTGGTGATCCTTCATGTAAATCTTGAAAACCTCCCAGTCCCGGTTAGGAACCTATCCAGAGAGGGAGGTCCCATGTTGGTCACTGTTGCGGTTTGGACCACATGACTTTCTATAATCCTATGCCTCAATGAGGATAGAGGAGAACTTCGGGCATTCACATATAACATGAACGCCCGTCTCCTCACCGAGGCCGCAGGTGCAGTTGGGATCATTAGAGGGTCTCATTTTAGCCAGATGCTTGCTCAATCCACGGTGCGCAGTGATCGCACCCACCACCCTCTTGATGCGTTCCCTGTCCATGTTAAGCATTTCTCTTGCCCATTTTCCCATCGGGCGCCGGGAGGAACGCTTCGTGTGCATTCCTCCATCATAGGCACACCAATAGTTAGCCAATTCCGACCTCACCCAACTCTTCACAGTTTTCACACACGCCGAGTGTGGTATGGGTAGAAGAGGCTCTGGCCTGCAACTTTCCTCGCCAGCTCATCTGCTCTCTCGTTATCCTCCACGCCAGAGTGTCCGGTAACCCAGACCAGCGTTACACGATTTCTCAGTCGCATCTGGTTCAGGGCTTCCTTTCAACTCTTTTATTAGCCTGGATGTCACGACTGGCGACATGAGCGCCTTAATCATCGCTTCACTGTCGGAGGAGATTGTAACATTTTCTCCACATGCCTCTGCCGAGACTTCCTCCCCCACTTCCATCAGTGAAGAGAAAATCTTAGCCTGAAAGAAGCCGGCGAATCTCGCTATCTTCACCGATAGTACGATATATAATACTCCGGCTCCCGCACCTTCTGGAGTTTTAGAACCGTCAGTGGAGCCTCCATCTGGTAGGCAGCTTGGCCAGCCTTGCAGGAATTCCAACCTGTTAGCTACAAAGACTTCAAAGCGTTTCACAAAGTCTGTCTCCGGTTTCATTCCGTGGCTAGGCATCGCATAATTTTCTCATATCCCGAAATGAAGTTCGGAATACAAAGATCCGTCTGTCGATTTCATAGCTTCAGTAATACAGATACATACTAGCCTTTGAATCTCGTTGAGCTCTTTAATCGCGCTCTTTATCTCGAGCCTCGGCCACCACACCACGCAGCCGTGGCTCACCGCAGACTTGACGACCGCTTCATACATCCACAGTATGCCACTGGACGGCAGGCCCCAGTTTCGTCCAGACGAGTTTTTTGAAGGTCGTTGAAACTTTTTGACAAATATATTTGCGAAATTAGCACAGAAATCGCTCCTCAAAGTTATGAATAAAAGATATGGAATTCCAGAAATCATGAAAAAAATTAGTGAAAATTCGTTGATTTGGTTTGTTTTCAAATATATTTTCCCCGTTTCTACGGACGGGTTTTTCAATATTGCCCTTTCGGCAATTTCCAATTTAACGTCGACGTAATTTCATATACTCAAGAGTCAACGCAATATTTATTTAGATTTAGTCCGGGTCTTTTTGTAACATCTGTCCTATTTGCCACATCTATTCTGATGCGTACCGCTCCCTTGCATATCTGCACTAATTTGCATAAGAAACTTAGTGCGAAAGAGACAAAAAACTTTGTGTGGACTTCTGTATAGATTTTCTTTTCTCTCTTTCGCACTGAGTTTCTTATGCAAATTACGGTAGATATGTTTTTACATTCCAAGTAAAAGTACAAATCTTTATATAGAATTCGCCAATCTAAAAGTTTACTGTCGAAACGATTGCAATATTCTTGTAAACAATTGCATTTTCTGAGATACTTTCTTTCTCTAACAAAAAATCAATTTTAGACTTGAATTGTCTCTGAAATTATTTTCACATTACGGAATTTTGGCTAAGCTCCAGTTGATCTATTTATTTCCGCATTTAAATTTAAGCGAATTTGCTTCGAAGGGACTAATTATACATCACTGCATATGAGTAGAATACGGATGAAAATATTCTCTAAATTCCCCTATTGCACTTGCTTGTTCCTAAAGTCGTCTCCGACAGTCAAATTCTAGTTACTAATTTTTGAAGGTCTTTGTCATTTTTAAAATTTAAAGTGAGGTTGTAAGTTGCTGACTTGATCAATTGATTTTTTAGGATTCTAACAATATTTCTTTTTTCAGAGAAGTTTATTGTTTATTTAAAGAGCAATGACAAAGTCTACATTCACAAACAATCAGCAGAACCTTTCACTGTTGATTTTAATCGATGACTGAGCACAAATACGAGGTAAACGTGGAGAATTTGTAATATTTCCATCGCCACGTTTACTAAAATGTTCAAATCATACTGAACACTAAGTTGTAAATGCTTGCAAGGCTATCGCCGAATTGATTTTTCGACGAAGAAGATTTTTTCTGGTTAATAACCTCAGAACTGCGTCGTGGTAATAATAAGATATGAAGGTACACGCGCCCCGCACAATATTTTTAACGAAAACGATTAAAAATCTAGATAGAGATTGACTCAAGTTGTAACAATAAATTTCCGTCTACTTTTCCAACCATTTTCTCCTGGCTTGCAATAATACCAACAGATGAAATAGGTATTGTCCTCGTAGAAAAAATGTTAGAATCTGAAATTTATGTGTTTATGTTGTCAACTCAACTGTCTTGAAGTGAATCATCTAGGTGATAATTTTTTTTTTTTCGCACGTTTCCAAAAGTGAATAATTCTAAACTTAGCATGGTCTAATGGTATGTATTATGAAAGCCTTCACTTTCATTCAACGCCTTTAGTGCGACAACAGCTTTTGTCAAAGTATGGGGAATTTCATGTAGCCTAAACAGTTGAACAAGCAATATCCAAATCCAAAAAGTCATGAAACTCATTGCTTCGACGTAAGCCACGTTGCTCTAAAGGTGTGAATTTTCACAACAATCGTGACAGGAAATCTTCTCCAGGTAATATGATGTCTACTACACAACAAATTTGCTGCGCTGCCAAACCGAACCGCGAACTCGAGCGATTTTTAAAAAACATAGAACATTATCTTGCTAGGCAACTGTTATTTGATGGGTCAAAAAAACGTTCTATGCTACATTTCAAACGGAATATTAATTGTTATGACCAATCACATCTCTTAAAAAAATAAAATTAAAACAAATGATGAATAATCATATCACAACTGACATCACATACGAAACCAGTCACGTATAAATAATGAAAATTTTCTATTCAGTACACTGTATGTGTTCAACGAAATTGTAAAATCAGAACAATGTTCATTCACATTGTTAGCAGGAATAAAATAATTTGTTTTATCGTGGAAGGTCAACGATATTAACATTTACATTTGCATTTTATATTTCTGGAGTAATTTTTGAAATTGCCGTAAAAAAAGCTGATAAATTTCATTGAGAAAACGTGGAAAATTGAAATGAAATACATTCAGAACAAATATTGGAACAAACAATTTGATGAGAAGGTAACATCACATAAACGATTAAAATATAATTACCTCAATGTTTTATTGCTTGTCGGATGTTTTTTTTGTACGATTTGGGAAACTATGTTGAATGGATACTAAATTTTCAATTGTATAGATAGTTTGAAGAAGTAATTTTAGTTTCTCCCTTTGAAAATTGCCTGTGAAAATATTGCAAAAATCAAATACAATACACAAATTTCATTTTCAATTTTACACACCGATTGACACGGAGGAAAAAATTCGAATTGCTCGAAAGATTTGCTGAATCCGTCCTTGAAATAGTTGAAAAAAAAATTAATTACGTTGCAGTGATCTACAAACTGATTTCATCTGATTGGAATTTGTCTGCCGCAATAATTAATAGACATCGTCACAGCAGGAAAAACATTTAATGTTATAAGTATAGAGATGTAAATAAATTCTTCTTTTCGGTAGAAAAAGAGTCTGGTATGGGGCTTAGCTATTTAATAATATCTCTTGGGCGGTTGATTTTATACAAATTCAGTTCTAGTAGCATGAATAGAACGGGTCGATTATGTGCACAACAAATACACAAATGTCAAAAGACCTCATTTTCGACCCTGACATGACGTGTGTAAATAATAAAGATCAGAGAGATGATGTGGCCGCCGCCATATATTATCTCTCTGATAAAAATATTCAATTTTTAATCAGTCAACCAGGTAATAAATTGTTTATTGTTTTCACTTTCACAGATGACAACTACACTAAATGTACATTTTCATGCACTTTTTGCGTACAAATGCACATTAAATGTACACTATGTGGAGTAAATTGATATCGGCTTTTCAAAAGAAAAGAAATGAGATTGCAGCTAGCCTAATTTTGAACATCGTTCCATTCGACGTAGTTATTAGCAGCGAATTTGACAGTTCATGTTTCGTTCGCTATGACGAACTAAAACTTATTCAAAGTTGGTTTTTATGACGTGCACGTCGCCACTGTCACTGAACTGTCAAATTTGCGATGTTTTTTTAGAAGAGAAGTCTGCGTAAATAACAAATTATTCAAAATTATAGCTTACGTACTGTGAGAGGATGAGTCTTGCGCAAATAATAGATGAATCAGAATTCAAAAAGTTTGAGTATGAAGGTACAAATTTGCTCTGAAATAACAAACGAACTTAAGAGCAACTTTCGACTTTCATACGTGTAACAGTCATCATCTCACAGTTATGAATAATTTGTTATTAACCCAATATTCTGTTAAAAAAAAATCGCAAATTTTACAGTCCATATTTCGGTAATGTGCTCTAAGGGGACGTCGCAAAAATGCGAACTGACAAATTTGCGATGTTTTTTTTCAAACAAAATCCTGCGTAAATAAAAATTATTCAAAATTACAGCTCATATACTGTGAGAGCATGACTCTTACATAAATAATAATTGAACCAGAATTCGAAAAGTTTAAGTATGAAGGTACAAATTAGCTGTGAAATAACATCGCAAGCGAACTTGGATTTTTCAGAGTAACTTTCGATCTTCATACTCAAACTGTTTGAAATCTGATTGCTGATTCATCTATTATTCGTGTAAGAGCCATTCCCTCACAGTACATGAGGTATAATAGTTCAGATTTTTGCAATGTGACCTTAAGCTTAAGACGTTGACGCAGTACAGGCGACTACATTCTTTAACATTAAGTTTGTGTCTATTCGAAAAGCGACCTTTGAACAATAACTCATTGCATTATTTTTATTTGTTTTTTTAACTCGATCACTCGCAACACCAACATCTCAAACAAAAATGTAAATTTGCTTTGCTTACTACCGCTTTTTCATATTTTCGCTACGCTAATGACGTCACACATTAAGTATTCCTAGAACTGTGATATGATATGACGTCATAAGGGATCCTCCATAAATTACGTAACGCTTTTTCAGTGTTGTTGTCACAAATTTTGAATCAACGATATCTCGGGATAGAAGCATTCCAGCTTGGTCAAATGTATGGTCGACCCCCTTTTATAGCATTTGACCATTCTGGAATGCTTCTATTCGAAAATATCGTTGATTTAAAATTTGTGGCAACACTGAAGAAGCGTTACGTAATAGATGGACGACCCCTAAGATACATTGTTTGACTTTTCTTCGGCAAAGGGTGTTGGTTGGTTGTTTTTTTTTTGAACGAGCAACTTGATCAAACAATTAAAGCTAATTATTATGTAAAAACTCTGTATGTGAACCTACAACTAATCAAAAACTATCGGTCGACTATCCTTTTTAGGCTTACTGTCTTGTCTCGTGGCTTATTTCTTCCGCGTTTCAATTCTTAGAAGGTTCAGCCATTTACTGTCTGCAATACTGTACTGCCGTACAACGCAGAGAAACCTTCCGATGAAAGAGAGAAAAGACTTCGTATGAAAAAATCCATACAAAATCTTTTCTCTCTTTCATCGCAAGGTTTTTATGCGTTGCACAGCCGATTAGGTAACGGTACCTTTTGGAATTTCTACAGCGTAAGATAAAAGTCGCCTAGGTGCTTTACCCTTAGTCTTGATAGGGTTGCGCTGGGCAGTGGCACATGAAGTGCATTGCCGTTTCACCGTCTGCAATTCGCATTATCCCTAAATCCCATTCTGCCCTGTCAGAATTCCTACCAACAGCCTCAGCCATGTCTTCTCGGGGCTTAAGAGATATTTCGTAGCCTGCAGATTGCATCCTGTCAAAAACTCTTAAGCTTCCCCGGGCTCTCCGGCGCTTGTCTTTGGCATTTTTTCTGATGAGTTCCGGCACCAAACTGGCGTATATGCCGAGTGCTGGCTCTGCTCCCATGAAGTTATTTAGCTCTCCTTTTTTGCTTGCTCGTCTGCCCTTTCCTTCCCTGTGACGTTTGAGTGTCCCGGAACCCATATCAGAATCACATTAAGACAAGGTGTCCAGTGCCACTCTACCTCGAAGAACTGAAATAGCTGATAACTTGTCAGATGACAAGGCCTTCTGCGACGCCTCGCTCTGAACAGATCGCTATGTGCTTGCCCTACAGCCGTTGCCAAAGAGTGTAATATCGTCCCTATTTTCGTATCAAGCCCATTACAAACAAAATGCACAATAGTTGACCTTCGTGATCTTTAGTACCTTGTTACAATTGACTAACTACTGTCTCATTATTCCCCGTTAGAAGCAAGTTCACGGACATACTTTAAATTGAATGCTTTAATTGATAATTGCAATGTTTTCCTAATGTAATTAACTTATGAACTACTGCGATAAACGTTAATTTGCTTATATTCGCCCATTCACATTGCTTAATGAGTGTCGACAAAGGAATCCAATTGGTATAGTCAGAAATTTTTTATTTTAATCCAATTGGAGGTGTAAAGAGATCATGCAAATGAATGAAAGTAAAAGTGTGACTCGAATATTATGTTAATTTTCTACCTGAATTCGGTTGACTATTTTATTTACACAAATATTTAATGAATGACTGAAACCTTAATTAGGGTAAAAGGTTTCTTTTGGATTGAATTGAGAAACTGCGTGTGGAAAACTTGTTCTTTTTTTGGAACGAAATAGAAATTCTAACAAGAAAGCCTATCTTGTTTCTTTAGTGCCATAATCAAGTTGTCTGTACGTTCTACCGCTTTTTATTTGCTTTATAATGAACAAAGATGAAACTTTCATTAACTTGTAACATACAATTATAGACTTGGAGAAAAAAATGTCTTTTTACAAGTATGAGCGACACAAAAAAAAACAAATTTCTTTTCAATGTTTCCCATGTTATGTTGTTTTACCAACAGCTTAACCATTAACAACATCAGGTGGTACGATTTTACGTCAACATTGCTTTGAATTTACATCAATTTGCAAGTCTATTAACATCATTCAGGCCAAATAGGTTGTCAAATGAATCACGAGTTGTATGTATGTCTACAGAAGATGTATTTATAAATAACAACATTGATGTGACGAATATTTTCTACGTTGACACTTTATTTGAAACCCGAAGATGTACCAACATCATACGATATAATTGTTGACATTTTTCTGATAACCAAAAACTGATAACATATGTTTGGTACGAAGCTGTTAATAATAAAGTAAACTAAAAAATGGTTGGTTTGTTTTGTAACAATTGCTTTGGATATTGTACTCGAAATTTGAAGAGGCAAACTTTAAAGTTCTTGGAGAGTGTTTACGGTATGTAATGAGTCAGATTTCGGATAAGCGTCAATATCATAGCATCATAAACCATTTATCTTTCGGCCGGCGCAGCGTGAGATTTTTATGCTGTTGAAACAAGAGGCACATCGCCAGGCCCGTATCTAGGGCGGCCAAGGAGGTCAAAATCCCCCTGGACGTCGTTCTCACTTCAATGCTTCCCGTGGTCATCGGTCGCATATCCTGAGATGTTAGAATTTTTGCTATGTAACCCAAAAGTTCATATAATTCTATCAATTTGATGGGGGGGTCGATCCCCCACTGGCCATCGACCCTGGCTACGGGCCTAGACATCGCACGTCAAAGATATGGTTGACCTGTCTAAACGACTCCTAGCTCCAATTAAATGGAATCTAAAAACCTCATCCTTGCCCTACCCCTTCACGGAACAAGGAACAAGAAGCGGAGTTTTCCTAGAATTTTTACGTAGAGGGGAGCTGGATCATAATAATATCCCTTGAAGAAATGGAATTCAGTGGAACTATTCCATCACGATGAAACGATTCTAGATGAGTCTCAAGGAGCCAATAGTCTCTTTATTTAACCATATCTACCGGCAATAACAGACGGTTCCAACAGTCTTCACGTAAAAAATCAAAGAACCGAAGGAAGAATTTTTTTGCATTACCTTACCAATTTCTACAAGAACAGTTTTTTGAAAACCCATGGAAAATCGTGCCTAAGGTGGCGTATCTCGTTACAATTTTACTACATGAAAATGTTCTAAGCGATGACGATGAAATAAGGAGTTCAGGCACTACACCGGTCCTTTGTCTAGTGCCTGAACTCCTTGCCTCATCGTCGTCTAAAACATTTTCATGGAGAAAAATTGCAACAAACAGAGGTCTGCATTTCAAGCTGGACAGCCTGGTGCCAAAAAAGTTTCTGTGACAATGCTGGAGTGTAAAACGAGTACATTACTATGCACTCGGTTTCAACTCGGCACCAGTTGAGAAGTTTAACTAACCATAAAGAACGCAGCCTAATGCCTAAAATCTGTTAATACCATCGAAACCACAGTTTACGAATATTATACGTCAAATTGATTTCAACTCGGCATCAGGCTGACTACTCAACATATTCTACCGTCATCGTAAAGGGCAGCAGCAGCCTGGTGCTTATGAAATTTATATGGCGCGCCATGGCGTTACAATAACTTTATTAGATTTTCGGCACCGGCTGCTTTCTATAAGGCTGCTAAGGCTAAATTTTACTTTACGTAAGTGTCTCTAAAAATTTTTTTCTTACATTCTAAGATGTTTAGCTAGTCTTACTGAGTCGTTGTCAAGTGACAAAAGTTGGCGGCCGACGATAGCACGACAGGGAGGAGGGACCAAACATCGAATGCACATTTTACTAAAATGGTGCCAATTCGCCATTTTGACGTTGTATCGTGCCAAGTGAAGTGTCTATGAATAGGTAAAGTCCACATCTTGACTGTGCGACCTCAGAACCGGTACAGTGAAGTGTATGGATTACTCATGCAAGTGAGACTATTCGTAAACGTACCAGAACAGCAAGTAAGTGGGATTATCCGCACACGTACTACAGTACTACACACAAACTAGGAGGACCAGGAAATGTGTCCCAGTACGAAATGTTTAGCGAACTAGGTGGCTAACGAGGCTAGGGAATTTTTCCTTATACGAAATTTCACAGAGAACTAGGTGGCTAACAAAGCAAGGGAATTTTTCCTTATACAAAATGTCACGGAGAACTAGGTGGCTAACGAAACTAGGGAATTTTCCTCATACAAAATTAACAGAGAAGGTGGCTAACGAAGCTAAAGTTTTCCTTATGCTAGGGAATTTTCCTTATACAAAATGTCACAGAAAACTAGGTGGCTAACAAAGCTAGGGAATTTTTCCTTATACAAAATGTCACGGAGAACTAGGTGGCTAACGAAACTAGGGAATTTTCCTTATACAACATGGCACAGAGAACTAGGTGGCTAACGAAGCTATGGAATTTTTCTTTATACAAAATGTCACGGAGAACTAGGCGGCTAACGAAACTAGGGAATTTTCCTTATACGAAATGTCACAGAGAACTAGGAGGTTAGTAAAATGTGCATTCGATGTTTGGTCCCTCCTCCCCCTGTCGTACTATGGTCGGCCGCCAACTTTTGACACTTGATAACGACTCAGTAAGACTAGCTAAACATCTTAGAATGTAGAAAAAAAAATTCGTGACACTTACGTAAAGTAAAATTTCACCGCTGCTAATACTTGTCAAGTACGCAGCCTGGTGTCAAATCGGAACCCATTGAACATTTATGTACTCGTTTCATCATCCAACATTGTCAAAGGAATTTTTTTTTTTTGGCACCTGCCTTCCGAAATCGACCAGAGGGTCCTGACCTTGTTTCATGTTTGTTGAGATTTTTCTTGCTACTCTATCCCGTAACTTTACTAGAGGTGTGCGGGTCGACCTTTTTTTCCAAATGGGACTCGAACCAATATAAAAATTCAAATCCCGATCTAAAATGTAAATTTCAGACCCGATCCGAAACCCTGACCCGAACCCGAATTGATTCATTTGAAATGTTTTTTAAACTCAGTTTTGATATTGAGTGAAATTATTTTTTCGGGTCGGGTTTTGTTAGTTGAAGTCTTCCTCAAACCCGACCCGGAAGAAACGAAAATGAAAAGCCGACCTGTAGCGACAAAAAAATTAATTCAAAAACCCGACCCAACAAACTGATTTCCTCTCTTATTGCGAAATGAGAAGATTATTTGTAAATCAGCTATGAGGAAAGTCGAACTACCTATGCGGAAATTTCATTTCTTGTTTAAATTTCACACAACCAGGCAACATGCTCAGCTCTCTAGTTTCAAATTCGAAATTGATTCAGGTTCATTAAAAGATGATTACGAAGACACAATTTTAGCATTTTGCCGGAGTCTTTTTCATGGAAATCAATTATGTGTTGTGGCAAGTTGAAGCTTACTTTCGCAAGCTAAGCAAAAATGTCAATCCAAAAATTGAAAATTACTTCCTCGATCTACTCATATGTCACGATAATCACATTAGCGAAGGCATTAATTATTTATTGAAGAACATTTTGCTGATTCAATCCATAGGTAGAATGGAATAAATAAATAAACAAAATGGGGAAAAAAAAGTTTTTCAATCATTTCTAATGGGAATGTGAAGTTTAAATCGATATAATGAATTCTTAATATAGTTTGAAAATAAATATTGTGGATTGATCCACTTTTCGCAAGTCGTTAAGAAACGATAAACGAAACTAGAAAATATGATTAGTGTGGCGGGTGTTTTGTATATCACTTACTTTCTTTTGTTTTGAAATCATAAATGCGGTCAAAATTTACATCGAATTGTATCAATTTTATTTTCGTTTCCTCTCAACAATGAAATTCCTCCATGGCACTATGGTATTATAGCTTTGAAATTCTTCGATAAATTACACATTCTCTCGACTGTACACGAGGTTATAACAAATGAATCACGCAACGTTTATTTTTCAACTCTTTCTAACTCGGATCTACCACAACACTTTAAGAAATGTGAACGTCTTGATGAAACAATTTATTCGTTGCACAATTTGTACACGTTTTATTTCCATACAGCCCAGTGATGTTGCTTACAAACGATTTTTGTTAACTTCGATTTTAATTCGTTCTAAATTTTATGTAGTTTATAAATTCGTTCACGTTTAGGCGATGACGTTGCAATTAACTAACAAAAAATCAATATAAAAAAAACTGTACTCGTACTCATCCACAAGTAATATGAAAAGTCTGTGAACAAAACGGCACAAAGACGGCGAAGTCAAAGAATAATATGTACGTCTTCCATATTTAAACTTCGAACCAAAACTACTGCATCAATATTTCTGATTCAAGTGTTCGAGGTTCAATGTATCCGCTTCACTACACTACTAATAGGGATACATTTGTATTGTTATCAGATACACGTGAACATTCGTGTACATATTTATTGTTTTTAAATGCAAAACTGGATCTTGTAAGACTGTGTTAGTTTAGTCGAAGTCGAAATCGAAAATGTTGACTTTTCACACTTTATTTTGATATATGATTTCATGCAAGAAGCGTTCTGTATTTTAAACTTTTACGTTGATTACGACCTGTATCGACAGATGGCTCTTTTACGACTTTGATGATATTGAATGCTTTCTCATTTAACAGTACATTAGGTATGTGCTTACAAGTTGGTTGTTTTGACCCGTAGGAAGGTTGCTGCATGAGTTGAAGGCGAAAGCCGTAATCCTACGAGTTAAAACAACTATTTGGAAGCAGTTACGTACAATATTTTACATGTTGATGCTCGGTAAATACGTTTTCTGAGTCGCTTGCGACGAGGTAATGACGCATTTACCGAGTGGAGCAGAAACATGTAAACACTTTTTAACATCGTATATCGTTCTCCTTTCGTAACGCAATAAATATATTAGCTTAAAAGTTTTCAGGTTGACTTGAACCGCACCTCAATTCTATCTGTATTGATTTAATAAAACCAAAAGGAACAAATTTTATGTACAGAGTTGAACCTGAAAACGTACGCCAGGTTAAGCATCGATCTACTTAGAATAGTTAAATGCAGAAACGAAACATGTTCATTCATCATGAATGTACATGTCTTGTTCCTGCATTTAACTACTTTAGGTTTCCGTCTAGGGTAACTGAAAGCTTTCAGAAATAGAAAAAAAATGAAAATTTTCACACTGTTTGAAGCTTTTCACACTGTTTGAAGCTTTAACGAGAACATACCGTAACTTTTGAGGTGTCTTCGATTGTGATGATTGAATTTTTTCAACTGTGTATTTTTACACATTTAAAAAATTTCAACTTTTTTGCTTACTCCATGGTTTCCGAAAGCATTCGAAACTTTAACGCAAAATTTCATAAAACTTTTGGATATTATTCTGAATTTCGTCATGCTTTGTAATAGTGTATTTTCACAGCGCGGGCAAAATGATGAGTGAATAAAACACAATTTTGAATATTTTGATTGTCTGGCAATAATTTAACAACCGTCTATGTGATGATATTCCATAGTCTTCAGCTTTTCAAATGTGAGATGCGATCGCCCGCTGCTGTGATCCTCTGAAGCTAAAATTAGAGGTGAACGGATCAAATAAAGAATAAAAAGTTCTCGCGTCGGGTTTTAAATTTTATATCGAATCGGATTCGGTCAGATTTGGAAAAAAATTCAACCTGCTGGTGAAGATCCGGGAACTAAGCGTATTATCGCATTAGATTCTTATAATCCCGATTTAAAGTGTTCCCAGTTTTTTAGGGCGCTCTACTTGTTTACATAAAATATTTGGTTGAGTAGTAACCCAACTGATGATTGATCGATTATGAATATAATTATCGCTCAAGCGGGGCTGTTATTGATATGGCCAAAGATCCGGTTCTATTAGTGTTGGATCTTAGCATTTACTTTGTATTTTCCCAAGTAGCAATAAGAGCTTTGCAAGACCGTACGTGCTGTAACTCTTGAAAAGTCAAGTTGAAAGGTTCGAAAAAAAATCCATAAGCTTTTGTGATTAAGTAGTTGTTGATGATCCGGTTGCCGTATAAAAACAATCACAGAATTGTAAACTAAATTACATATGGATTTGTAAATGTGACTCAATCGTTTTGCTGTTCAGAAATGCCTCTCGTCTCTTAATTTTTTTGTTTATCTTTTTGTTCAGAAGAAATAGGTAAATTAATTTTTATTTTGTATTTTCCAGTCACATAATGAGACAAAAGAACAACAAATGAGATAAATAAAGAAATAAACAAAAGCTATGAATGTCCCATACGTACCGTGAAAATAATAACAGAAAAAAATAACGAAGAAGTTTTATGCTGGTAGGTATTCTGATTTGAAATCACATATAAGGAGTGGAGTGGTCATTTGCAATTCATTAAAAATATGTTTTGAATAGTTCAACTGAATTTGGAATACAAAAATCGTGGGATTCTTGAAACTGAAAGTATTTACTCGCTTCAGAGGAATAACGTGATATTCTTTTAACATCGGTCACATGCTATCCTATTTAGTAAATAATTCTTTCACAGCGTCTTCGCTAAAAACGTGTGAGAAAAGTCTGACAACAAACGTATAACATTTTTGACCGTTTTTCCGCCTTTTGTTCAATCTCATCACAGCAAATCATTAACCATTGTTTGCGATAGGTTAATAGAATAGACCCATTAGGCTACTATCTCACATTTTTTCTGGTGCCGAAAGATCGTGCTTTCTATTATACCAGCCCTTTGGTTACAGCGACACCGCTGAATGCGAAGAAAATTTTATGCCACAACTTACAAGAAGGCTACAAGGAAAAATATCAGCTGCTAAAGCAATATTTTATCAGAGTTCATACCTTGTATCTTGCGATAACTTGGCTCGACTACCGGTGAAAGGCATTGTTGGGAGGTGCCGGTATTCTACTCCTACTAGTTTCTTTCCTAGTACATCTCATGGATGGCACTGGGTTTGTCGCACAGCTTACCACTGGTACAGTAAAAACTTTCCGGTAATGAAAGGATCTCAAATAGTAGAACCACAAAAAGTAGCGAAACTAGTAAATAATGATCTAGCCCCTAACCCTTCATGGCTTGTTAAGGCAGATTATTATTATTATTATCATTGCGCGAAGATGGTATTCAGTTTGCTTGAATAGATGAAGCTGAGTGAGGAATTACTTCAATAAAAGATCTTAAGTTGATCAGAAAATGTCTCTCTCTCTCTCTCTCTCTCTCTCTCAGAGCAACTTTACACCTTCGTACTATGACGAATTCTGATTCATCTACACTGAGGAAAATATCTAGGAATTGTGTTTATAATATACGCCACCGATGTATTTTATCCACCGTGTACGTATTACGAACTCCGTGCACGTATTTTGTGAGCTCATAACACGTTCGTTACGTATGGCATACAACACAATAATTAAATAAGGTTGATAATACATTCAATGCGTATATAATACGTCGGCGGCGTATATTTTAAACACAATTCCTACGTCGCGATGCGTCGCTTGTAGATATTTTCCTCGGTGTATTGCTCTGAATATAATTTTACAACGGTAGATGGATGATAATTTAAAATGCTGCTCTACCAAAAGGTCGCAACTCATATTTCCTCAGTCCAAAAGTATTCGATAATTAATCGTTTTTGGTCGTTCTGAGGTCGCCAAAAATTAATCTCAACCGATTTTAAAGTTCTTGGGGTTTTGGAAAGCCTGAACTTTGTTCTTTCATTAAAAAATATGTGCCGAAAAAATTTCTTATGACAAAGTTTTGAGATATTTAGTATTATTTACATGCCTGCAAAGGCGTCTAGTTCCTACACGAACTTCGTGCAGACATCCAAATAATGTTAAATATCTCAAAATTTTGTCATTGGACCCGTACGAAGTACAAACGTATAGGACCGTTTACTACAAACAATTTTATTGTAACATGGGGTAGATTGAGGTGGGAGGAGGGGGGATGCATCTTTTATCGTCTAGAGATGACGAATCAGCAATAAAAAAAATGTCCGTCCGTCAGTCCATCTCCACTTTTTTTTTCAAACGGCTCAACCGATCAGCCTAAACTTTTTTTTCCCTGAAAAGTACATACCTCCCATGATGAGCAAAATCGGCTAAGTAGTTCCGGAGATATGGTCGAAGAAGTGGAGGTTGGACATGGAATTTTCGAGGGTCGATGAAACTTTTTCGCAAATATCTCAGCAAGTATAGCACGGAAATTCTGGTGTCAAATGAAAGCATTTGATGTCACAAAACTGGGAAAAAAATTTTGTGGGAATCGGGTCTGGGGTCTGGGCACTGGGACCAATGGAATGGACGAAATTCAGATTCTTTGCCATATACGAAAACAGCTTTTCGTCTATATTTCCTTAACTATGCAATATGGAGATTTACTGTATAAGACAAATTTGTAGAGAATTAAATTTAGCCAAACACGTTTTTAAGGGTTTTGGGGAAATATGGTCCAATCCTGGTATATGGCCACTTCCATAATTGAGTAGGATGACCCGAATCTCCAGAACTATGAGAGGTAGAAAGTTGGTTCTAAAGGCGAAGTTGTAGACAATTAAATTTAAGCGAACATGTGTTTCAGGGTTTTGGGGAAATGTGGCACAATCCTGGTATATGGCCACTTCCATAATTGGGCAGGATGACCCAGATCTCCAGAACTATGAGAGTTAGAAAGTTGGTTCCAAAGGCGAAGTTGTTGAGAATTACATTTAAGCGAACACGGGTTTCAGGGTTTTTAGGAAATATTTCCCAATCTTGGTATATGGGCACTTCCATAATTGGGCAGGATGACCCGAATCTCCAGAAGTATGAGAGCTAGAAAGCTGATTTCAAAGATGAAGTTGTAGAGAATTAAATTTAAGTGAACACGTGTTTCAGAGTTTTGGGGAAAAATGGCCCAATCGTGGTATATGGCCACTTCTATAATTGGGCAGGATGAATCTCCTAAAATTTAAAGAGTGTGAAAGTTGGTTTCAAAGGCGAAGTTGTAGAGAATTAAATTTCTCTCCAGAACTATGAGAGGTAGAAAGTTGCTTCCAAAGGCAAAGTTGTAGAGAATAATATAATAGAATAAAATTTTACGCGAAAATGACCCAGTCCTTGGATATAAGCTTTTCTACATTTGAATGGTCTGACACGTACTTCAGTAGGGCCTTTGACATTACCTTGGGTAATTTCTATGGATCTTTGATATTCTTACAGTCATAAAAGAACAGAAAACGTTGGATTGTTTGCTTATTTGTATATTTAGATACGTTCGAGTCTCTTTGCCACATCTATTCTGATACGTACGGGTCTTTGGTTATGTTTAGAATTAGAAGTTTAGGCTTTCAAAAACGCCCAAGAACTTTAAAATCGTTGAGGTTGAGATTTTCGGCGACCTCAGAAACTAGGTTGAAATGCACCCAAAACACTTAATTATCGAATACTTTTGGACTGTGGATATGTGATCTGCGCTGTTCTTTTTATTCTATTGGGAAATTGAAACTTATTGAACATTCCGTACTCAATAGATACCAAAAAATTTTGTTGTCAGTGGGACGAGCAATGGCGAGCACGATAGGAAGCTAGTAAACTTCTTCTAGCTGGTTTGTTGGCTAAGTGTAGGGCCTTCATTTGTGAATATTACTATTACTTGGTAATTAGGACCTTGGCTAATTTGGATTTATCGAAAAGATCTGTTGATTGGAATGCAATGACCGAAATTTAAATAACAACTTTGTACAGGTACGGAAAAGTGAAAACCGACAAGTTTCTGATTTGTATGGTAAATTCGTATGGTAAATCAGAAACTTGTCGGTTTTCACTTTTCCGTTCATGTATGAATTTCTACGCATGTTTTCAACAAAACGAAAACGTGCGCAATACTGCGAAGTTCGTATTCAAATTTCGGTCATTGTAATTGAACGATCATAGTGTTCCAATCCATTGAAATCTTGACAATTACAAAATTTTGAAATTAATGTTGCACGTACGTAAATAGTGTGCCATGTATGAGATGTGAAAAGAGAAATTGTTCATTTTACTGCTTCCGTTTAGACTGGAAACATTATTGTCTTCAATAAAATTCTCATAACATTTATCAAACAATAACAAGTAAATTTTTACAAACAAAATTGTGTGTTACCATAAAATACAAAAATTTTTAACGACTAACAAAAGCACCAAAATAATAATCAATTTAATTTATTTTATTCGCTATTAAATTTAATGAGTGAATGTATAATACAAAGTAATAGAAAAAAGTAATTACAGTACTTTTCTAATTAGATTCAATTTACATTGTCATCAAATCTGACCGTTTGTATACACAAATGCCGATATTGGTCGCTACTGTACCGCAAGCCCATTGTGGCTTGGTTTCATCTACATGTTACGTCCGTTGTAATTTCGAGTTTTAAAATAAGACATTCGCTTTGTTTTCGTAGATAATAACCGGAAAATGGGCTTTCTCAATTATTGCTTTTTGAATTACTATTTCACATACACTTCTTATTCAAATAAATCTCAAAGAGTGTACGAGATTTGTTCAAGTGTTAGACATAACGCTCTCTTGACATGTTAAGTTAATTTGAGTAAAACTCGAAATATGCACGCAACACGGGAAAGAATTTTCGACCTATTCCCTTGTTGCGTAACAGTTATTTTCATGCTTGCTAGCAGGAACGAAAGTTGAAAAATGTAATCTCAAGGGGCGAAAGCGAAAGCTTTCGCCCCGTGGGATTACATTTTTCTTTTCGTCCCCGCTAGCAAGCATGAAAAACTAAATACGCAACACGGCAAAGCACTTTCGGCCTGCTCCCTTGTTGCGTAAATAACTAATGCATTACTCGAACAACGAAAATCGTAATTTTCGGGCCCCATTTGAAAACCGATAACAAAACATACACCCGATTTATGTAAATAAACACGTTGGGCCCTAGTTTTAGGGTCCTGGCTGAGTCCAAGAGCTTCTAATCAAAAAAATTGTTACCGTAAAATGTGAGATATTCCCAGATTAGATAATATTTTTTTTACTCGAGTTATGTACAAAAAACACGTAAGGCTCTAGCAGAGACTCATTTTTAGTGCCCTAGATAAATCCAAGGGCTCAAAATCAACAAGGGAGTAGGCCAAAAATTTATTCTAGGTTGCGTGTAAAGTTTTCCAGGCTGCCTACTAGTGACGAAAAATATCTAGTAGGCGACATGAAAAAAAGTTTTCATTATTCGAACAACGAAAATTTTAATTTTCGGGCCCCATTCGAGAACCGAAAATAAAAAAATTCAGATGATGTGTTGTCAACTTATCTACACAACACGAAAGACAACTTGGATAATGCGAATGTAAAAGTGGAAATACACAATGCGAAAGCGTGGGCAGCAATTCTAGCACAGGGTTGAATTTTTATACTTTCATCCCTTGTAATCCAAATAACTATAAGAGCGTTTCTATTGACGCGTGCATTGTAACGATGAAACAACTGTGACATGTAACACGGTATCTAGGTAATCGCGGTGTCATAACCAGTAAATCACTAAATAAATGGAAAATGTATTTATGTTAAAACAGCTGTAGTTTTGGTTAGTTCTACGCAAAATATTGTTTTGATGCAAAAACAATTTTTTTATAATTTTCTTAAAAACTACCTAGCTACACAAAAGACGTTTCCGTCATTTATATGAGTTTACTCCTTACTTACGTCACACAACTGTCCACAGGTCTATGGATTATGCGATATAATATACATTATTATCTCATACCATTTCTAATACACACATGTAATAGTTGATCATGGACAGTTGTCAATTTTACTTTGACGGAAACGTTAGCGATATAGCGAATATATGCAGCATATTTAGTTGGAAGTTGTATATTATACCCACAGGAAGCATTAGAAAGTGGATGTAGCTGCATTATATACGACTGAGCTGATTAATATACTTCCTATGGGTATAATGTACAACTTATTGCTAAATATGTGCAGCACATAGCTAACGTTAAAATCCAAGAATTTTCAGTGTAGCATCTACAATAATACAGTCACTATTTGGGTACAAATTGGGTCGAAATGGAAATAGTCAAAACAAAAACACTGAATCATCAGCTTAGTATGTGCGTGTAGTAGTTGCGGTACACAATCACAATTGTGTAGCCATCAAAAAGTATCACTCGACTTTCTATTTTCTCATAGAATTGCAAATTCAATTTTTGACATTAACAAATTTCGGGGTTTTACATTGTTTACATCTACGTAAGAAATAATATCGAAAATAGAGCAATTGGTTATGATATTGATATTGATTTTCGCACTTAATATGTGAAAAAAAGTATACACAAGTTCAATATATATGAAATTCCCATGTATGCTGTGTTAAAAGTTCCCAAATTTCGGTGGATATTTGTACTTAAGAACAGGTCGAAAAATGTGAGTTGTTGAAGTTGCGATGCTTCGGCAAAGCAGAATCTTGTAATACAGAGAGAGAATCATAAGCTTGGGCAGCTTTTTTATTTCTCTTTTATCTCTATTTTCACACATTTTCTTGTATTTTGTGCATGCAAATCTCGGTTTTTCGATGAAACGAGTTAAAACGAAACGTTGCACAATCTTATGATTCTCCTCCTGTAATAGAAAATTAATCGAAATTATGACTCATCTGTTGTAGGAGAATTCTATTTAGATATATGATAGCTTTTGATAACAACTTTAGACCTTCTTACTCAATAACTTCTAATTCTGACTCATCTTTTGATTGCTTTTCGCACAGCCATAATTTCAAGTAATTGCTATAAACTCAAGGTTCTGTTCAGACAAAAAAACATCGCAGTTTTTACAGCTCACATTTTTACAACCCGCTCCTAAATCAGCATCCTTTTCGATCTGGGTTGGTTATATCTAGCAGATTAAACGTTTATGGACTTCAAGCTTCAACCAAGGAAGAAAAATAGAGAGAGAGAGAAGAGGACTTTCCATTCCGGTCAGAATAATCTTCACTTCCAGTAACTCTCAATGACATCGAATTCGATGGCATTAAGAAATATCAAACAAACATTTCTAATTGCCAAATTTACCATTCAACAACAGTTTTCAAGAATTACTTGTAAGTGAGTGCCTCATACTATTTATTTCATAGAAACTCATTTCATAGTCTATACTCGGCAACACAACGCTGTTGGATTAGAATTTAATTCGAATGTAAACAACATTTATGAGAAAATATACATTTAAAGCCTGCACTCATCGCACAAAATAAACCTATCAATATCATTGAAATGTTCAATTAATTTACGCCATCGGCTGCAATTAGGTTAAGTAAAAGTAAATAACACTCTGACACATGTATTAAGATGATACGATGTTAAATAATTTTATTGTAACGTTCAATTTTGTTGTTGAATTTTTTTTTTTGATTTGTGATATTAAATTCACATTCACTTAATTATATTTTTCTCTCAGTTTGTTACCTTTTAATGTTGTAAGCTAGTGGAATGCAATTATATATCAAGAAAGGAAGTGAAGATGTCTTTCATTCAGTCAGTATGTTGTTGTTCTCGAAAAATGTACTTCGTGATAATTGAACATATGTGTTTGATCAATTTTAAACGCTACCAACATTAAGCTGAAGTGGAGAAAGGGTACCTACAACGAACGAAATTCGTTCGATTGAACTTTGCAAAAAGTTTCGTACGAAATAGTGTTACTCATTGAACACACACCGAAGTTTCTAAAAAAAAATAAATAAAATAAAATCCGCAGAAAAACAATTTTGCGGAAAACAAGAATTGCGTGAAAATCTTAATGCGATTATTGTAATCTCATTTAAATGACTGTGAGGTTAATAGCACAATGTAATGCTGGGACATGGGTCACCATTGTGGCCCAATGACCTACGAACGTCAAGCTCTACCGACCTCTTATTCGGTCGAATGAAACGATTTTCTTATAAGAAACGTGTATTTTTCTGACTGTTCCTCAGCAACTTTTTTTTTATCTCAGCGGAGTTTTAAGACACATTTTATCTCGTCGTTAAATTATGTTTTTAGTTTTAAAGGTTGGTCAGTGTGTGATTTGTTCCTTAAAGAAAGACGCTCATTTTTACATCGGTATGTCAAGATATTTGACTCAGAAGTGTCAGTTTCAGAAATTTTCGATTATCTTGTCCAGCCGTGCCGTAAAGACACAACAATAGAAAAACCATGGCGTCGTACATTGGG
The DNA here is from genome assembly GCA_029228625.1 of Pseudolycoriella hygida. NCBI lineage: Eukaryota > Metazoa > Arthropoda > Insecta > Diptera > Sciaridae > Pseudolycoriella > Pseudolycoriella hygida. Next base: position 46,804,095 of record CM055406.1, on the reverse strand, counting down.
TAGCCACTCTCTTCGTTCGAACTTTTTCGAATTCTCTCAAGTAAATCGATCTATTGGGATGGAAAATGGGTAACATCGGTCATGAATTTTCGAAGATACGATCAAAAATATGACTCTTTAAGTTAGGAAAAAAGTTTTCACAACATTTTTTCCTTCCCGCTTACTATAATATCGCGCTAACATTATGAACTAAAATGTATATGTAATTTTATTTTACTTCCGGACACATGGAAAATGTCAATATACCCCCTGGGAACCCATTACATGATGAAACATTTTCTGTACATTTTTCGTGAATTTTTATGTATAATTCCACTTTCGCATGGATATAAAACATAATACATTGGACCCTGCTACGTAACTCATTACTTCAAAAACAGTTCTGTGAACTCACTCGGTTATCTTGAGCAACTCGCTTTGGAAACTGCTATTTTCACTCGTGTAGTTGCATACCTTGCCTTCGGAGAGTTTGACTCTTATGACAAAATTGTGTCTTTATGTAGTGAATTACTTTCGCAGGGTCTGATGTAATGCACTATTGTGGAAACTTTTGTGAAAAAAAAATTTTTTACTTCGGTATGGGTCTTTCTATTTTTGCGAAAAAGATAGTGCATCGTGTTGGGGGGCTCTGCCTTTAAGAAAGAAATTTGGGAGACTTTTTCAAAGGCAAAAGTAAATATTTTTCACAAAAATAGCAAAACTCATCTTAGACCCGTGCGATGGTAATTTCGGCTGACTGTCTTCAAAGTCAGCAAATGTCGAAAGCCCCAGAAAGTTGTGGAATGTTCTGGGAAGTCCTGTAGGGTACTGAAAATTTCTGAAAAGTTCTGTATATTTCTCGAAATTTCTCAAGTATTCTTCACAGAAATTTCTTGAACCTTGCAGAACTTTCCAGGTTTTTCTAGAAGTTTCTGGAACATTCTAGAAATCTATATAACTTTCTGGAACCTTCCAGAAATTTTCAAAACTTTCCAGAACTCTCTAAAACTTTCGAGAACTTTCTGGAACTTTCTAGAACATTCTGGTACTTTTTAGAACTTTCGAGAATCTTCAAGAACATTCTGGAACTCTCTAAAACTTTCTAAAGCTTTTTAGAACTTTCCAGAATTTTCTTGAACTTTCTACCATTTTACACGACTCCCAGATCCACCATCTAAAGCAGTAATTATATTGGACGCGATAAAAATCGCTCGCGAAAGGTTGTTTGAAAGCTCAACTTGACAGAACAAAAATCTTTTTTTTGTCAAGTTGAGCTTTCAAACAACCCTTACGCGAGCGATTTTTATCGCGTCCAATATAATTACTGCTTAAGAGTCGCTAAAAGCAACTGAGAAAAATTGCATCATACGCTTCGTTATATAAAGTTTCAAGAATTTTCGAGACACTTAACTTTGACCACTTTTAGCTATATAAGCAAACGTGTGATGCAATTTTCTTCAGTCGCTTTTGGCAACTCTTGGGAGCAAACTCTGCGTCAGCTGTAGAGAGTGACACTCTGGAAACAATGATCACTTTAAGACGTATTTCGAAAATGTATGAAAAATCTACATTTTTATCGATTCTTGTCAAATTTTCAAAACCCTACTCTGCAGAGAAATCCTATTTGCATCACAATTTCGCTCAAACTTGATTCAAAAGCTCACAGTGTAGAGGTTGCTAGAGTCTAAATATAATTTTTCATATGTTATAAAGGAGTTAGTTGTAGATTTATGACTTCGAACGGATCTTTCTTGCTTACAAGCAATTTCACATAAGGGATCGTCCTTAAATTACGTAACGCTTTTTCAGTGTTGCCACAAATTTTAAATTATCGATATCTCCTAACAGAGGTCAACTGTATGGCCGACCTTCCTCCCTTTTATACCACCTAGATGGGGGGGTCGACCATACATTTGACCTCTCTGGAGTGCGTCTATTCCGAGATATCGGTATTTAAAATTTGTGGCAACACTGAAAAAGCGTTACGTAATTTAGGCACGATCCCTAAACCTAGATTACATTTAGTGAATTCTATTCTTCGTACGAGTCCGGTGTAAGCGCTATGTTTAGAATTCGCTAAAAGAGCTTGAACTTTGTGCGATTATTTCCATAATTTTTCAGCTTATGAACGAGTCAGTCATTGAATTTACTTCTCTCAATTTTAACAGAAACACTTTACGCGTTCTTAACTAAGGGCATGTTAGTTTCTTTTTTGATTTATTTATAATATTTATCAATGCAAAAGTAAACTTTAAAACTATCGCGAGAAATATATTTTTCAACTATTTCATAAATTTATCTTCATGCCAGCGTTTTATATGCATTCATGTTTTAGATAAATTGTTGATACAAAATTAATCAATTTATTGCTTTATTAAAATAAACAGTTACGTGAAAACGACCTTGCAAGGCTTTGCACAATTTCTTGCGATTTGCGAATAAAATTATGCAAAATGAAACTATTAAATTTCAAATTTATTTATGGTAAATTGTGTGATACATAGCGTATGGTGTATTTATTATATAAAGATGTTAGATAAGAAAAAATGTGTACATTGCTCTGAAATCGGAGTTGATTTCACATTATGCTTGTTAAGAAATTAATCAAGAAGAAGTTCTATTTTAATTACAAAAAATAATCAGAAAATATTTACGATGGCAGGGTTTAAGATTTCATTTCGGAACATTTTTCCGTAAATTATGTTTTCCATTCGACTTCAATATTTTCCTTGATTTCAAGTTATTCGTACTTGATTTTACAAACTCTTGCAACAAACTACAGAATATCTCGTGTTAAATTCCCATGTAGACGTTGAAAACGTTTATACGAAAACATTGTAAAATTATTACACATTTCTGTAGATCGCATGCGAGGAGTTCGGCATGAAGATAAGTTTTTCACCAGACTAAGATTATGCATGTCGGAAGAGGCTAGCTTCGGGAGCAGTTGGAACAGGTTAAATACATAGGAATAATATTTTTTCAAAGAGGATGGTACGTTAGTTGATGAAAAAATGAAAATGGGCAAATGGGCACTCAGTTAAGGTGACAAAAAGTCGAAACTTCTGAACAAACAAAGCTGAATATTCACGGGGTAATCTATGGAAGCGATATTGTATGGCAGTGAGTGTTAGGTAGATTGCGGGTATCTGGTTCACGCCTTGGGGGTTTCTGAGATGAGAGTTTTTAGGAGCATGGCGAAGGTCAATTGCAGCCTAGCGAAAGTCAATCGATGGGAGAGGCAGCAGTGCATAGCCGTCTACGTTGGTTCGGAAATGTTCAGAAAATGAGGAATAAAAAGATACACCAAGAGGGTATCATCTGAAGAATTTCCAGGTATTCGACCTAGGTGAGCAAACCAGGGAGGAGATTTATAGAGTCAGTTAAATCAGATCTAAAAGTTAGGGTGCTTCCATTAGACGGTCAAACCACCACTTTAGCAGGTAATAGAATATCGTGGAGGGGATTGGTTCATAATAATAACAAGACCTTGGACCAAAAGGCATATAAAGCATAATGATGATCTAGGTCTTGTCAGGCTAGTAAGGGAAAAGTGGAGAAGTATGACGAGATGGGGGTAGAAGATGAGATCAAAAATCCAGGCTTCGTAGGAAAGTTTAAAAAAATGTAAATAAATCAACTGGAAAGTTATAAAAAGTAGTAATGAGTTAGAAGAGCCACAAAGTGAGTTATAGTAAGAGTAATGATGTCGAAAATAATAGGAGATTATAATTCAAAATTATTTAATAAAATTTTACAGCTATATTATATACAACAAACTTAGAAATTATCAAGAAAATAAGAGGAAAAGATAAATAAATTACTTTTAGAATATACTTGAGGGTCAAACAATTTTGATTTAGTTACTGGTAGTTAGATGGCAATGAAGAGCATTTGATCCAAGAATCACACAAGAAAAGCGGGACAGGGCCACCGCAGAAGCCTTATGATTTGCAGCTAGTTACTAGTGTACCTTTCCGTGTAGGGCGTTGTGCACAAAACAGCCCACTTTGAGATAGTACAAACTAGAAACATTTAATATTTCAGGACAGTGATTCGTGAACAAGCCAACCGTCGAGTGATCCTGCCGAAGCTTACATATATGTTTAAGACAACGCTTCTACAAAGTTTGAAGCCGCTCCAAGTACGTTTTGTTTGCATCACCCCAAGCACCTATAACGTAATTCAAATGGGAGTGACCTAACGCGTGATAAATTTTCCTTAGAATTGACTTCGGTAGCTGGCGTTTTACTTTGCAGTTTTCTATATAAATTAGAGATGTGAGGTCTCCAGCTTAGTGTTTGGTCTAACGTCACCCCTAGGTGCTTTTATGAAGAAACGACTAAAATTTCTCGTCCCTTTAATATTACCTGACCGATGTTCACTTTAGCTTGGTTTACTGTTGTCTTGTCGATATTGAGAGTAAGTTAATTTACCTCCAAGAAGTCATTCATTAGGGATAATCAAGATTCAGATCCTGTACATTTTCGCTGTGAGTCAAATTCGAGCAGAAAACCCCTGTATCATCTGCAAACAAATTTACCATCCCTTTCGTAGGCAGTCGGAGGATGTCATTAATGTAGATTAGGAATAGTAAGGGGCCCAAGACACTGCCTTGTGGTACTCCGATATCGAGATCTCTAAAACTACTTTCGTCTTGGTCGATTTGAAAGTTGTTATGATTTTTAATGGAGTACAGAGATAGGAAATTCTCAAAAATTGCTAATGTAACCTGTGGTGAGGGCAAAATATAAATATTTGGTTTGTTTGTTGAGAAATAGCCACTGTTCTGGACAAGTACGCTGTGTGATATATGTTCAAAATGTTCTAACAATATTTGCTTTTCTGTCCACAAGTGCAACTAGTCTACGGTTTTTGAGGTAGACTATCAGCACAGTGATGCTAACGAAAGTGTTTATGTGTCCCATAGACATGGAAAAGATTAGATCATTGTTTTTTTAGAGAAATAATATTGAAAGAGATACAAGAAATTGTTCTTCCACATGCGATCGTTGTCTAACATCCTCAGAAAAATATTGAACAAGTAAGAAGGTATCGTTGTATAACATTGACATAAAGTAACATAAATCAAATAATCGAAATTAGCTTTAGTATGCAATTTAATGCACATAAAAGACATAAAACATAAAATAACAACAAACGCATATTGTAAATTTACATTTTGTGCTATTCCTTTATGACATTTATGGTGATGTTTTATGCTAATTTGGATTATGTTTTCTCTCAGCTGATTTATTGGAAAGTTTTATTAACATTTTGTTGAAAGGTTTATGAATTAATTTTAATATTTATTAACCTTTTGTACATTTTCTTTGTTTAATTCCACAAACCAATTCAAGCAAACAAAATTCTTTTAAATCGATTTTATTGAAATATTATGTGTCCTTCAAGTTCAACAACAATTCGTTTTAAAATTATAATTTCAAAATGTAATCGTTGGAGAAATTTGTATAAAGCCAAATACAGTAAATTGTATTTTGTATATCGTTATTGTATGTTGTACTGGAATGCGTATATTTACACGTGCCGTGGTTATGCATTTTATTTAAGAAAACACCAAAACTGTGTATACAAATGCATAAATTACCTTCTAATTTTCAAAGCCTAAGTTTAATTGTATACACACGGAAAGTGTACTTTTGAAAACAGCATCCATTTGTCAGCATGTTATAATCAGCAACAAATAAACACGCTTGGTAAGCGAGCATTATGCTCCGTGTAGATAGGAGGCATTCGGTATAAAATAGATTGTCTGCAAAGGATTGCTTGGAACAACCACTGTGTTGTACACCGGGGACTAGTGAAAATTGCACTTCAAGAAAAACTTAATAACTCGAAGAGAAAAACTACGATTATATTTACTGATTACGGTAATAACTTAGTTTGTGGAACGAACATTTCACTTCTCTGAAAAAAATCTCATTAGAATAAAAATTAACGACTGTACAGTCGATTATTTTGAGAATCGATTATAAATGAGTTTATGTTCTTTCGACGATCCTAATTAACATTTCTAAGAAATTCAATGTAGCAATGATAATCTCTAAATGTAAATTGGGAACATCGTTTTTCTACGAAAAATCGTTTTGATCTAAAAATTCTACTTCTCATCGATTTTGTTATGTATTGTGCAGAAAAAGTAGTACATTTTGAGGGTGAAAACGGCTTAAAAGCCTTAGTGACCTGTCCGATGACTTTTTAACCCCCACACATGATCAATGAAATACAAAAATCAGCAACCATGCCTTCTCAGCTTACAAAATCAGGTTCAGGTCAACTCAGGTTTCAGGTTTTTCAGCTCAGGTCACAGGTTGACCTGACCTGTTCCGAGCCTTTCTCATTTCAGATTTTGATTTCTTTTTTTCGGCTTCGGAATTGTTTTTGTGGTAGATATTTAACCGACAGATAATAAACTTTGTGTATGATGGGCTAATGTTTGATTACGAGGCAGCACATGCCACGTAAATTCCAGATCCTCACGAGTTTGGAATTTTTGAGATTTTTGCAATTTTCCGTGGTTTTTTAAAAAATATTGGTGTTTGTTATGTCTCAAAGCGGGGGAGTTTGAGCTCATGTGACACCCCCAGGGGGGCTGGGTCAAAAAAGTCGATTGTTACATGACATACTTTGTGAACGGCCACTTGCAAAGATCGTTTTTCATTGTTTTTCTATTCTAAAGCGTTGACTAGAAAATGACCAATTATATCTACCTCTTTCTAACCAACACTTTGAAATAGAAGAACATAAGTTATCCACACCTACTTAGATCATATTTTCTCGAAAAATGATCTTCACAAACGTTAATTATCTGCCAGAAAAACAACTCAACAAGCCGAAAAAAAGAAAACAATCTGAAATGAGAAGAGTTAATGCATAGACACAGGCGTGAAAGAAATTTGTTTGTACTCCGCACGCGTGGAGATGAACAAACGATTTTTCGTACGTTTCGTTCAATTCGGCATTTATGTATTGGGAAGGCTGTGGAATAAATTGAACTAAAATGAAATGCTTGTATTTCCCGCACTATATACTATTTTTCATGTGGTGTGAATAATCTTGTCCACGAAAATACGGCGAGAAGATGCGTTTTTTTTGTGATGACGATTAGTGTAAGAAAAATATATTCTCTACTATTGTTCTCCTGTGGCAGAATAAAATCGCATGAAAATAATTTTGAACCTTTGAACATATTGAACAAAATATTGTCTGTCCCACACGTTAAGAGTAGCTTTGTATTAATGTGTGTGTTTTTATCCTGTTGTCTCCCTTTATTGCGTGCGTAATAGATACCATACATGCTCACCTTTATGAAAGGTGTGGAATCAAAGTTCTTTGAAAATTCGAAAAAGTTCGTAAATATTTTGATGCGAGTTTAGACTTTTCTCGCCATTTTGTTTTTTTGTATATTTAATAATTTTAGATTTGTCTTTATTGAATAAAAACGCGTATTCACACCGAGCACACATGAAAATTTTGTGGCATTGTGTTACCTACAGGGAAAATTCCAACTCTATCGAATTGCAGCCGTCGCTTCGATAATTTAGTAAATTTAGTAGTCTGTTAGACATACTTTGAGCATTTTGAGTGAGAATTTAAAACACAACCTACAAACGTAGTATTTTTCATTACGTAAAATAAAAAAAAATATCTTATAAATACTCTTGCGTGCAAAAGATGAATTGATTGCCCCTGTCTAATACATAGGTGGAAATTATAAAGTAATTTTGTTTACAAAAATATAATTTTATAGAGAAGGTATAATAACATACGTTCACGATTAAAAAAGGTAACATTGATTTGGGTGATAGTAAAATTTTACTTTTTGAATATTATTTTGTCGGTGCGCTGTGTGTATTCAACGTCTAGGTGTAATGTATGAGCATACCAAATTAAATAATTGAAATGAATTAGAGCGCGAAAGCACAAAAGCATTGCATAGCCACCCATAAAAATATTGTTATCTTTTTACTCAAATTATAATATTAAATTCAATTTCAATCTATCGAATAAAAACTAACCCAGTGAGTAAACACATACACGTTATTTTAAGCACACAATAACAGCCTATTCATAAAAAAGAAGAAATTGTTTGTAAATGAAAAGCAAATTTTGTATGGTTATTTTTGCGGCAGAATAACGAATGAAATGAAATTTAATTTAAAAGTAAAAAGAAATAAAAATGAAAACTATTATAACGTAACATACCTTAGCTGGAGGGCCTGATGTTTTGGTTAATGGACTTTTATCGGTTCCAACAGTTGATTGTCGTTTGAGTCGATTTGGTGAATCTGAAAACAAAACGAAAGGACGTTACTACAAATACAGCGCTAGAGTGGTACATTTCATATCACAAAAATTTTAAATCTACGATCTCAGAATAGACAAAAGTATACTTTCGAGAAAAAAAACTGAGATTTCCTTGGGTTTTATTCTTTCGTGGAAAATTTTTCTTAAAAATACGCCCTGATTGGAACAATTAGTAAAAATCATTCTCCTGGTAATTATTTTTGCATGCCTAGAGAGGAAAACCACATTTTCTTCTTGCTATTGATCTGGTGTTTTATCCACCAAACAGTGCCGACGAATTAAAAGATTGATATGAGGTGTGTTTTTCTCCGATCCGAGTTGGAATCCAAAACCTCCACGGAAGTAGTTCACTGTCTTTTAGGTGAACATTTCAATGTAAATAACACTGTTTTAAGTTGCAAATATTATTATAAGAAATATGACATCAATTTAATGCAAAGAAACAGTCGATTATTGAATAAAATAACATTTTGAATTTTATATGAAAATAAAATGTGAGTGTATCGTATTTTGAATTTTATATGAAAATAAAATGTGAGTGTATCGTACTGCCGAAACATCATTTGATTTATGATAAAATAAAAACATCTTGCCTGATATATCACGATTTGTTGCACAATTTAAATTCAACGATTCTCTTTTTTCGTTTATTAAATTTTCTAGTTATCTTTCGCTCCAAGAATTCATCTTATGCGAAATTTTGCTACACATGAGTTACTTGTAACATTTAATTTGTAGTAATTAGCATTTATATCATAATATCATCATGAATTAAAGATTTATTGCGCGATATCCATGTGAATGACACTGTACATCTTACTTGAGTTACACAACCGCCAATATAAAAGATAAATAATTATTATTATAGCGTACGGTTTGCTCTTTGATGTACCACATCTTAATGAGAAAACGGTATAAATTTGTATCGAAAAATACGCGATTCCGAAAACTCATTTTCCAAAGGCCCTCCTCAAGTATTTGCACGATTTAGTTAAAAAACTTGTATACCCAAAAATTTTCATGCCTGTTACGCTTTCAATCAATCAAAATTTTTACTCATAATGAACCACGAAATCCAAAAATTCTGCATGCAGCGATTAAGCAAAATCTTCGATTTACCCTATTTACATAAAAAACAGTCGACAAAATCGTTTGAGTATTTAAGTAGGTCCTTGCGATCTATGTGTGTTGTAGCGTAACAAATTAGGCTTCCTCGTCTTGGCATATAGGGGTTGTTCATAGAGGATATCACGCCGAGGGTGGAGGGTAGGGGAGTCTGGGACATTCGTGGCAGAGGTGATGGGCAGAACCGCCTTGAGACTTTCAAGCGCCCTGGACCATACTAAGTTTGAACCTAATAGAAAATTTCGCACGATCTAAAAGATGTTTGAAGAACAATCTTTTGTTGTGAGTAAATACTTAAATCGCGAGCGCAACGAGCAAAAAATTTTTTCGCTAATAAACTTGCAATTCAATTTTGCATTAGTTGCGAATAGCAAAAAATTATATTGCTCCAACTTTTCAGCGCCTTGGACAATGATCGACTTAGTCCCTATGGAAAGGCGGCACTAGTGATGGCGCAGTAAAAAAAGCCGATTTTTTTCGTGACATCCTCTATGAACGGCTCCGTATATTTGTAGCTCATTCTTTGCAAGAATCGAACCGAACGGAGTAAGCGAGAGGGGAATATATAAAAAATTGAAGCAGGAAAGGGAGGTATACAAATGTCACTTCGTTACCCCCATTTCTTACAAAACTTCGGGAAAAGATAGAACGAATGTTGAAAAATTTATGAAAATCGATTTGGAGAATTTTTAGACTGAATATTCAAACGAAATCAGTTTAAATTTGGTGCGAAATTATTAACATGACAATATAATGTTAATGTAAATTTCAAACGGATGCATTTTGGCATGAGCGGAAAAGGATTAAATTACGAAACATATTCTGACTATATTCACACTACAGCTGCTACCACATGCAGCAATCAAATCTATCAAATCTATTTTTTATCTCAATCACATCATTAAAAGCAGTCGCCATGGCGTCTGGTAATTCAAAACTAAGTACGAGTATTATGTTGTTAAGTGGCTTTTTTTTCGAAAAGTGATAATCGTCTTATAAGCGCTTATTTAATAACATTTTCTACATTTTACTTTTGTCTTCATATTCGTTGTCGATACGTTCGATTATTTATTATAACCTTTCAGGTTTTATGAAAGTATTTTTTTCCTTTTAATTTAATTTTCTCAAAGACTTTTCCACGAGATGGAAACAATCCCATATGTGCTGTCTTATGTTTTATGTTTTATGCAATCAAAATCATATAACAATGAGACCATCGCGTTGTTCATTTCACAATTCAAAAATGTCGTGAGCTAAAATGCGGAAAGTTGCAAAGAATTTTTTTTAATACAGTATGCAACAAACTTGCAATGAATTACATCATTTCGCACGAACTGCACACATGTGACCTATTTTGGATTTCTTTGTACAACATCTAGAGAATTACGAAGGACTCAATTAAAAATATTTGAAGGGAAGAACGTTTGACACAAGAACGTCTAATTAACATAAAGAAGTTCAGAAATTACAATTCCACTCTGAAATAATGTTTTTTTTAGAAAAATTGGTTGGTCTTTCGTTTTGTTAGACGAAATCAGTGATGCAACAATCATTGCCTCCGCAAGGGCGCCCTAGGCATCCAGAAATTTAGCGCCCTCCGGAAGAAAGTTTCAAACGGTGTTGATAGTGTCCGAAGCTGGGAGGGGAGGGGATTTTTACTCGAACGTCAACTGTTCTTTGTGAGAGATTGAACTAAGTGTTACGGTGTGAGAGACCTAATACATTGCTGGAAGTAACAAATCCCGTATTGCAAAATTATTGCTAGAAATAACGAATCTAGCATACAAAATTATCGAAAGTGAAGTCTTGTGCTTCAACAAAAGTAACCGTTTAGAAACAAGTGTATTTAAGCAAAGGTAATTCGAATGGTTGCTCATTCTGCCTTTATGTCTGCTGATATACACATACGCCATGACATGACAAAGGTGTACTGATGAAATCACATACTCTGGTATGTGAGGTCGTGATACGCCGAAATAGGCATTTTGTTATTGTCCATATAGTGCCCTTCATAAAAGATGGAAAGTAAAAAATCCCTTTTATTTAGTTCGTGCACTTTAATATTTTTGGTCAAAAATCCAAGCTAACAGAGACTAATTGAAATATTCAAATTGCAGATTCGGTCCTACGTGAATGTCGGTTATTATTCGGTCTTACGCTCGATCTTACAGAAGATACATTCACGGATTAAAATATATTTAAATTTCGGAAAAACGGTCTTACGTATGGTCTTATTTTTTATGAAATAAGCAATTCAATATGGTACTTACAATTGAACAGTCTAATGCGTTTTATTTTCAAAATGTTGTGATAATGAAGAAATTAGCGCCAAATACAAGCTAGTTCTGAGGTTATGTTACCGGTTCAATTTTTTGATTGCAATTTCACAGGAAATATGAAATGTAATATCACCTACTCCAATAACTTTATATACAGCGACGTCTAATTAGCACTTTTAATCCACTCTAAAGATTCGATATATAATAAAACTTTGAATTAAAATATATTTAATTGACGATAAACAAATTTGACGTTTTTTCTTCGATATCGACCCAGGCAGGCGTTAGACTTACTAGAGTTGCGTTAATAAGATGTATTAGATGGATCGTTACTGTTTCATTAAAGATAGTTGTTCTAGGAGGCCTCTATGTGGGCCCATTGTGGTAACTGTGTTTCATCCCTACACGTTTAATGTTTCATTAAATCTTCCTGAAAAGGTGATATAGCTCAGTATGTGTTGTGAATATAGACGTTTGATTAGGCTGTACCTAATTGTGTAACCACCCAGAAGCTTTCTTCTCGCGTTGATGAAAGACGGACACTAACATAAGTAATGCTCAGCTATGTCCATATGTCTCCCACATATTTAACAGATTGGATCAGTGAGTTTACCAATGGTTGGTAAATGTTTATTGAAGCCAAAGTATCCCGTAAGCACTCCAGTGATGATTCTGAATCTCGTCCTGCTGACTTAGAATTATTCTTTTAGCTTGTCGGCTGCCTGTTGTATTGTTCCAGTGATATTCAAACTATCGCATTCTCTCTATTCGTATTTCCATTCTTAAATTGTTTTGATGTCACTCACATTACCCGGTTCGTCAGCTCTCTCGTTACCTTCTGTCCCAGAGTGAATGAATGAATGATTTGATTTATTTAGAATAGATTCCATTAAAATAACTTTTAAATTAATTACTTAAAAATAAGAAAAAATTTAAATATAATTAAAACTAAGTCCTTTCTTCTATCACATGAGTTTTTAGCAATTTTCCAAATTTATATAACGATAATTCTCCTGTAATAGTCTTTGGTAACGAGTTGTACATCTCTCCCTTATAAAACAGTACGCTATGACTAGTCGACTTTAAAGCTGTCGTCAATTGAATATCACAAGAGTTCCTTAAAATTCTCGTCTGATTTTCATATTTAAGTCTGATATTGTTCGTCAAATATTGAGGCGCTTCCTATGTATAAATGACATTGTATTAGAAATAATTAATTCTTTTACACTCATCAAATTCAATTTATCTAGCATATCTATTGATTCCGTCTTACGTTTGGCTCTCAAGATGTTTCTCATACACTTATCTTGCATCTTTTGTAATCTCAAAATGTCACCATGGTTGCAAAGGAACAGAACACAAAGGAACAGAGCATTGCAACACGTGAAGTGCGGCTGAATCAATGACTTATAGAGATTTAATTTCTGATGTGAGTCAAGCTCATTCCTAAGTCTCGATAGCACTGAAACCTTCATTCCAACTTTCTTACTGACGTAGTCCACGTTTCTATCAAAAACGAGGTTTGCGTCAATTATTACACCTAAGTAATTCACCTGGTCAACTGTCAATAGTTCAATGCCATTTATAAAAATGTGCACTTCGTTCTTTTTGATTACCTTATTAGTTATCACCATAACTTTTGTTTTGTCAATATTCAACTTTAGTTTATTCTGGCATATTTGGTTAAATAGTATGGCAAGATCGTTGTTTATTTGCGATATCGCATTTGTAATGTAATGATTTTACTGTTACGTAGCTCATTTCCGAGGTCATTGATGTATAATATGAAGAGGATTGGTCCGAGGATGGATCCTTGCGGCACGCCGAATTGATTGTTTAGCTCTTCAGATATGACTTCACATATTTTGACCACTTGTGTTCTTCCTGTGAGGTAACTTTTAAACCATTCAAAGGCTGCTCCTCGAATGCCCAATTTGAATAGTTTACTCAAAAGCAATGCCTGTGTAATTGTTTCCAATGCTCTTTGGAAATCCAAGAACACTGCGACTATAATTTTGGAGTCGTTTAGCGCCTCTTTCCATTCATAAAGAATTTCATCGATTGCCGTCTCGCACGAGTGTTGACTGCGAAAGCCGGACTGGTAATCTTTTAGCAATTGATCATCCATAATGAACTCTACTAATTGTTTTTGGGCTAGATTCTCAATCAGTTTTTCTAAGCAAGGGAGCATATGAATTGGGCGGTGTTCGTTGATTTTCGTCGTTCTAGGCTTCTTTCGTACAGGTATTAATGTTGTGCGTTTTGATTAGTTTGGGAAAACTCCTGATTGGAATGACTCGTTAATGATGTTTACTAGTATTGGTCCTATAACGAAGGCGACATCAAGGAGAACACTAGGCTTGAGAAAGAATTCATCAGTGTTATCTTTCAACTCTTTTATTGCAGCTTTCATGTCTGATATTGCGACACTCCGGAAGGTAAACAATCTTGGATTCTCTACCAAATTGTCTTCATATTCAACATCTAGAATTGTGGCATTCAACTCGACAATGTGTCCGGAGATCCATATTAGATCTACGTGGTTTGATTGAGTGAGTTTGTTCAAAGCTTCCCAGCATTCTAGTACTAATACCGATTTAAATGTTTGTGCTGATAAGGCTGATAATGACTTCTTGGCTGTAGATAGAGATTCTTTCACTTCTCAAGTCCAATTCTTCCGAAATGAACTTAAACATCTTTGCCCGTTGCAGTTAAAATCCATGTGAGTGTGAATAAAAACTAATCGGATTTCACATATGGAACATTACAGTATTACAGATGTTAAATACAGAAAAATGTACTCAAAAGATCTTATTCAAACAAAAATCGAATTGAAGAAAATGTTAACTATATATTTTGCATTATTATTCAAAAATGAATCCAAGCTTTTTTTCTCCTTCGCACTTTCGTTTTACCTTGTGCAAATATTCGCTGGTCCAGTTATGGCATACCTACATCGTACCTAATATGAAAAGCTCCCAAACTAAATCAATAATTAGCTGGTGGTAATGAGTTTTCTTTCACAACATAAAAAGGAAAGGTGTGAATATTTTGTAAGAAGTTTTATGAATTGCATCGTGTGGGATCATATTTACCGATTAGCAATTAACTTCGACAATCATTTTTATGCAAGAATCAAAAAGTTATCTGTGTTTGCTTTGAATGTATTTCGGTAGATTGTTATTTCTCTCAGTAATTTGAACAATGCCTTGTAATTTTTAGTAAAATTTGATTAAAAACTTGCCGTTGATTTAAAAGTCATGACGAAGGTCTTGTCTTTTATTTTACTTCAATAATAGAAATAAGTTGAAGAAAAAAAATCAGCAATCAGCTAAGACGTGAACGTTTTTCTTTCAAAATTTAGGTCAAAATAATAATAAACACAAAAGAACTCTAATTAATCAATTAATAAAATCCATTCGGTCTAAAGGACCACCTGTGCAATTAATATATTAAATTGAATACTTTTGTTTGACTGCAGATTAATTTCATAACAATTTCGTCAATTCGAGATTGATTGTTGCGCGAACAACAGATAATGTTGCTGCACTCAATAGTAAAATTATAATAATGTGTTTACACAAGCTACATAAGCCATTAATTCTGCCAGATTTTTTTCTTTAATTTTTTGATTGTTGGTTCGCGATATGTAAACAAGTAGTCGTTTTTTATTTAATGACCTCTGTTGGCTTCTATCTTTATTACCATGAGAATTATATATTTTGTGATTTCATATACTGCTTGTAACTCTTTTCTTTATAAAATGTTTTCTTAATGATAATTATTATACTATGGACATTATGAAATATCTTGCAATTTGCTGTCGATCTATGCAAACATAAATAATGCAAGTAATTTTTAGTTGTTTGTATTACATTATTAACCATAAGCATTATAAGCATTGGTGCAGCTGATAATAGTTAGAAGGATCGTGATGAAAATTGTAGTAAGATAATTACGGATCGAACATCACAGTGAAACTGTGAACTTTGTCTTCAAATAAATTAAATTTGTGACAATATTGTCATTGAAAACTGACTTCATTTGAAATTGACTTTAGCCGCAAACCGCAAATTCAGAACACTTTCACAAGCACAAACACAAGCACATCAAAGGTATTTGATACAAACGAGGGAGCCGCCGCCGCGCCGGCGAGAGTTTTTACTGTAGCCACACTTTCGACAGCCGATAAGTCTTCCGAGATTTAAAATTTACAATAATTCCATCGACTTTAGTGTTTTTAGAGTACAAAGCCCTTCACTCAATGAATATTATATGAATCTCATGAATCTCAAAGAAATGTCAATAAATCCAAAAATCTCGTAAACATTTAGAAAATTTTAAATATGAGCATCACATCTCAGCTGGCAGAGAAAACCACATAAAAGTGGAACAATTGGTTGATATGCGATGCACGTATTTAAATACTCTTCGAGTGTGTAGGAGATTGGAAAATGGATATCTTTAATTGTCACTAAAGTATTAGTCTCACAAAAAGAATTCATATATTTCAAATCTATTGTGTTTCTATAATTCCAGTTTAGATTGTAGATTAAAACCGACCTTTACCCGACAATACCGACAATACCCTAGACACTATGCTGAATGAATTTTCGAAATATCAGATGATATAGAAAAAATTAAAGATATTTGATCTTAGTATTCCAAATTGTTTGCAGAATGTGCAAAAAAAGAAACAATATATCTGTATAAGCAATTGGAATGTTTAAAATGCCAATGTCATATTTTGAGTAGCATGGCGTCAATAAAATTGCGAAACAATGTTCTGTAAAACAAACAAAGTAGAAGATAACAATATTCAAAATTCTTGTTTCGACAAGTAAAAGAAATTATGAATTATCTCAACTGTAACAATTGGTACATACTAGGAAATGTAAAGAGCTGATTTGTAATTGGCTTGTTCATCAGGATTAGTAGTGCAAAGAATACAAAACGCTTCTAACAATAAATTACACCTAAGACAGATTGTATCTCGCACAATGTACGATTGGTGCATTTATTACGTAAATGTGTGCGTCGTCGATGACATGCTGGCGCGGCAGTTTAACTTCCAGACAGTCATAGTGAAATTGGCTACGTTCAAGAGCCTCTTTTCTCTGGAAGTTCTAATCTACAGAAAATGCCTAACGTTAGTTCTTCTTTAATTTAATTAGCAAATAAATGTGGATTAAGTTAGCACAACACAAGAAAATGTCGTTGTGACGTCACAACGCTTTTCTTGTGACGTCGCAACAGTTGTGGTGAATGTAGAATTTGAGAGTGGTGAATATAAGGTATGAGAGTGGTGAGTACAAATTACTTGTGGCATCACAGCAATACAAATTTAAAATATGCCTGAAAAGCAATGTGATATCCCAACAGCGTTTTGTCTAATGAAAATGTACACAAAATCTATAGTTGTGACATCACAACGACACAAATTCAAAATATACCTGAAAAGCAAAGTTATCTATATTTTGAATTTGTGTCGTTGTGATGTCACAACTTTTTGTGTACATTTTGATTAGACACAACTCTGTTGGGATATCACAACTTTGCTTTTCAAGTATATTTTGAATTTGCGTCGTTGTGATGTCACAACTTTGCCTTTTGTGTATATTTTGATTAGACAAAACTCTGTTGGGATATCACAACTTTGCTTTTCAGGATTATTTTGAATTTGCGTCGTTGTGAGGTCACAACTTTAGATTTTGGGTACACTCGGTCATCTATAAGTAACTCCACAGCCTGCTATAGTTGTCTCTTTCTGGCATACCTCCGATGAGCAAGAGAAAAGTACCGACTGCGGAGTTCCATATGTAACTCCACAGCCTGCTATACTTGTCTCTTTCTGGCACACCTCCGATGAGCGAGAGAAAAGTACCGACTGTCGAGTTACATTTTTGAATTTGTGCCGTTGTGATGTCCCAACTTTTTGTGTGCATTTTGATTAGACAAAACTCTGTTGGGATATCACAACTCTGCCCCTCAGGTACATCTTGAATTTGCTGACTTTGCTTTTCAGGTATATTTTAAATTGGCGTCGTTGTTATGTCACAACTTTATATTTTGTTTTGTCACAACTTTATATTTTGTTTTATTTTTACCTCTTTCAAACGCTATACTCACCACCTCATATTTTAAATTCACCACTACTAAATTTTCTTGGGATAACACAACTCATCACAACGCCTTTCTTGGGATAACAACTGTCACAACATTTTTCTTGGGATATCACAACTCATCTCAACATGTTTTGTGTGCTAATTTATCTCACATGCAAAGAACGCGAAATGAACTAACGATAAGAATTGTATTAAAATAAAATATTTTCGAAAAGTCAGACATTCAACATCATCTCACTGATCTTGTACAATTATGCGATCTTGGACGATCGATAGGAGATCGGCTCACACGTCTATTATAACCTGAAGAAAGAACACTGGCGGAAGAGAAGTTAAAAAGTACTAAATCTATATATTGTCTATATCACGCCTTTGACAGACTGGTATGCAATTAAAAACAAAATAAATATTCATTTCATTTTAATGTGGAATGTACAGTACATATGCCTCTACGCTAAAAAACAACAAACCAAGCATTTCAAGAACCATAGTGCAGTTACAACTACACAGAATGTGATGTTTTTTTTTATTTTCTGCATACATTATTCATATTTCATTAAGATGTTAATTAAGTGGAATGTAATCAAATTAAAATGTTAGTAAAGATGCTTCGATATTATTGTGTAATTCCACTAGCTATAATTTGTTGTGATTTTTAATTCCTCAGATGTTGCACTTGAACTTTTAAGGGTTACTTCCAAATTGAAATGAGCTCATGCCGCGCCGACAGATTTTTTTTATTTGCATTACTAATTCATTTATGTGAACTCCAACAATATATTGATCATCGTGTTGACGGTGCAATGACCTTATCTCTTAATTAGTTATCGAATTTCACGAATTACAAAAGAATGAATCAGTTAAAATTTATAACTCAAATGAATATTTGTATTTAACTTAAAGTGCATCGGATCAATAGAGCTGATCTTTTTATTTATAATAATAACAATAAATAATAATTTAAAAAATCCACCAGTTTCGCGTCAAAGGATAGTGTTTGGTTATGCACGTTCACCGGGGAATCACTATTCGGTCATAGAAGATTTGTCATCGGTGAATGGAATTTGAGTACTCTTTATCGTTATTCCTACACCCATTTCAATGGTTTATTATTATCGACATATGCAAGGGACATGCACGTATCAGAATAGATGTGACAAACAGAATTAGAGGTTAGCGGGTTACCCGAATGTACTAAAAAACCCGACCCGAACATAATCAATTTTATCGGGTTAACAAATTACGGGTTTTCCAAAAATGAATCTCGTTAGGTTTTTGTAATTATTTGACAAAAACCCGGTAATTTTTTTCCATGAAATTATAAGTAAATAATTAGAAATTTACGCATACTAGTTGAGAAATGGAGTTGTTTTTGTCAATAGTTGTGAAGTTATCAAACGACCGAAGCGAGTTGGATAACCACACCGTGTGACAAAAACAACCAATTTCGCAACGTGTTTCATACAAGACTTTATGCAACAACTTGTGAAACGTGAACTTTTTAATTAGTTAAAAATTACTTTTTATCACTAGTGACAAAAAGTTACTTTTTGCATTTCGGTGTCGCATGAAGTCATTTTGCCGGACTAGTGCGATGACGGTTTTTTTACGCACTACTGGAATTCAATTTTTATATTAAAAGAAAATCTCGTTTTTGTCGGTGAATTGCAAAAAACGATGTTCGATACACGTTACGTATGCTGGTAGTTTAACGCACACGATGTGTTGCCGAACTCACATCTAGTGCGTTAGCTACCTTCATACGTAACTTGTATCCAAAATTACTATTTTATCACCCAAATGAGTGATAAAAAGTTACTTTTTGTCACTAGTGAAAAGTAAAAACGACCTCTCTAACGTCACCGAAATGATGCATGAAAAAGTTTACATTTCACAACGGCGTTGTATAAGCTAAATTAACATTTGTGCTATGCCGTATTACAATTCGAAAGATTTCGATCGCAGTAACATATTTAAAAAGTGACAATTTTCCGAACATTTTACCCTTGAAATTTAAACTATAAAAATGATAGACTTTTTCTCACTTGTATCGAAACGAAATGCTCATTTCGATACAAGTAGGGAAAAGTAGTCTCATGCCTTTGAAAGTTTTGATGAATGTATGTGGCAGCGTAATGAGATAGGGTATGATGGGATAGTGTAGAATATTTTTTGATGTAACTTAATGTTTTTTTAAGTTTAATTGTTCGATGTACAGTGATTTCAGTTAATTTATGCTTGTGATACGGGCATTTCGCACAAAGTTTGGTGTACACTTCGTTGCACAAGTGAGTTTTGTAGCTGCAAAAATTGACTTTGTGCAACACGGTGTCAGACTATTGAGACTGTTGCGATCAAAAGTAGATACAATTCAAAAAGTTTCACTGTCCTTAAAAACCACGTTTTCGACCACTTATTCGGCCGTAAAATCGAAAGTTTTCGACCGATTTTGCCCAAATTCAATCCCGAAATTATCTTTCGAATATCTTTCAGTAAAAAAAAAGAATTTGAAAATCGGATATAATAGTATATTATTAAACAAGGGATATAATGGCGCGATTATAGTCGAGGTGAAGTGAATGTCCGAGTGGCTATGCCCCGAGGAATATTCACGTACCGAGACTATAATCAAGATATTTATCCCTTGGTTAATACGATAGTTTATATCATTTAGGCATATAATTCGCCATTTGACTCGTGGCTTTTTTTTATTTCGTTTGAGATTTGACGTCATGATATTATAGTCGGACTATAATGAAAATTATAGTCGAATTGAAAATGATAGTCGGATTATAGTGAAAATTTTAGTCGAGTCGATCATAATATGCCTATTATATACCTCCCAGCTTGTATGAAACTCGACTATAATATAGTAATTATACCCCTTCTTTCAGGTATATAAATGGCTAATTATATGCCCAAATGATATAAAAGTTATTACCGCTTCGCTCTAAAATTCGACTGCGAAAAAGTGCGCGACTATTCGCAGTCGAATTTTAGAGTGAAACGGCCAATATATCGATTCCTTTTCAGTGAAAAATCGGTTGAGTTTTACTCGAGTTATCGTGTTGACGAACAGACGGACAAAATTTTCTTGGCAGATTCGGCATCTAATGACCATGATCGATGCTCCCCCTCCCCCTACTCCGCCTCAAATCAACTGGTTACAAACTTCATGGCAAACGCAATAGACTCATTTTCGGATCACCACGTTTTTCGTACGGATCTGAAAAGCTATACTGTCGATCGAAAATGACCGTTAAGTGAAAATTTGGTATATATTTTTATAAGTACGGCAAACGTAGGACTGTATGGATTTGAGAGAATTGTTGAGTACATTACACCTTATATATTTTTGCGCCACTCCCCCTACGCGTTTCGTCGATTAATAGAATTCATAAATCTGATTAAATGCTCAGCATAACCAATTTGCCAATACCGTTTATACAAAATGTACATTCCTTCCTTATTAATGGCTTAAATATTTCACAGTACGAGAATAACTGCATATAAATCAATATTTGTTTTGACATATTACCCTATTGTTTAATGAGCTATAAGCTAAACACGTAAAAGTTGAATGGACTTTGGTTATTGAATATTGTTAATATTTAGAAATGTGATATCTAAAAGCATTGCCAGCTGAACCAAACGGTTTGCCCACAACAATGCAAAGTATTTATATTCGATGTGAATATTAAATATAATTAATTGTTGATTTAGAGTCCAAATATAAATTTTGAAATAGTAACAATTAAATTCCTTGATGGGCACAACGTCACTGTATACTTTTCCCATTTTTTTCCTGCTTTATATTCTGAAATATTTCGCCGTTAAATCAAACTATAAGATAATAATTAAATTATTTGGATTACGGTTTTCAACTGCTGCTTGAATTAATTTATGCTCGCCATTAAAAGTCGAGAAAATTAAAAGTTCAATAATTATATAATTTATGTGGTTAGTTTATTTTTTTCTTATATTTCATAACATTCATGGGAGTTTGTGGTCTAAGTGTGTAAAACAGTGAAGTGATGAATTTCATTGTTTTTTTTTCTCTCAATTAACAATAAAAATGGGCAATTATGATGGAAGATAATAGTATAGCTATTACCTAACCACATATTGCTCTCGTTCTAAAAATAAAACACAAAGAAAGTGATTTATTGCTTTTAGGTTTAAAAAATCAAACAATTTTGTAAAAAGTAACTGCAAAATGAATCAGAAAAATAATTTGTCTATAAAGTATGCCATAAATATTATTCAGAGTAATTTGTCAGCTTCATCGTGCTTACGCGATATTTATGCCCGCTGTAGTCACTTTCCGTTATCTGTTGTTCTGAGTACGAATTTTCATAATAGAAGAAATTATTTTTGAGACCAGTTCACTGAATGAGTTCGTAAAACATTCTCGACGGGGTGCGCAAATCCATTATCACTCGTTCCTAGTTAGGAAATAACGTCACTAGGAAGAAAATATTATTCACTCGTTTTTCACTTTTGTACTTCTCATCTCAAAAGCGAAAAGGAAATTGAGTTTTCAGTTTAGTGTAGAAAAAGTTCACAGTTGGGGGAGAAAATGAGAATATACTCCGCTTGGAGCGAAATTAAAACCTAGCAGCAGCAGGGGAAGAACAAGTAAATTTCCCATTACAGTTTTTAATTTTCTTTTCTCGTTATAAAAATAAAAATTACCAGCCTTTGTTTTTCCGAAAGAAATATGTTACTCGGAGAGAAAATAAAAACATTTAAGTAATTTTAAGAGAGAAAAACACTGACCTAAATTTGTGGTACTCACAGAAAACATAAGCAAGGGACCCGTACGCATCAGATTATATGTGGCAAATAGATGCTACAAGAAGACTCGAACGTATCTAAGGAAATATTGCCTTAACTTCTAAGTATATATACTTAGGAGTTACATATATATATATATATATATATATACAATTACGTCCACATTAAATTGGACTGGAAATTGGCGAAAGGGCAATATTGAAAAACCCGTACTAAAAACCTCTCCAAATCCTTAAAATGAGCCCAGAATTTAGAACCGACCTAGAGCATTTAGGAGAGAACTCTGACCCATACTTCCATGGACAAAAAATTTCGTCTCTTTTTTTTTCTACAAGACTGCACAAAAAACTTAATCATTAAAGGAATATTCACCAAAAAAACATTAAATAAAGCATAGGGTCGCGTAGCGTGAGTTTGGCCCATACTAAGGACAGTACAGCCCGAACCACTCAACATATTTTCACTAATTTGATTTTCGTGATGTTCTGATGTCTACATCTTTCTTTCAAAACCTTGAAGAGCGACTTCAGTGCTAATTTCACAGAGACGTAAGTCTAAAAGTTTCTGCGATCTTAAAAAAACCACGTTTTTGACCACTTTTTCGACCGTAACTTCGAAAATTTTCGACCAATTTCACCCAAATTCAATCCCGAAATTAATTTTTCGATTATCATCAGGAAAAAAATGATTTTGAAAATCGGAATCGGATAAGATTTACTCTGTTTATGTAGAAAAAACACGTTGGGACTCAGTTTCTCAGTTTCTCAGACTCAGTTTCAGGAACCTGAGTGAGTCCAACAGCTCAAAATCAAAAAAGTTTCTTCCATAATTTGTCAGGCATGCCCAGGTCGAACGAAAAAAAAAATTATGAAAATCGGAAAGGATTTACTCGAGTTATGTACAAAAGACTAAAAATCACTTAAACGGCCCTAGCTCCGTGGCCCTTGGGCCAACAGTTCCCAGATTCAATCATATAAAAGATTTTTCGATACCTTTCAGGGAAATAATAAATTTTTGAAAATCGGTCAAATTTTACTAAAGTTATGGTGACAGACGGACGGACGGACATTTTTTATTGCTGATTTGTCATCTAAGGACCATGATCGATGCTGCCCCCACTCCCTGGTAAAAATTGGGGTGGTTACAAACGTCGTGGTCACTGCATGAGACCTCTTTTTGAAGAACTTCGTTCTTCGTACGCCTCTGAAGACTGCCCGTTAAGGTATTATTAAGAAATGAAGTTGCAACTATGACAAAAATTATATTCAGTGTTACTGCACAATGAAATATTGGTACGATTCTATTCTATCGAGTGGTATATTTTATTAAAAATTGATCCGACCAACGGCCGCCCAATCAATTAGCAAGTTTATCTTTAATATTTTCTTTGCTGTGCATGCTGTGATTTTTTGAAACGAAATTTTTGAAATTGAATTTCCCAGCACCTTATACCCTTATTTTATTGATAATAAATAAAAACAAAAAAAAAAATCATTCATGCGCATGATATTCGATGAATAACTGGAAAATACAATGAATAACTGCAATAATAAACATCGATAAAATATTCAAAACTTGGCCATTAAATATATCCATTCTATGGCATTTTTTTTCTCTGTCGGTATAGCAAAATAAAACATCTTTTTGCAAAAAGTGAAAGTCATTCTAATGCCATTAAAAGCAGGTTTTTGGCTCAGCACCGATTATCACTCTTGAATGAATGGAATATTGAAACAGTAAGTACATGATCGTTGTCTGATCGTGCGATCTTGTAAATAAAATATTTGTAGTATGCTTTAGCGATTATAAATGCACTAACATCATCCGAAACAACATCGGATTATGTTTTAAAGGATTATGCTGTATGAGAGTGAGAGGTGTATTATAAGATGACGCGCCTCAATTCAAATTTGGTGCTGTGCATAATGGGTGGCTTCGACAGAACCAGAAAAAATGTGTTAATTTATAAGATGGGAAATGTCTGCCGGCTTTTTCGCTTGTTTAATATGAACGTACAAGTTTTTGGTTTAACTTTAGCTGGAAACAGATCAAGTACATCAAAATTATCGTTGGCGGGGCTCTTCATTTATTCGATGGGTAACAGAGATTTTATTTTGCATTTTGTTATTAGCTTCCCATTAAGGGGAATGATGCGACTGTTGAATATTACTTTCGGCGAATCTAAAACCAGTACTAATAAGACATTGTGGCCAGAGTTGGTCGCATATCGAACATTCGTGATATACGTACATCATCCGTTTTGAGTAATTGTTCTGGTTGTTGTTGAATATTTATGAGCACGTTTTATTGATCGATGTTAATATAATTAGCAATGGAATGGTAATGGCAACACTGATGGAATTTAGTTTAATTTCCGGTGAAATGTTGTACAGTTACAGTGAAATGTAACAACTCCAAATCTGAATATACGCCAAAGTTGTGTGGTGCGGTTAACAATGCTCCAGTTTGTAAAAATATGTTTCACAATGATGTCGAAGCATTGAACCGAAACTCAAATCTAGATTACTAAGCTCTTCAAAGGGATAGCAATTAATCATTTCCGTTCAAAAATCAATTACCAGCAGCAGATTAATACCCATTTCAATATCAAGTTATGTTAGTAACACAGTACAATATTTTTTCTTGTGTATGTAAACAAAAACAAGATAAAATAATAAAAGACTTAGTGTAGGTACGTATCAGTGAACAGTAAAATAATAATCAAATTGATTCGTCTTCAACAGAAAAAAGTGAAAATGCAAACAAATGTAAGTACAACGCCCGACGTTGCAGTTAAAATGATTGAAAATGAAATTGGTTTGCTGATAATAGTTTGTCGGTGAAGAAGTTGTTGCTTTCCTAGGTGCAATGCAAGCTTCAACATTTTAAAATAATGGAAACTACGTTTTCCAGTGTGCATTCTCTTCATATCTCTTTTTGGATAAAGGTTCGACCCTACGACCAAAACAGACAAAGAAATCTCGAACGAATCAGAGATTTGAGAAAAACTCATCAAAATTACAAAACCTCCCGAAAATTCCCTTGATTTAGCGTTAATACAAATAGGGACTATGGAAACGGATGCCAATATGGAGTAGTTATTTCCCTGATTTTCTTACTTGTAATACAAGGTTCTAGTGCATTCCAAGAAGTAATTATTGTTTCCTAATGAAACCAATGAACACAACAAACACAAAAATTAAAAAAAAATAAACCTGTTGTATCAAAATGTAAAAAATAGAATTGTGCCTTTAAGCCAAATTTAACCTTATTTTTTATTGACATCAGTGAACATTGGTAAGCGAGTCAGTTGCATAGTTAAATTCAATTTGACTGCAACAGCGCATAATATTGTTTTTTCTCTTTATTTTAAGTCATTCAATTGATTGATGACTGATCTTGAACCTTAAATATTTATCTATTTCGTCTACTGGTTGTATAATTACTGGTTTTTTGACCTACTGATCTCGTTTTTATTTTCTAAATATATGTTTTAATTAACTTTTCGGCATGAATGATTTGATATTATCAACTGGGAAGTCTTTTAGACACGTACGAAGAATAAGAGTCTTATAATGGATCTGCGAGAGATATCGCCGAAAAAACAATAGTACTTTACCATTATTTGTAGTATTCGAAGTCTGCTAGAAAAACCGTTACTCTGTACTTACTTTGTAAGTCTGTCATTTCCATAACTTCCAAATTTAAGTGAAGAACACTGAGGAAAATATCTATAAGCGACGTAGGAATTGTGTTTATAATAAACGCCGCCGACGTATTATATACGCGGTGAATGTATTATCAACTTTATTTAAGTATTGTGTAGTATGTCATACATAACGAACGCCTTATGAGCTTACATAATACGTGCACGGCGTTCGTTATACGTACACGGTGGATAAAATACATCGGCGAATAGATGGAATAGATCTCGAACTTTCGCGAAGAAATGACTTGAATACGGAATGTTAGACCAACGTTTACCTTCGAGTAAATATTCACTTAATATTCAGAAATATAAATTCTTGTGTTTAGCAATAGAAGAGGTAAGACCCGAAACGTGTTCATTTCGAACTGACGCTTGGTTTAAATTATCCGAAGTAATGATTTGACCTGATTTATTATTTTACAGGAAAAACCTTTACATTTTTTGTTAATGGCACATTCTATGCGTCGTATTTTGTGTCTGAACTGGGAACGGCTTAAGAGCGCTCAGACGCACGTGATGATATAGGAAGAAAGTTTCAATAAATGTTTTATCTACAACTTCTTCACACAACGCAATCCTGTCAATTGAACGTTTTAACCTGGAGAGGCTGTTCCCAGTTCATACACATTCATAAATTCAATTTTTACGTAGAATGTGCCTAATACCAAACAATAAAGAGCTGCAGATTATTTTCATTTTCACTGTGTAATGAAGAATCGGTGCTTTTATTAACAGAAAATTTCGACCAGATATAGATTCTGTGATACGAGTAAATTTTCTCTGTTGAATACGTACGGTACTCGCATAGCATTTCAGTTTAATTTTTGACAAAAAAAAGTAGAGTCAACTACTTGTTTTGTTTAGTCATTCTTCATTCTATCTGATGCAGGTTTTGTTAATATTAAAAAGTAATAAAAACAGCTTAGTTGATACATAATTTTCACACCTGTTATGTCACGTCCAATCAATGGCAAATATTTGAATGGAAAAAGGTCGCCAAATTGGGTAAAAGTAGAATTCCAAATCGGACGAAATCAAATTATTTGATGAATTATTGTATCAGTATAATTGGTGTAAAAGTAGAGATAGTTTAATTTTAACTTAAGACAAGGTATTGCGGAAACAAAACTTTCAATCGATTTGATCGGAAAAAGGCATGTTACATTGTATACATGCACCGTAGATGTTTGGGATAAATTATCGAAGTATTTATGGTGGCAGAAAATGTACAAATAAATTTTCAACCGGATATTTACACATGCTAGCAGCTCGTTTCGGCCTTGCAAATAATTTAGTTCATTATTTTAAATTGAATTTTTATTTATTTGTCACGGTTTTCCATTGCAATAATATTTAATTTACATATAGTTCAATAGTCGATTGAAATGAAGTATACTTCGAGAAACACTTACTGGAATGTTTCTATCGAACAATTAAATTTAAATAATTTTCTGAGTGTACACAATGTGCATTGCATTGAATAACGTGTGACATTATTTTTCAAATTTTTAGTGTTAAAATTGACACTAAATTTCGAATTTTCAAAGATTTAGTATACGAGATCGTACACTAAGGTGGGTCAAATGTAGGTTGAGTCGACAAACTTTTCTTCGTTTCTAGTATTTTAGTTTAGCGAAGTTATGATTTTTTCATATAAAGTATTATTAACTGTGTGGTATTCGAATGTATTTGTCTGCACACTATTCGACCTAAATCCAAAGACCATTGTGGATTTTCAAATTGAAAAATTCGACACACCCTATCCTAGACAATGTTCACATTCAGAAAATTTAGTTGCATAATTCTATGCCATTAACCTGAAAGGTTGACGTTTCAATCAAATCGATTTGATAATGGAATCTTGTGCTCTTGCGTCCACAATGGTAAAAGGTTACGAAAGTTTTTCACAAACGACGACGTAGATGGCGCTGATTTGAGCAAACTCTTATCTTACAAGGGCACGGGGGCGGTGACAGCAGTATGTGGGATAAGATCAATATTTAAACTTTACAGTGCCTTGTCGCATTTACAAACGAAGATCGTGTTTGTGTTCTTCAGAATTAGCACAGAAGAGAAAAAACGTCATAACTCATCTGAAGTATATTACTTACAAATATTTTATAACACTAAAGCGCTTCATACGAAATCACGTAGAATATCAGTATACAAATGTATACCGCACCCACACTCCATGTGTTCAAAAATGTGAATTGACATTTTACATTCATATTTTACAATTTTTATATGATTTTCGAAATCCGGCTAATCTGAGAACTTCAATTTTGGTTCATTTAAGAGTTAATTTAAAAACATACAGTTGATTCAGAGCGACTACCTTCATATTCATGGCTTAATAAGTCGAATTTTCTGGTGCATTTTGCGAATTTTTAGTACATTTTGTAAATTGATTGCGAATTTCTGTAAATTAATTCAACTTATTATGGCCTGTTCATACTAGTGTTTCCCGTCCCTTTCAAGAAAACTTACAGAGAAACACCGACGAAAAAATTCGGAATTTTCATATTTTATAAAGAAACATTGGGGAAACTCACGACGACCACATTAAAAGTTAATCAGCTTATAAAAGTTAATTTCCTAACTTTTTGACATTCCAAATAACAAACCATTGAAAAACCTATTTTTTTGAAAATTTTTAGCTGAAAATTAGCATTGGACCCAAATATTTCCAATGAAATTCGTAGATCGGATGTTTGCCAAGCGATTGGCAGATAGTTGGACAAAATTGTTTATGATTCTGAAATACATTTGATCAACAAACACTTACTTTGAAGGATTTAACCTAAAAGTCTATGAATTCATGTTTTCTTTGAATTGTGCCTAAGAAACACATTCAATTTTTTCCAGCTATCTGTCAATCGCTTCGCAAGCATTAGATCTACGGACTTCATTAAAAATATTTGGGTCCAATGCTAATATTCAGTTAAAAATTATCAAAAAAATAGGTTTTTCAATGGTTTTGACAGAGTTGTTTGGAATGTCAAAAAGTTAAGAAATTAACTTTTATACGCTGATTAAATTTTAACGTCGTCGTCGTGAGTTTCTTCATCATCATCAAGCGTTATGGTTCTAACGAAAATAGGTCACACTAGAAATAATTATTTTTGCTTTACATAATTTATGAAAACTTATGAATTTATCAAAATGTAAGGGGTTCGCTTGACACTCCGTTATTGTGTGGAGCTATAGTTGTAACCTTTTATATATTAAGTACAACTTCGCATTTAGGGTGGTTCAAGGTGAAACTTTTTTTCAAAAAGTTCATGCGCGCCAGTTTCATTCTTTTCCTTTTAATATTCTGAAGAGATCCCTAGAACTTCGCGAGGTCAAAAAATGAAGTTTAGGTGGTGCGCAGTTCCTACTAATAATGGGATGAAGCCGCTTCTAGAATCAGGAGGAATGACTCAAATCTCTAGAAAAATCACAGTTAGAGAGTTGGTTCCTAGGACGAAGTGTAGAGATAGTTGTTGATAGTTCCAGAGTTTTAGTCACGCCACCTGATTCTAGAAGTGGCCTTATGTCATGATTGGAACATTTTTCGGGAAAACCATGACACACATGTTATCTAAATTTTAATTCTCTACAACTTCGCCCTAGGAACCAACTCTCCAATTGTGATTTTTCCAGAGATTTGAGTCTTCCCTCCGGATTCTAGGAGCGGCTTCATCCCATTATTATTAGGAACTTCGGACACCCTGCGCACCACCTTAACTTCATTTTTTGACCTCGCGAAGTTCTAGGGATCTCTTCAGAATATTAAAAGGAAGCGAATGAAACTGGCGCGCATAAACTTTTTGAAAAAAAGTTTCATCTTGAACCACCCAAAAAAAAATATGCAAGCAACGGCGCTAAGAACTTCTCCAAGCCCTTAAAATAAGCCCAGAATTTAGAACCGACTTAGAGCATTTAGGAGATGCCTCTCACCCATACTTCCATGGACATAAACGTTCGTCTCTTTTTTCTCCAAAAGACTGCACAAAAAACTTAATCATTAAAGGAATATTCACGAAAAACCACCAAATAAATCATAGGGTCGCGTAGCGTGAGTTTGGCCCATACTAAGAACAGTACAGCCCGAACCACTCAACATATTTTCACTAATTTAATTTTGTGATGTTCACATCTTTCATTCGAAACCTTCAAGAGCGAAGAGCAGAAATATATAAGTGAAAAAGTAGTGAAAGCAGTTTTGCCACCAACATAACTTTTTCAACAGTAACTTCGAAAGTTTTCAACCGATTTCGCCCAAATTCAGTCTCATAACAAACTTTTTGATTATATTTCAGGAAAAAAAACGTTTTAAAATCGGATAAGATTTACCCGATTTATGTATAACACGTTGCGCCCTAGTAGAGACTCCGTTTTAGGGCCCTGGCTCAGTCCAAAAGCTCAAAATCAAAAAAGTTTCTTCCATAAATTGTCAGGCATGCCCAGATCTTTCAAACAAAAAAAACTATTAAAATCGGAAAAAATTATGTACAAAAGACCAAAAACCGCTTAAACGGCCCTAGCTCGGCGACCGTAGGGCCGACAGTGCCTAGTTGCATCTCATGAAAGATTTTTTAATTATCTTTCTGGGAAGAAAAGTTTTAGAAAATCGGTCAAGTTTTACTAAAGTTATCGCGGTTACAGACGGACATTGTGACTACAACGCTACCCAGATTAGCGTTTTTGTGTGCTTAGTTCCGCGTGGCACCGTTTCAAACATTCAAATTTATAACAAAAGGCAATTTTCAAATAACTGTGGCTCTCAGATTAATTATGGTTGAACGACAGCTGAGAGAAATGAAAGAAGGCTTGTCCCTATACATAATAAGTTTAAGAAGTTGATCGTTCGTTGTTGTGTTTAATGGCCTGAGGAATGTGGTCATTTTTTCACTAACGAAAATCCGTGATTTAGCCAAATAAATCTTTCATTTTTCAATCAAACAGAAAATGAAAAGTGAATTCCGGTTATCCTGATGAGTTATCCTAAAGAGTGATGAAAATTAGAGAAAAATTGCTATTTCAGTTGAAAATTTCAAACATTTTGCGTGACGTAACACAGATCCTAGACTCTCCCTCCTTCCTGACACGCGAAGCCCCGTCTAAATACCTGAATGGTAGCACTAGCACTGAAAAATCAACATGAGCCAATTATATGTTGTCGATCGTTCTTTATGGCTGGGTGGGTTCTTTATTCGTCAATTGCTGAAACAAGCTTCTGTGAAAAAAAAAATTTTCGAACCTAAAAGTTGGAAGAATATGCAAGAAGAGTTGACACTCCCATCCGTATGTAATAGAATACTTTTATGCAACTGAGTGTCATAAAGCAGAACTTTAGATGCCTATGTTGAATAAAACGTTGTATGACATGTATTCTGACTTGATGCAGAAACTAGTATTTCACATGAAAGGCGGAACAGTCTCTCAGTGAAAGAAAGAAAATTTAAAATTCTTCTGGTCTACAGTTCATTGTAGGTCTAATCGAAAATAAAATGTATTTACACTCATTGACTCATTCTCTTCCTAAACAAAGCCACCACTGTTCTGTGAAAGTTTCAATCTGTTTTATTGCATAATAAACAACTTTATCTAATTTAAATTTTATATTGGTAAAAATTATTCATTGATTTATCATCAGAAATGTTCAAATAAACTATGTTATTTCTCATAATATTTTATTAAATCTTAACATTATGGCAATGGTTCTTAAACGACTTGCATTTGTATCTCTAGCATACATCAAACCATAAAGACTTTTTTTTCAAATAAATAAAATGTAATAAATTTACTAACCGCCTACCAAAAAATCATTATTCACGAAACAGAATCCAACAGATCCCGGCAGACTTAAAACGATGTGTCAAATTAAATGTATCAGCTATGGAGAAAAAGTTAATTATATTCAAATATAAACAACACTGTAATCACTGTGGAGTGCCTGCCATAGCAAAAGGTCTTATTTTTCTAATCTAAAATCTTTGCATGATCGATTGTTTGGTGCAGATTATTTTCTTGACATATTCGTTCATATGTTTCAAGTGAAAAACTTTCTATTTTAGATTTAGGTGGGTGCCTTTAGTGTTAATTTTGTTGAAAACAAATTAATGCAAATGAAGTTTTTTTTTCGGCCTTTAACAGGTTGAGAATGTAAACGATTGTGATAACAAATTTTACGTATTGTTAATTTTATGCATGAATCATTCACATGTGTAATTTTCGTATTCTTTCGTTAGAGAAACGACCGACGTGAAATGAAGAAAATATTGATTTAAAAAAACTCAAACGATTACACAATATAAAGATCATTTCGGCAAAAAAAACTTTTACTTTTCGCACGTTTTTTTTCCATTAGTAAATTTTCGACCTAAAGTAAGAAACATGGAAACTGGTTTATGGTTTTAGGAATATACGAATGACACTAAGTCTGCTGTAAGCTAAAGATTTATTGGCGCTGTCCCGTGGAGGGGTAGTGGTCAGCGGTATAACAACAAATACTTCGTTAGTTGCACAATGCACTATGATAAATGGGAAGAACGATGTGGTATACTTGACCGCTTCTCATGACAACATGTATTTCTCAGGTAAGTACGCAAGTAGGATGGGGTCATCTCCGACGCAATATTTGACTTAAAAACATCTTCAATTTTTTATCACTTTTCTATACACATCATTCAAATCAAACATTAATCAAAATTGATGTCAGTGTCATATAATAGAAAAAAAAACAAATTTATTTTTAATGAAAGCGTTAAAATGGTGCGAAATTTTTTGATAGTGTTCCATAACGAGTCTGTTCCCTGTCGTCTGAAGGTCTGTTATCGAAATCAAACAATATCCACGATCTGATTGACAAATTAATACTGTTCAGTGAACGACGCTGTAACCATATTTAACATGAAACGAAACTAGAGGTGTGCGTGTCGACTTTTTTTGGAAAATGTGACTCAAACCGAAACAGATCCAAATCAAAAATTCAATCTGAAGCCCGATCCTAAATAGAAATTGAAGCTCCGAATAGTTTTTAGACCCGCACGAAGAACGTAGTGCTTCGAAAAGGGGTCTATTTTGCTTATCACGACGTTTGTAACTAGTCGAGTTTCAGCCCGGGAGTAGGGGGAGCATCGATGATGATCCTTAGATGACGAATAAAAAATATCCGTCCGCCCATCAACTCAATATCTCGAGTAAAACTCAACCGATTTTCTCTGAAAAGTAATCGAAAAATCTTCTATGGGATTGAATCTAAGCACTGTCGGCGTAAGAGCCGCCGAGCTGGGGCCGTTCAAGTGGTTTTTGGTCTTTTGTACATAACTCGAGTAAATCTTTTCTGATTTCCATACATTTTCTTTTGTTTGAAAGATCTGGGCATGACCGACAATTTGTAGAAGAAACTTTTCTGGATTTGAGTCCTTGGAGTTAGCTAGGGCTCTACATAAGTCGAGTAAATCTTTTCCGATTTTCAAAATTTTTTTGTTGTTTAAAAGATCTAGGCATGACCGACAATTTATAAAAGAAACTTTTGCCTGTGCTGAGGGCTCAAGTGTCGGTGCTAAGGTCGGCCCTAACCGAATTTTTTTTTTTTTTGCTATATTGCAGAGCAAATTGACGGAAACATTTATGTCTATGGAACTATGTGCCCGAGGCCTCCACTTAGGGCCCTAGGTCGGTCCTGTGGTTTTTTGCTATGTTGTAGAGAAAATTGACGAGAAAAATTTCCCCTATTTGGGGGTCAATTTTGTGCTTTCGGGAAGGTTTTTTTACGCCGTTTCTTCGGACGGGTTTTTCAATATTGCCCTCTCGGCAATTTCCAATACAATTTGATGTAGACGTAATTTCATACACTTAAGAGTTAGGCCAATATTTACCTAAATACGTTCCAGTCTTTTCGTAACATCAACTCTTTTTGCCGCATCTATTCTTATACGTACGGGTCCCTTCATATGTTTTAAACTTAATTTCGAGAAAATTATTGTTAATTTTTTCGGGTCAGATCGAGCCTGTTTTGTTGAAGTGCCTGAGCACGAACCGATACGACAACCAAATACCCAACCAGAGAATTTAATTTGGGTTCGGGATTTTCTTCGAGTTTCGGGAGGCCCGTTAACGGTTAACCTCTAAATGGAACAATGAAAAATGTAATTTTCTTTTAATGTACTGTACACTAAATACTTTAAGGTAGGTGTGTTTGAAATCTGAGGGTAGTAGTCTTTGGAGATGTTATTGGCACCGGGAATTCGCAGGAGCCATATTACTGCACATTTCAGCTTCAACAAAGGCGTATATTAGAGATGTGCGGCCACGCCTGATTTCTCGGCCCGGGCACGGGCATCATTATTTCGAAAACGGGCGGGCACGCGCTGCCCATTTAAAAAATCGAACGGGCACGGGTGGGCTCGGGCACCTTTATTTCAAAAACGGTCGGGCACGGACTGTCAGTTTTCAAAATCGAACGGGCTCGGGCAAGCGAAAAGTGATGCCCGCAAATCTCTTGCGTAGATATGATAGCGTGGACATGTTCTTGTGAAAATTAATATTCTCACCATGCCAGAGTTCCAATAGTCGCTAAAATAACCACCGGATTGTCACTTCGTAATTTACATGTATGAAAGGTTGAGAGGTAAATCTTTCTAAATTAACTATCCATCCGACTGACTCTTTCTATGCTCCAAGTTAATTGCTTGAAACTATCGAATTTTCGGAACATAGAATGTGCTAATCAAGAACCAGTCAACTGTTAATTCTCTTACATCCAAATATTCTTTAAAAAAAACTGATTCAATATTTACTCTTGCTTTCTATATAAATCAAGCTTCAAAAATGACTTTAATCAAAACGCCAACGAAAAACTCATGAAATAAATCTTGACGAAAAATTAC
Source organism: Pseudolycoriella hygida (assembly GCA_029228625.1). NCBI lineage: Eukaryota > Metazoa > Arthropoda > Insecta > Diptera > Sciaridae > Pseudolycoriella > Pseudolycoriella hygida. The sequence continues at coordinate 46,768,874 of CM055406.1, read as the reverse complement.
TTAATCATTTTTCCATAAATGTCCATTCGAAAAATCACAAAAAACAAGCCGTCACTATTAAAATACCGATGTATACCACCCATTAAGTGTATTTTTCTTTCATCTTCACGAAAAAGTTACAGAAAATTTTCTCTTTTCATACTTTAATCGGTCAGCGACTTAATAACAATTATTTACAATTGCATTAAACGTATACAACGTGTAGTCGTTTAATTTCATATTGCCAACAAAATTGATCAGCAAATGGGCTGCAATATAACGACTTTGGGGCAGAGCTGACAATACAGCCGTTAAAAATTGACAAAAAATTTTATTATACTCCATTACCTCGTTACCTCATTAAAAATTCTTTTTTTTCGGATGATGCGACGAAAAAGCATAAGAAAATTTCATAATTAATTTCTGTTTTGTTTCCAATTTCACTGAGCGACGGTTTGCTCGTTCAGAATGTTTTCTTATAAGCTTTGAGCAACTGGAAATTCAAATTCTTATCTGAATTGTAATTTCTTTTTTTTATCACGTAATGAAATGCAGTCAGAAAATTAAGTTTATAAAACATTAATCTGATTGAGCAAAGTGCTGCATTAACGAGCGTAATACTTTTCCTGATAAGTCTAACCTTTGACACACATCGATGCTTATTATAAAATATTATAATTCATTTCTTCCATAGACGTGGTTTATTGAATTCTTAGATCCACAGCCTATGGGATGACTGTGAAACTGAATTTACAGAAATTATTTTTGTGTCATTCAATGTGTGCGTGACGTTGTCGGCTTCTTTTGATTCCATTGATAGGTTATTTAAATCTATTAATACAAGCATTGTTCATTGTAGTCCAAAAGTAAAATTGAACTTGTGATAGGGTGTTACAACCAAAATATTGTAATTTTTATGAATGAAAAAGCGGCTGAAGATAGTTTTTTTCGATAATAATATAAAGGTAGAGTTTTGTTTATTTAAATTAACCTGAACGCTGTGTGTACAAATGCATAGGAAAGACGGTGAAAAAAGGAATGAAAGAAGTATCTTCATTCTTTGTTTATTCTTGAACTTAGATTGTTTGTTGATTAAACTCTATTCTGTGTAAACATTTGTAAAGTTTTAGTGTAAAATATTGAACAAATTTACTGAATTAATTCGGTATCCTATTGTGAGTATTTGTGTGGCTATGCGACAGTTTATAGTCGATTTATACCGAACTCTCATAAAAATACGAATGAGGTAATTCTTCCGAAAATATCAAATTTGCTCATATTCGAAAAAATATTTTGAGATCAGCATAAAAAACACGTAAAGCACAGCGACGAAAAAAACTAATGAGAAAAGAAATGAATATGACGAAAATACGTGTAATTCCGATTTTTTTTCAGCATCGGCCAAATGGCTTGAAAGCCGAATACAAGTAGCTTAAATTAACCAAATTCTTCCCACAGATGTCATTCTCTCAATTTCGGAAAACCGGAAGTCTTTCATATATTCTCGAACGACATCTTTCCAGGCCAGCACTGGCCCTATGGGCATTCGGGCGATGCCCGAAGGGTTTTTTGCCTAGGTCGGGCGACACCTCGAATGGGCTTTTCAATACTCTCGCACATTCAACACTTCCTAGTGTTCTGTATTTAGGATAAGATCAGATCAGTTAATCGAATTTTTGATAATAATACCGGGCAATCGCTGTTGTGAATTTTTTCATCAAAAAGCGCTGTTTTAGGTGGGTTGGTGAGAAAATTTGTGCGGCTACTTACGCCCTATAGGCTAACATTAGGAATGACATTAGTTGTGTTGGTTTGAAAGTAGTTGAAGTATAATGTCGTAGATCGACTGTCATTTCAACATAAACGATAACTCATTAAGTAGCACAAATTTGATAGAACTTTGCATACAATTTAGCATGCTATTTTTAAGAGGGGTCGTGAAAACGTCTAATGAAAGTTCTTAAAATAAGTTTTGCGCAGTTAATTTTCTCAGCGACGGTGACGCAAGCTAAAACGGACGAATGAAGAGAAGAGAAATTTTTTTTTTAATTTTTTTATTTTTTTTTAAATCGTTATAAATCTTCGCACATCAAAATACATCATTAATTACAAAAAAACATTCATATTACAGTCATCATTGTTACGTGTTCCGTAAGCTAACAGAGTTGCCCCTAAGGATAGCGATCGACAAGCGCTGTAACATATAATCGCGTGATCGAGGGTCTTCAGTGCTCTCCCTTACAAGACTGCTTATCTTCCTCAGGAAAATCGCTGTTTCAGGTCCTATCGCGCCGAAGGTTTCAAAGGCAAGTGGTGTAAAGTTATACCGATCCTTCAGATTATGTTTATGGCGCTCGGCCTCATAAACCGCTGAACCCTCTCATTGATGCAGTGTAGGTAAGATAAGTGGCCGCCGTGGTATTGACTACCATAGCATCACACAATAAAAACTTGCCATGGCTTTAAGGGTAGCTTGTCACACCGTCTGTTCGTTTTCCGTCACGTTTTGAAAGTTCGAGTTCGAGAAAAATGAATTTGCACTCTGAGCCGAGGTGAAGGGTAACGTTTACTCCATTTTCCTATCCTAACGAAGCAATTGATGTTCTTCGTATTTGCGCGTGAAAAACGAATCAAATATTTCCAGATTTCCACTAATTTTATCGCTCTTTTTCCAAGAAGGGTGAGAAAAGGCTATGATTAGCCTCAAATCAGATTAAGTTTGACCTGAATCCCGATCATCACTTTTTAACCTGACTGAATTTACATGAACCTTCGATGGCCCTAACCAGAATCTACGTGATCTGTACCGAAATGACCTCAATATTTTGAGAGACCTTCGGGTAGACATCCTGAACTTATTTCAACTCATGTCAGGTCAAGAGAGATCACACAAAATTAAAAATAATTAAGATCAGGTAATGTGACAGTGGCGAATGAAAAATCAGGTTCAGATCAGACCTGTTCCGGACACACATTTTCAACATAAACGCATGACACTAACAATTACATGCATCTCACTATGGGCTACGATTTCGAAAGTTGTGGCAAAAGCATTTTTATGAATCATAAAGATGAAGTTTTCATTTGAAATTTTAATTCCATCACGGTACAAAATTAACTTTAGTTGTATAAGCGAGAGTATATTGGTGTGTGCATTTGCATTACTAGTTGGCGAAAGCTTACTTTCGCGGCACGTGCGCTAACACACTGACGCATACAGCAAAATATCTTCCAATTAACCCCCCAATACACACTCGATGTGTACATTCGCTTGGGCTACGCCACACGTACGTATACATCTTGTGTGTTTTGGGGTATATTGAAATATACTATTATCGTTGGATTAAACTTGACCATTAACCTTAGCCTCATTTTTATTTAAATCTCCGATTTATTTCCTATTTATTTATTTTCCTCACATATCCCCAAAATTTTCCTGTACAAATTTTTAGACCCCTAGCCACTCGCCAGCCCGAACGAAAATTGTGTACTGCCCTTAATTCAAAACTAATTTCTTTAAAGTAATTGGAGTGAATAAATTACTAAATATGTAACTGGTTGTGCAGTAGAATAAAACCATTGAGTCTGTAGCTGCATTTGTTTTATAACACTTAATATTTTGAAACAAAATGCAAAATGTAACACGAATTATGAATTAATTTTAAGGAAATGTAACGATTTATTAATTAAAATATCATTGACCCACTAAAGTGCAGAAAAGTTGTGTGTATGTACTTTCTGAACATGTTTTCGTAAAATCAGTTACTCACATTATTACGCATTTCAAATGAAGCAGATCAATACACCATAAAATTGGTCATTCAATTTTAATAACATTTACGACAAAAATTAATTACATACGCATTCTATATAATAAACACAAATAAACCGGCTTGTTCGTTCAATTCAATTTTATTTCTCAATATAAGTCGAAGTAATGCGTGGGTGTGTCACTCGCTGTAAAAATTTCTCATACTGTCTACGCCGGCCGTTTTGTGTCTCTCAAATTTGGGTATAAGGCTCAAAACGCAGTAGCAGAGAATTTCCTTTCTCTTTCACTCTAAGACTTATTGCATATATGGACATCTTGTTCGGTTCAATGTGAGTGCTTCCTTCCACTCCGTCTCTCGCTTCGCTGACAATTGTTCGTTTCCACTTGGTCTTTGTTCCCGACCGACCGGTTCCCTTTGGATTCCAGTCTGGTGCGGTTTGTGCAGACATTGCAACAGATCGTACTTTTAACGTTTGATCTTTGGCTTCATTTACTAGAATTTGGCAAGGTTCCACAACTCCGCATTTTAAATTCTTCGAATCAACGTGTTTTCAGTATTCTTTTGAGGCATATTCTTTTGCGACCATACAGCATTACCGAGAAACATTTCATTGACACCGTTTTTAATTTTTTATATAAATCGTGTCTGGCTCGCATGGCACTAAACTGAAAATATAGTATGCACCATGGTGTTTGGGGACAATTACATACAAATTCGACTTCCGTAAAAGTGAACACCGTCAAGTGTTGTATGTATGAAATTGTCCCGAAACTCAGGTAGCGCTTACTGTTGAGCATAAAATGAAAAACACGATCTATTGTTGATAGATTGTGTCACTAGTTTCATATTTGTCCGTATTCAGCTATGAAAGCATGGATGAAGCATTTTGAGAAATGCGGGTAGTTCTAAGTCTATTTAAATTCATCCCTTCAAACAATCGTTTTGTCAGTCGATTTGGCCATAGAACACAATTTAGTCGATCATCGACGAATTTGTGTTACACGACGAAACGATTTGTGTCGCGTGAGGAAATAATGAACCTTTGGACGAAGTGACATACCCATGAAATAATGAGACCATTTAAACGACTCGAATGCAACATTAAAATTTAATTTTGAAAGAATAAACACCGATTTAATGTCATCTCGTTAACGCGTAATGAAACTCTGAGCATATTTTCCTCTTTATTTTACTGTCATTATCACCTTCTTAAATTCGTTTGTATCAAATAAACAGCTGCAAAAAAACTATAGATACGTTTGATTGTAATTCTTAAATTCTTTTTTCTTGATGTTTTTACGTTCGAATACCTTTGTTGTGTTACCGATCATTATATTTAATTTTTTATTAATTGTAGGTTGTTTATTTGATATTTATGACAAAAACAAAGAAAAAAACTATATTTGAATTAACTACATTAATGATGTTAATAAATGCTTCCACTTACCTTGTGACGCAAATGCTTGATAATATTGTGATAGATATGTAAGGATTGATAGTCTGTCTGGCACTTCATAAGATTCCATATCGGCAGCGTCTAACAATGCCGGTATACCCAAATGGATTTCAGCCGTACGAAATGCTAATTCATTGTTGAAGTAAATGTCAGCTTTATTTAATTTCTCAAAATCGCTGAAATGAACAAATTACATGTTGTTAACGAAAAAAAAAATGTAAACTCAAATGTGTATTCGATTTTTTTTATGTTTAAAGGTCAATGCAATGTCATTGTATTATTCAACAAAGTACAAAATACATCATTAAAAATAATTTATTATATTGATATTCTTATTGCGGGTCGAATTACAAAAAAAATTGCTTGACTGACAGTGATATATCACAGTGAAAAATTGACACTTACTGACTCGTTTATTGACGATTTTTGTCAATAAAAATTAACGGCAGAAAGGAAGCACAAACTGTTCGTAAATATGCAAAAAGGTCGCGAAAGTCTGAAGTAAGCAAATATAGATGTATGACCTTATAAATAAGGTCAATATCAACGAGAAAAACTTGCCTATGTTGATCACCATTGCGGCCGATAAATTCGGTCAAGACAAACAAATGATTGACTCAAGTTATAATTTCAACCGCTCGATAGGTTAATTGTTTCATTGGAACCAAAATAAATGGACAAGATATGAGGGTGTTTTAAAAAGTGATGTTATCATCATCATCACACTTTATAAACCATAAAGTAATTTTTTGCAATTCACCGACAAAAACTCGCTTTTTCGTGCGTCATTTCGGTGTCGCATGAAGTCATTTTGCCGCACTAGTGCAATGACGGTTTTTTTATGTTTATGTTTATTTATTGAAAACATTATAGGCTTTTAGCCTGAACATGTTCGGTACAATGAATCAATTTGTGACATATTTAATCGTACCAATATAGGAAAAATGAGAAAAAAAAAAACACAAAAGGAATCTATCGAATTAAAAAATCAAATTAATCAAACTAAGATAGATGGAATCCAACCGAATCAATGAAATTAATCAAACAAAAATTAAGTTGAAAAACGATAACCGTTAAAACGATGGCGCTAGTTACCTGTGGAATACCATGAAACGTGATAGTCATTTGACGCACGAAAAAGGGATAACAAATGAGCCTTTAGTTCGATTTTAAATCTAGACACATTGCTAATGTGTTGGATTGCTTCTGGTAAGTTATTGTAAAAGCGAAAACCGCGATTATCTAATGAAAGTTGTCCGAAATGAGAGCGAGAAAAGGTGACTACAGAAGACTAAAGAAGACTACATCCCCTAGTGAAATGATCATGAATGTCAGAATTCATGTGCATCGGGAGATAATGCTTAATCAGGCCATTCTTCAAGGAAAAAATTGTTATAGATGTTTGATACAAATTGAAATATTCAATTGGTAAGATCGATTCATTGAAGCGATCTCTAACCGACGCTGATCCTCGAAGGCCATGAATGTTTCTCAATGCTTTCTTTTGTAGTCGAAGGATGTCATCAAGCAGGTAACGTGGAGCATCATTCCATATCGAATGAACTAGTGCGATGAAGGATTTTTTACGCACTACTACTAGTGCGATGACGGGTTTTTTACGCACTAGCGCGATGAAGGTTTTTTTACGCACTACTTGAATTGAATTTTTATATTAAAAGAAAATCTCGTTTTTGTCGGTGAATTACAAAAAACGTTGTTTGATATACGTTACGTATGCTGGTAGATGTGTGCGTTAAACTACCTTCATACGTAACTTGTATCCAAAATTACTATTGAAATAGAGGTCTTGAATGCGCACGCTTTCATACTTGAAGTTCCATACATTTTTGCGTGTGTGAGTTCTAGCATTCACAATTTTTACCTGAGAGGCGAACGACTCCCTAAATTTGTCTGACAAGATTTAATTTTCTTCAAAAAATCCTAGTGATTTTTAAAAGATTTTTTTAACTTGTGAGCAAACTTTTAAGAGTCGTTTATACCTCAATTTTACCATACACATGATCGAAAAAAGAAACGATTTCCCACTGTAAGCCTGTTGTCCCAATCCCGTATTCTGAACGTACTATCTCTTTTCATATTAAAACTCCATCGTTGTCATAGTCAACCTATTTTCATCGACACGAATCGACAATTCTGCCAATTCGTTTTGGTCTGAGAATCCAGCTATGAACTCGGGTTTAAAAAAATTGAATTACTTTGACATGCTGGTTAAACAACAAACTTAACTAGAGGGAAGGGGCTCAGCGTTACAGGGGTATGAGATAAAGCAGTATCGTTGCGCCATGCCATAGATATCATATAAAGATTCACACACACACACACGAAACTGGGATGTCGTTGCTCATCTGATTAAATGGCGGTCTACATACTTTGGTCCTAACCGAGTCTCAAATTTTTCACCACCATCCGGATGACAGTTCATTGTTCAAATGTCAATCGCTTTTCATATCAACGCAAACTTCACGCTGAACGAATGTAATCGTTTTCCAAGATTATAACAAATATGCAGCTAACTTGATGTTGAATAAAATGCTGATCACAATGAAGTTAGCTGCAATGTTGAAATATAATTCGTTGCTAGTTGACGAAGCTAAAGAATTTTCATTTTACGAAATGTCACAAAACGAAGTGGCTAGCGAAAGTAGGGTATTGACGCTTTAATAAAACGCTAAAGAAACAAGATTGCTAACGAAGCAATGAAATTTTTCTTTTACGAAATGTCACAAAAAAATTACTAGTTGACGAAGCTAAAGAATTTTCCTTTTACGAAATGTCACACAAAATTAGAAAGGTAAAGAATTTTCCTTTTAAGAAGCATCATAAAAAGAGGTGGCTAACGAAAGTAGGAATTTGCGATTTAACGAAAAACTAAAAAAAACAAGGTGAGTAACGAAGCTAGGAAACTTTTCATTTTGTGAAAGGTCACCTGAAGTAGCTGGTTAAGCAAGGAGCTTTTCCTTTTACAAATTAGACAATAATATAATCCAGTGGACGATAATATTATCCATAAGACAATAATATCGTACAGTGGACAATAATATTGTCCATTCGACAAAAATATCATTCAGTGGACGATAATACTATCCATTGCACAATAATATCACTCAACGGACAATAATATCGTATGCTTGAAAAACGCTGACAACGCCTAACAATAATATACAACGCATAGATAATAGTATAATCCACTGGGCGATCATATAGTATCACTAGACGATATTATTGTATCAGTGGACGATATTACTGTATCAGTGGACGATATTATCATCTTGGATTGGGGACTTCGCCACCCACCTTTAGCAGTGATTAGCCACGATCGCTCCTGCAGCTAACTTCGCGTTCAATATTACTTGGAAAGATCGAAACAAAAGACTGTCACGTCACTGGAAGTATCGCAAGATGGTATCTAGATAATAACGGCATTTGACAGTAATCATTGCTCTAGTTGTAGCATTGAGAATATTTTCGAATTGAAATCTGCTTCGAAATCTGCTTGCCACTGAGTTGAAACATTTTCATAACGTATAATTGCATAAAAACGTTAGAAAAAAATTTCTTAAAAACTACTTTCGATACTAAATTTGCTAACACACTTCTTACAATATTGTTTTTATGTTGCTATTTTTGTTTTTGAGGACAAAGAAACCGGTATGAAGTCAGGAGAGCTTTCAATTGACATTTAACGCACTTTTTAATCCAATTAATCCAAAAGCAGTAAAACAGAGTGTTACAAATGTGATGTAATGTCGCCGTTTGTCGCAAAAAACTAAATTGAACAAAAACATTTTCTTCATTTTAATGAGAGACGAAATCATGAAACAACGAGTCTGAAAATGTCAGCTGATTGATATGACTTATTACAATCTGTAATGACGTGGTGTAACAAAACAATTATTTATTGCCAAATTATGATATTGTCGAAGAAAATAAAACAAAACTAAAAGTCAATACAAACTTACGCAACTTTTTATTTAAGTTTGAAACTTCTATGAAACCTATGAGACTTAAGACATACTTCTTTTATAGATCTTAAAGCCAGTTGTTTATTTTCACATTAATCTTTCATATAAATTTCGATAGTAACATTTATAAAAGTATGATTGAAATGTGGATATAATAGACGATTGAAAAACAATTTTGGAAAAGTGTTACACGACTTTTAAATGCATTAATTTGAAAAGTATGTGTACCCCGTATGTGTTAATGGATCAGTTAATGGCTAAATCTTTCATATGAATGCATAAAATGCCGTATTGCGTTTCTCGTTGAATATTTTGAACTTCCATCAAATAGTCTTGTTTAGTTACTTTTCAATATACCTCAACGCCCAATAGAGCAAAATGCTTTAATGAAATATATTGGACATTAGGCAATTTCCTCACTCAGATCTTATGAGATAATTTCCGTTGGCATATCCACGGATCGAGATCGAGTTTAACGTAAACTTTATTATTTTTAGGAATGAGAAGAAACGACTTATATTAAAAATATTAGTTTCAAGGTTCTCTTCTTGGAAGGAGCTAAAGAATTAGTGGCAAAATTTTACTTAAGTCACAAACTTGGATTAAATTTTTTTAGGTTGGGGAAGATGGGGAAGGGTCACCAGATGACAATACAACAAGAATTAGGCCGCGGAAAGTCTTAAGCAAGCTCCCAGTCGTCAAAAAAAAGATTTTTTTTTTATTTTCGTTAATATTTTAATATTTTAGTGTGGTGGGTGGCGCAGAAGCATCGATCAAAATATTAATCAACTGTAATTTATTTGTCTAGTTTTTTCGCGTCTTGCACATACCAAAATAGAGTAATCGTATTAACATTTGGCTTTTTAAATGGCTTGCATATTGACCAAGTGTTCCGCCTAAGCCAATGGGAAGATCTGAAACTAATTGAGGGCAATAATACAAACGAGACTTCTATTCTTATCATTTCCATGTCCATCGAAAATTAGTAAGGTTTCTCAATGATGATATCCGCAAGTTTGAACAGCGACTTGTCAACTTATGAATGAAGCAAAAAATTCCGTATGTGAAAGGGTTGTTTGAAAAAATTGGTGCTATCTTCAAAGATACCAACAAAAAAATTGTAGGAAGAGGAGTAAATACCTTACAACGATCGATATTCACAAGGTTGAAAGACGAAGTCCCCAAGATGAATAAATCACATGCAGTCAACAACATCCCATGTTGTGAGGAGTGTTATTTAGGCGAAACACAAAACCGAATAGAAACTCGAGAGAATGCTCACCAGTATAATATTGCCGTTAAAAACAAGTCGCACAGTGCTTTGTGCAAGCATGTGTTAGAATCTTCAAATACACATACGCCGAAATGGGACGAAGTTGAGATAATTTATCAAGTAAGGAATAATAAAACTAGACAAATCAAAGAAATGATCGCTATAAAACAAACAAAGAACAATATGAATAAAAAAACCGACACATTGTTCGTATAAACAATTTATAACGATGTACTGGGACTGAACTCTGACGCCGAAATCAACTGAAACCCAACTCTGAAATAAATGAGAATCGGACTCCGAAATAATTAAGAATTCAACCCTAAAATGAGATAATTGTCTTATAATGTCATTGTGTTAATCAGATAAATGCCTATTTTGATGAGTCATCATGTTTGTTAAATGTAAAGCGAATTTATGTTCTATGTGATAATTTTATTTAAAGACGAAGGTAGATCAGTGAATTTATTTATGTAATTGATTATTGATAGAAATTGTATATATTATTGAGAATATTGTCCGTTGATGGTATGCGAAATATTTGGCACTAATAAACCAACATTTAAATTGAGCTCTATCGGGTTTTTCTTATAAAGAAAACAAAAACATCGCTTCCAAAAAATTCTAAAAAAAGAACAGTGTGTTTGATCAGTCCTCACAGTTTCGTACAAGGATAATTAAGTTATTCAAAGTGCAGTCGCCGGTACCAAGAAAATGATTCGTCGACATTTTGTACAAGAAAAATGTTTCGCCGATTATTTGTAGACGGAAAATGTTTCGAAGATATTTTGTAACATAAGAAATATCTGTCGCGTCGCCTGTATTTCGTACAAAGAAAATATTTAGCAGGTATATTGTACAAGAAAAACGTTTCGCATATATTTTTTACAAGGAAAATCGTTTGCCTGTATTTTGTAGAAGGAAAGTGTTTCGCCGATAATTTGTAGAAGAAAAATGTTTCGCCGATATTTTTCACAAGGAAAATCTTTCGTCTGTATTTCGTATACAAGGAACATTTTTCGCTGATATTTTGTAGAAGGAAAGTTCGTCGTCTGTATTTTGTACAAGGAAAATGTTTCGCCGATATTTTGTACAAGAATAGTTATTTATGCAACTAGTTGCGAAATGAAGTTGTTTTTGTCACTAGATGTGAAGTTATCAAACGAGCGAAGCGAGTTGGATAACCACATCGTGTGACAAAAACAACCAATTTCGCAACGTGTTTCATACAAGACTTTATGCAACAACTTGTGAAACGTGAACTTTTGAATGAACTTTGAATGAACACCCAAATGGGTGATAAAAAGTTACTTTTTATCACTAGTGACAAAATGTAACTTTTTATCACTAGTGACAAAATGTAACTTTTTATCACCCAAATGAGTGATAAAAAATTACTTTTTATCACTAGTGACAAAATGTAACTTTTTATCACTCAAATGAGTGATAAAAAGTTACTTTTTATCACTAGTGATGAAAAGTAAAACCAGTTATAAAACGACCTCTCTAACGTCACCGAAACGATGCATGGAAAAGTTCACTTTTCACAACGGCGTTGCATAAAAATCTTTTCGATAGTTGTCAGTGTAGGCTTCTGACACAATTTTGTGATAACAGCCGAACCCTCGAGTGTTTTTTTGAGCAACTTGCACAAACTTGCAATAAACGAGTCAGTTTGTGGGTTCACAGATTTATTTCCGAAGTAATGAATTATGTAGCAGGGTCCAGTGTATTTTTTTTGCCTAATCCCTAAAGTTTCAAAAATTTACGAAAATTGTTCCACCATTTTCGCAGGGGGCATATTGATCAACTTTCGTGTTGGTCAGTAGTTAAATTTCTTATAATTTTGGAAGATTTTCCAATATTTCTCTTTATTTATAAATGTATTCGAGACAGGATATGGCGGTTGAGTTCTCCAGGAGACAACAAAGAATTAAACAAAATTTCGTATGTAAAAATGTGTCTATTTTTTTTATATCCATTTCGTGCTTAAAATAATTAGAGACATTAGGAGTTGCGGGAATTCAGTAAATTCTTACTTGATTCGTTTCTGATCAAAAGGCTCATTACTTCTACATATATTATTGACCGTTAAAAGGAAAACTGGACACCGTCCGTGCTGCTTACAAATCTATTTATTTCCCTCAATTCCCAGAATATCATTTTATTTTAACTGAGAATTTGCTGATATTTTAGCATATCTAGGGATTTCCCTAAGATGGGAAGTGATGGTGCAAAAACTCTCCTATGAATATCTGCCCCTCGGACTAGCGCAGGTGTGGACATCGCAAATAAAAAATCTGACCCTGAAACCCCGCAAGTTTATTCTTAAAGTACAATACACAAGACACAAAGATCTGACCTAAAGTACTCACGTAAAATACGTCTGTTTCTGTTAACAAACAAGCTTGTAACTTGCATCCGAAAACATCATAAAGTACCTACATTTTACAACTATAAGAAAAAAAAGCTGTTGTCTCAAATGAAGCGATTGTTTCGTAACATATCATTTAAAATATACCAAAATGTTCAATTCGAGTTTGTTGCACCAACCCGGAGGGACCTTCGGTGAGGCAAAAAGAAGAAATAAAAAAGTTCAAAGAAATATAAAAAGAAAAAGAAATGAAAAAACATACCACCGCACATATCGTGTGATCGAGTTTATCTGATGGTATTTACTAACAATATAAAATTTATGACTGTTTGACCCCACTTTGTCGATTTCAAATGTTTACAGCAAGATCGTTTTTAATGAACACTTTTTACAGATTTTGTAAATAAAATGAAAAAAAGCGAAAATTTATGTTAGAGTTGTTTACAACTTAATTTTGACAGTTCCGAATCGATTCGAGTGCTATTACGATTTCATAAAAAAATTCAAATGAGCTGTTGAACAAATCGAAAAGATACTGAAACTGGCTTGGAACCGTGTGTTGAGACCAAACGGCATAACGGAAAAGGGCAGTTTTTGACATGGATTGCAACCCGTCCAGACACACTAGCTCAACATTGACACCGCACCCCGATCTGCTGGAAAGAGCGAAAAAAAAGTGCGTCAATCTGGCCGCATCTAGGAACGTTTCCTCAATCATCCCATCTGGATGAAATATTTGTTTTGCAGAGTTAGAGTTTCATAAATTATATTGCCACTTAGAAAAGAAATTTTTCTTATTCCATAAGATTTTTGGGTAGACCAGTGCCCAAAAGAGCAGTTAAATCCCAAATTTGTAACATTGACATTGATTGTCGAACGAATATTTCCTGAACTCTTTGTCTTCTATGCATCGATTTATTCACCACACTGAGTGCGGAATGCACGTCATAGTGTGAAAAGTACCTCACTACTAATATAAGTACTTTTGATTGAACAATTTCTGACCAACTATGATTTTTAAAAATACGGTTTTATGTTGATTCCAACGTGGCCATTTTTGAAAATAGTACCAAATTTCATTTCATGACTATAACGGCTGCGATGCGAATCGCATCGGGTAAGATTTGTATGAAAATACAACTTGACGAACTTTTTTTTTTATAAAGTTGAATGTTCATATAAACCTTATCTGATGCGATTTGCATCGCACACGATTTCATCATCGTTTAAAGGTGTCATTATATTTAGCGCGATGCGAATCGCATCGCGTAATGTTTGTGTGATAGCTCACCTTGACAAAAAAAATTTTTGTTCTGTCAAGTTGAGCTTTCACACGAGCCTTACGCGATGCGATTCGCATCGCGCTCAATATAATGACCCCTTAAAGGAGTAGTTATATTAGCGTGCGATGCGAATAAGTCGCGCAAGGTTTGTTTGAAAGCAAAAATTTTAGTTTTTTTTTCAAGTGGAGCTTTCAAACAAATCTTACGCGATTTATTCGCATCGCCCTCTAATATACCTAACTCCTTAAATTTATTTTTATTATTAAACGGTGATATTCCAAGTGAATTTTTTGTATTATTTATATCCTTACGTGTATGAATGAACGATCTATTGTCTAGTCTATGCTTACAGAGTAGTATATTTGCAGCTCGAATGTATAAACTCTCGAGCAGCTTCTGACAGCTCAACACAGTCCTACCATATGAAGATATTATACTATTATTACATCACTACAAAAGAAGCCTCCTAAGAGGAGTAAATTCAGAGGTAAGTTCCCTAATTATCTCACTCATGCGATAAAATATATTACAAAATTGTCTCGTCTACGTAGGTTTGTAATATTCGTTGTTGTGATGTAATGATTCAGTTACTTAGTCCGTCGTAATGAAGTACAGTTTATTAAAAGACCGATATATAACATCTTCCGGCACTATTATGGAATCAAAAATCTAAAGATCTAGCGGCATTATTTTTTTACTCAAAAAAACAGTTCGTTTTTAACGAAATTCTAAATTTAGCAAACTAGACAAAATGAAGAACTGACGCACTTCAATCACCAAATTTAATGACCAAAATTTATTGATTTCAAAACCAATGCGAAGCAGTTAAGTCACGGTTTTTTATTTCAGTTTTTAAACATGATTGATTATTTACATCAAAAAATTTACATCCTCATTCTGACCTTTGCGAAGTTTCCTATAACTCAAAATACGCTTTATATGAAACACTGATCAACCATTAACTGGAAAGGTCAGAATGTGTTGTAACTTGCTGAAAACTTTAAATATATTCAATAAATACACATCAACGGACTTGTTTATTGAAAATAAAAATAATATTTTCAATAGGCCGTTTTGATTTTCAGTCTTAATTAATATTGATGAAGTGTCGACATTCACGCTTATGGGTCGACAATACTGACCTAGTTTTAGCACTGGGAACATTATTTATTTAGTTTAAAATGAAATTGACAAATATTTGTCCAATTTATTGTCTTCTGATTGATATTAATGAAAAATTCGCTAAAAGAAATAATCAAGAATTTAGCGAACAGAATATTCCAATCGATCAGTAGAATGAGGATTATAGTAGAGATTCCGACATTCCCCCCTGGGGTAGATATGTCGTGTGATCAAGAGAAAAGCAAGAATAAATTAAGTTAACTGGAAGGAACAGAAATCAATTGTAATCGAGTTATTCCCATAGATAGCCACATGGGAGTTTAGTGCGCCGTCGGATTATGTCAAAATATACGAAATATACTTGACATTTTATGAGTTTCTGGTAGACCCAGAACTTGAGTAACGGAGAAAAAAGCCGATCTATCATCCTGGGCGTTAAGAACATACGCTGATGGGTTAATCCTATTACTTTTCGAATACATCGCAAATACTTACATCAAGTCCGGTCTGAAATGATGTACCATTGCACAAAAAGCCAGACCATCTCGCCAAGATGTTGTCATATTGTCAATCTTAACACCTGGATAACCTTCAATCATACGGCGACACCATAATTCTAATGCTTTTGTTCCACGACGTTCGCCCATTGTTTTTAAGATTTTTTTACTTAATTTGAAATCGAACTGTGGCGTTTCAATCTGAAAAAGGAAATAAAGAAAATTGGCTTATTTTATACTTGACTTAGTAAGATGATGGATAACTTATATGTATACAAAGTGTGTGGTTATATTGAAGAATAAGAAAAATTTATAATTGAGCTATTATGTGAAGAAAATATGCAAAATTAAATTAAGTTTTTATCTTCTGTTATTACTTTGTACATCTGCTTCTTGCAATATTGCTTTTACAGCATCAGTTGATTTTTATTTTGTTTCAGTTTCCATTTTCCATACAATCGAAATAATAGATTGATTGATTTCCTGACTTCCCTAAAAATTTATTTCTACATTGTGTAATGGCAATAAATAATTTCATTGGACAGTAACAATAAAAGTTCGTAAGTTAGTATTGTGTTCTAAGAACTTTTACTTTTACAAATCAACGCATTCAGTGCGACTTTGGCTTCTGTCAAAGTATAGCGAATTTCGTTATGAAACTTTTGATTGATATAATTTTCACAAGTCTTATCACGAAATTCTCTATACTTTAACAGAAGCTGATGCCGCACTTGATGCGCCAACCTTGCTGATACAGTTTGTGGATATTTATTCGTAGACTAATTTATAAACTTACACACCAGCATTATCTCGACGGCAATCAACACACCGACATTAATTATTTCAACAAATTGCCAATTATTCAGTCATTAATTTTACAATTTTTTAAGACGATCTGTGAAAGAGAAAATAAGGTAAAGCACCACAAGCTCAAAAACTTAAACCATCATTAACCATTACTGCACGCCTAATTAAAATTTTCATCTCAAAGCAAATTAAAACGTTCACTCACTGAGCATTTTACAAAGATTTGATATATACCGACCGAGCTGTTATTATTACATAAATCAAATTATAATAATAATTCGACCATGAAGTCTTAGACGGAATACAGACAGAAGGCAATAAGATACTTGGTTACAACTCGGGTAAACTTGTAATATGAACTCATAAGGTATTGATGTCGAATCATTTTGTTTTCTAACTGTGAATTACAAAATTTAAAAAAAAAAAACAGATATACCGACTCAAGTAATGTGTTTAATTAGATGTAATGCGATCGATCGATTGTTGCATATTCTATCATTTTCTTCGTTTTTTTTTTTTTTTTATTTATTTCGTTAACGATCATGTGGCGCCCGATAATGAAGTCATTTTTTTGATGAACATCATTTGTAATGCCTCGAAAATGCTTGCGTGCCAGAGATGAGATATCATTAATTTTAAAGGCAACCCGAGGAGTAAATTTTTAGTTAATTTAAATCCAAAATCAATATCATTTTGCAGTGATGAGTAATTTTGTAAAGTAAGCAACTTTTTCGATTGTTTAATTTATCTACCAGTGCCGTAGATGCAGACAGGTTGAGTCTACCTTTACAAGCATTCATGTTAAGAGTTACCATTCACACGTTTAAAACTTTTCGCGCCATTTACGATTTGTGGACGATACAACTAGTCTTGCCACTGCAAAAACCGTAGAACAATCAACCAGCAGACTACAAAGATCCTGTGACAAAATCAACGAATGGACAGAGAAATGGCGAATTAAATTGAATGAACTCAAGGCAGTCCACGTCAACTTCACCAAAAAACACATTACCAATCCACCAAAGCTCTACATGAATGGCAAGGACATCCCACATTTAGATGCTGCAAAATATTTGGGTATGAAATGAACATGGACGCCAAAGCCAAATGGGCTAAACATGTAAAAATCAAACACTCAGAACTAAAAATAAGATTCAGACAAATATACTGGTTACTGGGACGAAACTCAAAAACGTCAACCTACAAGCTACTTACTTACTTACAACCAAATCTATGGGCAAAGAGTCACATCAACAAAATTCAACAATTCCAGAACAATGTACTGAGATGCGCAGACAACGCACCATGGTACGTCCGCAACAGTGACATACATAAAGACCTTGGAATTCCAACAGTCCAGGAAGTAATACAGCAAATGGCCATCAAACACAACACAAAATTGGCCAACCATATAAACACTGAAGCACTAAAACTTCTAGATGTCAACAACCTAACAAGACGATTGAAGGGTACAAAACCTTCGGACTTCCTTAATGACGCGAGCTCCACCCTAGCTCAATGAATTAAGTTTGTCAAAAACATCCATGCAAAAGTTATTAGTCTCAAACGAATACTAATAAATTGTAACTAAAACATACACTTATAATGTAAAAAATTACTGGTTGACCAGAAATGACCAGTTTTTATAAAGCTTAAAGAAAAAAAAAAATTTACGATTTACATTATTAAATCTTAGGGACCATTCAAAAAGTATGCAACTTCTTTCCTCGAATCATAGAACCCCTCGCCACTTGCTCGCAAACATTCATGAAATTTTCTTTCGAAAATGTGTGGAGCGCACGCTTTTGTAACCTTACGCTACACGACCCTAAACGATATTTGGTGGTTCAGTCTAGGTCGATTCGAAGATCCGCTCTAATACAAAAAAATTTTTTTTTTTGGGTAAAAAAATTTTTTTATATTTTTTTCCAAACTTCGAGCTTTTTTATGGATATGGAGAGGGTTTTCGCCGTTGCTTCGGATGGGTTTTTCCATATTGCCCTTAAGAGTTAAGGCAACATTTACGAGTGTATGGCATGTATATTTACTTAGATACGTTCAAGTCTTTTTGCAACATCTTTTCTGTTTGCCATATCTATTCTGATGCGTACGGGTTCTTTGCATATATGTTTTTAATTGCGGTAGATATGGTTTTTAATGAGAGGGTTCTTAGCAATATAGCAGTGCGGGAACAGTGTGAGCCGTGCCAATCACATTAGCAACGACGACATTAGGGAAAATTTTAGGGTGGAAGAGGGGAAGTGGGAGTGGAAGAGGAGGCAAGGGCTAGTCGTCTGCACTGTTTCGGGTACGTTCAAAGAATTGTTAATGACAGGCTTCCCAAAAGGGTCTCTGATGTTACGTCCAAGGGTAGACCAAGGAGAAGGTTTATAGATTCAATTAAGTCGGATTTAGAAGTTAGTGGACTTCCACTGAGCGAACAAACCATCTCCTTGGCGGCGGTAGAAGGACATGGAGAACAATAGTTCACCATCCTAGGGTTGCGGCTTGAAGACCTCACGCTGAAAGGTCTAATGGTCTATTGATGTTGCGTTAGATAATTAGCAAAGATAATTCAGCAAAGCTCACCCAATCTTTCAAGAAACTTTGCTAAACGTAAGGAATTGCTTTTTATTTGGCGTTGGTAGTTTTTAGAATTGTAATGCATTACCTTCACTGTCTGGCTTGGACAAAAGAGCTTGATACAAGAATAACTCATTTGAAGTTAATGCATTACGTCATATTCATGTGCACACGATGTGCATACATGTCGTGAACAGTCTCGAGTTGTCCGATTTAGATTTTGAAAGTGGCTCAGTTTGATAAACAGATATGGATGATCCAAATTGAAAGTATTGATTCGAAGTGTATTCTTTTCAGGGAAAAAATTCTTGAAATAAATCTTCCCGTCAATAAAAATACCCGATACAATTAATTGTTAGAAAAAATCACCTATAATAATATGACAAGTAATCTACTCATTCAATCTCTTAGCGTTCAAATCTGTTGTCTTCTCATTAGATATTAACTCAACTTCATAACATAACATAAAATACATTGCCTACCGGTCTACTTATTCCCCTGAAGTAATCTACAAAATGATCGTTCTTCAAATAAAATTTTCAACTCACAAGCTTCTCTTATACTTCATTCGTGTGATGTGAAAACCAACCTTAAAATCGTTCAATGTAATATCTCATTTTTATTACCTATGACTTCCCTCGAGTATATTTTCAAACCACAGATCACATAATATAGTCATAAACCGCATCACATCCGTTATCTTAAAGACATCTGAGTTGTTCGAAACAAAATCTTAGACATTGCATCCCACCATTATTTACGAATTATAAGCAATTGAAATAAAATCTTAAAACAGTACAAATCTCAGTACTGATGAATGTTTTCATAATAATTTCAACAAACAATATAACATTTGTAGTGTGGTAAAATGTCTTGATCTTTTTTTTTGCCTTACATTTTACCACTTGCGTGTTAAAGACAATATATTTTTTATTGTTACGCTTCATGCTGCGGCGGCGGTTTTGCGTTCAACGGTCAATGTCAATAAAAATATTACACTACACATATTGAAAAATCACTCTGCAGAGCCAATGTAAGAAGATAAATACAAATTTATAAAGATAACTTGTATGGTTTCAATAAAAAAAAATTGTATTAGCGCCTTTAACAACATCATTCTGTTTAGAGCGAATGATATTCCATTCAATTGAATCAATGACTTATCGCTCATAACACTATAAAATTAATAATAGAAAATTGTCGAGCAAGTTCGCACTAGCAAAGATGTACCAATCATATCGAATAACAATCAAGAATATCTGATTCAACAAAAAACAAATTTGATTCAAACTATCTTTCGTCGTGTCTTATCTTTCACCTCTTAGTAATATTCATTTTCCTTTTATTCTGTTTTATCGACAACGTAAAAAAAACGTATATTGTGCACCATGGTGGTCCATCGGCGAAAGGGTATACAAATTCATACACATAACCGACACGCAGATGCGATCAAGGCAAATTATGTAAAATACAGAATGAAGTAAGCATATAAAACATCCATGGTTAGTAATACTATTTAGCGCAATACGTATACCACATAGCCACCAGCGCCAAAGATGAAGATGAAAGATGAAAGACGAGTACAATAAATTCTCGAGTTTCGTAAACAAAAAAAAAGTATAAGCAATTGATGAAAAACCTAATGCGTCAGTATCGCTGGGAATGTTTTAAATGTATCTAAATCAGGAAAAAGATTCATTACTCACTGACGTTATCCCAAGTATTCAACCGGTCACTGGTAACGCAAAGAGAGAATGTTACATGGAGCATCTGTCAAAGTTTGTTTTTTGTGGAGCTGGTGAATACTTATCTTTAGCCTTAATACTCAATTATGCTAAGATTCATCATTCCATGAAATCATGGGTTTGGATTATGAATAATTTCCGATAATTCAAAATATCAATGCACTTGTGTAACAGAGATGACAGCCGATCTATTTTTTAAGTCGGTTAAACCCTCGGCTTCGGTAGAAGATGACGTTGTGGAGACTTGGTGTGTTCATCAAACCATTAGAATTAGAAGAATCTTTTTTTGAAGGTGTTAGCGATTTGCTGCATACAAAATTATAAGTTATAGCTCGGCTAAGGCTTTGGCCTTTAACAAAATAGCAAAAAACGGCCTCAGCCGAGCAATAACTTTTTATTTTGTATGCAGCCGATTCCTCTAATGGTTTTCTGAACACACCAAGTCTCAACAACGTCATCTTGACCCCAAGCCGAGGGTTTAGCCGACTTAAAAAAAATCGGCTGTCATCTCTGTTGTGTAGCGGCCTTTCCTCACTCAAATATATACAATAGAGTGTTAACGCAGAGCGTTTCTTGATCAGTTAATTCTTCTATCTGGGGGTCACGCGTCAAAATGACAGAAATCACATACAAGTTTAAACTGAACCCAACTCTCAATTCTCTTTTTCATTCATAATTTTTTGACAGCTGACCCCAAGATAAGTTAAATAATATAACTGGTTTTTACTCTATGTTAACACTCTGTAGAAGGCTGGTAGATGGCGTTGTCGTATCGTACATCAAAGAGACCCGTTACGCCCGTTACAAACGTTTATGAGTTACAGAAAAACGCGCGGCTTTTTTGAAAACTTCGTGAAAAACTTAATAAATAAAAGATATGTATTTACAGATTATAAACTTATTGGACGCTTGAATTGGTTGCGGTACTAGTTCACAAATTCATTACGTGTCAGCTATTCATAACAGAATATAGCGCTGGCGCATGGTAGGTTTTGGATAATCCAGTAGTCTCTTCTTCTTCTATCTAAGTGGTGTTACCACCAGCAGATCACTAGCAAACCTTTATTTGGTGGCGCCAAACACGTAACTAAAATCTCACTCATCCCAAAGTAGCCAAAGTGTAAAAATATGAAAAAATACGAATATTACAATATTTATCTCCACAATTCAAAAATTAAACCAATGTCAGTCGAAATTTAGATTGCGCAAACGTTATCACCCATGATATTTGCGTGTTTCTTTTCGGAGCATATCGCTTAGTGTATTAAATGCATTGTGTCTGAAAATGCGTTTTGTGAAGTAGGTAGGAAAAAAAATCAAATTTCAGTGAGGCGGCTGAATTGAGAAGTTTTTTTTTTCTTATTATTTGTTGCTGTTCTTTAGGCACCTATTATTTGTGATTTACAATGCGGTGTTGTTAATTTTTCAAAGATTGATGAGATGAGAAGAAACGAAAAATTGAAGATTTCTTTTTGTTTTTACATTTAGCTGGCGGGTTTGGTCGGGCTGATCAGACCGCAAAGTTAATAGCATAGCGCATTGTTAAAAGCTTGTTTTATTTATGAAACTGAACTGTTAAGTTGAAGAGTAAAAATTTGCGAAAACCAAATATACATTTTTTTTGTAATTTCATCTGGAGCATCAGCATGATTAAGATTTGTGTGTGGGGTCGGACCAATTTCGGCGAATGCTTTTTTGTTTACATAGATTAGTTGCTGTAGAGTTAGTTGCTGAGGTTTTTTCGTAAAATGATTGTTTGTGGCATTAAAATTTAGAGTGAATTGTTTGGGAAAAATAAATATATGTTTGTGCTTCGAGAGTGCCTTTGTCGTATGTTTTCTTCTTTCGTAGGAGCGAAAGCATATGTAGGAAAGTAGTAATTCTCCCTACCTCTACAAAGTAAAACTGCCTCTCAAAGATCTCTACTAAGGGATATAATTCCAATATAAACTACGAAAAATTCTGTTCTAATTACGTGAAATTACTTCTTCAGTTCATTTGACTCGTCTGCAAACGTAATTGTACTCTTTATACTACCACAGTAACCGTGCAAGGTTTTGAATATAACTCGAAGGCGGATTCTGAACATAGATGAGCTAAAAGTCATTCCGAAGGAATATTTTGTGCAATTTACAATCACTTTGTATAAATTTTTCCAGTAGCTTTATCGTAAGGTTGTTTGGTTGTTCCAAGTGTTCATTGACTTAGTCGATGTATTGGAAAACCGATCCAAACAACATGGAAATATTTCGGTGTTTCTATGTTAGAAGCGGACGCACACGCATAAAAGTGTTTTCCCAAGCTCGAGTTTCTGAAATTTAACGGATTGAATCCGCTTTGCCAAGGACCTGGCCGCAGCTGGAAATAGTATGTATCCTTGGTATCTAGGATACCGGGCAGTTTGGGGGCCGAAAAACCGGATACTGGGAAATCCACTCGGGAAATATGCTCAAGCGAATCTCGAGCGGTTCACGTTTCGGGAAATATGCTCGAGCAAAGCTCGAACGGTTTACGTTATGGCAAATCGCTTTAAGACGGGAAATGACTAAGAAATGGGAAATCGCTTCAAAGTGGGAAATGGAAATTACTGAAAACGGGAAATATATAAAAAATGGGAAATGGCTGAAAAATGGAAAGTGAGTAAACAACTTAGTTGAAAAAAATTATGAAAAATTTCGCTAGCTCCGCTTGTGCCTTTTATAAACTCTTAAAATATTTGATTGAGATTTTAATGACTTCGTTCAAAAAAATCTCGCTCGCGATTTGTAAAATTTTGATTGACATGTCAACGATTTCGGAAAAAATTATTAAAAAAAAAATCTCGCTCACTCCGCTTGCGATTCATAAATTTTTCTTTGTAAAATATTGATTGATATGTCAACGGTTTCGTCAAAAAGTACGAAAAAAAATCTCGCTCGCTCCACTCACAACATTTCAACATTTTGGTCACCGGGAAATCGCATTTTGGTCACCGGGAAATCGCATTTTGGAAATCTCGATTCCTCAGTGGGAAATTTTATCGATTTTAGGCGGATACCAAGAAAAATGGGAAATCGGATTTGGATACCGGGAAAAAAACATTATTTCCAGCCGCGGACCTGGCAAGTGTTTGCGTGTTCGTTCAATGATTTTGAATTGATTGAATTTCATTCTTCTTATGATTATGACACATGTACTGCACAGGAACGACATTAAAGAGATATTAAAAAAAATCGCTGTAGACGTGCATGTATTTGTACCCTTGGGTCTATGCGATAATGTGAAAGAGATAAAAATATTCTATTTTATCATGTAAGCGAGACACAAAGGAGTTGAACATAAAAAGAACTTTTATCTTAGATAATGTTTCTTTTTATCTCAATACTTATGTTCTCAATGGTTTGACATAAAGAATCGCAAGTGTTTTTCAAATGGACAGTTTTTATTTTTATATTGTTCGTAATCCCATACATTGAAAAAAAAACATTTGCAAAGAATGAAAGTATAAATATTTAATTTTATCAGATCAACTCCTATGCGTCGTTTTAACCGAATTTCGACTTATTACCTGCGAAAAGTACGACAAACAGTTCCTTTGGTTCAGCAGTAATTTTTTTCCTCAGTGTGGGGGTTTCGATTCGAAGCAAAGTTTAAAAGCAACACCCAATAGAAAAATTGGTTTAACGTTTTGTTGATGTCTTTAAATTATGATGAAAAAAACTGACTTTCTAAGTAAAGTAATTGACTGATACAATTATTTTTAAGTGATCTCTTCATCTATCTGATCAATCATGCCTTCTACAACACTCTTTTTTTAGCTACTTCATTTATTAACGTAAACGAAATTATACTTTCCACATTTAATTTTAATAATCTGTCATGTCGAACATGCTAATTTCATGCTCGAATAAGTAATACGAAAAAAATATTTTAATAAACAAATCGTTGTCGAAAATAAAGCAAAAATTGATGCAGTTCATTGCACCAAATAAAAGATACAAATTCATTTTAGCAGCAAGTTAAACATTAATTAGAGAAATTTCATTTTCTACACATACGCGATATGCGTACATAATTAATGGATGAAATAATTAAGAAAATTGGAAGTAATTAGCGTTTGTTGATAACGCAGTTTAATGTCAATGGAGCGGACGTTTTATATTTGAAGCTGCAAGAACGAACAACACATCCACGTATGTAGTTTTATGGTCATCTTGAAACTATTAATGTCTAACCTATGCATTAATTATGCTATTCCTTTAAAAATTTAATGATTATGATCGACTGTCATCATCATTATCATTTTTATATTCGTTTGAGGAACATCGCGTTGTTGGAGAAAGTAGTTTTATGACAATAATTAAAACACCTCTAAAACATATCATTTCTTGTGTTTAATTATTAGGCTCTTTTCATTTATTTCTGTGATTATGTTTTTACTGTTAATTGCATGTTGTTTTAATGAACCTTTTTTATTTCTTAGTTTTTTTAAGATTGGATTTTGGATTTTACATCCATTTCCTTAAACTCTTAAATTCGACAATTTATCTTTAATATCTTATTTTATCTTTTTTATCAATTCATTCGTTCATTATTCTACTTTAATATTCATAGTTTAAGGTTACAACGTTACTTTTGGTTTCTTTCCTTCTATTTTTTTCTTAATTCATGTATATTTAATTTGGTTGAGGCCCTTTGAATATGAACAACAAAAAATTATCGTTTATTAAAACTTTAATGGGAAGATTTTTGTTCATATGAGCTCATTTACATATTTATTGACATTTTTCATTTGTTTTTATTTATTTACTTTCACATAATTCAGCTGAAAAACAGCCTTAATACTCACGAGACAAATAATTTAAATATTGTCATAAATTTGTATTTTTTTTTATTCTTATTTTAATTTTTAATAAATGCTTGCCCTTTAGAAATTCTTTGAAGTTTAAATGAGAAGAAAATTCCCACAAAAAATGGTTTTTAAATCGTTAGTTTTAAGTTGAAAATAACGAGGAGCGACCTAGGTCTATGTGACAAAATGTCACATTGTCACAGCGTTTTTTGTTTATTGACGAGGAAAACACTATGGTGGCGTCGTTGTTAAACAAATAACAGAGAGCCAACGCTTCTTCCCTGCGGAACTCCAGATGTCACATGAAATGTATCCTTATGAGATTATTGTTACTAAGTGACGACACTTAGTAAATGCGGACAATTTCAACGGCACACTATGCTACTTTTTTATAATTCTAAATGTAGTGCTTTGATTGCCAACAACGCCTGGTATAATTTTTAAGTGTATTTTATAAATTTAATTTGTTGCGTCACATACGAAGTTGATGGAATACGAACAAAAAAGTGTACAAAAAAATTTGCACAAAGCTATAAAAGTTTCAACAGTCCCTCATTTGACTCCAGTAAAATTGGTCAAACTTCAGAATTTGATCTTCGGAAAGTGACTTTTTTCTAAACTTGCTTCTTTTAGCACTTCAATAAATAAAAAAAGGAGCAAAAATTTGAAAATTGACAGCAAAAAAAAATTTGGCTATACTTGATTCAAACAAAATATTTCCCAACTTGTTCTTTCGGAGGTTTTGTCTATTTTCGTGATTTGTTGAAATTTTTGCTCTGGGGAACTGCCAGGGCGGCTTCGAATTCACTTATTTCTACATACACCTTTTGTAACACCATAATATACATCGATGCTTCATTGAATTCCAGAAAAAATCTTGGACGTGCGCTTCCCCTAGAAAAGTGATCTAGACACGGTACTGGCTTTCACCGTAAACCAATTACATAATAAGTATAGACTGGGTTGAAGCAAAAATGAAAATACGTTATTTGAGTAGCACATAGCACACCACCAACACATACACAATTCACTCTGATTTGCTCTTGAAATTTACCGACATTATCGAATATTTTGCATTCTATATTTGCTTCAATTTGTGTTAATTTTTTGTTAATTGTAATGTAATTTCCGTAAACTTATGTGCTTTATTCCGACGTCTCTGACGTTAATGCGAAAAAGGGCGTATTGTAGAATGACAAAAGTCGAAATGACAAATTTTGATGTAGTTTTGTTGTAAAATTGTATTCTATCGGGGCGGGTGGTCCAGTGATGAATGCGCTGGACTGCCATCTAGAAGACCCGGGTTCAAGCTCCGGAACAGAGAATTTTTCCCTGAGAAATTATAAACTGTACAACGTCCCTAAGTTCACCCAAGCTTCATAAATTGGGTAGTTTCGGTATTCGATGCCCGAAACGAAAAAACAAGGTACACGAATATGTGACGTCACTCACATATGGAGAGGAGAACACACATGTGTACTTTCGCCACGACTCGATCGACACCTGTAGAACAATAAGAGAAGCAATGTCAGCGTGAATCAGTCAAATACAATGGCGCATCGGTGTACGATTTTAGACCTCTCCAGCAATGGAACCTGTCACAACTAATCGACACAAGATGAAGCCTGCAATCGACGAATGTGATTGGCGAGAAAAGAATGTGAATCGAATGGCAGCCCAGTATGAATTTAAAATTCTTCTTCACGAAGTCTGCACTGGACGAAAAATGCCATTAAAACGTCGATTGCCGAATCAGTTGGCTAGGCCATCCTCCCGGCAAACTGCATGGAAATAAGAATGAACTGTGTAAAAGTGATTGAACATGTATTAACATAAGAATGGTATGTAATATCAGAATTATTGAAATGTAACCATACGCTAAATAAATAAATGTAAAATTGTTTCGGAAGTTTTGTAGATTTGTTGTGGAAGTGTTGTATTAGTTGTAAAGATGTTGTCTTTTTGCAGTTTAGTTGATCAATGATTTTGTATAAGTGATGTGTAAGTGTTGGTGGGCCATTCCGTTTAGACAAAATTTTGAGATATCATTGCTTCATATCGAATTACTTTGCAACTATTTGACGAATTTACTTGAAAACTCTCAATAGTCTCATAAAGGATGACTGAAGATATCTGACGATTAAATTAAATTAAAAACCATCTAACCTCGGAGAACAAAAATTTTTTCGAGCCGTTCTACTGTTTATAATTTTTCGTTTTCTGTAAACAGGAGAACGGCTCGAAAAAGTTTTTTTTGTCCGAGGCTAGATGGTTTTTGATTGAATTTAATCGTCAGATATCTTCAGTCATCCTTTATGAGACTACTGTGAAAGTTTCAAGTAAATTTGTCAAGTAAAGATATGAAGCGATGATACCTCAAAATTTGGTCTAAATGAAATGGCCCTGGTACAACTCGTATAACACACAACCCACTCAATTTTACAATTTTAACACTGAAAATTTTTACGCTAATCCAATTTTTCTCCCTGAGACAAACAGCTCAAGCCAATGACCCTCCAACATTAATCAACCAAAAAATTCTTTCTCACCAAATTTTTACCTTTTTATCGATTCAAGTTTTTTTCCGCCTGAGCCGTAAAGGGCATAGGTCTCCAGGATAATCGATTGATGACGTTCGATGACGTTAACTCGTCGATTCTGACTCATTTTGTATTTTGCGAGAAATATCAGAGAAAAGCATTGTTTTCCGGAAAACCAGCGAGGCGAAACGGAGTCTTTAGGTACGCTAGGATAATGAGACGGGACGAGTTTTTCCAGCTTTTGTGAAGTTATGAGAAAGAACTTTGTGGTTGGTTGAAGCTGAAGAGGGTTAAAATTGTAGTTGATTGTGTGTAGGTTATACGAGTTGTATTTTTGTGGTGTAGTATTGTGTTGGTGTTGCGTGACTGTGTGTGAGTTTAGGTGAATTGCGACCACACAACACTAACATCATTTCGACACACTTACAATATTTACCCAACACTTCTACATCACTCCAGACATCAATTACGCAAAAAAAACAACTTTGCAATTAAGACAACACTTCCACTACTTTACACCACTTCCACAAAATGGGTCGAGATGGACCGTTTTAGCTCCTTGTAATGTTATGAACTATTTCATTTTCTTGACAAATACCATAAAACAAAAGTCCTTAGAATTTGGATCGACAAAAAAATTGATTTCGAACTCCTTTACAATTCAGATAAATGAACAAATGAAGAAACGACAATGTTCAGAATAAAACTTCATTTTCCGTTAACTCGTAGATCAATCATGAAAAAATCATTTCATTAGAGTTAACTTTGTTTAGCAAATACAGTAAATTGCAAGAAATCGCACATACTTTTGGTGCATAAGTACCACTTCTTTACACGTTTTCATTAAGTGGCAGAAAATATTTTATGCGCTAAAAGCCTCTGCCTTGTTGGTTTTGGGTGTTAGCAAGGTTTGGTGTGTGTAACCATGAATAAATCTTTATGACAAATATTATAATATTCAGACAAGTAATAATAATCGGCTGAAAAAAATTATGATTGGATTAAAATCACAAATAATGACATTAGGTGCAGTTCTGAATGCAACTAAAGTTTTATTAAGACGTACCTACATTTTCACAAGTAATTCTGAGTCATACACCAAGCCAACCGAATAAAAATGTTGAGTAAATTTTTGAGACAAGGAATCTAGAACGTACATCAAATGATTATTCACAACTCATTCCGAAAGTACGTATAACTTAATCTAAATTACGTTATGATGGTGCAGATGGTTTGAACGTTGCAATTAAATTCTTAATTATAGCTGAAAGCGAACTGAGAGTCTCATCTTAATGAGTCACAGTCATTTTGTCGACTCAAACTATATACATCTGATTACGTTCGTAATGTAAATAGAAGATTAACCTGTTCGTATGCGTAAATATTTTTCTGCATAAAATTCACGTTTATCATAAATGAATTACATGTTGAGTTAATGCTATTATATCCACCAGTGATTCTAATGAACAACATGCGCATTGTAAAACATTTCAAGCTCTCAAAATATCAGTGCTGCAATGTTTCACATAAACGAATTGGAGCTGTCTTCCATCTATTAGTTCAGCTTTTGAAAAAGTGCAAAGAAATCTGTGCGCTGTAACTGTAATAAAGAATTAACAAAAGCTTACTTAGATAAAAAGGTAATAAACTCGTGCTGAAAGATCTTAGGTGCATGTAATCTGCTCTTTCTTCTCTTGAAATAGGGTAGTTTTTTTGGTGTGGTGATCGGATACATAGTTCATGTTTTTATTGGCTATCCCATCCGAAAGTTGTGCATTACATGTATGTTTTGTTTACTCCCTACGAAAACCGTTCATTACATGTAGGGACTTTTTTACCTCACTAGTGAGCACAAAAGTTTTACCTCACAGTGATGTAAAACTTTTGTTTTCAGTAGTTTTACCTAACTAGTGAGGTAAAACTTTTGTTTTCACTAGTGAGGTAAAAAGACCCTACATATAATGCATGGTTTTCGTAGGGGGCTACATGTGTAATGCTCAACTTTACGCAATAAACTACAGTGGGCTCTGCTACATATTTTATTACTTCGGACAAAATTTGGAGAACTCGCAAATTCACTCGTGTTACTTTGAGCAACACGCTTTGAAAACTGATATTTTGACTCGAACTAAAAAGCTCTAGACTCGTTAAGCTTGTTGCTCAAAGAAACACTCGTGAGTTTGGTTGTTATAACAAAATTGTTTCCTCATTTAATGAATTACTTTCGCAAGGTCCACTGTGACATACTATGAATTCAAATATCTAAATAATTTGGTTTTGTCGAGCAATACTCAATACAAAATTTGTGTATTTTATTTGTTGAGTACAATTTAAGATCGGTCTCAGTGTGTCCTCTAGGTTCAACATTATCGGTGTACAGAAATACACATATATGTAATCATGCGCATTGCTAGGTTTCCGTACTTGTGACAAAAACCACTAGTCTTTATTACATACAATTTGAAAATGTTTCTTTCTATTTCCATAGAAATTATGGTAGGATAAACCAAATTCAGGAAAATCTGGATACTTTACGGAAAAGATAGCAAAATGTAAAAATTAAAGGAAATGAGGAACCAACACAATTATTTCAGTAAATGATTTTTGGACCCGTACGAAGTACAAACTTCTGTACGTTTACTACAAACAACTTTATTGTAACATGGGTTAGATCGGGTAGATTGAGCTGGGAGGTGGGAGGATACGTTTATTATCGTCTAGGATGGAGGATAAGCAAAAAAAATGTCAAAAGAAAAATGTTCGTCTGTCCGATCACCCCAGACTTTTTTCCCCTGAAAGGTACATGCCTCCCATAATTGAAGTTCAAGGATGAGCAAAATCGGCAAAGCAGTTTCGAAGATATAGTCGCAGAAATGGAGGTCGGACGTAGATTTTCGAGCTTCGACGAAACTTTTTCGTAAATATCTCGGCAAGTAGCGCATGGAAATTGTTCATTTTGGTGTCAAATTAAAGCATTTGATCTCAGAAAAATAAGAAAAAAAATTTTGTGGTCAGTGGTCTGGGCACAGGGCCATATGCGAAAGCAGGTGGTTTCTCGTCTATATTCGCTTAACTATGCAATATGGAGATTTGCTGACAAAGGTAAAGTTGCAGAGAATAAAATTTGAGAGAAAACGTGTTTTAGGATTTTAAGGAAAAAGGACCTAATTGACCTAGAATTGGTCCTCTTTGTGATATGATGAAGGGGAGAACATTTGGGTCATCAAAATCAATGGTCTCAGACGTACTTCGACATCACCTTGGATAATTTTTATGGATCTTTGAATTATAAAAGAGCACAACACATTGGATTGTTTACTCATTTCTATATTTAGATACGTTCGAGTCTCTTTATAACATATATTCTGTTTGCCACATCTATTCTGATACGTACAGGTCTTTGGTTTTAGCATTTATTGGCTCGGAAATATTAACTCACAACACCATTTAAGTAAGTAAAAAAATCATTTCTTTTAAGAACGATAAAATAGATTACGAAATGAGTTGTGAATGCTATAACTAATTGCCGTAATTTCCTTTCGTAAAGCACGCATTCGATAACAGCCATGAGATGCATATCTTATCACCTTGTGTTCCCACGATAAATGAAAAAGAAAATACGATTTAATTTAATTTTTGTATTCCCTTTATCTACTCCAAAGTTCACTAACTTTTCGTATTGAATGACCGGCTCAAATCATGTCTTTAGAACTCACAAATTTACATCATAAATTTGAGAAGAGCATAGATCCAGGTAGATAAAGGCAAGACAAAATGTGAATAGAATTTGTAGTAGTTTCCGAACTGAATAATGAGCTCAATGCTGAAAAGTCTTAAACTTTACACAGAATAAATGAAAATCAAAAACCATGTTCTTTTTGAAAGAAGAATAAAATAAAATTCATGGCGCGCAACGCATCATGAATGAAACAATAATATAATGCAATGCTCAGCATAAATTCAATTATCCGTAATTATTCTGTCTTGAGTGTAGTTCATTGGTTTATCGTCACTGTAATCAAATCATATAAATGTAGATGATGTATAGTGCAATGGTTAACCAAGCTTTACGCAACAATACATGGGTTTAAGAATTAGTAACTATAAATGAAGAAAGAAAAAATTAGAACTTCCATTTCTCAATTGAAACTTCTCATCACCCAAAGAGTAATCACCTTTTGTCTTATGACTTTATATTCGAACTGAAGCGGAGTAATAAAGTTAATGATGTAGTTTATTACATCGTCGGGTTTGTTTTACTTATTATTTCATGTTTCAATGTTCGTTTATCACGATCAGTAGTTTTCTTGTTATATTCCTCTGTGGATTTATTAATATTTTTATTCGATTTTTAAACGGCCGTTTTACGACAGATTTGTAAAATGTGAGGAGAATAACTTTACATTCTGTTGAAAAATGACAGACTGTTAATGCCCCTAATACTAAGCTTTGTATTATACACACCCGAGTGTTAAAAAAGTAATATTGTAATAACAAAACAATTTTGTAACATTAACGCACGCTTTTCAGGAAAATTACTTAGTTACACAGTAGTAGTTTTTGATACAAGTTACCTACGTGAAGTTTAAGGCACTAGATGTGAGATTGCGGACAAGAGCCGAAGGCGAGTTCGGCAATACATCGTGTGCTCTAAACTACCAGCATACGTAACGTGTATTAACTAACGTTTCTTGCAATTCACCGACAAAAAACGAGCTTTTCCCTGCGTGTTTCTACTTGCAAAAATTTGTCGACATTTCAATTATTTTTTTCGCACTAGTGCTTAAAAACAGCTTTTTCGCACTAGTTGCGAACAAATTAATCGCAACAGTGCGTAAAAAAGGTTTCGTCGCACTAGTGCGACAGGTGACCTCATGTGACAACGAAATGCCGAACGAAAAAGCGAGTTTTTGTCGGTGAATTGCAAAAAAATAGAATGTTGGGCATTGTTTGTCTGCTACGAACTTCGAGTGTCAGAGAAGCGCTGAAATGTTTAATTTAATCACGAGTTGCATAAAATCTTTCTTAAAAAAAGGCGCCTAAAATTTTTGATTTAATATGGAACTCGCCTTCAGCTCATGATGGAACCCTTGCACTCACTAATAATAAAATCCCATTTGTATGCGTAACGAAAACGCTCCAATCAACTTGAACATCTGGGTTAAACAATGGAATTTCAGTCAAGTTCTCGTTTCATTCAATGCGGCGTTGCATGTCAAGTAACAAGTGTCAAAAAATAGGGACATGTAACTCCTACTTATTTGTATTGTAACATGTTACGTATGAGTAGTTCAATGCAGATGATATATTGTGAACATAACCTAACGTATTAACTTACTAAACACCAGAGAAGTCTTATTTGCCAACGCATTATATGATTTAGTGTTTAGTGTTCGAAGCATACTGTTGATTGTTGTTTTCATACTATGTGTTACTATGTGAATTATGAACTCAATGTAGCACAATGAAAAATATGGCTATATGGTTCCGTTTACTGGCAATATTGGAACGTAACTATTTCAATTATCACCTAAATGTTTGATGATTTTTCAATTAATTTTAAAGTGGATCTTTTATACTTTGCAAACAATGATTTTTCAAAACTTAAAAGTTATTACATAATTTTATTGGAATAGCGAAAACTATAATAGCCTAAGAACTCAAATTTATAATCAATGAACTGCACGATTATTTCACCCGTCGTCACATAACCATTTCAGTCAAAGTGAATGACTGAGTTGTTTTTATTTTCTTATTTACGTTTCTCAATGAATTGTAAATCCGTCGCGTATTACTCTAAGCGACTTTTAAAAGTAATATTACTGTTATGCATAGCATAGTAGCAAAAAGTGGCTTTCATAATGCGACTATTATTCTTTAGAAAAAAAAAACTTGAAATGGTTAAATCAATGAAAACTTTGCTGTACACATGGGAGTTTGATTGTGGATTAATATTTTTAATTTTTATATTAGTTATGTGATGACAAGTCTAAAATGATTGTAAGAATACGATACTGTTGACCTACTTCTGAATCAGCAATCACGTTACTTTCTTAGGGATCGTTCGTGTGAGTTTTTTTTTGTTGTATGTTTTGAAGAGAAAACGCTAAAAAAAAACTGGCTTCAGGTATTGCCATTGCCCAGAGCCGTAGCTAGACCTAAAGTTATGGGGGATCGCGCGGCATCTATCTTGAAATATTCATGAAATTTGATTGTCCTTTCGATACGAATAAATTCTTCGTATTCTTCTATTTTACCCGCCCTATCCTATGGTCTAATAATTAGTTATTTGTGTACCTCTTTTGGACGGATGATTTAAGGCAATTTCGTGTGAGCAGACTGAGGCTACATGCTACATGATGCAGGCGAAGCTCGAGCGCTGTATAGCTATAGAAATTCTTCGGAAAAGGAAATCTTTAGCACGTCGATCGCCACTACTTTCATTTAGCTTTGATCCAATTTTGTTTCCAAAATCTAAGGCCTCTGCCGACGATTTCACCATCGCTTCAACTGAGAATGCGTTCAAAATAAAAAATTATTTTTTAATCTTCAGTCCTAGGACCGACCTCGGGCCCTTAAAGGGTAAACTATAAGTAGGGAATTAGCAGCTTTTCCAACGCACCTTACGAAATCAGCACTGGAAACGTCGATTCGTTTTCTCGATGGGCTAAAGATTCTCCGGCTGGCGCCCTCTAACCATTAGCCCACCTCGACAACGAGACCTCGATTTCCAGTACTGATGTACTATAAGATCACGTCGCAAGAAGGTAAGCTGCTAAATTTACGATGTTTGAACTTATTGACTTTCAACTTAGATGAGCTAATGACTGAATAGATAAAACAGAATTAAAAATTATGGAGTGCGAAAATTTAAAGTTCCTGGAAAAAACATCGCATTCCGAATTAGTATGTGATGTTCTTTCAAAGAATTGTAGGCCGTCTAACTCAGCCAAGCTGTATTCTTATTTATCTATTATTTGTTATTGCTAGACTTATGGAAATATATTTTTGCATCAAATAGAATTTTGTACTTCTGCGCAGGTTTTTGCAGTGTTAAAAAGCTGCGCAGAAGTACAAAATTCTATTAATGCAAAAATATATTTCCGTAAGTGTATGAAAAAACTTCAACAAATCATACATAGAAAATGCACTAGTGCGAAAAAAATATCTCAGCACGATATACTAAAGCAGTTTTCGTAAGTAAATTACAACAAAATTGATTGAACAAAAAATTCCAGCTTACAATCGGTGTAAATAGTTTTTTTTGCAAAAATAATTCCATACAAATCGGATTTTTTAGTGTACACACAACAGTAATCCGTAACACAATCAAATGTTTTTTTAAAGAAAATAAGTCAGCAACTGATCGATAGATCGTTATTAATAAATTGTATAAAAAAGAGATTACGATCATATCTGGGTGTAATAATATTTTGAATAAATTAAATTTCTGATTATTGTTATTATATTATTATGAAATGGTTTATTGTTTCTGGTCTTTAACCTTCTCCAGTGTAATCGATACGCACGCATCTTCTTTTTTGTATAATTTAATAGACTGCTGCACCTTTTGATCACAATTTGTTGTTATTTATAGGATGTGGTAAATGTTGTGGTTCAATGAATTTAAATTTAAAATTAAATTTATTAAGTTGCGTACGTAAAATGTATCGATGTATTTTATTAGTAATAATTTAAGTTTAATGCTCCAAGCGTTTAAATAAGAATTTGATCAAGTTATTTCTTGTTACACCGATCTAAACTTTATACAATAAACTAGAAAAATTTTTAAATAAGCTCTTCCCTTATTCTTCAATCTAAAATAAATGAAGCAATTACGTTGATTCGGTATTTCTTATATTACAAATAAATTGTCTTCGTAATATGAAAGTCTTATCAAAAATTGAAAATTCGTGACGCAATTATTGTACTACAGTTTTGTGGTTATTCAAAACTACAAGATCAAAAAACTCTAAAGGTTCAATAGATAATAACAGCATTTTCGAGGTCGTTTACCACAATAAATTACGATAGTGCCATTAATAAAATGTAAAAATTGAATAATCATAACATGTGAATAATACCTGTCGTCAAGATCTCATTTTAATAACGTCAACGTTTTTCTCTTCTCTTTACCATGCTTTATTTAAATAAACAACCTGAAATTAAAACCTCAACTCAATATTCAATAACAAATCATGGGAGCGAGATGGTAATGCGTCAGTGACGCAAGTTTTGGGCAATGAGCAATTAAAAATCAGTAAATATTTAACCTATCCGTTGCACCCTCTTGACTTGGGCACCGTTCAAAAGTTCTTGGAGGCGGGTGTGGGACAACCCTTTCTTCTTTTAATCAACCACAGTTAGCATATTGGTCATAATTATATAACTGCTCAGGAATTTGAGATAGAAATTTTAAGTCTTTAACAAACTTGTTCACCATAAAATGAGGAACAACTTTGCTGAAGAAACTTTTTTTATATCAATTATATTTCAGAAGATACTGAATGTTGAAGTCGAACTTTCTGAAAAATGCAGCGTTCTGGTCAAAATTGCAGAACTCTTACGGAGTTTCAGATAGAAATTTTTTGACTTCAGCAAAATTGTTCAGCACGAAATGAGGAACAACTTTGCTGAAGAAGAAATTTTTCCATCAATTTTATTTCGGAAGTTATGACCTGTTAAATTCTGTTAATTTGGAATTCAAAAATTTGTCCAATAGTAACAGATCATAACTTCCGAAATAAAATTGATGGAAAAATTGCTTCTTCAGCAAAGTTATTCCTCATTTCGTGCTTAACAATTTTGCTAAGACAAAAAATTTCTATCCCAAACTCCAAAGGGTTCTACAATTTAGACCAGAAGACCAATTTTCAAGGAATTTCGTATTCAACATTCGGTAACTTCTGAAATATAATTGATCGAAGAAAAGTTTCTTCAGCAAAGTTGTTCCTCATTTAGTGCAGAACAACTTTGCTGAAGACTAAAAATTTCTGTCTCAAATTCCTGAGCAGTTATATAATGGCATATGTTTAACTGATCACCAAGAAATTCATTTTTGATCACCAGAAATTTCAATTATGATCACCAGAAAAATAAAACACTCTTTTTTAGGGCCAGCGGTGTGTCCGACCGTTTCGTAAAAGGAGGAATGTATCTTTAAAGCGGCTAACTCAGCGTAGGTGTTACTAATTTTGCTCCTAATTAAGTTTTATTTTGTATTGGTGATCAAAATTGTATTTTCAGGTGATCAAAAATTATTTTTGAGTGATCGATTATAATACTACCCTTATATAATTATGACCGCTACTGTTACCAATTTGCCAACTGTGGCGGTGTGGCGGCTCACTTCGACTGAAGTGCATTACATTGGACACTGCGAAAGTAATTCATTACATGAGGACACAATTTTGTGATAAGGGTCAAATTTACGAATGTTGTCACCATCGGCTAGGATATGCCAGCTCTACGCTCGTCAAAACAACAGTTTCCAGAGCGAGTTGCTCAAAATAAACAATGCAGATAGTAAAATATTTTTCATAGAAATTTTTCTTGCTTATTTCGGTGGTGACCGGTTTCATGATTGCTTGAAGGGAATAGTATTTGTGAAATTCATGAAATTTGGACATAATTTTGTTACATTTTTTCGGAATGATTCACATCAACCGATATCAGGTGTTTAGAAAGTCGACTTGCGTCACATTTCCCCTTTTAAGGGGTTTCCAACTGATTTAATATCCAACGAAATCTGTACTTATCGTTGAACATGATACAAGAAAAAAAAAGTGAAGAAATAAAATCAAGTTGAGCTGATGACTCAACCTTCACTTGTTCAGGTATCTATAAATTTTTTCATTAACAATCTAAAAAAGATAATAAAAAACCTTGAATCGTTTGCAATAAAATCGCATATTATTGGTACAAACGAAAGAAACATAAATTTATATATCTGATAATTATGTATACAGAGGGAACGTTGCTTCGGTTATTCAGCAATATTTCTGACTCAGAAAAAATGATGAATGACTAAATACTGTGTGGAATAAAGCCATTTCAAACAAATTATTAATCAATGTTTATGGCTAAATGGCATGACCTACTTTTGAAAAGAGATTTATTTGTAAAAAAAACATAGCAAATTATTAATATTTTTCCCTGCAAATATAACACCCAATTCATAATTTATTGCTATTTCTTTTTTGATCTAAAGCGACAAACAATAAATTCGTTGATTATATGAAAAAACTTTAGATTAATTCTTTTACGTTGGCTAGAAAAATACAGATTTGAGTTGATTATTTAGTACACCTCGGCTGAACAACGTTTGTTCAAGACTTAACGGCACAAATTGTCCATCGCAACGTAACACTGAATTTTAATATTACGCTACGATCTGTAAGAGTTTTTTTTTTAAAAGTATTTACGCTTAGAGAATTTTAAACAAGTGCATCGCATTTGCACCACTGCACCAGCTGTTTCGTCTTTGTTTTTGCTACCAGGACCAGCTGACATGCGATGCTCTCATTATGACATGGCTGTTATTTTAGGACTAATTTGTTTTGGCACAAAATTCAATTGCAAATTGTAAGCTGTGTTATTTACCTTCATTGACACTACTCAAGGGTCTATTATTTAAGTGCTGCTTATTGTTTGCAAATGTAAAATATATGCATGAGAACACAACACAAAACATTTTGAAAAAAGGCTTAAGATTAAAAATGAGTTGCCTGTCCGAATGCAGCATAACACTCATGAAAAAGGTCTTTTATGGCACTTTTTATGTAACACGATCTTTAACACTTGTATTACTAATCTCTCTGGAGCCAAGGGAAAAAGAAGAAAAAGAAGTTCTAATCTCTTTTAGAGAAATTACCTTTCACTTGAGGGCAATATCGAATGTAGTGAATACTGCAGACCATTAACTGTTTCCTTTTCTTTACTTCAGGTAACTCACTTAGCATTTAACACAATAGTTAATTGCTTGGAAGCACTGAAACACACACACTTTTGAAAATGTATAAATCTTTTAAACCAACTGCTGTAGTACCCGATAAATAAAACAAAAAATAAAATAAACAACTTTGCATTCAATTGTATGTATGTTTATAAACACATAACGAATGTAACAGTTAATCTTAATTTGGTGATAAAAACAGGAAGCAACAATTAGTAGCCGACATTTATATTCTTATTTTCATGTAAACTTAAGCCAACATTTCAAACAAATCAAGTGAAAATGCGCTAATCAAATATACTGATTCACAGCCAGTGCAAATAACCATTTCGTATTCTCATTTACAAGGTGCATAACATATCACATTTGCTGTCCACATGGTTTATGATGTGAATGGAATACACTTTTTTACACAACAATCTCTTAGTTCATTTCGGACATTTTGTCGTTATGTCTTTATTTGAATAAGAGGGCTTCAAATGCAAATAGCATGTTCACAAAGTTATTCATAATGTTATCGATTCAGGAAATTGTTCTTTTTAAGTGAAAAAATGTTCATAATATAAAACTAGTGTTTTCGCTGAGTAGAGTTTTAGTTTTGTTAATGGAAGAAATGAATGTTTTTTGCAACATTATTTTTGGGCTTATACATGGAAGGCTTATATGTTTGCTTGTAACAATTCGAATTTAGATAGAGGTGGAGGGTAAAGGATAGACCTCTATTAGAAATGCAAATCAGCATATGAAAATCAAGTCTCTTATAGAATAACTTGGTCACATCTTATTTATGTGTCCACTGGACACTCCCTTGACTTTTATTATAAATGTTTAAATACAGTCAGCAAATTCATAATTTAGACATCAAATTCTCAACCAGCTGGTTACCAGCTGAAGCACTCATACGAACAAATGTACAATTCTCATTGATTTTTATCATCATCGTACTTTATAAACCAGTACTACCTTTCGGTGTGAGGTCTTTAAGCCGCCCTCCTCCATGCTCTCCTATCCACTGCCAAGGAGATGGTTTGCCCGTCCAGTGAAAGTCCCCTAACTCCAAGTCTGACTTGATTGAATCTTTAAACCTTCTCCTTGGTCTAGCCCTTGTTTTTTTTGTAAAAACGTTAGAAACTGACTTTCTCCAAATGTTTGAAACTGAGATTACAAGAAGAGACTATTAAATTACCTAAAACGCATAATAGCCTTAGTACGAACGAGATTGAATGTAGGAGATAAGACTTTCAGACTTTTGGTCTATCGAAGTATCGCATCTCTTTTGCACTAAGCATTTTATGCTTTTTAGAGCAGTAAAAGATATACACATACACAGAACTTATTGTCAAAAAACTAGGGTCAAAAATTCTTTCAACGTACACTACAGTTCATTCCGGCCGTCTCCACGATATTTTGGACAATTTTCAACTGATTCCAAAATTGTTTCACCTCTAAGAAATTGAAATAACGAGTTAAGGCACGGGACATTTGATTGGCGAATGTGGGCGAGTCGATTCGGATTTGTTCAGAAAAACAGAGTTTTCGATGACTGTCTGTCTGTCATACACATCTCTCGGCAAGGTAAAAAAATATAGAGAAGGTTCTTCGGTGTCTATGATCTACAGAGTATGCCTGACTCGGGCTACAAGTCGGCGCAGGTGAAAATATTTCTTGGAGAATCGCTAAAAAAGCAATGCACGGCATTTTTGTCCATATGTGCCAAGACTCTAGATCTTACAAGTTAGTCTTAGTTTAAAATTTTTTTTTGAAGAATGTTTTTGGCATAATGTAACTCTAAGGCCGTCTGGTCATGGTGGAGCTCTAGGTCGGTCAAATTCTCTCAAATGACAAAAAGATTTTTCATGCTCACGGTGAGAAAACTCGTGTTTTGTCCCCGCAAGAGCGGTGACATATTCTTGCCGGTGAGAAAGTATTTATTTTCTCACCGCTTCCACGTTACACTGAAAGAAAATTTTGTCGTGGAAACACTCGTTTTCTCACGCGCAAACTTTTGCTCTTGTTGGAATTCACTATTTTCTCCCCATGTATAACAAAATACTATTACTTCCTGAGTGAAAATAAACGCAAAAATTCTTATGCAGACGCAGAGACGTCTTATCGACAGATTGTGTCTTTTTAACGTCTCGCTGACGGAAACGGAATATACGGAACATTGCGTTTGATACGGAAATTTACGAGATTTTCCTAATGTGTTTTTAGGTTCTTACAATTAAGATTATTTTCTCTAAAGATAACTCCTTTAAATTTTTCTAATAAATAAGACAATGACCTGAAGTTCTTCTCAATAAATATTTATTCAAGAAAGTGATATAACAACGTTATTCTATATAAAATTCAAAAACTTGTATGATAAGCACGTTACGAAAACCAGTCCAGAAAACTAATAGCTTACCGCATTCAATTTTTCAAAAAGAGTAAAAAAAAACTATAAACGACAAAAAAATTAACCATTCGACTAAGTTGGGAAAGTGTTCGTTCGTTGTGTAAGTGAAGTATACAATTTCCAAAGTAAATTTGAACCAAATTATGTATCATAACGACACCGACCAGTAGGATAGGTGAAGACCAATGAAGACACTTAGTCACATCATTTAGCTAAATAAATACTGCGAATATGTAATGATGTCAACGTTTTTAATATCGAAATTATGCAAAGCTTGTGCGCTGTGCTTGTTATTCTGTTAATTTTGTTTTGTTTTTTTTTTTTCTCATTTAAATTGAATTAATTGGTTTGACCATTAAAGAAAGACTAAACCAAATTTTGTCGAGTCATTAGAATTCAACAGAAAAGTAGATGTTATATAATGTGTTTAATGGATGCGAGTATTTATTCTGTAAGATGTTGGTGTGTTTGCCGGTGGAATATGAAAGATTCGTGACAAAAGTGTTTCAAATTGTCTATTTTAGTGTAATTGGTCAGACGCAGAGCTACAAAAATCGGGCGTAGGTTGACGGTTATTGAAATTGTGTTTTATTTTTTTATTTGACATTAATAACATAAATTATTAATTTTTTATTGCACACAAATTATAACTCTATGTGTTGAATATGACTTTACGAAAATTATAGAATCAAATAAGCCAAACCGTTAGACGCAAACAAAGCAATTTTTATTTCATTCATTTTTTTAGTCATGAGTTTGATGTTTTATTATTGCATCAGTGACCGGTGAACTTGTGTTCAGACCAGAACCAGACAGCCGACTTGAAACGATTGCTTTAACGGTTCATTTGGGGGCTGTCAAATTCTGAATGAATTATCATCAAAGAGGCATTTACAATACTGGGAGTTGTACACAAACTACGTACGAGGCTCAGGGAGATTTTTACGGAATAAATACTACCTTCAATGATTCATTTGAAGTTAAGTGTTATCGAAGTTTTGTATACGAGTAGTTTGACATAAGTCGACACCGCCTAAGGCATTGAATTTTCATACAAAGCTCATGCGATGCGATGAGCATGACACCCAATATGACTCCAGGCTATATACAGCCTTCATTGCAGTAAGTTTAAGGGCAGGCTGCGTACTTTATTGTTTAAAGTGTGAAATGCCAAGCATTTGATTTAATTGGTTGATAAGCTCGACCTCTAAACTGACGATGTCAAAGTTAAGTTTTGTTTTACATAGAAACTGGCCTCTTACATGTAAAACGACGAAAAATTGTGTGATAGTTAACTTTGCCGTCGTCACACTAAACGCGTGTATACAGCTTCACAAAAATGAATCAAATCGTCACCCACTACTTGTTCTATCTGACATAACAAAAAAAATCAAGAAAACTTTCTGTCTTTCCGATGGTTTTTTTTCGTCTACCTGACTTACGCAGAAAATTAGTTCGGGTGTTCGTATGATGTTAACGTTCGGTTAATAACTTGTGTCTCAACCAACCAACCACATTCGATTCGCTGTAATGTGCTATAAATTGAAGTGGCACAGAGCACAGTCAATCAACCTCTAACTAACCTCCAATTTGTAAATATAAACCTGTACTGTAAATATTTGCTCTTTTTATTGTAAATATTGGCAATAGAAATTACTGTCATCGTATGTAACAATCGTAAGCTTGTTAAGCTAAATGCTGATAAAAAAATTAATAAAATCGCTATGCCTTTATTTATCTAGCAAATTTGAAAGTTTTAAGAAGCATTAATCTTCAGTTACGTTTCAAATTAATGTCTGTACCATCGTTTGTCTAATCCGACAATTGGACTACATTCAGTTTTTAATAAACTCCTACATCAAGCTCTTAGACTGAGTGCTCAAAAAACGATTAATTGAACATAATAAAAATTTCTTTATTATTTTATGAATCCAACATGTGTTTACACAC
This sequence comes from Pseudolycoriella hygida, assembly GCA_029228625.1. NCBI lineage: Eukaryota > Metazoa > Arthropoda > Insecta > Diptera > Sciaridae > Pseudolycoriella > Pseudolycoriella hygida. The sequence goes on along the minus strand of CM055406.1, from coordinate 46,725,326 downwards.
TTCGAAAAATTGCTACATGCACTTGACTCTCATGGCCGGCCGTGACAATTCCACGTCTACCAATTTTGTGGATAATTTATCATCACAATTTGTTTGAAATAAATAATTTATATCTATAACTTTTTAAGAAATTATGGCCGGTTTTCTTTTAAATTCGGTTTTTTCGTTGGTGGTCGCATATGAAGTCACGTCTAATAATCTTTCAATCTCCCAATTGGATTATTCAACGTTTAATAATATAATCTTAGAATAGCAGTCGTAAGCAAATGTATTTGATGTGGAGGGGGTAAGGTCGTTTCTTTCGTAACTTGGTGTGGACTTTTAGGGAGATGATATGATGAGAGGATGGTATACTTGAATATCGAAAAATTGTCAAACTTTACGAAGCTTATGTTGTGAATAAAATTGTCAGAGTTAGAGGACGTTAATTGTTATTGAAAAATAAAATGAATCTTGTGATTGATAAATGATTTTTAAGGAAAAAAATTTTTTTGAACAAGTTTTCATCAGGGGAGGGACTTATACTCATAATTTAGTATAAAGCTATAGTCTGTAGTTGTATGAACAACTACCGACAGTAGCCCCGATATATGTCAGTACAAAAAAAAAAAAAAAAAACAACAAAATAACCTGAGATGTTACTTTGACAGTTTTTTATTTTAATAAAGTATTAGATATTATATAGCCTCTACGCCCGTGGCGAGTTTCTTGCGCGCCGCAAGACTGCCTTACTAACATGATGGCAGAAAGTGGGGTCTCAGGCCATCCGTTCTGTGTTGGATGTATAGAGCCATACTGAACCATACTGACTTTCGAATGTATGGTATGGGCACCACGAGCTGAACTGGTTGCTGCGTTAAAGGAAATCGTTAGCGTGATCATCGACACCGACAGCGGCGATGGAAATGGAAATAATACTGTCACTGTCACGGCAGTGCCGCCGCTAGACCTGTTCTTAAAACAGGAAGCCAAAATGATAGTGTAGAGGCTGTACAAAAGAGAAAATTGGATTGCAAAAGATCGAAGTTTCTTGTGAGCATTCTTACGCAACTCAGAGTTGATATGCCAGAAGATTCCATACTAGCTTCGAAAGAAGTTGCAAAACGTAACTGCCAAAAAGATCCGAATGGTAATCAGGAACGCCTCCAGTAGAAGCGGATGTTTTGATTTACACGGATGGGTGAAAAACAGATGAAGGAAGGGGTGCAGGCAGGTGTGCACTCAGTTGACTTGGATTTTAATATATCCATAGCTCTGGTTTCATACATCACTTTCAGTCAGAGATAGTCGACGTCTGTGAAGGTTCAAATACGATTCAACGAGATTGCATTAGAAATAAGAAAATGGTGATCTGTTCAGACAGAGAATCGTCCATAGAGGCACTGTCATCAGTCAAGGTTTTGTCGAAGTTAGATCAACAGTGCTTCGAAACGCTGGAAACTCTGTCAAAAGACATTGAAGTCGCATTGACATGGGTACCACGTACAGTACAAGGGAACGATAAAGCTGACCAACTGGTAGAGAAGGAAGCAGTTCCAATCTTATCGGACTAGAACCTGCTGTCAGTAGATACTCAGGTCTAATTAAGTCCTTGGTGAAAGCAAGACAGAATCGATGCCACCAGGAGAGATGGGAAACGCTCTTAACCTGTAGGCTATCAAAAGAACTTTTGTCCGGGAACACGAAATTTCTGTTGAGCCTCAACAGGAGAGATTTGAGTTAACTAGTTGGATTTAACGGGTCACAAAAGTTTGAACTAATACCTCCACAAGATGGGAATCATTGGAGACGCAACTTGCAAGAACTGTGGACTAGAACCAGGAACGGCTAGGCACGTCATATGCAGTTGTCCGGCTCTGAAAGGACGTCACGTTATACCCGTCTACATAGCTAACTATGTATTCGACGATGTATACAGGGTAAAACCTAGCCAACTAAGGCCACGTTATACCTGTCTACATAGCCTACTAAGGCACGTTATACCCGTCTACATAGCCAGCTATGTATTTGATGATGTAAACAGGGTTTAACCTAGCCAACTAAGGCCACGTTATACCCGTCTGCATAGCCAAGTATGTATTTGACGATGTATGTAGGGTTTAACCTAGCCAACTAAGACCATGTTATGCCCGTCTACATAGCCAACTATGGGTGTCAAATGGTGTGTTATGCGCAATATAGTACTCCTTATGTACCTTAGCCTCTGTCCACCTACTCCTACATCCTACCTACCCGTGGTGACACCTGTTATAGTGAGCAACCCCATGAACGATCAGGTAACCAACCCTGGTGTAGTAGTGTGGGTCACTTAGCTGATGGATGACGGGGGCTGTCTTCGGGTAGTACCTAGACGCTACGTTTAGGGAGGGTCGAAGACAGCTAGGCGCTATTAAGATGGGATGGCGACTTAGCATGGTGGCGGAGGATCTCAACGGTAAGAGACAACGGCAGCATGCACAGTCCTAGTCAAATGGACTACCATCAACCAACAACAAACACGGATGGAGTGCTACGGGCACATTAAGGCCAACGCCAGTGAGGTCTTAATTATGGCATACTGGCAAAGCATCGAACACGGACAATGAATTTGGTTAAATGGTTGTGATGAGTAGGCAAGGGCTGACAACTATTGTATTCCACTACCTTACTAAGGAAGGGTGACACTTTCACGAAACGGCTAGCGGGCGAGGAAAGAACAAATGCGCTTCAGACCAGCGATACCGGCGAATCGAAGATGACAAAATTGGAGCAAGCCAAAAGAATGGTGAAAGAGTTGCATGAATTTATTCAAGATAAGAATAACGTGCATAAGGACATAAAGAGGATGGTGATCAATATTAGGGCCTGCTTAAATGATGTGAAACGGGAAACAGCTGACAAGAAGGAGAAAACAGACGGAGATGCCGAAGTGCTAGCTACCCCACTCTCCTCAAAGAGAAAACAAACGCCGGAGGTTACGCCCACAGCAACAAACGCGGCGAAAAGGAGCAAAAAAGACAAGAAAAATAACGAAAGGACCACAAGGAGACCAGATACACAAACACCGAAGCCTAGTCTTAATGAGTGGAGAGAGGTGAGAAACAAAAAGAAGGAGAAAAAAAAAAGAGAAGCCGAAGCTTAAAAGACTGAGACCGAAGGCTGATGCTCTGATAGTGGCGGCGGAAGAAGGAACAACGTACGCTGAAATCCTCAAAAAAATAAAGGACGACCAAACTCTCAAGGACCTGGGCGAAAACGTCTCGAGAATAAGACGAACGCAGAAGGGTGAAATGTTGTTTGAACTTAAGAAGGGCCCAGAGATTAAAAGTGCAGATTATGAAGATCTAGTCAAGAGATCACTGGGCGAGTCAGCAAAAGTGAGAGCGGTGTCCCACATGGCCACGATCGAATGTAGATATATGGACGAGATCACGACAAGCGAAGACCTTCGAAAAGCTCTGAAAGAGCAAGGTAATATAAATGACGAGATAGAGTCAATGACGATCCGTATGAGGAAAGCGAGAGACGAACTCCAAACGGCGGAAATAAAACTCCCGGTGGACGCAGCGATAAAGATTTTGAAAATCGGAAAGGTAAAGGTGGGCTGGACCGTATGCCCGATAAGGGTAACCCAGCAGTTAGAAAGGTGCTTCAAGTGCATGAATTTTGGACACCAGGCAAGGAATTGTAGGGGAGAGGATAGATCCAACCTGTGCAGGAGATGTGGGGGAGAGAACCACCTAGCCAAAGATTGCACGAACCCGCCGAAATGTCTGCTGTGTACGTCAGAAAATGACCACGTGACTGGTGGAGCGAGATGTCCAGTCTTTAAACAGGCGCTTAAATCTAAAACAGGACAAGAATGGAAGTGATACAAATAAATCTAAATCATTGTGACATGGCACAACAACTTCTGTGGCAAGCCTCAGCGGAACAAAAATGTGACGTAGAGATTATTTCAGAACCGTACCGTGTATATAGAAACAACGTTAAATGGGCTGCTGACAGAGCCGAGATGGCCGCAATATTGACAACGGGCAAGTACCCCATACAAGAAGTTGTATCAGACGCTCACGAAGGATTCGTGATAGCGAAAATTGATGGAGTGTATATTGCCAGCTGCTATGCACCACCAAGATGGACGATTCTGCAGTTTGAACGAATGGTAGATTTACTCACAGGAGAACTGACGGGACTCAACCCAGTTCATATTGGAGGTGATTTTAACGCATGGGCAGTTGAGTGGGGTAGTAGATTCACAAATGATAGAGGCTTCAGTCTGCAAGAAGCGCTAGCTAGATTAAATGTGGTTCTGGCAAACGTGGGAAATGCAACTACATTCCGCAAGAATGGGAGACAGTCGATTATTGACGTGACATTCTGCAGTCCAGTACTAGTCCAAGTGCTTCGAAATTCGCTCGCCCTAGCTTGGCTTTGTTGAAAGCAGAGCGAAGTTCTCTCCGAAGTTTTTTCAGATTTGCTGTGAAGAAGTCGGCACTCCTGCTACCTTTGATAATTCTTTCAGGACATGCTACATCGAAGCTGTCTGCGACTGCCTTATTAAAGTCGCAAGCAGCCCTATCAAGGTCACTTTTTGAGTTTATTGCCGAGGCAGGTGAGAGAACGGTACTTAAGTGATCGTTAAACTTACCCAGTCCGTATGATTGGGTTCCTAAACTTTGCGAATTCTACATGGTCCATTTTAATGTAGAATGTGATACATCTGTGGTCAGATGTTAGGACCTTAATCGACACCTTCCAGTACTTGATGAGGTGAGCAATGTGAACTGAACACAGCGTTAAATCTAAGATTTCCTGTCGGGTTTTAGTAACAAATGTAGGCTTGTTACCTACATTTAACGTTACTAAGTTCGAGGTTAAAAGGTAATCTAGTAAAGCTTTACCTTGGGCAGTTACTGCTACCCCAGACTGTGTGGTCTTCAGTTCCCGTGAGAATTGCAACGTTATTTGTCCTACAGTAATTAACGAGATTAATAAAGTCCTGACTAGGAGGCAGTACGTCTTTATAATAAGGCATGTACACTGACGCTACTACCATTTTGTGCTCTTCGCCAAAGATATCGAGTTTTTGTAGAGCGGCGGTGAGATCTTCCTTGCAAAATTGTCTAAGTGGGAGAAGCTTACAGTTTTTGGAGGAGAGGATACACGTTTGCGTTTTCTCTGTTCCAACGTGACTAGTTATATTAAATCTACGTGGGTCGATATTGCACACAATATTCTTTTTGTTGGTTCCTGTTATTTACTTCTAAAGATGCTGACTTACAGTGATGGACATTAATTTGTGCGAAAGCTAGTTTGTTATTTGACATAATTTTTATGAGATTTATGAGATGGGTGTTTTCTGAGGTCATTGAGAAGTTACTTACCTTTTCCTTTGCCTTCCAGTTTAACTTTAAACTTTCCGAATGAATATGCAGGATTGAGATCGTTGCTACTTGGGTTGACACATCAAAATAATAAGCAGTTTTGCTGATAGAAAATGGAATTTTTATTGCACGTTTTGATTTACATTGCTTTTCAAAGTTAGTTGACATTAGCATTGTTCACGTTTATTTTTACTCTTGACATTCCGCAGTAAGGGCGAAAGTCCATCACTCGGAGCGCTGGGATGGTGCTGTCAATCCATTGCTGACGACCGTTCGTCGCTTTGGAGCGACTAAATAATATCCAATTGTTCGTGTCAAGCGAGGGGTTGTGTGCAGCGATGATGTTAAAGAAATCGTTGGGTTTTGGGGCCGGTAATTGGATTATCATCGTAGCTCTCACCAAAACTTGTGGCGGTCCCTATACCACGGTTTTCAGATTGGCACCTTGCCACAAACCATCTAAGGTGGGAACTGTTCCAACAACCCAATCTCTGTTGTAGGTGTCCGCGCAGACCAGATGATACCTGCCTCGGTCTAGGCCTGAGTTTTCAAGTTTTAGCGATGCCATTTTAGTATCCGAAAACAACGCTTTTGATAAGCTACACTGTTATGCTCTCCCTTGAGCGTCAGTAAACAAATCTGCGTCTGCGTCTGTATCAGGCAAGATATCAACTACAAATTCCTGGGAGGAAGCTGCGCCCGCGGCGTAACCGAACATCTTTAGCACTGATTTAAACTGTTTAGTTGGATTCATTTCTACCTGACTCGATAATTCAAGTTTTCGCTTTTGATTGATCGGAGTGGATGCGTCAACGGTATTGTTTCAGTGGAATTGTTCCAGTCCTAATATAAAGCGGGAGTCGGTTCGCCTTTTTGCACCGAAAGATTGTTTAGATTGTTGGAAATGCTGTTGATTATGTTATCTGATGGATGAGATAGGTTTGGAATAATGCCACTGATATTGTAGCAGTTGCCGCCTAAAAGGTGATTTTCAAGTTCTTCTTCCGTTAGGGCAGCTACAGGCGATGTTGTCATTTCCTAAATGTTAAAGAAAGCGTGTGGTTTTCGTGTTCTGAAAGCGTAATTATGTGATGACACCGCAGCGTAAAATCGAAATTTGAGGTTAGGAGCGATGAGAGTTTGGATAATCTTATTTCTGCGAGCTCTCGTCGCCATGCTAACAATATATAAAATTACCTTAGAAAGTCACCTGCGCCCTATTCTTTGGAGTAGTATTCCGAAGAAGTAATTAAACTCGCTAAGATAGGTTACTGTAACCCTTTTACCCTAACATGTATATATTTTTGGAATCTAGAGACTTCAAAGATATTTTGAGGACCAATTTTCTTTTTTAATTTTAACTTTATTTTTAGAGATTTTTTAAAAATAAAGTAAAAGTTAAAAAAAAAATTTCGACTATCTTGTGTGGGATTTAATATAGAACACGTATCAACAATCCATTCATAATTTCGTTCGTGCTTAGCGAGTAATGCCGCCTTGCCGAAACCTCCTACAAAAATCCCACTGTGCGGTGGGGGCAACCTAAAGTGCACACACTTGGTTTTTTTCATGTTGAGGGATAGCTTGTTTACGTCAAGATAGTCATGAACCATTTCCACGTCATGATTGATAGAGCCTATATTCGTGTCAACAGATTGTGAAGCGTAAAATAAACCAGTGTCATCAGCGAAGAGAGTCGGGTCGCCCACAGTCGGAAGCCGGAAGATGTCATTAATATAAACAAGTAAGAGGAGCGAACCAAGGACACTGCCTTGCGGAATACCAATGGTAAATTTCTTGAACTGGCTTCTAGATTTTCCCAGTATTACACATTGCTTCCTCCCCGTAAGGTAGCTGTTAAGTAATTTCAGTGCACCTCCTCTTATCCCAGCTGAATCCAGTTTCTGCAGTAGTATGAGGTGGTCAACACAGTCAAAGGCCTTTTGCAGGTCTAAAAAAAGCGCACTAACCTTTAACCCGTCACCTATCCCCAAAAACACTTTGTCTAAGACCTCATACATAGCCGTGTGCGTACCTGCTTTTTCCCTAAAGCCAAACTGTTTGGCATAAAAGAAACCATTTATATTGAGAAAAGCTATGAGTCTCCTATAGATTAGCAGTTCAATCACCTTATTGAGAATGGGCAGCATCGAGATAGGGCGGTAGTTAGACATGTCAGACTTATCACCATTTTTGTAGACAGAAACAACTTGTGCTATCTTAAGACAATTAGGGTATTTGCTAGTAAAAATTGACAAATTAGAAATATCTGTTATTACCGGAGCAATGATAGCAGCACACTCCTTTAGCATCTTAACATGAGCATCATCAACTCCTGGGCTCTTACCATTGTCTAGCTTAGTAATCAGGGTAAGAACTTCACGCTCATGTACAGGGTTGAGAAAAATTGAGCTCGCGAAAGGACGAAGGGTTCGATATTTATCGACATTCGTGTTAGCCTTAAACTTCTCCGCTATCTTCCTTCCCATTTTTACAAAGAAGTCATTCAGGGCAGTTGCTTTGGCCATTTCATCATTGATGATTTGGTCATCGCACCCAATCTGAGAGATCTCGCACGCTTTCTTTTTACGGCCTAGTACCCCATTGATCCTACGCCACATTTGCTTCGGACTAGAAGCACCTTCAAAGTAGCTTTCGTAGTGCTTCTTGGCATAGAATTCCTCCCACTTCTCAACTTCCTTGTTTGACAGCCTGAGCCGGCTCTTGAGATCAGGGTCGTTGGCATATCGTGGTTTCTTTTTTTTTATAGATTTATCAGTTTGGGCCGGTCCATTACTGGTCCTTGAAACACACATCTGATGATTCTTTGTTTCGTAACCCGTTCATCATGTAAATCTCCATAACCTCCCAGTCCCTACCAGGAACCTGCCTAGTGCGGCAAGTCCCACTTTGGAGACATTTTCGGGTTGGACTACATGACTTCCTAATGTCCTGAGCCTTAGTGAGAAGAACCTCGGGCAGGTGTCAAATGGTGTGTTATGCGCAATATTGTACTCCTTATGTACCTTAGCCTCTGTCCACCAACTCCTACATCCTACCTACCCGTGGTGACACCTGTTATAGTGAGCAACCCCATGAACGATCAGGTAACCAACCCTGGTGTAGTAGTGTGGGTCACTTAGCTGAAGGATGAGGGGGGCTGTCTTCGGGTAGTACCTAGACGCTACGTTTAGGGAGGGTCGAAGACAGCTAGGCGCTATTAAGATGGGATGGCGACTTAGCATGGTGGCGGAGGATCTCAACGGTAAGAGACAACGGCAGCATGCACAGTCCTAGTCAGATGGACTACCATCAACCAACAAACACGGATGGAGTGCTACGGCCACATTAAGGCCAACGCCAGTGAGGTCTTAATTATGGCATACTGGCAAAGCATCGAACACGGACAATGAATTTGGTTAAATGGTTGTGATGAGTAGGCAAGGGCTGACAACTATCGTATTCCACTACCTTACTAAGGAAGGGTGACACTTTCACGAAACGGCTAGTGGGCTAATACCATGGTTGCCCCCGTCCCGGTAAAACCTTGGCAGGCCTCCAAGTACGTTCGAAAGCTCGTCCTGTGAAAATAGGAGGTGTAGGCTCAGATGAACATTCCTGACTAATACCGATCTGGCTCTGAATACGGTGCCCCATGAAGGATCGTATCAACCCTAGCATGGCCTCACTGCTTGCATAGGTAACCATGGGATCATGAAGGTAACTACACTACGAGATGGAGATAGCGGTTTGGAGGGGGGACTCAACAAAATGGAAGAAATGAATAAGAATGACAGCAAAAATCAGCAGACAAAATCAGAGGATCAGCGGATAAATCAATCGGAGGTTAAGATATACGACGTGTTCGCAAGAAGCGCGAAGATAACGAGGTCGCCCGTGAGAACAAGCGAGGAAAGAACAAATGCGCTTCAGACCAGCGATACCGGCGAATCGAAGATGACAAAATTGGAGCAAGCCAAAAGAATGGTGAAAGAGTTGCATGAATTTATTCAAGATAAGAATAACGTGCATAAGGACATAAAGAGGATGGTGATCAATATTAGGGCCTGCTTAAATGATGTGAAACGGGAAACAGCTGACAAGAAGGAGAAAACAGACGGAGATGCCGAAGTGCTAGCTACCCCACTCTCCTCAAAGAGAAAACAAACGCCGGAGGTTACGCCCACAGCAACAAACGCGGCGAAAAGGAGCAAAAAAGACAAGAAAAATAACGAAAGGACCACAAGGAGACCAGATACACAAACACCGAAGCCTAGTCTTAATGAGTGGAGAGAGGTGAGAAACAAAAAGAAGGAGAAAAAAAAGAGAAGCCGAAGCTTAAAAGACTGAGACCGAAGGCTGATGCTCTGATAGTGGCGGCGGAAGAAGGAACAACGTACGCTGAAATCCTCAAAAAAATAAAGGACGACCAAACTCTCAAGGACCTGGGCGAAAACGTCTCGAGAATAAGACGAACGCAGAAGGGTGAAATGTTGTTTGAACTTAAGAAGGGCCCAGAGATTAAAAGTGCAGATTATAAAGATCTAGTCAAGAGATCACTGGGCGAGTCAGCAAAAGTGAGAGCGGTGTCCCACATGACCACGATCGAATGTAGATATATGGACGAGATCACGACAAGCGAAGACCTTCGAAAAGCTCTGAAAGAGCAAGGTAATATAAATGACGAGATAGAGTCAATGACGATCCGTATGAGGAAAGCGAGAGACGAACTCCAAACGGCGGAAATAAAACTCCCGGTGGACGCAGCGATAAAGATTTTGAAAATCGGAAAGGTAAAGGTGGGCTGGACCGTATGCCCGATAAGGGTAACCCAGCAGTTAGAAAGGTGCTTCAAGTGCATGAATTTTGGACACCAGGCAAGGAATTGTAGGGGAGAGGATAGATCCAACCTGTGCAGGAGATGTGGGGGAGAGAACCACCTAGCCAAAGATTGCACGAACCCGCCGAAATGTCTGCTGTGTACGTCAGAAAATGACCACGTGACTGGTGGAGCGAGATGTCCAGTCTTTAAACAGGCGCTTAAATCTAAAACAGGACAAGAATGGAAGTGATACAAATAAATCTAAATCATTGTGACATGGCACAACAACTTCTGTGGCAAGCCTCAGCGGAACAAAAATGTGACGTAGCGATTATTTCAGAACCGTATCGTGTATATAGAAACAACGGTAAATGGGCTGCTGACAGAGCCGAGATGGCCGCAATATTGACAACGGCCAAGTACCCCATACAAGAAGTTGTATCAGACGCTCACGAAGGATTCGCTGCTATGCACCACCAAGATGGACGATTCTGCAGTTTGAACTCACAGGAGAACTGACGGGACTCAACCCAGTTCATATTGGAGGTGATTTTAACGCATGGGCAGTTGAGTGGGGTAGTAGATTCACAAATGATAGAGGCTTCAGTCTGCAAGAAGCGCTAGCTAGATTAAATGTGGTTCTGGCAAACGTGGGAAATGCAACTACATTCCGCAAGAATGGGCGAGAGTCGATTATTGACGTGACATTCTGCAGTCCAGTACTAGTTCCAAGTCTGAACTGGAGAGTCGACGAAAGTTACACACACAGCGATCACCAGGCATTGAGGTACACCGTGAAAAAGTGTGCAGAGGCAACAAGACAGATGACTCATAGAAGAGAGCGAAGATGGAGAACCGGAAATTTCGATCAAGAAGTTTTTAAGGAATATCTCCAATCAAAAGACGATCACGAAATCTGCAGAAGAATTGACGAAAGAAATGGTGAATGCATGTGACGCGGCGATGCCAAGAAGGATGGAACCGAGGAATGGGCGAAAACCGGCATTTTGGTGGAACGACGAAATAAGACTTTTGCGAACAACTTGTTTTAAGACAAGAAGGAGGATGCAAAGGGCCAGAAACGAGAATGTTAGAACAGAGAGGTCCGAAGAACATCGTAAGGCAAAACTAGCACTGAAGCGAGCAATCCGGGCGAGTAAGAGGGATTGTTGGAAGAAACTGTGCCAAGAGGCAGACACGAACCCGTGGGGCAAAGTGTTCAGAACAGTAATGACGATGATGAAAGGTACATTGGGGCCAAAAGAAAAGTGCCCGGATAGGCTAGGTGTCATAGTGAGAGACCTCTTCCCACAGCACGAACAGATCACATGGCCGCAAACTCCTTATGACGATGAAGCGGAAGACAGACTTGAACGGTCGATCACTGTAGAAGAGATCCAGATGGCTGCACAAAAGCCAAAAAATAACAAAGCGCCAGGACCAGATGGAATCCCCAATATAGCTCTGAAGACAGCAGCATGCACAAAGCCTAACATGCTCAGATTGACAATGCAGAAGTGCCTCGACGACGGATATTTTCCTCAAATATGGAAGAAACAGAAGCTGGTCTTAATACCAAAACCAGGGAAACCGCCAGACAAGCCATCATCATATAGACCTATATGCTTGTTGTATGGGTTGGGAAAAATGCTGGAAACCGCGATCCTGAATAGACTAAGAAAACACACGGAGGGCGAGCACGGACTGTCGGACGAACAATTCGGATTTCGAAAAGGGAGATCGGCGATTGAGGCCATTAAAAAAGTCATAGAGACCACCGACAAGGCGCGGAAGCAAAAAATCCGGGGTAACCGCTTCTGTGCTATAACGACGATAGACGTTAGAAATGCCTTTAATAGCGCAAGCTGGATAGAGATAGCCAAGGCGCTACATGTCATGAGAGTCCCCGATTACCTCTG
>CM055406.1:46688273-46704202 GCA_029228625.1 Pseudolycoriella hygida | reverse complement strand
TCCACCAAGATTCACCTCGGGTATCACATCATAGTTGCCGTTTTGATTCAGTATTGTAACTGTGTATTTAATGGCTGCATCAACGACTATATGCGTTACTTTTACATTATTAGCTGAGCCTATAACAATTGCCTGAGACTTAACAGCATTGAGAAACAGTTCGTTCGCAGTCGCCCAAGTACCCACAGACCCAAGGTCAGCTTCCACGCGCCTGATACATTCATCCACTTCACAAGCATGGAACATTTTTTATAATTGGACATCGTCCTCTGTTTCCCATAAGTCACGTTCGTTAATCCGTGCGTAGTCACCTTGTTCCAGGGTCTATTTTTGAAAATTTTTTAAAGAATTTTTAAAAATTTTCTAGAATTTTGTTGGATATGTTTTAGAAGATCGTTATAAGTTCAGTAAACGGATGAAATTGGTTACGAAAACCCCTGAACCACTTGATCAATCTTTCTCATTTTCGAACTCAATTTCTAACTTTCGTCTACCTTTGAGACAGATCTCAAAAACTCGAAATGAGAAAAACTATAGACGCGTACTTCGTACGGGCTCAAAAATATTAAATACTTTGTTAAATAGAACAATAATGGTAAAACATTAACAAGCCAATTAATGCTTCCGACTGCAATGTCAAAATGAAAAATATAATCCAAGGGTAGAGTGTGAGATCGTGATTTGAAAGTGCAATCTTTGAACAAGAATAAAATAAAAAATAAATTCATCTTATCGAGTTGCATCTATTATTGGAAATCTGATTGTTTCATCTACATTTCGTGAAGTTTCGACTTCTGGGACATGATGACAAGGGTATCCAATTAGACAAAATTCTTTAAGAAATAACTTTTGTGGAATTATTTTTACGAAAATGGTAATTTGACGAATGAAAGGATAGCGAAAGTTTCGTATTTATACGTTTTGGGTGCAGTCAATATAATTGCCGTAGAAAATGTTAACAATTTTGTAGATGAGATGAGCTAATCTTGTTCAAATGTTGTATCGCTGATGTATCAGTCATGTAAAAGACTACAACTCCATTATTAATGATACAACATTTGTATCAACATTAACTTATTATATTTACAGCAATTTCTAGCGTTTTGTATTTGTACTAGGTTTGAATATTAAATGCATGCGAATGAGGCGTGTACGTAAAAAGAAACATTTAATAATTTGTGCATAACAGAAGCAACTCAACAGCTCAACTTTAGTACAGTGTACTAATAGTACACACATGAATTCGTGTCATTGTTGGAATCGTACGAAGTACAAATGTGCTGTACGTTTATTACAAACAATTTTATAGTAACATGGGTAGATCGAGGCGGGAGTGAGGCATGAGTGAGGGAGATGCATTTACCATGGTCTAGAGATGACGAATCAGCGAAAAAAAAATGCCCGTTTGTAGGTGCCGTTATTTTTTGCTAAACGGCTGCACCGATCACCCTTTTTCCCCCTCATTTAGGCCATCAAAATCAATGGTCTCAGACGTACTTCGGCAGGGCCTACCTTGGGTAATTTCTATCGATCTTTGAAATTCTTATAGTTGTAAAAGAGCACAAAACATTGGATTGTTTGCTCATTTCTATATTTAGATACCTTCGAGTCTTTTTGCGACATCTATTCAGTTTGCCACATCTATTCTGATACGTACGGGTCTTTGGTTATGTTTGAACCCGTACGAAGTACAAAGGTCCTATACGTTTACTACAAACAATTTTATTGTAACATGGGATAGATCGAGGTGGGAGGTGGGGGGGGGTGCATCTATTATCGTCTAGGGATGACGAATCAGCAATAAAAAAACTGTCCGTCTGTCCGTCTCCACTTTTTTTCCAAACGGCTCAACCGATCAGCCTAAACTTTTTTTCCCTGAAAGGTACATACCTCCCATGATTCAAGTTCGAAGATGACCAAATCGGCGAAGTAGTACCGGAGATATGGTCGATGAAACTTTTTCGCAAATATCTCAGCAAGTATAGCACGGAAATTCCTCATTTTGGTGTCAAATGAAAGCATTTCCATTTTTCCATGTCATCTAGAAGACAAAGACAATAAAATGCAATTCATCATCATTTGATGTCACAAAACTGGGAAAAAATTTTTGTGGGAATCGGGTCAGGGGTCTGGGCACTGGGACCGATGGAATGGACGAAATTGAGATTCTTGGCCTTTTCGTCATGCAATATGGAGATTTACCGACAAAGGCAAAGTTGTAGAGAATTAAATTTAAGCGAACTAGCGTTTCAGGGTTTTTAGGAAATATGGCCCAATCGTGGTATATGGCCACTTCCATCATTGGGCAGAATGACCCGAATCTCCAGAACTGTGAGAGGTAGAAAGTTGCTTCCAAAGGCAAAGTTGGAGAGAATAAAATTTTAGAGAACACGTGTTTCAGGGTTTTAGGGGAAATTGGCCCAATCCTTGGATATAACCATTTCTAGATTTGAATGATCTGAGACGTATGGATCTTTGAAATTCTTACGGTTATAAGAGAACAGAAAACGTTGGATTGTTTGCTTATTTGTATATTTAGATACGTTCGAGTCTCTTTGTCACATCTATTCTGTTTGCCACATCTATTCTGATACGTACGGGTCTTTTGTTATGTTCAAATATGCGTTTGGTTCAATGTAAAATGGCGATTTATCACAATCCCTCTTCAAGCGAAATAAGGCACTTTTACATTATATGAGAAAAACAAGAATTTTAGCAGCTTACGTTCTATAAAAAAATAACGATTTTTGGCGTATGTTAAAAACCGAGAGGAGACAAGGAAATTTTAACTAACGACCAAGTATACACGCTACACAAGAGTTTACTAAATATGCTAGGATTTGCTGCAGATCAGATACTCGAAAACTGGTTTATTTAAATATATAATAAGAACGAAAAAAAAATCGACCAAAAATTATCGTTCATTAACATTCAACCCACGTTTTTATTTTCAGCTAAAAATGAGACTAAGTTCATGCTAACCACTTTTTCTTTCAGTTTTGCCACTAGAGGCTTCGAATTTTGTATTCAAAAATTGAGCATATATAAACTGAATGCAGAAATTAAAATAAAAAGTAGAATGAAAGTGTTCCTAAGTGCATTTTTTTTCGTTTTTTTTTTTGTCCCAAAAAGTTTTATTTTTATTCAATGACAATTAGCGAAGGAGCTCTTGGTTTAACTAGGATCAACTCATGAGTCAACCATATTTTTAATTCAGCTAATTTTTGCTTAAGGTACGGATCAAAAGCTGATTTGTTTTTCTTAGCTTTTTTGAAAAAGTCTAAGGGCATATACGTCTCGTCCTTCTAAAGTTAACAGTAGTGATTCATGCGACATGGTTTCAGGGCCGACTTATGCCAAAGCTATTTATTTGAAAGTTCTTAAGTAATTGAAGTACCAGATGAATTAATTTTCGCTCTATATTTTTAGTGGTGAAGGTTACAAAAGGTAGCACCGTCTAAGAAAAGGAGTAAACTATCTCTGGAATTAACTGTCTTCTGGAAATTCTACCACGTACAAGGTTAAAACCGCTGATATTTAAGTGATCTTAGACGTTGGAGCTCAACAATAAGTGTCTGACAATAGATTGAGTTACTAGTTTTATGTTTGTCCGTATGCAGCTATGAAAGCGTGGATGACGCCACTTGAGAAAAGGAAGCAGTTCTAAGTTGAGACGTTAATTCAGCTATGAAAGAAACATAGACGTCATTACTTGAGCTTCAGTGACAAGACACGGACATGACACGATCAATAGACTGTGTCTACCATCAATTTTCATCAGGTAACATTCCTGCTTTTGATACGTGTCGACATTTGTTCATACAGTTCAACACAAAAGCAAATACGGTTCAGTAGAAAACAAATTACAACATGAAATTTTTGATGAACTTATATGGTCTGGTACAAGATGGCACCACAAAAGTTCAAAATAGAAGCGCACTAAAAGCGTCTATTTCTACCGATTTATAAGATTTTGTGGTGTTCCGAATGAGGTGCTCCTACTCTATACACCAGCAAAGAAGATATCGCGATGACACAGATTTCTGCTGTAAATTTATTAATGATGATGTGCAAAGTGCATACTGTGTTGAAAATTGCAATGCCGGTGCATAGCAATATGAGGTGTGTTAAAAACACAATTATATTTCGATTTTGTTGTAAGTTGATTTAACGGATTTGTTATTTGGTGTAACATCGTAGAAAATTTAATCATTTATCAGCAATACTATTCTCAGATAACTACTGTTGATTAATTGAAACGAGCATAATTATGGAGAACATCACTGCACTACAAAATGCTACAAAATACAATGTAAAATAGCAATTTTCCATTCACAAATCTTTGCTTGTCCTATATTTTAGCTCAAGAAAATAATTTTATGAGGTGTCAGTTATCTACAGCTATAGATGAGATTTGTGCAATGAAAGATAAGAAATAAAACTATAATAGTTTTCTTTATTTTCTCTACGCGTTGAACATATATTACACTTGGATGGAAGATTTTTCGTTGGGATTTATTTATGAGATGTTGAGAATTTTTATATGCAGAGTGTGTGTTTTTACTTACTTTGTTGTTTCGAAGGTAGGCTATGTTGGAATACAAATTAAACGGGTTTCGCTGAATAATAGGTTTGTTTTTTTTTAAATGAAAAGTTTCAAATCAATGGAATTGGAAGGTTTTTATTCATTTATTTTATGTTTCAATAAATTTTTGAATGACCGTTTGCAGTCCTTAGAATTTGCGCTGCATGGAATATTAAGTAACAGCAATTGATTCTAGTTATTATTCTTCTAATCAAAACAAATTCAAATTGGCTTGACGGGTTTTTTCGCAACTTGTTTCTAATCGATACTGCTTGTGAGACATGTCTTGAGCAACCAATTTTTTTTCTATTCAGATAATGAATGATTGCCGTGTTGATGAAGCATATGTCACACAAAGTTGTATGGAAAAGCTAGAGACCTCCTCTTCCTTCTAGTGTGACATAATTTATGAACGATCACTAACCTGAGAAAAGACGCATAATAACATATGCAAGGGACCCGTACGCATCAGAATAGATGTGGCAAACAGAACAGAAGTTACAAAAAGACTCGAACTAAATATAAATAAATATTGCGTTGACTTTTGAGTATATGAAATTACGTCGATATTAAATTGTATTGGAATTTGCCGAAAGGGCAATATTGAAAAACCTGTCCGAAGAAACGGGGAAAATATATTTTAAAGCAAACCAAATCAAACAATATTCTCTAATTTGTTTCGTTATTTCTGGAAGTCTATATCTTCCTTGAAGAGCGATTCCCGTGTTAATTTCGCAGAGATATATCTCAAAAAGCTTTACCGATCTTCGAAAAACCACGTTTTGACCACTTTTTCGACCGTAGCTTCGAAAGTTTTCGACCGATTTCGCCTAAAAATACATTACCGTAATCAATTTTTTGATTATCTTTAAGGAAAAAAAAGATTTTGAAAATCGGATAAGATTTACCCAATTTATGTAGAAAAAACATGTTGGACCCTAGTATAGACTCAGTTTTAGGGCTATGGCTGAGTCTAAAAGCTCAAAATCAAAAAAGTTTCTTCCATAAATTGTCAGACATTCAAGCAAAAAAAAATTTTGAAAGATTTACTCTAGTTATGTATGAAAGACCAAAAATCACTTAAACGGCCCTAGCTCGGCGGCCTTGTGCCCAGAAAAAATCAGTTGAGTTTTACTCGAGTTATCGTGTTGGCAGACGGACGGACATTTTTTTATTGCTGATTCGTCATCTAGGGGCCATGATCCATGCTCCCGGGTAGAAATTCGACTGGTTAGAAACGTCCTGGTAAACACATAAGCCCCGTTTTCGAAGAACTTCGTATCTTCGTTCGGGTCTAAAAGTCAACTTTTTCAGAAACTCAGTAAATAGTCCGATACGAAGTGATCGTTAGACGCAAGTTCTACATTTTTCGTGAACAAAACACTTTTTTTTACATCAATAAGAAAATCCTTAAAAAGTTTCAGAAAGTTCTTGAATATTCAATAAACTGTTCAAGGTTCGGACCGACCAAGGACATTTTTTAGGGAAAATCAATAAAATAAATAAAAAAATGGAAGTTAACATAACAGTTGACATTAGGACATCAGATTTTATTTGCTTACTAAAGGTCCAGTCTTAAATTGTGTTCATTTGCATTAAGTTTCGTCAATTTTGGGCACATTTCCGATAGAAGCACACAGATCTCGTACCATCAGACACAATCTTGTCCTGAAAAGTTCGACTTCCTTTTAACCCAACTCATTCTGAACTATCCACCCTGTCATACGACTGCATACACGAATTCTGAAATATCTGATTTACCATTTACAATTTACACCTCAGAGCAATTTGACTAATTTACCTCGTATTATTGACATTCGATATCTGCTGCTATTAAATACTATTTTTTTGTTAAAATAACCCAGCCGTAACTCGTTCTCTCCCCTTTAGTGCTACGTCGGCTTAATATAAATCATTCAAAATTTCATGACGAAATTCATAATATGCGAGCGACAAAAAATTGTGCGTTTGTCAGCTAAAATGCACTTTTTCATGAAATTTCGTATACTTCGAAATAACCCGACGCCGCGCCGCACTAAACGCGTGGATTATTTCAGCGCATCGAACGTTCTAGTTTAGAAACTGGTAGTTTCAGCGTCTGAACCGCCTCGCCTGAACGGCAAATAGTGCAAGATGCAATGACATACTACTATATAGACTGGCAGTCTTTGACAAAAAATTAACACGAATTGAAGCAAATGTGAAATGCGAAATGTTTAGTAGTGTTGGTAAATTACGTAAAATTTAGGTGGATTACGTATTTTCAGCAGAACAAATCAGCGTGAATTATTATTTATGACATGATGGCTGATATTTTTGACATCTACATTGTTACGACAACGTATTTGACGACGCCTCAGATGCTACTTTGAAATTTCGAATTTTCTTTTCTTTTTTTATATTTTTGACGACGCCATTTTGGCAATTATATCATTATGACATTTTTGTTTTTCTTTGACGATCTATGTCTTTAACATAGATTCATAAATTATTTATTCTTGTGACTTTCGTTATGTTGATTTTGACGTAATATTTTTGATGCTTTCTTACTTTTTGTTTGTAAATTTTTTGTAATTTTCCTTTTGTTCTATGTTAATGTTATTAATGTTATTTATATATTGTAACGTTTTCATGGTTTTTTAACGAGGGCTATGACAGCAGTCATAGTCACTCTTTTTCCATGTCAGCTAGAAAATAGTAGACAATAAAATTATTATCAATCAATTATGTATGTGTTGGTGTGAAATGTGCATACTATAAACAAATTACGTATTTTCATTTTTGCTTTAGCTGATGGTTACGGAAACCCAGTCTTATATTACTGTGTCATTGGTAAGACGTGTAAGACAATTGTTGCAGTTTGTGAGAATTCTTCGTTTGCCAAGTGCGCTGATCATTCAACTTTAGATCAATAACAATAAGGCAAACTCAACAGCAAAAATTGAATGCTTCGGCAGCAGCACACAATGAAATATTTCGGCTAATTTCCGTTTTATTCCTTGTGGAACAACATTATAGCGTAACGAACTTCACTAGACCGTGAATGAACGGAACAAACTCTTTTGCATACTTTTTATCAAGTATCTTACTTATACAAGATGCTTGTAAGAATTGATCTTCCAGAGTCCAGAGTGGAAGTGAATTCATTCAGTCCATCAGAGTTATTTTTTTTGAATCAGTTGTCCATGCCACGTGTTCGGATTGCTGCTCAGACACATTAAGTTTAGGTACTGCCTCTTCAATTCAGTACTCCACAATTTCCCCATAAAAAATAAATTAGAATTACCTGCTTCCAACGCATTACATCGAACTGTAACTTTTAGTTCTCGTTCACCTCCTACCTGTCGTTTCATCGTTTATTTGCTTAAACTTAGATCTGTATCTTAATTGACTAGGAGCCACATTTTTATCATTTAAAACTGAATTGATAAGAATTGATAAAACTACACAAATAAACAAAAAAAAGTCATTTAAAGTAGTCGTTTTGTTCATCAGGAAATTTTTCGCCACATTTGTTTAAATAACATTATCACGATGGTCTCAATTTGAATCTCTGTTCTCACACACGTTTTTCATAGTAAACAAACATCGTATTTGCTCATATCTCCCATTTGTAGTTAGTGTAAATGCTTGAATTCTGTGCTACAAAGCAATTTCCATATTCAAAGTTGCTTTACTACAAATGAAAACCGATGTAAAACCCAGTGAGTGGCAAGAGCGATATAATTTCACGAATGCTACGAACTTCGTTCATTTACCGTACGGTTTGTAAAATGAAAAAAAGAACCACTCGATGCACATAAAGCAACGTGTTGGCTGAGCAGTATTATACTTTCAACCGTTGAACGTGTTGGACGCACCAAGTTTTTTTTTCGCCTAACAAATTTATACATCGTTTTGCCTGGGTTTATTTGCCCGTATTCGTTCTTTCGTATGTAATTTTTGTTTTGATGTAATAAATTTTACCTCTTCACCACTCATGATATTGTATTTTTAGTGTCGTATGTGTAAAAGCGCAACTTATTTAGAAGAAGAAAAAATATACTAAAACGAAGAAAACCGTTGGTTGGTCTACAAACTAATAATAAAAACAAATGTGTGGACTTTACAAACAAAAGAAAAAAAAGTGCAGTCTGTGTTTTGATAAATAAAGTTGACTGAACAATTCACAGCAATAAGAATAATAAAAGAGGCTTTTGTACGAACACATTTCCTAAAATTGATTCAAATAATATTTTCACGCAAATTTCCATATTTAAAGTTTCAGTTCTATTTGATAACCGCACGGTGTGTGTAAAAAATCAAGTTCTCTTTCAATAAATGAATGAATTAATGTTGTAAAAGATAACATTTATTTCATCATAGAGATTTTTACACTTGTTTACATTCGGCTTTGTGTTTTTGATATAAGGTACAGAATTTCTTTTGATAAACATTTTGTGAATGTACAAAAGGTACTAAATTTTAATAAATAATTTAAAGAGGAATATTAATTTTCTCCTCTGACGAGTGGAACAGCATTGACTATTGAAATTTTGAACAAGTTCGCAGAAGTGATCAGTTTGTGAAGTCGTTTGCTGATTGAAGTGAAGTAGAAGCTGTAGACAGGTGGGTTTTTATCATTCAAGGCCAGGTGCCTAAATTTGGTTACATTGTCTTTTATGAAATTATATTTTTGTGCTTTTAGTATTCAAATTGAAGACGCTTATTGCTTAATTGTGGATTAGTCATTTAACATTGACTGCAAAAATAAAAAATATTTTTTTAATATTTAATTTTCACTTGTATACTTTGAAAAAATAATACATCATGTAGAGTTGACTTTGAATTCATATTTTCAGAAGGAGCAGTAACAGGTGCAAAGCGCGCACTTTTCATTTTAGTTAACACTTTTTCTAAACGCTTCGCTCTGAAGATGTCTAGTAGTTTGCTTACAGGGATGCGATCTCAGCAGTAAGCATAGTTTTCTATTTTAAAGGTAGTGTGTCCGGCGTGAAGAATAAATCACTCGGGTTAAGTCGCGCTTTCGAGTGGTTGTTGCACTCGGCCTAGCCTCGAATCCTCAAATTTCATACGAAAACTTGAATTTCTAACTTTTTTTAACTTATGACGTAACTAAAATAGCAGCAAAACGTAAGTACATTTTTGCTGCCAGAAACTACTCTGCAAACTGCGTGAAGTCTCTTTGTCACTCTGAACATTCACAATTCGTAGTTGGACGAAATTCTGGTGACAAAAAGTAGTGTAGCTGTGACAACTATTTTTTTTTCACAACACGCGACAACTTATACCTTTAGTTAAATCGTTGAACTTTTAAAAACTTAATTTTAAAATTACTCCCAAACCGAGAGTAAAACTTCCTGTTTTCCCGAATAGTTTTGAATTAAATTACTGTATCAAAGTTTCAATGAAATTAGAAAAAGGTTATAGATCACGGAAACGTGATTTCGTCATATGAATTTTTAATATTACCGGAGTTTACTTAATGATTGCATACATAGAAAATAAATCCAATAAAAATAGAGCACCATGTCGTAAGATTTCGTAAAGAAATTTCACAATAAGCCAAGATATAGTGTCGGGCTTAGCTTGACAAGGCAAGTTGTAGATCTAGGAAATCACTGAACAGGAAGGTAACAACGATCACGGCACTTCGCAACGAGCTCTTCCACCGGTTCGACACGGAAGTGATCGCACGGAAACATACCCGCCGATTTTCAGTGTTAGCTGGGGCCGTTGCCCCCACGGGCAAATTCGTAGGGGGCGA
The DNA here is from genome assembly GCA_029228625.1 of Pseudolycoriella hygida. Taxonomy (NCBI): domain Eukaryota; kingdom Metazoa; phylum Arthropoda; class Insecta; order Diptera; family Sciaridae; genus Pseudolycoriella; species Pseudolycoriella hygida. The sequence goes on along the minus strand of CM055406.1, from coordinate 46,693,850 downwards.
CGCCCCATGGGAATCCGACAATATCTTGCGTGAAAACATCGACCGAGTTACAAAATTCGTTTCCTCTCAGGTTTTCAAGTGCTTTGTGTCACTATCATTCTCCAAAAAATGATTAAGTGTTGATGTCTAGAATGATTTTCGGTCGAAAAAACCGAATTTTTAAATGAATATTGCGGCCGGAGGCATCTTTTGCCAAAGAGAGTGAGAATATCGTCTTTGAACGGTGGCCGTCAAAAATCCCAAAAATTAAAATCCCGAATGCAAAAATCCCGAATAACAAAAATCCCGAAAATCAATAATCCCGAATGTACAAAAATCCTGAATAACAAAAATCCCGAATAGGTATAAGGAGAAAGAAGTTTTGTGAGTTGCGTCTCAGCGAAGGTGAAAATAAAAAAAAAGCGGGGTCGAGGGGCGGCAGCCTCCGCTGTGAGGGGTCAAGGGGGGTATAGCCCCCCTTGCGGGGTCTAAGGGGCAGAGCCCCATGCACGTTAGGCCTTCTGCAAGACGTAAAAAAAGCCAGCCGCGGGCGTAAAAAATAAGCCCGCCGTAGGCGCGGGGGTGAGGGGGCAGAACCCTCCAAACTCAAATTCACTCGTATCAATCAGGATTTTTAATGTTTCACAATGTTTGTTTTCATTCGGGATTTTAATTTTCGGCTAAGTAGTTCCGGAGTTCTTCTTGTTACTATATCCATAGACATAGGACGTGCTTCATTTTTACTCTGCGCAATTTTGGTATTTCAACATAAATACGCTCGCGTCATTATTATTTTTTCATAGTAATTAATGGAATTAATTGGAAATATCATATTTTTTCATTGCTTGGAGTCGTCATAGTTTCGTATTAACCGTCTCACCGACATTTAACAGACACCAATGACATACTATAATATAGACTGGCAGTCTTTAACAAAAAATTAAGGCAATTGGAAGCAAAAGTGAAATGCGAAATGTTTATTAGTGTTGGTAAATTACGTAAAATTTAGGTAGTTTGCGTCAAATTATGTGGATTACGTATTTTTAGCAAAACAAATCAGCGAGAATTATGTATGCGTTGGTGAGCGATGTGCATACTATACACAAATTACGTATTTTCATTTTTGTTTCAGCTGATGATTACGTAAACCCAGTCTATATATTATTATGTCATTGACGGAAACAAAATGTGCATGTTCTAGCTTCCATCAGTTACTCTGTTATCCACTTTTTCAACTGGCAACATACCTTCATAAGTTACTATAAGGAACTTCCTAATGAAGTAAATGCTCGTTTTACAAATTTTCGCTCGCTTGGATCGCGTGTAGACATATTTTTAGTTCAGGGGCACTACATACAAGTGTGGCAAGGATGCTGAAAAGCATAATCCTCGGATCTTTACCTATTTCGTATGTTCGTATCAATCGAAAGGTCCTTTTCACGGTTTTTAATTGCATTTTTTATACAAAAAATTCTGAGGAAATTTTTTTTGGGTTTGCCCCCAACGGGAAAAGGTAAAGTCGGCGTATCTGCTGGGGAACAAGATACAACAAACTCAAAGAAAATAGCTAATTCTGTCTCAGGGATCTTTTCTCTCAGCGCGATCAATTTATCACTTCTCATATATGAGTATTCAACTCCTACGTCCTTTTCCACAACCGGGGAAACAATCTTTCAAAGCGTCCCGTACTTGCTCTTTCGAGGAGCTTCCGAAGGTTTCTATCTATTTCGAATTATAACTTGTCAGATCTGTGCCAATCTGTAATGGAAGCATCCTTCTACCATCGATTAGGCCAATACATTGCCTGTGTAGCGTCCGACAGCAGTATGAATTGCCAGAAATTGGAAATGATATCGACGCAAATGGCTTACTGATTCATCAATACCATTCAATCATAATTTTATTTATCTGAACTTAAATGCAATTTATAACGATTGTTCACGCGGGAAACTCGAGTACTAAATTACTATATTAACATAGAAGTCACTTCTGCTAACTTCATAATAAAAAGACAGGTTTACTAATTGCGTACATTTATTGATAACAAGTTAACTAGACGAGCGTAAATGGTGGAATGATTTTATGGCCAAAATGTACAGAATATTTTCTTGCTTACGCTCATGTGAATTGATCCAGGGTCTAGCCGATATACTCATTTTTTTACTGTTCTAGATGCTATTTTAACTGGTCCATAGTTAAACCCATACTTAACTCTGAGAAAAACCCGTAGAAGGTTTTTCATTTGTTTCTGACCAATAAAAAAGTGACGCAGCGGTAATAAAAATTGTTTTTATTGTTACTGTGCAATGCCTTTATATTTACCATCATGATGCTATTCATACCATACCATTCCTGTTAATGGTAAAATAGCAAACATACCATACCGTACCAAGTGCGTACCCGTACACGTTCAATTTATTCACAACGAGCAACAACGTTAAAAACTATGGAGAAATTGTCCATACACGTTCAAGAATTAAATATCTAAAAATTTCTCTAATCCTCCAAATAAGGCTCTTGTTTTATTCGCATAATTGCACCGTACGCCGTCAAAGTAAATTCAATCCATACACATAATTAAATTTTCGTCTTATACTTTTTAATTAAACGCTACAATCACGAACGAAATTGAAAAAAGATTACAAGTTCCAATTACAATTAAGTAATTAACTTGGTTCTTGTTTGTTGTATTGTAGGCTACGTATTTATGGTTGATATCATGTATATGAGGTATACATAAATGAAATTAATTGGCGATTGGCCGTCATGTTGCGGGTGGTTCGTCTATCATAAATTAAGATCACGATTCGGTAATTATTAACCATTTCATCGTCATATCGTGGCATGTCAAGAAATATCGAATGTAAAGCAAGTGGCTAATGCTCAGATCCGTACAAAAAAGACAAGCGATTCGGAAAAAGGGCGGGATTATCTCGAAGACTTACTGGAAAGTTTGAGTACATTCCAGTTTCAGTCAGTAAAAAAAGGAAAAGAATTAGCATCTTGTGCAGATTACTACAAAAAAACTCCTTAAATGTCGAAACACGCACTCAAAAATATATGTCTTTCTTTTTTAACTACGTCAATAAAATATTAATGATTCAATGTTGGTAGACGTCCACTTGAAGTGTTTATTTTTTTAACAAAAAGCGTATTAGGAATACGATATTAATTCGTTTAAACATTTGCTTCCTCATCTAACAATCTTGGTTCACTACACAGAAGACAATTTAGGACAATTCCATCATATGTATGCTGATGTTGTGTATCTATCGTCATTTTTACTAAGCAATTTTCTATGGTCGTGCCTATCCTGTACATTTTATTCATTAGATAGCAACAGAGATACTACTCAAGTCATCGATTTACTTGTTACCTTGGAAAATTGCCTTACTAACAAATATTTTCCTCGGTAACGAATCGACCACTATTTTTAAATTCGTTTTATATTTTGTTCAATTAAAACGTATATATATTCACATGTTCAATTGTGAGGTTACGTAATGTAACTGTCAGCCTTAACACCAGCGTGACAAATATATTGAGAACAATCAAAGTCAATGCTGGTATGAATAGAACGATTAAATGTTTTGTTTTTCAATTTTCCAAAAGAAACAATTAGAATATCTCTATCAATTTATTTATGTGACTGCACACTTCGAGCGTAATTGAGGTTTCAATTTATTAAACTACTTGTAAGATTCAAAAACAAATATGCAATGGTTACATTAAATTCAACAGATACCACATTAAATTGGAATAAATTTTATTATTATGGTAGTCAAGTTGGAAGCCTCAACTCAATTTTTCGAACGAAAACTATGAACATAGTGAATATAGACGGACGGTTGCGTATCATGGTAGTGATACGTCGGTGACGCAAGTACGCTATGCAAAAACTTCAAGACCTCGAGTAACTTTGTAGTACTGTTGGAAATGTTTGAAGCTCTTTGTACACAAAAGTATGTGTGACCCACGGACAACAAAAACATATTTCAGATCTCAGTGGAGTCAACAAGGTCCTCCACCTCCACCTCGTTCCGAAATATTATTTTGCCGTCCTAGGACCACCAAATACTAATGTATAATGAAGAGTCCCAAGTACAGCAAGTTTTTAGTCCGCCATATCTGAAGAAGTAATCTTTAAGGCATGAGAGCTTTCAGTACACATTTACACTCATTGAAGAGTAACTAGTATCACTTTAATTAGTTAATCGTTATTTCCTTGCCCGTTTGTAAGAAAAACATATGCTTCGCGGACCGTACGATTGCCTAACTTTAGCATTTCAAAAGCAATCTCACGTCCTCCGTCGGAAGCAACGGTACAAAAAAAATTCAAAAAATGAAGTTAAAAAAAATTTCTATGGGCAAAAATATTCCCTCCAATTTCCTTTCTCTACAACACAAAAAAATTATTTTGGGGTTCGGGTCGACCCTTATAAATTTAAAATATTAAATTTTCAATTTTTTTTGCAGATTTCTCTTAATTACATCCCAATTTCTAAATCAGTTTCAGTATTTGAACAATTTTTGAGCAACCACAACGCCATATCCGCCCTAATAGGAAACTTGGTCTTCTCGAAGAACCCATTCCAAATCAAGTTTGTGTGTGATTTTTAATGAGGGTCGAAAAAAGTCCCTCAAGATGAGTGCTAAACACCCGAAAGGAGTGTTGAAGTTTTTTGCTTTTGGAAGTAACTCACTAACTTTCATAGTTCTGGAGATATGGGTCATTCCGCCCAATTCTAGAAGTGGTCACATTCTAGGATTAGGCTATTTTTCCTTAAAGTTTTGAAACACGTGTTCTCTACAATTTTATTTTCTACAACTTCGTCTTTGGAAGCAACTTGCTAACTGCCATAGTTTTAGAGATATGGGTCGTACCTCCCAATTCTAAAAGTGGTCATATACCAAGATTGGGTCATTTTTCCTTAAAACCCTGAAACACCTGTTCTCTAAAATTTTATTCTGTAAACCTTTGCCTTTGGAAGCAACTTTATAACTTCCATAGTTCTAGAGATATGGGTCTTCCCGCCCAATCTAGAAGTGGTAATATTCCATTATTGGAGCATTTTTCCCTAATACCCTGACACACGTGTTCTCTAAAATTTTCTTCTCTGCAACTTTGCCTTTGACAGTAAATCTGCACATCGTCTAGTTGAGCGAATATAGACGAAAAAACATCTGCTTTCGTATATGGCCAATAAACTCAAATTTCGCCCATTCCATTGGTCCCACTGCCACTGACCTGATTTCCACAAAAAAAAAAATTTCCCAGTTTTGTAAGATCAAATGCTTTCATTTGACATCAAAATGAAAAATTTCCGTGCTATACTTGCTGAGATATTTTCGAAAAAGTTTCACCGACCCTCGAAAAACCATGTTTTTGGTCACTTTTTCGATCATATCTCCAGTACCACTTGACCAAATTTGCTCATCTTTGAACTTGAATCATGGGACATATATACCTTGAGGGCAAAAAAAAAGTTTAGGGTGATCGGTGAAGCCGTTTAGAAAAAAATGGCATGTATTTAAACTGATCGCAGGAAAAAAAGAAATGATCGCGGAAAAAAATAAAAACGATCGCGAGAAAAGCAA
>CM055406.1:46570301-46673430 GCA_029228625.1 Pseudolycoriella hygida | reverse complement strand
CAGACCGACAGACAGACCGACAGACAGACCGACAGACAGACCGACAGACAGACCGACAGACAGACCGACAGACGGACATTGTTTTTTTCGCTGATTTGTCATCTGGAGGCAATGAAAAAAGGTTCCCCCTTACTCCCGGGTTCGCAATGTAACAAACGTGGTAGTAAACGCATCAGACCTACGTACTTCGTACGGGTCTAAAAAACCTTAAATGTAAATTAGATTATAACTTTATGAGATCGCCACACTGAATTGTGAAACCGTTTTCGTTAGAAATTTTTTTTTCCAATTCAAATTCGAATTTCTCCCAAAATTGCCAAAGGAAATTAAACGAACTGTTCGCTGAGTTGTATAGTTGATTGGTAAAGCTATCGATTACACGGTAGAAATAAAACGTGCTTTTGTATATATACAAAGTAATTTTTATTGGACATTAGGTAAATGAAAGCAAGGTTTCCTTTGCTAATGTGTTCACATTTATAAATCTCGTTGCATTGATACGGAATTAGTTTTAAAATGCAATCCTATTACATTTCAGTTCTGTCTGTGATGGAGACATTTCACCAAACAAAACATTTGTGGGAATAATTCAAACTCAGCATGACTACATTTGTATGTGTTCGACGGGATCTGTATACCGGTGAGTCTTTGTTTCAACACTTAGACAGAATGTGTTCAACTAAAAAACTATACGATCCGTAGACTGTCCAATATTGATGAACATACCTTGCCGGACGTAGCGACATTTAATTCCGAAACAACAATGGACATGTCTGGCGTCCAACTATCGAAAGTCGGTGATGAAACTTGCAACCATAACATCAATACGTTTTGTATCGTCCCAAGTTGCCGAGGTGATCTGATCGTTTCGTGCTCCAAAAGATACCTTTTTATTGAAGGGAATGGAAAGAAACGTAAAATTAGGATTCCAGCTACGATTGAATCGTTTAAATCAATTTACTATTTGGAACACTATCTGTAAGTGCAAACTTTTCTTCTTCTTCTCCTGGTTGTAATCAGGTAGACACTGTTTTCCCTTAGGATTGGGCTGTCTTCAACCGGCGAACTGTTTGATATTTGTTTGCTGACAAAGTCTTTTCGTTTGTTTGCTGAGTGGGATAATTTTATTAAAGATATTGTTATATTGCAATCTGGTGGCAGTGACGTGCAACTTCTGTTAGAAACAAATACGAACGGAGGCTGCGAATTACGGATCGTTGACTTCCCATGTAAGTCGTTAAATTTTCAATACAGAATAGCATTTTTCATTTGAGACCAACTTCTTTTTTCAACTTCTGGAGTCTTTTCTGGTAGATAATTTGATGTAGAGCAAACGTTTGTGAAGAAAGTTTTCAGAAAAAATTGCGTCTAGATGCTGGGCATGCTATTTGTGTTCTTCTATGCTAAAGCTTTGGTTACAAAGGGACAAATCTGGTTCACTGTGGAAAATATCTACAAGTTACGTTGGAATTGTGTTTATAATATATGCTGCCGACGTATTTTATCCACCGTACACGTATCACGAACGCCGTGCATGTATTACGAACACCGTGCACGTACTACGAACGCCGTGTACGTATTACGAACGCCGTGTACGTATAACGAACGCCGTACACGTATTAATAACATCGTGCACGAATTACGAACGCTGTGTACGTATTACGAACGCCGTGTGCGTATTACGAACGCCGTGCACGTATTACGAACGCCGTGCACGTATTACAAACGCCGTGCACGTATTACGTGAGCTTATAACATGCTCGTTACGTATGTCATACCGCACAATACTTAAATAAAGTTGATAATGCATTCACCGCGTATATAATGCGTCGGCGGCATATATTCCTACGTCGCTTGTAGATATTTTCCTCAGTGTTGGTCTCTTTCTAACCAACGCTTTACCATAGAAGAACGAAGACTCCGGAAGTTAATAAAAGAAGTTGGTCTCAAATCAAAAATCTACTTTGTGCTGTGAAATTGTCAGCTCACTCTGAAAGTTGTGACTCTAGTCTAGTCTAAGCTGCGCAATGGGAAAATTCCCTTAATATTATTTTCTATTTATTACTTCCGCGGAAGTAAATACAAACTTCCGGATGCTGACAACACATCCAGCTAGTAGATTACGTAGCTGGGCTGGTCAAAAGAGCCATTAACAATTTTATTTTAGCAATGAAGTGTAATTACGAGCTCCCAATACCATTGAACACGCATTTAGTAAACCAATCGCAGTCTTCCGCCAATTTGTACTATTTGGAAGAAATTTTGCGTCCGGACAACGTTCCTCAAGAAGTTATCATGAATTTAATAACTGAATCTCAACCGATAGAACGTTTAAAAAAGTTGATTCGCATCGGTCGTCTGGATGAGGCAGAGGTAATTGACCAAGGCATCCGCATATCCCGTCAACTTTTCTTTGATTGAAATTTCTCCTATCAATTGTCACACCAAGTCTCACATTTTCGAATTTCCTAGAAGACACTAGTTACAAAAAAAATTGTGGAATTAATCGTAAAAGTGGAAAGAAAATTGATTTCGCGTAGACAAAACCGTTTCAGTGAGGTAGGGGGTACTGTATCTCGCCTAGTTTCCCTTTGGCATCTAGTATCTCCAAGCGCTTTTTGGCGTATGTAACCTGAAGTGAGCATCGCTGCAGCCGAGCCAAGCGAGTTGGTTGATGCTCCGCGAGACGTATGCACTTGAGCGAATTGGAAGACTTGCAACGAAAACTTGGCGATTCAAGGGAGAAACGTTTTTGGACCCATACGAAGTACGAGTCCAATGCGTTTACCACTACGTTTGTAACCAGTCGATTAGAGGGGAGGAGCATCGATCATGGTCCTTAGATGCCAAATCAGCAAAAAAAAAAAAAATCCGTCCGTCCGTCATTCGAATTCGGTAAGATCTCTCTTGGATGTTTTATGGACATTGAAGGAGCATTCGACAACACCGGCTTCGATCTCATTCAGCAAGCGCTGGAACAAAGGGGCGTAGCACCGGTAGTAATGCTCAGAAATAGGACCGTGGAGGCCAACGTATGCGGCCACAAGTCCAGCTTTTGGGTATCGAATGGCTGTCCGCAAGGGGGGATACTCTCACCATTGCTATGGTGCATGGTTATGGACTCAGTGATCAAGAAGTTGAATAAGACAGGCGTTCATGCGCAGGGTTATGCGGACGACCTGACTATTCTAGTTGAAGGCAAGTTCGAAAGTACCCTTGGAAGTCGCTTGAGGAGTTCGCTGAGGTTAGTGGAAGAATGGTGCCTGGAGAAGGGCTTGAAAGTCAGCCCCGACAAAACGGACATTGTGATTTTTAGTAAAAGAAACGCAGGACACGATTTAGTGAGGAACTTCAGTATCATCGGAAAGGTTGTTGATCCCAGCCCAAAAGTAAAGTTCTGGGGTTTATTATCGACCAAAAGCTCAACTGGATCGAGCATGTCAAATACACAGCTCAGAAAGCGGTAGCCGCTTTATGGATCTGTCGAAAGAATTTTCGAAGGGACTGGGGAATACCGTCTAGAGCCATATTGTGGATCTATCAGACCCGTGTTGAGCCATGGCTGCGTCGTTTGGTGGCCTAGGCTCAACGTGGAGTGTGCGAGGAAGGAGTTGAATGAAATTCAGAGGCTCGTGTGCATCAGACGATCGTTAAAGCAAGAGTCTTTGCCTCGGCAGATAGGTTGAAGCAAAATGGTCTCTGGATCAGGAATTTCGAATCTGGCCATGGGAAGATCCTGAAAGTGATTAACGACAGTCTCTATTTGGGAAAGTTAGTAAGCGTCCTCCAAGCGTAGACATTTGCGACGCTGATGGGAGTGATAAATTTAGTTCCAGAAGGAATGACGGGTGGCAGAGCGACGATATGTTCAGACAGTGAGTCGATGATAAATTCGCTCGCGTCGCCTGTGGCAACGTCAAAACTGGTTGAAGAACTAAGAAACCCTAAACCGATGGGGACTGAGAAATTAGATCACGATCGCCTGGGTCCCGGGGCACACTGGTGTAGACTGTGATGAGAAAGCAGACGAGCTAGCGAGACAGGGTTAAGCATCTCCGATCGAGGGCACAGATCCCACATCCCGATCCCATACTTTATGTGTGAAAGGGTGGTGGAAGACTGGGTGTGAGCTGAGTTCGCAAAGAGTTGGCGCGCGTACGGCGAAAGAATTTACACGACTTCTTCCTGGCGCCTGACAAGAAGTGGGCCAAGGAGCTTCTCAGAATGGACCGTAGTGGCATTAGGAGAGTAGTGAGAGCGATTGCGGGTCGCTCTGGGTTGAAGAAGCACTTGGCCAAAACGATCATTTTGTCTGATCCAAAATGCGTCTGCGGCCTGGAGGAGGAAACTGGCGTCCACGTAATATGTGCCCGAAGCACCATCTAAGGAGCAAGACATTAGTGGTTATGTGATTCGACCCTCCTATATCTTACACCTAGGACCTATCACTCTAGACAGGTTCTAGGTAAGAACCGGAAGGTTTTAAGGATTTACATGATGAACGGGAAGAAAACAAAGGATCAGCAGATCTGTGTTTTTGGAGCCAGAAATAGTCCATCCCACCCTGATAAATCTAAAAAAAATTCTATTTGCCATATCTACTCTGATGCTTACGGGTCCCTTGCATTATGTTTTCTTTCGGAGTTTAAGGTAGAACTTCATCTCGCCATGGCGAAATCGTCAGAGTCGTAAATATTAGAAGTGTGGGACGTGCAAGACAAGTGGAATAATTCATTCTATTCAATGTTTCCACTCCCTAATCAATCTAAAGTTGACTGGATTTGTGAATAATTTCCAGAATTGATGGGTTTAACATTTAATTGCGACTGCCGTTCCAGACTTTTGCACGACAGTTAAATTTGAGTGACGAACCCATTCATGAGGCAAGGCTTAGACGGCTGCTGATTGAAATTGGATCCATACCGAAGGAAACTAAAAAGTTCGAAGAAAAACAATCCTTATTATTGGATCTGGTAAAGAAAATGGTGAAAACCTGCAAGAACACGAAATTTTTAATATCGTTGCGTTGTTCTGAAGTCACCGATAAAGAGACGATTAGGAAACTTTTGAGTATTTTATTGGAAAATGTGGATTTCAAGAAAAGCGAAGCAGAGCTTTTGGACATAAAAGAGCAACTCCTACGTCTGGACACATTGGAGTTGATTGATCCTCTGGAACTTGAATTCAATTGGCCGTATTTTGTACATCATCCCAATCTGTTCAAACTCATCACAAAAATCATGAACAAGGTTTGTACAAATCGGAATGTACATATTAAGTCATGGACGAAGGTGGACTGTGTTTTTTGAATGAAATTTCAATTTCTTCCTTCAGAATATTGATGCCGCTTGTTGCATATGGAAAAGACATTCATCGTCTCTAATTTCGCGAATTAATGTGGATTTCATACAAACCTCAGTTTCTCTAGAACCTCTGCAAGTCATCCAATGGTATAGACATTTTGCCCCATGCATCATACAAAACCATCCACAATCGATGTCCAAATTGATCGACAATGTCATCGATAAAATGACTTGCCTGCAATATTTACCGGATTTCCCAGAGATTGGCATCACTTTCATTAGAGATGTGGCGGAAATATTTTCAGAAGTGCAGTTTTTGTTTGCGTACGTTCACATTTATATTATACGATCAAAGTGTAAATCATCTTTTTATTCATTCAGTAATGTGAAACGTAATTTTGATGGTTGCATGGCTAAGTTGTCTACGACAATTGCAGATCTACAATCTCTCTCCGTTTTGAAGAGAACCTACAACATAACGCTGATGTACGACGATTACGTTAATGTAAGTGCAATTTTATTCGAATTTGTCAATCAATCATACAACCACCAAAAGCACTTGGTCGTAACAAGACCAATGTTTATTTTTCTTACAAAGTGACCAAGGCAACTTCTTTCAATAGATGAAGCTTTTAACAGTGTTTCTAGAAGTGTAGGTAACTTTGACGCATGCTTTTAACAGTGTTTCTAATAGTGTAGGTAACTTTAACTGATGCTTTTAACAGTACTTCTAGTAGTGTAGGTAACTTTGTCGAGCTTTTTTAACTGTGTGAATAAGAGCTTTTATGTTTATTTATGTTTAAAAGTGTTTTTCAAGTGAATGTTTCTAACAGTACATTTACAACATGATTTTACTTATCCTATCTAGTAGTGTAACTTTATAATTTGAAAACTTCCGTGTGCTTTTTTAGCAGTGTTTCATGGTTTAAATGATGTGCAAATGAGCTTCTGAATTCGAATGAGCTTGGAGATTTGTGACGCACTTTTTCCTCTGATTTTAGAACTTTTGTAAATGGAAGAAAATCGTTTTACTTACTTTTACTTTTGTAAGTAGACAAAAAGACTTGCGTCACAACTCCTCTGTAAGGACAAAAGTTACACAAAAGTTTTCATACATTTTTTTACTTATTTATTGACCTCACACCTTTAACGTAAACCATAAAGAAGTTATATGTGAATCACTGATGATTCACCGGGGAATCATTGGTGATTCAACGGAGAACCACATAAATGATTCACCGGAGTATTACATATTATCCACCGGGGATTCACATATGATCCACCGGGGAATCACATATGATTCATAGTGTAATCACAGATGATTCACCTGGGAATCACAGATGATTCACCGGGGAATCACAGATGATTCATCGAGGAATCACAGATGATTCACAGGGGATTCACATATGATCCACAGGGAATCACATATGATTCATAGTGGAATCACAGATGATTCACCTGAGAATCACAGATGATTCACCGGGGAATCACATATGATTCACCGCGGAATCACATATGATTCATCGTGGAATCACAGATGATTCACCGAAGAATCATCGGTGACTCATCGTGGAGTCACAGATGATTCGCCGCGCAATCATAGATAATTCACCGATGAATAATCGATGATTCAACGAGTAATCATCGGTGATTCAATCATATATGATTTATCGTGGAATCACAGATGATTCACCGGGGAATGACAAATGATTCACCCGGAAATCACAGATTATTCACCGGGGAATCACAGATGATTCACCGGGGAATGACAAATGATTCACCCGGAAATCACAGATTATTCACCGGGGAATCACCGATGATTCATCGGTTAATCACAGATGATTCATCGGTTAATCACAGATGATTCAACGGTTAATCACAGATGATTCAACGGGGAATCATCGGTGCTTCAGCACCGGAGGCACTACATCCAGTTGAGAATAAAGTCTTTTAAAAATAATTTATCATTTACCCTCAGTGACGGCTGTCACATACCTCGTACAACCCAGATTTTTTTGTAATAAAGCAGTTGAACTCTTATTTTACGGGTGTAGAGATTTTGTCGTACTTACCGTGTAACCGCCCAGTAGCGTTGTGTTAATGAAAGCGGTAGTAGTAGCTCCCAACTTGGATCCCAATTGGCTTAAAGTGTTTGCTAAAACCGAAGTTTGCACAGTTCTAGAATTCAATTAACGACATAAGCAACATTGCTCATCATTACAGAATACCATTGAAGAGAATGCCTTCAACATTCTGCTGCGAGTTCACTTAAATCATCTGAAAGATCTGGCGAAAAATTTTTTGTTTCCATTGTTTTTTAAGAAAGGAATGTTACCATCTGATTGCATCATAGGGTAAAATGCTTAGATGACACATGCTCCACCGGAGGCTAATGCAAACATTCACTTTTTAGATACGTGAAATTTTTGATCAAATGTCACAAAAACATCGACTTATGGCAAGAGAGAGCTGTTGCTGTTCTAGATCTAGTTTACAACACTGAAGACAAACTCGAATGTGCACTTAATATACTGCGAGTATGTTAGATAAAGCCGTTAATGGCGGATGTAAGATAAAATAAAATCGTTTCAGGTAGCACCAGTTCCATGGTCGGAGACCGTAACAAGTCTCCTAAAATTAGGTGCATCCAGCCATCCACTCGCTGCAGAAATTTACAACGAATACGAATTGCAACATTTGAAAATATTGAAAATCAAATACGGATGGGAAGCGAATTCCCCGAATAATATTTTAAAATTGGCCTTTCGAATCATTAAAGTGGATGCGAACCAGATCGACGACATACGCTATTTGGTGAAAATGGACTCTACGCGCTCGTTTGCCATTAATTCGTATTACGTGACAACATTGTTACAACAAAATCGCATTGACAAATGTTTCGAATACATGAATTTATTGACTGATTTGGAATGTGAACAAGTACTCGAATTCATCGTAAATACCGGCGACGATTTACTGGCGAATATCGAACTGATGCACGAATTTTATAAATATTGTAGCCAACGTGTTAACAACAAAACGTTATTGAAAGATGCTCTTTCATGCCGTAAACTTCGTTCGTCTTTTCAACTTGAATTGTTACCAACAGATCTCTCCTATCCGGATGTTCGTTACGATCATTTCACAGCTGGTATCAAAGCAATTCTAAATGAATTGGGATCTAAGGAGTCGTATATAATCGACAGTTGCTACAAGAAGGTTATGTTGTTAACTGATTCGTTGAATTTTGATTCGATGAAAGGAATTGTTGAGCTATCGAAGCTGGTGAACAACATTCACTTCACTTGTGGAATGGCGAAGACTGTTTTACAAATTAATTTAATTGACGAACACAATTGTAAATACTTTGCAGATCTTGCAGCTCTGTTAATTGGTCAGCAAATTAAAAGCTTGGAGATTGGTTGGTCAGAGTAAATTGAACATTTTTCCATAACCTCACGTGTTCACTTTTTTAGATGCAAATCAAGCGGAAAATTTCTCTTACTACTTAGCGTATGAACTTCTTCAGAAATCATTAAAATATAGTAAAGTATTTTATAGAGAAATTAGTGAAATGATCTCTTGGTGTCGCATCGGATGCGACATTTACAGCGTTACCGAAATGGACAATTTTCTCAAGTGTAAAGTCGAATTCGATCGAAATGTAAGTTTTCGATACGTGCATTCGAGGCTCGTTTCGATCAATATTTTTAAGTCAAATTGCGAATTAAAAGATTTTCTTTACGTTTTAGTTACTGCAGGACACTTTAAGTGAAACTTCCAACAACAGTAACGACTCATTCTCGATGTTCGAATCAGTTCGCAGTCCCAGCTGTGTGGAAAAGGTAAGTTTTCAGATCAGTTTCCATTAGGAATTACATGAATCGCGAATTTGATGCTCAATTTAAGTAACTTCCGGCGGCCGTCAGGCATCATGTTTGCCTCGACAACATAGGAAAATTTTCCATTTATCATATTATGATTACCCCAACTTTGAAGGGAACATTTTACATATTTGACCACAATTGGGTGATAACAAATTATGTGCTCACAATTTTTAACTTCTTTCCTGTTTTGGACCCGTACGTTCTCTACTAACCATTTTACTGCAACATTGGGTAGGAAGATCGAGGCAAGAGTTAAAAATCAGGAAAAAAAACTTCCGCTCAATTTTCGAGAGTCGGTGAAACTTTTTCACAAGTATCTGATTAAGTACAGCGCGGACATTGTCCAAATTGTTCATTTCAGTGTCACAGAACAGGGAAGTTTTTTGTGTGGAAAACGATTGAGTGACCCATGGAATGGACGAAATACAGTCAACTCTGCCATATAAGATAGCGAATACATGTTTCGGGGAAAAAGTGACCTAATCCAGTGATATAGCCACTTCCAGAATTGGGAGGGATAGAAAATGGCTTCCAAAGGCAAACACTGGGGAAAATATTTACGAGCGACGTAGGAATTGTGTTTACAATATACACCGCCGACGTATTATATACGCGGTGAATGTATTATCAAACTTATTTAAGTATTGTGTAGTATGCCATACGTAACGAACGTGTTATGAGTTCACAAAATACGTGCACGGCGTTCGTAATACGTGCACGGTGGATAAAATAAGTCAGCGGCGTATATTATAAACACAATTCCTACGTCGCTTGTCGATATTTTCCTCAGTGTGAAGAAATAAATTTCAGACTACGCGTGTTTTCCAATAATAAATCTACGAAATCCTTTCTATTTTAGCCTACGAATTGTAATGAGGAAGTACTGAAATGTCTATCGTCTGCGATTCATGTGGTGTGCACGATGGACAATAATCCATTTGAGCGAATCAACAGTCACTTCGAATTTAGTAAAGATGATAAAGGAGCGTAAGTCACTTTTGTCGTTGTAGACAAAACAAAATCTACATTTTCCTTTCATAGAATCGCGAAAACTTTCAAGTCATCTTTGGACGATCTGGTATCGAAAAAACTGGACACTGCCTACAAGATCATGCATTTAATATTGAAATATCAAAACTGTGGAGGCTACACCATCATTAATGATACATATGCTAAAATTTTGCACAAGAAATTGATATACTTTGGGCTTCAGGAAAATCAGCCAAATTTTGTGGGTAAGAAACAAGGTTGCGTTGGATGCAGCAAAAGTAATTCATTACATGAGGAATCAATTTTGTTACATGAGCTGAGAGTGTTTTTAAACAACAAGATTATTTTGACAAATGTAGAGTTTGCATATCCGGGCCGGAGGCGAACGTTATGTTACCCTGGGGAAAAATAGAAAATTCCAACTTATGTTAGTTGTAACCTTTACTTACCAAGTGAAGAAAGTTGCTTTATGTACTTTATCATCATCGTCAAACTTAATAGACCGGAAGGTGTAAATCCGGTGTGAGGTCTTTACGCCCGGTGATCATGAGTCACCCTTCTCTATAATCTTCTATCCTGTGCCAAGGAGATGGTAAGTTCGCCCAGTGAAAGTCGGATTTCATTGAGTCTATAAACCTTCTTCTTCGCCTAGCCCCGCTCTATCTGCCTAGTGAAAGAAAATAAAAATGTTTTACTAGGATAGTAAACAATATCCCAAAATACTCCTCATGTAATGTACTACTTCTGTAGGAGGTAAACATACATGTAATGCTCTACTTCCTCATGTAGTAGGTAATCAAATTACTTACTCTGCAGCACGAAACTAATTCATATTTTATTTCGCAGATTTGATTGCTATTCTCATGTCAGACTCAACACCAATGGAGCTAGTCGCATATATGAACAAAAAACTCAAAAACACGTCGAATTATGTTAATTTCCTAAAACTCTGCGAAGCTGGCAGTTTACTAGCGGGCTCCGATTTCAATATCACACCAATCAGGTAATAAGTGAACTAGTGTCCTTAGACGCAGTGATTACTAACACGTTTGTGGTCAGTATTTTTAAGTTCCAGTACAATAAAGAATTACGCAAACACGATCCAACAATTCAACTTCAAACCAATATCGATTTTCAATCATTCGACAATGTGCTGAACGCTCTTCAGAATAAAGTGATTGATGTGTCGCTTTTGAAGGAAATGAGCGAAGCATTCAATTGGAGCTACCAGGAAGTATTAGTTACGCAGGTGAGTGGCACACACATGCACATATTTCATACAAACTGAGAGGGACATGATCTTTATATTATATTCGACTTGACTATAATCTCACATGACGATAAACAAGAGGAAATAGTTAAAAGACTTGGAGCAGAATGATAGAAATTTAACTATAGTCTCAATATAGACACTTGATGTGGTACATAACCCTTGTGTTATAATATACTATGACATGCTAAGAAAGAGAAAGGAGGAAAAATTCGAGGTAAAAAGCGTGCACAGTGCACAGTTTATAAATGGACATCGTAGCCAGCAACTTTCGGTGACATTTCGTAAAAAGAAACGTTTCCTTCAATAAAGTTTTTGTCGACTGACATACGAGTCAATTTATCTTTGTTTGTGCGTACATATCTATCATCACATATCTGTCTAATTCGCTGCAAAAGTTTTCCTTTTACATTAGGTGGCTAAAGATTGATGAGGAAAATTTGTTGGAAGCCCAAGAAAATGGCTTCCAGCTGTCAAAGTTACGCCATCTTGGATTTTTTACTATCTTCTGAATTAGAACAGCTAGACTGTTGGTTTCTTCGGGAAAGTTATAGAGATTGGTGAGGAGAACTTTTTGGATCCAGAAAGTTGTCAGCAAGTGTCAAAAAATTGTCAGCAAGTGTCAAAAAGTGGTCAGCAAATGTCAGAAAGTCTCAGAAAATTGTCCACAAGTGTCGGAAAGTTTCAGAAAGTTGTGAGCTAGTGTCAGAAATTTGTCAGCAAGTCTCAGAAAGTTGTCACCTAGTCTCAAAAAGTTGTCAGCAAGTGTCAGAAAGTTTCAGATAGTTGTCAGCAAGTGCCGAAAAGTTGTCAAGTGGCAGGTCTCAGAAAGTTGTCAGCAAGTGTCAGAGAGTTGTCAGCAAGTGTCAGAGAGTTGTCAGCAAGCGTCAGAAAGTCTCAAAAAGTTGTCATCAAGTGTAGAAAAGTTGTCAGAAAGTCTCAGAAAGTTGTCAGCAATTGCCAGAAAGTCTCAGATCATTTTTGTCTATGGAAACATAGGAGCAGAGCTCGCTTTACAAAACTTACAAAAATACTGATATCACAACAAAAAACTTCTTCGAAGGTAAAGTGTGGCGCAGTTCGTAGGTCCATTTCCAAAATCATTGATATCATCAGAGGTGACGTTTTCGCTGATAAGACGCAGAAATTTGAAGAATATTGGCTTCTGGTCAAAGTTTTATTCTTTAAAAAAATTGCACCACTTTTTTTAAAACAAAATTACGTTGTGTTCATAAAATTGCGTCACAAATGCCAGACCCAGAGCCGAAATAATTGAAAAATTATTACGCTGGTGGATCTGGCATTTGTGACGCAATTTTTTGAACACAACGTTATATTGTTTTAAAAAAGTGGTGGAATTTTTTTAGAGACTGAAACTTTGACCACAAGCTAACTTTCTATAAAAACAAATGTTTGCGTCTTTACAGCGAAAGCGTCACCTCTGACGATACTTTACCTTCGACGAAGTTTTTTGTTGTGATTTCATATTGGATTTTACCGTAGAATCGTTACCAACTGATGATGGGCAGTCCTACACTACTCTAGGGCCAACATAGTATCCAGAGGCCGAAACAGTTTCTTCTCAATGAGACCACCTATCAGAATCACTTTACGTGAATTTTTAGAGGATAAGGGAAGGACAATGTAGTTCTGTTAAAAGAATTTATTTTTATTTTATTTGATTTTGGTTTATTATCATTTGAATAACAATGGAGAAGTCCAATGATACAGACTTGAGCCTTTATTCGAACGAAAATTTATTCCAGATTTTGGCCATTTTACGTTCTGAAGAGTTGGATTATTCGATTAAAATTAACGATTTTGGTGAAGAGGAATTGATAACCAAGAACTCTATCGAACGTTTATGCAATCTGTGTGAAATCTACATAAATGAATTGACGAGCCATGACCACTTAGTCAAAGAACTGATCAACTTTACGAAGACCATAAATTTTTATTTTTACGAGATATTCCTTTGCGTCATTCACATATTGCAGCAAATCAAAGTTTTACAGCCGGATATGAATTGGTGGCTGGGAATTTTGAGATTGATGAAACATAAAATGATCGGAAAACGTAGAAGTCAAACGGGTCAACTTGAAAATGAAACATGGCTGGCATTTAATCCGTCCAGTGGTGTTCCACCGCCGATATCTAAGTATCGGATTCCGTTTTTATTGGCGGTTAATAAGACACTAGAAGAAATTTTGAGTAAATGTTCTTCACTGATATGGGAAAATTCACGACTAATATCCGCTGTATTTTCCAGGAGATGAAATCAACATTGAAGACTTCGATAAATGGTATGAGCTGATTCAAATGCATGCGCAAATGACAGGCGAGGGCGATGAAGAAAAGACCTCCGAGATACACGATAATCTCTGTATGCTGGCGCTGAAGAATTCAATAGCGGAGAATCAAAATAAATTCAAAACTGATGCAACGAGTTATAGTTTCCACCCCAAAAACAATGAATTCTTGCAATCGGTAAGTAACTGTTAGATGAACAACTTTTGCGGCATAGTTCCATGGACAAAAAAGTTTCCCTCAATTTACTCGACAACATAGCAAAAAAAAGTTTTTTGGGCTGTGGCCGACCCTGGGACAAATCACCAAATATAGTGCAGGGTTGCGTAGCGTGAGTTGGGCCAGCGCTAAGGACGCTACAGACCCAATCACTCAACTCAACAATTTCAGGAAGTCCATATCTCTCATTCAAAACCTTGAAGAGCGATTTCCGTGCCAATTAGGCAGAGATATAAGTCTAAAAGTTTCACCGACCACTTTTTCGACCACTCCGAAAGTTCTTGAATGACTCAGTTTTAGGGCCCTGGCTGAGTCCAAGGACTCAGAATTCAAAAAATTTTCTTCCGTTTCTTTTGATTAAAAAAATTTGAAACGCGGAAAAGATTTTCTCGAATTAAAGGACCAAAAACCACTTAAATGATCCTAGCTCAGCGGCCCTTGGCCCGACAGTGCTCACATTTAATCCCATAAAAGATTTCTCAGGGAAAAAAAGATTTTGAAAATGAGTGAAGCATTCCTCGAGTTATCGTGTTGAGGGACGGACGGACCAAATTTTTTTTGCAACTTTCTCATATTTAGACCTCAAAACGAAAACTTAGCATATACCGGGTCGAAATTCGGCTTGTTACAAACGTCGTAGTAAAGGCACAACTTTCTTCGTAGGGGTCTAAAAAAAACGGCCAAATTACCGTGTCCACATCTAGCTGACCTTTTCTAGCTTACGATCCGTTGAATCCGTCCTCAAAAACTCCTTCCGCCTTGTGCGAACGTTTCCATATCTAGATATCCTTGAGTTACCCCTCAGTTTTGTTCAAAGTAGATCTTCCAGATGAATCACGGAGATCCCTCACATATCTCCGTGATATTAAAAGAGAAAGACTCACGTCTCAACTTTGCCTGCGCACTTGAAGTTGTGAGGATTTTTTTCACTATGCACACGTCTGCAAAATTATCAAATCCGATTTTGTTTTTCCAGAGTTTCTTTTTATAACCTTGCCATGTTAATCAACAGGTCCTTCGTATGACGAAAAAAATGATAGACAAATGTAACATTCTCTATGCATTGCATTTCGCAACTAAATTTGCTGCAGAGGGAGCCGATCAAGTGGAAGCGGCTTATGAATGTTACACTTTTGCCATTAACAACGACGCTGAACTCATGACGAATCGTCGGGCTGGCAGTATTTCATCGCAAATCAAACGAATTTATCCCATTTACAAGTCGAAATTCTTGTTACGTTTGCACAATTTACTGGACGACAAATTCAACGAGTTGCTGGAGAAACCCGAAGACCTAATCTACGAATTGTATGAGCATGACTCCATCCTAAACGATCAAAAACTTAACATTAACAAAGTATGAAAATCGATCAATGTGGCAGCAGCAGTAAAATAAATTATCAAATTTCATTTGCAGCTTGTGGAAGACATAGCAGAACTGCACAACAAGAATTTAAGGGAAATTCAATTAAACATTTTGCATAAATGGTTTTGCGATACTGTCAAGGATCCAGTTTCTGCAGACGAAACTTTATACGAACAAATCGATGAAATGTCCGATGTAGATCCACAAAATGTGGAAGTTATCACTCGGTAAGATTTAATTTCTCGCTTACAAATTCGGTCCTAACAATTGCTTGATGTTTAGCGCTTGCTACATATTAAGTCACTGGTCACCAGCAGAAGCTTTCGATTTTTGTATCAAATACTTGGATCAATCAAGGTGAGTTTCAATTACTAAATAGCAACTCCGAATTAAAATTTTGCGTTGGACTGAGAGTTAATTTGTCATCGCTGAGCATAGGCAGCGTTGTCGAACTTTGTTAACTTTTTGTTCCGTTTACAATGTGTACCGCGGCCTGATATTTTGAGTCGGCGTTGCGCAACATGATCAAGAATGTGTTCGACGGTTCAAATCGGATCAAATTTTCATACAAATTATTACCACTCTGAAGTTCTAACAGAGGTTTGGCGTAACGTAACGTAATGTGTCAACCAATGCATAGCAAAACGTAAAAGGGTCATCTCTGACATCAGAACAATCATTTCTTTAAAACAAATCTTTTACCCGGACTCCCAGATCTCTACAGGAAGAGAATCACAAGCTTGTGCATCTTTCTTATTTCTCTTTTATCTCTTTTTTCACGTATTCGCTTGCATTCTGTGCATGTAAAACTTGGTTTTTCGGTGAAACGAGTTAAAACGAAACGTTGCACAATCTTACGATTCTTCTCCTGTAATATCAGAGCAACCGGACAGATAATATCTATAGAAATTATCGCATGACTGACGGTAGTGGTGGCACGCACAGCCATCCTGATAAGAGACAGCATTATGCATAACGTTCTCAACACCCCATTGCTTAAATCCTCTGAAGCAACATGCCTGAACGTGTCATTTGGTAATGCACAAGCTCTGACCATAGTTTCCTTTTATTGTCCCAAAACTCTTCTCCAAGATGAGCTTCAAAAATTGACTGATCTGAATTCCAAGGTACTTATAGTAGGTGACCGTTACTGGCATAATTCTGATAACAATGCTAACGGGAACAACTTACTTAAGCTTCTTGTGGAAGAAATTCCCGCTGAACTAACACACCCAGATGAGTATAGTTGCTACAGGAGTAAATCAAAACCGAGCACCATAGATCTGGCATGGGTAAAGGGAATTGGGATGATTATATCAGAAGTTCTAGAGTTTAGTCCTGATCACTGTCCCGTAGAGTACGTGGTACAGCTACATTCCAAGCTCACGCTGGAACCCCTAACACAACAATTTCTTTATAAGGAAGTAAATTGGAATGATTTCTCTGGAAATCGCTCTTCAAGCTTTTTAATGAAAGAAATGGACCTCAGAAAATCACGGGTGTGTTATCTTTGCATCAATTTATAATGATCTTACTATCATTTTCAGTGCGGCTAAGAAACTATTGGCTTTTGAATGTTACATGAAACTGTCAAACGAAGAGAATGAAATATTTCCATGCAATCAGTTCATTCAGATCAAATGCGCTTATTTTCTCAAGCAACTTGGTTTCAAATGCAATGACCAAACTTTTAACAATATGACGAAAAATGAGAAAATTGAGTTACTGAAAAAAATTTGGAGGAAACATGCGTGCGACCCGAAAGCTTTGGAAGTTATTGTACTAATTTGTGTGGGATACGAAATTTACCATCCGAAATTGTGGAGCAGTGTTCTGAAGCAGATGGTTAACCTGAAAATGGTAAGTGAATCAATAAATGAAAGCGTATCATAAAAGTGAATTAATTTTTTGTTAGACGAATCGATTGACTGCGGTCACTGAGCTTTTATCAGGGCATAGTGAGCTTCGGCAAGCTGACGACGCTTTCGCTGTTGCTTGGCGGTACTTGATTGAGAAACCATTTGAATGTGCCACAAAGACTCGTTCACCCGAACAAGATGCGAGATTGATAAAATCGTTGTTTTTGTGTCAGGTAAGTTTGTTGATTCCACTTTGGTTCCAAAATTAATTTTCATTTGATTTTACAGACCTGTCCTGTTGTTTCTAAAATTGATTTGGTTTCTATAGCGCGCCAGTTTGTGTTTTTGCAACGTACTTACATGGCAGGCGCGCTTTTAGTGTTTTCCAACGAAGAACAAAAGTCTTCAATTAAAGAAGTAAGTCTAAGTTTGCTACCGAGGGGTATTTTGAGTGCAAAAGGATTATCTTGCAATTCGAAGGATTCTTTTTGAGGATTTTCAATGAATTTGAGGATTTTCTTAACAATTAATTTACTTCCCCTCGTTTGTTACAATAAAATATCTGGTCGTACCTCGCGTTTGCAAATAGTGTGCATCCTTCGCATCCTTCGTGTGCATCCTAGTGTGCATCGCGGATACCAAGAAATTTTTTCTCGAAAAATATCGATATCAGGAAGTGTAGGAAGAAAAAATGAAAATTCGCTGAGGCAAATTTTTTCTTGGATTTAAAGTTTTGAAGTAAAGCTCACCGGGAAATATAGCTGACAGGGAAATTAGGCCGCTTTCCACAGGCGAGGACCTCGTTCTCCGGAAGTTTTTGTGAAAGCCACAGAGAAGCCAATGCCACCGGGAAGTGAAAGCCACCGGAAAGTGAAAGCCAATGGGAAGTTAATGCCACCTGGAAGTGAAAACCACCGGGAAGCCAATGCCACCGCGAAGTGAAAGTCACCGGAAAGTGAAAGCCACTGGGAAATGAAAGCCACCGGGAAATGAAAGCCACCGGGAAGTGAAAGCCACAGGAAAGTGAAAGCCGGCGGGAAGTGAAAGCCACCGAGAAGTGAAAGCCACCGAGAAGTGAAAGTCAACGGAAAATGAAATCCAACGGGAAGTGAAAACCAACGGGAATTCAATGCCACTGGGAAGTGAAAACCACCGGGAAGTGAAAGCTAGCGGGAAGTGAAAGTCACCGGGACGTGAAAACCACCGGGAAGTGAAAGCCACCGGGAAGTGAAAGTCAACGGGAAGTGAAAGCCAACTGGAAGTGAAAGCCACCGGGAAGTGAAAGTCACCGGGAAGTGAAAGTCACTGGGAAGTGAAAGTTAATGGGAAGTAAATGCCACCTGGAAGTGAAAGCCACCGGGATGTAAAAGCCACTGTGAAGTGAAAGCCACCGGAAATCCAATGCCACCATCAAATGAAAGCCACAGGGAAGTGAAAGCTGCCGGGAAGTGGAAGCCACCGAGAAGTGAAAGCAACCGAGAAGTGAAAGCAACCCAGAAGTGAAAGCAACCGAGAAGTGAAAGTCAACGGAAAATGAAAACCGACGGGAAGGGAAAACCAAAGGGAATTCAATGCCACCGGGAATTGAAAGCCGTCGGGGTATAGAAAGCAGACAATTTTGGTTCGCAGAAAATCAAGTTTTATGACCAAGAACGGGAAATGACTTAAGAGAGGGAAGTGGCTAGTAAGCGGGGAATTATTAAAAACGTGGAGTGGCTAGTCAACGGGAAATTGCTAACAACAGGAATCGATGGGAAATTACTAAGAACGGGAAGTGAATAGTCACCGTGAAATTTCTATTGTCGAAAATATCTAGTATGGGAAAACTATAAAACGGAAAATGTTAATACAACGGGAAAATAATATTCAACGAGAAAATCTTGGTATCGAGAAAGCAAATTTTTCATTTCTGTTTTTATCAAATACACAGCTGGAATCAGACGCACAAAAAAAATTTACGCTCGCTCCGCTAGCTATTTTCGCCTTCTTTCCTAATATTCTAAAAAGTCTTTCCTGAACTAAACCCCCTGTACCCCCGCTTTTTCTGAATCGATTGCGGCGCCTTCACACATCAGTATGTATTCATATCACTTAACAGTAAATGTCCTGCGTCTGCAGTCGTTGAATACATAATTTTGTATTTTGCACCGGGAAATCAATATTTTCTCACCGGGAAATTTTTCCAAATTTCCCGGATACCCGGATACAGCAAAGTCGAATTTTGGATATCGGGAAGAAAACATTATTTGCACACGCGCAAGACCTACGCCCGTCTGTCTCAAATGTGTCACTCTCTCACTTTAATACATGCTTTTAGAGCGTCATCTCATGTCAAAGAATGCAAAATTTCCTGACGAAATTTGTTGTAATTCCAAAAGACAAAAAGTTGGTGAGTGTGAAGGTGGGCAAAAAAAAACCGAAAATATGTGGTGACTGTAACAATTTGATATGGTGAATATGCTCGCAGTGGTGAATATGAATTGAAAACTTTCGGCAAGTTTCTTTTTGTGTGTCTATATTGTTTAAAAGAATGTTTGGAATGCTGTAAGAATTGATTTGCGTAAATATAAAACTTTTCCGTTCAAATTTTGGAAATCGCCAAAAGTTTTCGTACTTACGCAGTTCAATACCTAATACCAATACCTAATTGCCCAAACATTCACATCCGTACAGAAACTCACCAAATTCATATTCACCACTGCGAGGGTATTTACCATGCATATAGTTGGTATATTCACCAACGAGGGAGCAGGCTGAAAGTGCTTTGCCGCGCTGCGTATTAAGTTTTTCATGCTTGCTATCAAGGTCGAATGTTGAAAAATGTAAGCACAAGAGGCTAAAGCGAAAGTTTCGCCCCGTGGGATTACATTTTTCTTTTCGTCACCGCTAGCAAGCATGCAAAAACACTACTTCTCATTACTACATAAATCGTGAAAAATCAAAAAGGTGGAGAAATTTCCTCTATAAGGGCTTGCTGCAAGGCGTGTAAAAGCTCGCCACAGGCGCGGGGCTTTGGGGGCAGAGCTTTCATTAATTAAAAAAATTACTTATCATTAATATGGTGCGGAATTATTGCTGCCTTTCAGTCATTAAAGTAGGTAGGTATTTATGTAGTAGTAGTTGGGGGTAGTAGTCCTTTTTGTTGATAGCTGTTTATGATGGTAGTTACATTTCGGTCGTCATTTCGACATAGAGCCAGCACACAAGAAAAAGAAATTTTTTGATAGACAAGTGTTTACGTTGTTTTGTTGTTGTTTATTTACAGATGATCAATGCGAGCCCAGAACCTCTACTTAAGGAAGATTTGATGTCGTTGTCGGAATGCGGAATTTACTCATTTATTATCGATTACGCTGTGGAAGAGTTGGAATTATAAACCCCATTTTTCATAACTTTATTAAATGTAAAATTTTTATAAATCATGACATTAAAAATTAAAATAATAAAATCATCCCGATGGCTGATTTTAAATGGTGGTTGACCTGTAGATCTGCTACCCTTGTATGCTGAGCCGTTAAAAATAATCTGGAGACGTCCTCCACATAGAATAAATCTGTTGCAGCAACTTTTCGACGTAACCTATTTCCGCATGAAATTACTACACCAGCCTGACAAAATTTGGTGAATCAAATGCATCGGGGAATCGCGCACATTTGCTAGATTCCCTGTTTTCAGTGGTCCTAGGGGAATTTGGTTTATGATATAAAGTGAGTGCAAGATTGTGGGTACTAATTTTTTGAAAAAAAAAAAAAATGGAAAGCGTGAGCCAACCACTAAAAGGTATTTACTGAGAGTGGGAAAGTGAATGTGAGTGTACTCTGGGGGTCTGGGAACATAAAAATTAGAATTCGTGTGCCAAGGAGAATCAAGGAGGGACCTTCCACCCACAGTAATTTTCTATTCAAATTGAAAGTTGAAAAACCAGCGCTGCAGGCCATGAATTTACAACGCCAATAAAAAAGTGGGGTCGAAGGGCCGGGCCCAGAGTCCCATGCACGTAAGCTCGCCGCAGGCGCGGGGGTGAGGGAGCAGAGATTACAAATGACAGTTGAAAGAAAATCACAGTAACTTTCTATTCACATTAAAAGTAAAATCCAATTTTTCGTGTTACCAGACCCCTCAATTAGACTGCTACACACTTTCTGATACTTTGTAAACCCGTTTTGGTAGTTGACACACGCTTTTCCCCACTTAGCCCACACTTATTAGGGATTAACACACGTATTATATTTTTGGCACACAATTTCTAATTTCGGCACATCCTTATTTACATGAAAACATTCATTTCACTCTGTGTACCAAATTTCGCCCTACAGCGTGACTTTGTGCACTGTGCTAAATTCCACTGTCGAGGGAATCCTGCATATCTCAGATTTATATGGTATGCCAAACTGCCCGTCCCCAAATGAAAGAAGGGCTATAAAATTGCGAAATATTTGAAATTTACCACAACTCTTTCTCTACTCGTACGCACGTCCAATCACAAAGAAATGCGGCGAATATGGCGAAGTTTCGAAGTCATTGGTTTTCCACTTCTTCGGTCGATTTTCGCTAAGTAACAACTTCTCAGTAGAGTGATACCACTCGAGTATGTAGTGGTTAGTTCACGACTCGATTCGACATTGACACAAAACTCATAAAAAATCCCTATTATTTGGCTGATACAGGGCCAGGTGGTTGCTTCGAATGTTGAACAATCCTATTGATCGATTGAAAGGTAACGCGTCACAGTTTCTTTTTTGATTGACGGCTGACGGGGTCCTGGAACTTTTTCCTTCTCTGATTTAACCGGTTCTTTCCTCAATTTAGCAATTAAAAAGCGATTTTCTTCAGAGTCGTTGATTTTGTAGAAATGTCGTCGCGCAAGGAACTTTAGTTTAATACAAGTTTTTTGCAAATTGTAAGTTAAGTAGCAAGTTAAGTTTTAAAGATTATGAGATCCATCTTTCTGAAGTGTTTAATTGACGTTACTTGGTGTTATGTAGTTTCGAGTGTAATAATGAAGTTGTTACACTAAGCAGCATATACGAAATTATATGCTGAGAACTTAAGTAAGTTGTTTGAAACATTTAAAGA
This sequence comes from Pseudolycoriella hygida, assembly GCA_029228625.1. Taxonomy (NCBI): domain Eukaryota; kingdom Metazoa; phylum Arthropoda; class Insecta; order Diptera; family Sciaridae; genus Pseudolycoriella; species Pseudolycoriella hygida. The sequence goes on along the minus strand of CM055406.1, from coordinate 46,651,153 downwards.
AAATTCATACAAAATGTGGAAAAAAGCATTGAGATTTATTTCATTTCTATGAATATTTTTTTACTTCTACTCTGAATTACATTCGATCATGACGTATGCATAAAAAGCAATATTAAATTCATTCAAACTTTTAGCACAGGGACTAATAATGTGACAGGATTAAGAAATTTTGTCACATTTATGGCGGGATTTTCAATTTCTGCCACACATTTACAATTTTTACAAGTCTGCTCCTAATGTGACAGGATCGTACCCGCAGCGGTAGTGGACCCAAAAAAGAAGTCCACAAACTCAAAAAAACGCCATACAAAAACCTTCTTTGAGACAAGGAACTATATATAGGCGAACTTTTGAGCTTTTCCCCCCTGAACCCCTCTCCCTTCATATATTTTTAAAAATACGTTGCAGCAGCTTTCAATCTCCAGCTTCCAGTCTCATCAAAATCGGTTTGAAATGAACTAAGATATCGAAGTTTGAAAACGTCATTTTCCTATGTATTTCAAATTTTTCTATTGTTCTCACTATTGCATTTATAAAATTTTTTCCTGATCTGTCGGTTTCTGTATATATCCATGTTCTATCTATTATTAATTGAGTTTCTTGTGAATTAGGCAACCGATCTTCATAAACTTTTTACTGAGCGTCAGTCTTTGACCCAAATAAAAATTTTCATTGGCAGCTTTTCCGGGTAAAATCTGGAAATGTCGTGGCATCTGGAAAAGTGGTCAATTTTTCGAGTATTTCTTAAGTAATGCTCGGAGTTTTACAATTTTAGCTTCGGAGTGACAATAGCTGAAACTTGGTTTCTTCGGGAAAATTATAGAGTTTGATCGGAAGAATTTTTTGGGATCTTAAGAAAATGACTGCCAGACGTCAGAGTGGCGTCATCTTGGATTTTTTTGCCTATAGCGCTATTACTACCTCCTGAATTAGAACATCTAAACAGTTGGCTTCTTCGAGAAAGTTATACAGATTGGTGAGGAGAATCTGTTGGGATACTAATAAACTTGATGCCAGCTCTCAGATAGCGAAGTTGACACGAGTGTTCCGAAGGAGACACGAAGTGTTCCAAAGGTATCTGGATGTGAAACGAAGTGTTATGAAGGTAGCCGAAGGTGACACGAAGTGTTATGAAGGTAGCCCAAGGTGACAAAAAGTGTTCCGAAGGTAGTCGAAGGTAATCGAAGATGATACGAAGTATTACAAAGGTAGCCGAAGGTGACATGAAATGCTCCGAAGGTGAAAAGAAGAAAAGAAGGGGACAACTTAGAGGAGAAAAAATTTTTTGAAGAACATTTTGTTGGAGAAATGTTTTTTTTGAAGAAATTTTTTTCGGAGAAGGTTTTTTCAGAAAAATCTTTTTCAGAGAAAACCTTTCTTTAATAATTTTTTTCGGTGGAAAATTTTTTTGAAAAATTGAAAATTTTTACAACTAAAAACCTCCAAAACGACTGATACCTCTTTAAAGGTATAGTGTGACCCAGTCCGTAAATCCGCTTCCAAAATTAATAATTCGCAAAAATTTGTTTGAATAGATTGGTAGTTTGTATTCAAAGTTTTATTCTTTAAAAGAATTGCACCACATTTTTTAAAACTAATTTACTGATTCTCGCACCATGAGAACATATGCAAAGAACGTGTGGGAAATTAAAAATTTAACTACAACAAAGCTAAATCAATTTTGATAATCTTTTTTATTCCTGATAGGTAGTCGACAAAGTGATTTAGCATTAGGCAACTGATGAAATTCTTACTAATTTTACAGTTTTATAGTGAAAAATTACTTTACCAATAACTCAATTCGTAGTTGTCTAGCATTAGATAGATTACACGGATTAGATAGATAGATGGATAGATCTGATAAACCGATAAGTTGATATGTGGTGCAGTGCATATTTTAATCTTATAACACATTAATAATGAACTAAACTTGTTGTGTAAAGCTGTCGAATCAATTACGAATAAAATGATTTGTAGATTTTGTGATCGATTTATGATAACTGACCCTGAGCCAATAAATTATACCTAATCCTAAACGGTAGCAAGAATGTAAATGAAATCGAATACATAGAGAGCTTTGCACATGAGAAAGCTTTTTCCAAAACAATTTTATGGAACACTGGAACATTATCCTTCTAAATAAATAATTTTTTCGAATTGTTTTGTGATGGTTGTAAAACGTAGCTAGACACTTAAATCAGTCATATCCTTCTAAATAAATAATTTTTTCGAATTGTTTTGTGATGGTTGTAAAACGTAGCTAGACACTTAAATCAGTCATTTGAACATTGAGCTGTTACAGCGCTTCGATACTTTCGAACGTTAACACTGTTCCGGCCAAGAGTCATGGATTTACTTCAGAAGCCCATTCGTGTGGAAATGCTTTCGTCTCCTTTCTCGGGTCCGACTTTTTACGATGAAAACATTGGAGTTGTTCAACATTTCGTTGGAGTGAATGTGGAAATTATAAAAGCCTTGAGTGCAATTATGAATTTTTCAGGTAAATTTAAAAATTGCGATTTTTGTTTTCCATTTTTTAAAGCTGTAGGAATAGTGCTATTCTTCATGCGGTCAGAATGAGGGTATCGGAATCGACAGAATTTAGCTTTTTTCTTGTAAAATACCCTATCGGATAGGACTAAAATTTCGGCCCACAATGTCTCGAGTTCAAGACCTGTGGAGACGTTGACTAATGTCAGGCTAACTCGGGGTGTCTTCCTTACTGAAAATAACATAAAACCTATGGAACCTATGAATCCCATAATGCTTCACTGGTGCCTTAAATGTTCATGTCTTTTGGTTTTTCAGATCCTATTTTTTTCTGTGGGATGTCAAATCAGCCTCACACTGAAATTGTTGTTCTATGAACTACATGCGTTAAAGTTAATTCTGTCCAACTTTTATGTTGAAGCGACTTTGCCATCCCACTCTAAACGTTATCCGATAGGAGCTGTTTGGATTAATGTAACATTAGACAGTACCGAAAAAACGTTTTCTCAAGTCGATTCCGTTACACCACAAAAAATATTGTTTTGCCTCAATTTTCTTTCTTTCTCAATATTCTTTTTAATTTTTTGAAAGAAAATTGTCGGTGGGAAAAATCAAAAACTTAATTTTTTTCAATCTTTGTACTTTCAAGCGTAGTCAGCGCCACCTAATTTTGCACAATGTTTCTGGTTTAATTTTCCCGTAAAGACTCATATATTATCTTTCCAACTATATATCCTACGACAAATTCGATGGAGAATCTGAGTGTAATATGGCAAAAGATTTACAATTTTACCTGTGGTGGGTAACTTTTTTTACAGGCAATAAGATATGCTTGCTGCAGGTATAGCTAGAAAGAATTGTTTGTCGTTTAAAAATGAAGTCATCACAGTAAATTTTGGCGGATTTTGTGCTCCCCTACGCTGAGGAAAATACCTACAAGCGACGTCGAAATTGTGTTTATAATATACACGTATTTTACGAACGCCGTGCACATATTATGTGAGCTCATAACATGTTCGTTGCGTATGGCATACTACACAATACTTGATTGATAATACATTCACCGCGTATATAATACGTCGGCGGCGTATTAAAGACTAATTTGTTATTGGGCCTCAGCCTGTTAATTGGTCTATAAACAAATAAAAAAAAACACAATTTCTACGTCGCTTGTAGATATTTTCCTCAGTGTAGTTTCATCTCAATGCGTTGCCAAGAGTGTTACTTCACATTCAAGATCCTCCGTCTACGAATTTGATAACATTCACGTTATGTCACATTCTCCTTTCGTTCGTTCCAATTACGTTTTCGTAACTCAGTCTGTGTGAAACAGTGCGAGAAAGGATTTCCATATAACTTTCTCCAACTAGACTCACTAGTATCGAAAATTAATATTTCAGAACTCTCTTAAGGTACTGTACAGGACTGTACTGTACACATCAAATTAGTGCGTTTACATTCAAAGAGCAGCTACCAGGTCTTTTTTTTCCAAATTTTAGAATTGTGATTTTGTAATATTGATGGTTGTTAGACTCGTACGAAGTACAGTAAAACTTTCAAAATTTGCAGGCGAACTTTCTGTTCATTATATCGGAAATTTTCCCCGAAGATGCAAGAAATTATTTTTTCCGTAACAACTGGCAACTATATACAAACTATAGAATGGCTTTAGATTTCGATTCGCTGCTCTTCCCACAATATTACAAATCATCGAAAGCTTTCCGGCTTAAATGTAACGAATCGAATTGAATCTCTCGGGAGATTCGTAAGACATTCGACCGCAGTTGGAATCTGATAGAAGTTAGGATATGTAGCAGAGTCGAGAGCCGGAAAAAATCGCCGGTAGTAGGCTAGACTAGTAGGGCTTAGAATGCTGGCTCGCCCCTTAAATGTGTTTTACCTGCAGGCATTGTTGGACCACGTGCTTAACGTGAATTCCGAGCCACGTCTAACATAGCTAGCATTTTACCATTAGGATTTCTTCTGTCGCTAATTGTATCTCCGCCTAAAGGTGGCGTCATTCCTCTGTGTACGAGTCGTTGCGGCGCCAAATCCACAACTACCCAAATTATGAAGCCTGGGTGTACAAGGGAACGTTACTTTCATCCTAAACATTGAAACAAAATCCTATACAGAAATTGTTCCCACCAGGATTGAACCCTTGGTGGAAATCCAGTACATTACCACTGAGCTAATTCGTTCCCCTTTATGTTAATATGCCTTCAAAAATACTATTTCTCGTCAGCGACAGTGGTGCTCAAAGAACACTCTACCAATTACGTACCACATGAACTACTCCAGTGAAATGATATTTCAATTCATCACAAATTGCTAATAGGCTGAAAATGCACGAGAAGCTTCAAAACACTCGCTTCTTAATGTTATACTAGTTTTCCTGACACGATTTTCGTGACTGTAAAATGATTTTAGTAATTTTTCTAACTCTAAACTTAATTGCTGTCAATTGCTGTGCTTAATCAAAGTCACTGCGCACAATTTAGGCCTAGGTGCTAGATTCTCGCTAGGAATCTGCCCATTTATCCTATCCTAACAAAGCCAGTGTTCAGTTTTTCTGCCCAAGCTCATGCCTATTATGTCACTTCTAGATCCTGCCACACGTTAAAATACAGACATTCGGTTGTCAAATCGCTTTCCTTTATCATTACAGTTCTCACATATTGAACAAATCGATTTCCTAAACTCTCTTTTTATCGATTGATAGACATTTGATCGCGAGATGGTGTGAATTCCCTGCGCCTCTCCGCTTTATAAAAATAAAGTAATTTCCTTAATAAAATGTATTTTCCAAAGTCATCTACCAAGACCCGAAATCAACTTATGAATACCCTCTGGCGAATGAAACCGTTACCGGAGCTATTGGACGACTATTAACAAATCAGAGTGACTTAGGTCTATCACTGTTCTTTATTCGTGATTATGGAACTACTGGCATAGATTTTACGACACCAATTTACAACGACCAGCTTTGTGTGGTGGTAAAAAAGGCAGACAAATTACCCAAGGCGATTTTACCTCTTCAAACCTTTGGTACAGCTTCCTGGATATGTCTGGTGCTGTCATTGGTAGGATGCTCAATATTTTGGATTGCATTGAAAATAGTAAATGCGACCAGGCCACAAGACAGACTTTGTGTGATGTCCAGCTACTCCGACTATTTACATGTTATCGTCGACACTGGGATATTGTTCATGAGTTCACCACTGGTGAGACTGCCGAAAATTTGGTCAGAACGAATCTTCATTATGTCCATTTGTCTACTGAGTACCATCGTTATCGCATACTTTCAATCGATATTAGCAACGGTGTTCGTAAATCCATTGTATCACAAAGACATTCAAAAGCTCGGCGAATTGGAGGACACTAAACTTCCCATAGAAATAAATATAGATTTAGCACCCGATTCGTTGTTCGATGGAAAAAGTTCACTAACGAACAGTTTGAACATTGTTAACACCAGTCACCCATTGTCATATATCTCTGACTATGGAAATCTATCAATGGTTTTGAGAAAAACATCAATCAAATACGATTATTCGCAATGGTTTCAGCTCAAAAAATTATATCAACTTCCGTACTGTCCTCGTACGTATATGACTGCATTTATATTGCCGAAGAAATCGATTTACTTCGAGAGAATTAATCAGATTTTGTTCCGACTTATACGCGGCGGCTTCATTCAGAAATGGATTGGTGACACAATGTTCAATCAGACGTTGGAAAATACACGATTGCATGGAAGTCTGGATAATAGAAATTATGTTGTTTTACAGTTAGATGATATGCAATTTCCATTCGTTGTATTGCTGGCCGGATTTATTTTGAGCTGTTTCGTTTTTATTGGTGAGATATGCACTTACGAGGCAATAATCGAATTTTAGATACAAAAATTGTTTTAAAAAAGTTTATTTTATGACTTAGCTGATTGACATTTTATGTTTTACAGTTTTTTTTTCTTAATTTTAAATTAAAAAAATAAATAGTTTACAAGTAAAATGTTAAACCTAAAATGTAAACCTTTTTCGTCCAGCATTTCTATGGTTTCCAACTCGCATTCTGTTAGAGAACATCTTCATTAGTTTGAAGAGATTCCTCAGAACGCTAAATGAAATGTATCTAATGAACCTAGCGGAAATTTCATGAATTTTCGGTTTACACAAAACACTTGACGAATTCTATTTCCAGTCTCTCAATATTCGCTGTCCAACGGCCGAAGTGACTTTCTCTGAATGCATACGAAATGCATCATAACAAGTTTTTTCGATACTAGTAACGAAGTGAAGTTTTTTTTGTGCTATATGAGCCGAGGCGAAGTCGACATTACACATTTCATTGCATAGAAAAATATTTTCGTAATTTGATATCGAAAATATCAAGTAAAATCAATTTGGTATTTTCGAGATCCTTTTTCACACTTGTCCAAAAAATTCGATCATTTCGATATTAAAATCACACATGAAAAGTAGACATTTAGATATCAAACTACGAAAAATGTTATACATTACGGGCTCAACTCTACCCATAGCCATGACAATTATTTTGCTACACATTTGCAAAGAAATGACTTTTGAGAGTGTATTGGTGTGAGTATTTGAGTGAAATCTGCTTTTCGCTAAATATGTGCACTAACACACTCTCGCATACAAAAAATAACTTTCAATATTTCAATGTACTTTCGCTTGGGCTCCTGTGCGTACTGAGACTTCTTGTGTATTGAGGTATATTGAAATGTTCTATTTTTCTACTCAAAATAGGAGAGAAAATTGTCAATTTGGAAACACAGTTACGGTAAATGAGGGACCGATAAATTGTCTGAACAGAAAATGAAAAATTTATGAGCTAAAACCCGTGCTCATAAATTTGAAGACATTTTTGTACTCGTTCAATATGGTAGCGAAATGAGTGGAGCAAGTAATTTTTTTCAAAACAAATGATTTTTGATAACACGGGTAGAGTACGACATACAACCTAAGTAAAGTGTTGTGATACTCTCAGAAAAATATGTATTTTCAGAAGGCACTATTTTGCTTATATGAAAACAGAGAAATGTTAAGTTGGTAACAGTGTGGCGAGAAAGAAGGAGCATATGTTGGAAAATTTGACACCTCTGCAATTCTCTCCCATTCCGTAGAGTAAATGCAGTAGTTACCGGTCATGTAGTAGTCTCCTGCCATATTTCAAGTAGTCGATTACTAGTGAAACTATGGTTTGACCGGAGACTACCACATGACCGGTACTGGTGCATATACCCTACACAGTTTTTAACATTACATTCCTTTCTATCTGGCCGCAGGCTTTCCAACTTACTATTTCTCTGTATGAAAATGAGAGGCTCTTCGAAAACCACTATTGAATTGAGTGTATGGCAGAATAATAAAGGGCAAAATATTGTCGTTACACTCCGCGGTTAGCGCTGCAAAAATAATCACGACAAATTGCGCTGTGGCCGTATTTGTCAATATTTTTTATTGAACCAGGAACGAAAATGTTCCTTGTCTATCTTTTGATGTATATTTGTTTGAAATACGACAAGAATTACAGGTGTGGCGCAATTTTTCGAGCTTATTTCGCGCTGGAATTTTAGAGTGTATCGACAATACTATATTTGATGTATATTTGATGTATTTTTAATGTATTTTTTATGTATGAGTGTTTCAAAGGTTGTATTAGTGATGTGTTGTTGTTGTTTTGGTGTTGTATTTTGGATGTGTTGATGATGTATGAATTGCATGTGTGACGTAAAAAATTCTACCACCATATGCACATCACTTGTACAACACTAATACATCACCAGTACAACACCAGTACATCACGAGTACAAATTTATCATGTGTCGATATACTGGTGGTGTATTAGTGATGTACTAGTGATGTATTAGTGATGTACTGGTGATGTACTGGTGACGTATTAGTGCTGTGCAAGGTGTGTGGATGTATACGACAACAAAACAAATCAACACACCACTAATACAACCTTTACAACACTCATACAACAAAAATACATCACAAATATATCACTAACACAATACAAATTAAAAATACATCGAATACACATCAAATTTAGTATTTTCCCTTTATTATTCTGCCACTCGTTAATTTGCGGCATCTCGCAGTGCTACCAGTGTTGCAATTTGTTGTGCTCAGAACATTAGAATTTTCTATATCCTCTACTAGTTGATAAAATAACTATTACTTAGAGATGAGCGGGTCGACCATTTTTCGAAACCCGACCCGATAAAATTTTTCGAAACCCGAATTGTTTCTAAACCCGACCCGGACCGAACCCGACCCGATTAAAATTTTCGAAACCCGAACTGTTTCAAAACCCGACCCGGACCGAACCCGACCCGATAAAATTTTTCGAAACCCGAACTGTTTCAAAACCCGACCCGGACCGAACCAGGCACTCAAGTTTTTCGAAACTCACAACCCAAATTACTTCGATACAAAAATTATTTCAAGGCCCGACGTCTGCATTCTTCACGGACCTTAGACTAAAACAAAATTCGTGTAATGTAAGATGATACAATTTAGACGAGTTTTGTTAAATATAATAAGTCAAAAAAGGATCGGGACCCGAATAAAATGATACAACAACCCGACCCGGGCCGAACCCGACCCGATAAAATTTTTCGAAACCCGAAACCCGAACTGTTCCCAAACCCAGACCGGACCGAACCCGACCCGATTGAAATTTTCGAAACCCGAAACCCATGAACCCGAAAAAAACAATTCGGGTTCGGGTTCGGGTCTGGTTTTTCGAAGTTTCGGGCAACCCGCTCATCTCTACTATTGCTAAGTTCCTTCAGTTTCACGTACAATTTTAAGGAATTTAAAATTACCAAAATTACTTGAAATTACCAAAAATTTATAAAATTTACTAAAACTTACCAAGAATTACTCACAGATACCAAAAAATTGTTTGGTAAACTTTAGTAAGCTTTAGTAACGTTTTGTAATTCCGTGATTTAAAATTCCTTAAAATAGACCCCGATCAATTTTCAGTAAGCTCCCGTGCAATTGATATTTTTGTGAGAAAGCTTCAACCCACACCGATTTTACAAATCTTCTTTATTTTAATTCTTACAAATTTCCACCACTTGACTTTAATTAAGAAAGCATGAGAAGCAACTTAATCACAAAACGGAATGAATTATGAATGAGTTTTCATGAAGAGAAAACTTTGCACTAGTCTAACGTGTAAAATGTAAATTAAATGAAAATCTTAAAAAAATTAACTTTTTGCAAAGTAGTTACATGGAATTCTATACAAACTTATTCATAGTTCACAACTTAACTTTTTAAGGGCAAAAAACCTATTTTATACAATTGTTTCAAACAAACAGTAGTTGAATTTGGCTAATTTTTCTGACAATTTTTGGGATACTTTCACTCTCCGATAGAAGTTGGAAGACAATACGATTCCGTGTCTCTTGGAAAAGGTTGACAAATGTAAAAACAATTCATCGCAAAACAACATTAAAACAACATTACTAACACTCCGTTAAAATATTAGAGAGATTGGGCAAATCGACTTATAGCAAAATTTTTAATACTCAGATTTATACTTCGCTTTTATCTATAACTTAAAAGCTATAAGTTATAAGTTACATATTATAATTAAACTATAAGTTGTAAGTCAAAAGATATAAGTAATAAGATTGATGATTTATAGATGATGAATTATCATCAATCAATCATAATTAAGCATCAATCAATCATCATTGATCATCAATCAATCATCATTAATCATCAATCAATCATCATTAATCATCAATCAATCACAATAAATCATCAATAATTATAAATAATCAATCAGTCATCATCAATCAAAAACCATTTAACATCAATCAATCATCATAAATCATCAATCAATCATCAATCAATCATCATTAATCTTTTTACTTACAACCTATAACTGATAGATTATAACTTATACCATGTACAATCTGGTCATTTGAAAGAGACCTGACTGGCAATACTGAGGTAGATTTACATACATTTACCTCAGTGCTGCTAGCCAGGTCTCTTTCAAATGACCAGATTGTACTTATAAGTATACAAGTTAGAAATTTTGCTATAATTCGATTTGTCCAATCTATCTAAACCTCTTCCACTCAATGAAAAGATAATTTCATCTAAAACAACAACATCACATACTTGCGTTGTGTTGTTTGTTTGAATTTATCAAATTACATTTTAGTTGTTCCAAAAATGTGTATGGTAGCTGCAAACAAATCATAAATATGCTAATAAAACAATTTCTTTGAGTAAATGTCGTGGCACAGTCACAGCAATTTTCAAGAGATTTACATCCTCGTTGTATTTCATTACAACGACTACTTTTACATCTGCTTTTCAAGTCAAAAATTCGTCTTTTGTGTCTTCTAACGAGTGGTTTCACAAAAATTGCCTCAAAAAAGTTTCATTCTTTAATTATTCTCGTTTTACAAACCTACAAATAATGCTATAACCGCTACACGATTAAAATTACGTGGCACACCCTGCCGGCACTCTTTCAATTTGCTATTTACTTGCCTGCGAAAAAACTCTCCGCAGGTAATTCGACTAGAACTTATCTTTACGTGAAAAATATGGTTTTGGTTTTACAAAATAAGTTTCTTTTTCTCAGTGCACAGATTTTTATGTTAACATCTGCAACATTCAGATCGATAGACTTAAGCCATATAAAATCTTCGATAACGTTTAAGTCTGTTCGTCTATATTTAATGTTCGCTATGCTTTGCTTTGTACGCTGACTTCCAAATATCAAATAAACAAATAGTCGAATGGAATCGGTAAAAGATTGCCAATGGCATGGACACATGGGTAATGACAGTCCATGCCCAAATTCCATATAGGTGCAGATGTGTCGGCCTAAATCCAGCACGTCCTTTGATCAACGTATTGATAAACCACATAGCCGTATTGGAAATCAACAAAAATGTGACAATTTCTCGTCCTGGTTTCGTTCGCTGCTGTTCGGCACCACGACACCTCCTCCAGCATCCATTCAAAATGAACAGAGTTTGTAATGACGTCTGCAGCAATCCCATTATCTCCGAAACTAAGCCATCGATTCCATGTTCGTCGTCTAAAGTGAAATAACTTCCCATTATGCTAAACATTCCGTACACATAAACGCCGGCTTGTGCTAAAACCAATAATGTACAATCCAATCCGACGGTATCAGCGTGACGATCGCTGCTTGCCTTTTGTTGAAATTTCAAGTCACGCATTTTCCAAACGGCCAGTCCAACAGCGCATGTTGTCAGTGAATATAACAGAATTTCAACGATGGTCACCTCCCTGATAGCCAGATGCTGGTAACCCTCTTCTTTATACATTACAAAATACATAATGAGGCAGATGATTGTCAACACAATAACAATGATACCCGCAAACATTCCACGATGTGCTCTCGAGCAATCAACCGAAAATTGATGTGCACTTTTATGAGCATGTGCTGCATTCGGTTTAATTGAATTACGACGATACCGTTCAATTGACGGCATATTTTTAACTTTCTTCCACATTTCGAAAAGAATGACGGCACAGATGAGCGAATACTCGATGGTACACGGAAAGAGGAATGGGGCCGCATTTTGCACCAATGCTCCCATTATGTTTGTACGCGCGCAGTCGGTAAATTGTGATAGTTGAGCTGAGTCGTTGAACGTTCCATTTCCAATCAAAGCTGCAAATTCAACATTTGAATCGATTGGAATTGTCGTCATTTCCGTTGTGGTGGCCGTCGTTGTTGGTGGTGAACTTGATGTGGTAAACGTAGCAGGAATTGAGTCTGTAGAATTTTAAAGTTAAAATTGTAACGAGAAAATATAGTGGAAAGACGTTACGATATTTTTCAGCCAATCCTGAGTGCACCAACTGATGTATCTCGTGTTTCGTCTCTTCAACTAACACGTACAGCCATTCGCAGAGATTTGTTGCGATCATATGCATTAGACCAAATCTTGCGATAACTCTACGTTTGCCCATGTCCAGCTCTGTGGTATTAAGGAAAATAAATTGCATTTGAAATATCGACAGAGCCATCCTAGCAGCGGGTGTTAGTGCTACCATTATATTGCGGCAGTCTGAATTGTCTATGAAAGTAAATAAACAAATTATTATTTACATGGAAAATTATTTGTCAACACAATGCAAGTGATAACAATCTTATAAATTGGTCCGTCATTTTGATAATCTAATATTCAGTTTCGGTTCTAATTGATAAACAAAATATTACGTAATCGGTAACGGCTTCAAACTGGTTTACGTTTACGAAATAAAAAGATACGTCTGACCCATACAATTCGTAGTGAGAACCAAAGTTGGGATCTCCATTGTATTTCTCTGTCAAAATACTCTTTCAAAATACGAAAAGAAATCCTCATCAAAGCAGAGCTCTAATTATACGATCTATCTTTTAATCGGAAATTCACATCGCACAGAAGAAAAGCCGACTAAAAACATGAACCTTCTTCGGAAGACGACACGCAGGATTCTGAAGGTACGTCTTCAAAAAACAATGTTTGTAGACACTTCTCTCCCTCTGTACGCGACAACTTTCCCCTCAAATTGATCCTTAAATTATTTACGTACTATATGGATGACTCCTAAATGGTAAAAATCCCCTTTTGAATCCTGTCACACCAAGTATTTTCTTCACTACATTTGCTTCCAAATTCCATTATCTTTTAGGAATAAACTTTACAGATCTTCTTGGTTTATTTAAATCGAATATCATGCGGGAGAAGGCGGGCCAAACATGAAAATGCTGGCACAAAAGTCTATAGAACTGAACCGTGTGTGGAAATAATATTTTCTTCCCGGTACCGAAAATCGATTTTTCGATATCCGTCAAAATCAAGTGAAATTTCCCGGTAAATTAAAACACATTTTCCGTTGACTTTTTTAGGGCTTCCCGCTCAATTCAAAATTCAATTTTAGACGTCCAGTTTCCCGATGAAACTATAATTTCCGCAGAAATCTTCACTTTCCGGTCAGATTTTTGATTTCCTCATAGGTACCCTGGGTTAGAACCGTGCGTCGGCGTTTCGTCGGCTGGGTTTTCAGGACAGTCTCTAGCCTTTGTACTACATCCTAGACTTGTCCAATGCTGAGCAAAAATGTTGAGAATAGTTGTACCTAATCGGCTCTCAAATCAATCTTTCACGTAAATGTCACTGGAACAAATTATTTGAGTTGCACCGACTTGTCAGCCGAATGCGGCCGAATGTTCGATTTTAAGTAGGAGCAACTCAAATCACTTGTTGCAGTGATAATTTACGAACAAAATTGTCTTTGAGATAGAGCTCTCCTCTACATTTTTACTGAACATTGGACAAGTGTAGGATGTAGTACTAAGGATAGAGACTGCCTTGAAGACTCAGCCGACGAAACACCGGCGCACGGCACTAACCCAGGGTACCTATCAGGAAATCAGAAATCTAGAGAAGGGCCTATTTTTGGAAAATCGTATTTCCAAATTTTCCAAATAATTTCCAGATTTTCCAAAATTTGGAAATGCGATTTTTCAAAAATAGACCTTGGTATAGAATGTAAATCCATCCATTTCCAGATTAGACTTTCGTTACCCTATGGTAAGCTCATCGATTTTTGCTCCAAGGATTCCGACGGATAATTTCCAGACGGGTCTAGCCCACCTTCCCCCTTCTTGAGTTAAATACTTTAAGAGAAACACTCAGTGCTGGAGGCGAAACTGAACAATGAAAACGAATAAATACGAGCGTCACATTACGTTGCACGGGTCTGAAAAATCATCTTGCCTCCTCACGAGACTTGAAACATGTCGAAAACTTTACATCTTTCTCTAAATGCGAACATGTGCTTTTTATTGTTTGCATGGAAATTATTATCAGCACATTGTTGTTAATTTAATTATCACAACTACGGACAATTTATAAAAATACCGATCTTAATTTGAATATTCATTTTTAGATTTCCTGTGGAATGAATTAGAAACGTGCAATCTTCTTCGATTATGGTGATAATTTGTCTCAAATACGCTCTATTGGGTTAACTGTTTGCAGTGCTAGATTAATCTACGGTTAAGGATATTCAACATTGCACTGCAAAGTAGAAGAGGTGACAAAATTATCCCCATATCGCAGGATGAATGACTGTCACAGATTAACTTGTGTGAGTCAATCGAAATGCAAAGGTTTAGAAAGTACTCCAAGTAATACTTACAATCACCAAACTCATATTTCCGACAGAAATTTCTAAACATGCTGGTTACCAGCTGAACCCCTCACACAAACAAACTTAGGTAAATTCATAATCGCAAGTGAATAAAATTGGCAACAATGGCCTCTCACATGGTTCAATGTGAGAGATCATTGTTGCCAATTTTATTTACTCGTAATTATGAATTTATCTAATTTTGTTTGTGTGAGTGTATCAGCTGGTAACTAGCTGATTCAAAATTTTATGTCTGAATTACTAATGTGGCGATTGTATTGTGGTCGCAGTTGAAAATTGAAGTTTTGAGAAAATTATTTTTGCTCATTGAGAGTTGCGATGAAATTAAGCCAGCTTTCAGTTCTCTCAATTTGATCTCAGTACCTGTCAAAAAATGTATCGAGAAATAAAATTGAAAGAGTGCAAAGAGAAATTATTCTCATTATCTGTCAAACAATGCACGTCGCAATAAAATTGAGCGAGTGTTGAGAGAAATTATTTTTCTGTATACGTGAGAGTGTTTGGTTGTGACGGAAAATGTTTTCCTATCACTTGGGACGAAAAGTTGCTTTCCGCGGTATGTGCACCAACACACTCTTACTATTACAGAAAAATATCTTTCAAAATACTCCAATACACACTCGATGTATACTTTTCGCTTGGGCTTGGGGTATGTTGAAATATACTATTCATTAACGGCGCGGCGCAATAAAATTGAGAGAATGCGAAAATACCAAATTTAGACTGCAACAATAGATCTTCGATTTAAATTTTATATGTACCTAGGAAACTGAGCTTTTAATTTTAATTGAATCTGAAAGAATTTCAAATCCAGTTGTTTGGACTAGAGATCTTAGAATTAAATAAAATATCTTCGATGTTATAAGGCCGTTATGATGCTCGCTAATTTAGCTACAAATTTTACTCACTGTTCATTTCGAAATATTGTCCGAATTCCAAACCAGAATAGACCATCGTTCCTATTCCAAAGGAAATAGCACCAACTCTTAAATAGAAACTACCAAAATGTGGTACTCTTTTCTTCATCTGTAAAAATAATGAAATTGAAGCACATTACTGGCTTGAAGTTGATGAACACTGATAACACAAGAATCGTTTGATTCAATAAAAAATCCTAACTGATAGTCGACTGGTCACGGACATTCGCGTTAAAATTCGTTTCCGGTGGTCTTCACGAGTAAAAAAAACTAAGTGCTGGCTCGCAGATTGTTATTTTGACTCGTGTGGATGCATCCCTCGAGCTGCAGACGCCCCACTTATCAAAACAAAAATCTGTTTGATTTCACAAACCCATTCGCTTGAAAAAAATTATTCCATTTTTTTATGAATGAAATCTATTTTTCATGAATTGAATTCCATTCATAAAACAATGGGACAATATTTTCCAAGTGAGTGGGTTGGTAAATATCTTCCTTTAAGTTACAAAGGATGCCATGTAAAAATCTATGATTGTCAATACTTTCCTCCCCCTCCAGGTTGACATTCTTTATGAACAGCCTCTTAAGCATAAAGGCGAAAATGAGTTTGGAGGCAAAATATTGACAATATTGACAAATCTAAATGTGATTTTTGCACTCACCTGGTATCCACTGTTGGTTTTTTCATCTAAAAGAGGTCGGGATCGATAAGATTACGTATTATTACTTATAAGATTAAGCACTTACGGTACGTTTTAAGTAGTGAAAATACAGCACGATTTCGTACATGGGCAGTGTAAACAAAGACAACGAATGCTATGCTCACACTGTATAAGTACAAATAGAAACCGGTGTAGATATTTTTCGGTATCCTTGATGTTAGAATCTCGGTTATGGGCAATGCAACCCCTAAGATAACTATAACTTTCGCATAAAGTGCTGACAACGCTGAGCTGAGTGCGTCACTGAAATATTTAGGAAAACGAAATTGTTATCTTCCATCTAATTTCTCTTCCTATTATTTTGAGCTTCGAATTGTATAGTGAACAAATTTGAATCATTCTACCTACTCTCCGATTTTCCGATTCTTTTTGCGGTACATCTGTGCGTGCTCGTTATTCCGGTCATTTGGTTGACCATTTGATGAGTAATTGTTCTGTTGATACTGCGATAATGACTTAATACTAGGGCTAGGAGTCAACTCATGGAGTGATCTAAATAGGAAAATTACTTATTAGCTTGTGTTCTGAGGCTCATTCACGAAAACATGCAGAACCTAATGGCGTAGAAAAAATCTCTTAGCTTGGGGTACTCGAGGGACAGATAATCGTTTATTTTGAATGCAAAAGGATTTTCTTAAACAAAAGAAATTTTTTTTTTTATTTCCAATGATTTTCTATCGTTTTCTTTGATTTTCAAGGATTTTCTTTGTCACTTTCTGAGGATTTACACAATTTTTAGGCTCTTTATTGAAATTTTCATGGATTTTCTTTGATTTTCAAGGATTTCCTTTGATGTACAAAGATTTCTTTTGATTTCCAAGGATTTTCTTGCAAGTCAATCGATTTTTTTTAAGGATTTTCAATTAACAATTGATTTTCTTTTGAGTGCAGAAGGATTTTCTACGTTTATCTGCCCCTCGGGGGAATTTTGGAAAGTTTCTGTGAATTAATGAGTTTTTGCATAAAAGTGCGAACCAAAAAGTAGCTAAAAATGATTGATTTTGTGTCAAATAAAGGTCATAGTTGTATCGATTTTACACGTGTTACAGGAGAGTGAATGGTAGAAACGTTTAAATTTTTGGTAAGCTGGAACATCTATCGATTTTGTTCTGCTGCAGAGTTAAATAGAAAGGAAACGATACCTTGCATTGTCGCTCCCAGCAATTCAGTGAAATACGACAAGTTAGCGATTTCGATGAAAATACGTGTGTGCATACAATTTCTCGGTCTTATTTGAAAGTCGACTGAATTTCTCTTAAAATGATTGTTTTGACTGAAAAATGAGTTTAATGTATTGCACACTATCTAATATTTCTTCACACTGAAAATTTCCATTTTTGCAATACAAATTCAAAATTTTTACTACAAATATCGTTCTTGACACATAAATTCACCATTTTAAGCAAAAAAACCTACACGTTAAAATTGAAATAACATAAACAGATATTTTCATCAAAGCCGCAAACTGTGCAAACAGAATCGCAGCGAATTAGAAAAGCTTCTAATTCTCCGAAATCAGCTTGTCGATTCTGCAAATTGGTATAAACTGGTATAATTTCTGAGCGGAATTACTGGGATCGACAATGCAAAAGTGTCGCTTCTTTCCTGCTGTCTCTGAAGTTCGACCAAAGATCGGCGTTGCTCTATCTCTCTCTTTCTAGTTGATTTATTGTAGTGCATTCGTTCGTCTGTTCCAGTTCATGCGCTACTTTATCATTATTAACAAGAATTTAACTCTATGCTTGGAATGAGACTTTGGTCTGACCAAGACCTCCACATATCTCGTCTTACGACAAGTGGAGGATCAAAATCTAACTCGACACTCGACACGTAGAGTTAAATTCTCGTAAGTAATGATGAACCCTTGCATGAACCAGGACAGATGAACGAATGAACAAAGTGAACTATAACAAATTGATAAGAGAGAGAGAGAGAGAAAGAGCCTAGTTCATTTCCTATATATCACATTGTTGCAACGCCGATCTCTGGTCAAACTTCACGAGTTATAAGAACCGAAAAACATTCTTTTTAGGCAAAATCAATGCCGAGTGCCTTCAGTCAGATAAGGCAGTAAGGATACCTTGAAAATCTCGTGTCACGAAGCAACTAATATGTTTTAAATCTACTATTTCAAAATGTTCTTGGATTACAATGACATCAATGTGAATGAGGCAAAAGATTTTCCCAAGTCCTTATGCAAGAACACTGTGAATCCAGTGCAATTTTAGAACTGATGAACATTTATTACGTGGACTCTAATTATTAAATATTAAATCAAAGCGAGAGGTCGATAAACAAAAAGAACAAGAAAATAAAAAAACTAATTAGAAAACAAAAAATAAAAAAATACTAAAACTAAAAAACAAAAAAAGTGGAAAAAAAAATAAAAAAGTGGAAAAAAAAATAAAAAAGTGGAAAAACAATGGAAAAAAGGATGAATGAAAATACTATGCTAGGAATTCACGTTTATCCACTTGTTTACAACAAATGCCCATGACCCCATTAGAGTTTAAACAATTACCCTATTTCGATTACTTGCAAATCCATTTGGCTTTAATAAATTTTAGTAAAATATTTTTTTTTAAATCTTAGGCTTCTGGCACACTGAACGAAGAGCGTTAGACTGCAGTCGTTTTGTCTGGTGTCCATCGGTTTAAAAACATATTTTTTGATTTGTAATGTATCACAATTTTCTTCTCGTTATCTGATCGATCTCTGTCAACCGTAGACGTTTTCACACACTAGTGTTCATTTATCTGATCAATCATTGTCAATCGTAGACTTTGAATATGATTTATGAACTAGACGCCATGAATCACTTGTTACTGTTTGTGTTTTGAAGCTGCAAAATGCGGTCACAAAACTTTGAAAATTTATTAACAATTGTCCATGAATTCAAGCATTTCCCATGAATTCACGTTTATGACCAAGAACTCGGCTGCAACCGGATTAGATAACGCACAAAACGAGACTGATACACCTGACACAGTTAAGCGCTCTTTATAACTTGTGCGATTGCGAATCGCATAGCAGATACAGAGAGGAAAAAGATACAGATACGATAGATATCTCTTTTACACGGTTGTATGCTGCTAAGTGTCGCTGGTTACAAGTATTAGTGAATTTCATTTGATGTTGAAATACTTATAGTTGTACTTCAATTGTTGATTAGATGAAAACTAAATTGGTCACTTACCCCAACATTCTCGGTCGGTGATTGTGCATATTGGGAGTTCTAATTGCTGCCATTACCGCAGAAGGTCGTCTTGTCGACAATAGATCTTGAAGCAGTGCTGACGGTCGCCTCGATAAATTTATTTCATGTATGGTGTTTAATGCAACAATAGATCCTGGCTCGGAGCTTAGATTCAAGTTGATATTTCGATTGAGATGCTGAAGACCTGGTGATGCTTTCACAATAAGGTTGTTGCTATCGTGGGGATTGGACACAACCAATTGACCATTTTGAGCAGATAATAGTTTCTCATTCACTTCAGATGTTGATGGTAGACGTTGAGGTGTATCATTCATCACATCACTAAGACAAAATTATTTATGAAATTGATTTAATTTCAATATGAAGCAAATATTGAAAAAAATAATTTATCGCTTTAAATCACATTCCCTACTATTGCTCGCCGATATCTTCTTTGCACTGACGTTAAAATAAAATTTTTAAATGAAAATTTGCTTTAGAATAAAATACGACTCACAAAATATAAGAGATAGGAATGACTAATATTTACATTATCAATTGTCTACTGGCAATGATATATTAGTTTTTTGTTAACGAAAAAACGTGAGAGATAAGTTCAAGATGTCTTGTTGGAATCAACTGGCTTATTTTTAGCTAGAAAAAGTAGAAAAATATTTCCAGCGCCATGTTATTGATAATAAATTATTGACACTTTAATTAAGGCGATTCTGATAAAGGAAAGACGCCTTAACTCTAAATCCCAATACTAGCAATTCCAGACTAACAGCCGTATTGTCACAAACATAAACTATAATTCCGTCTATTCATGAAAGATTGACATTCAATTCTATCGTTCAGATCATTTGAATGAGAAATGTGTTTTGTTATCTGCACTTCAACCTGAGAAAACGAACGATTTTATCGCCAAAGCGACAAATCAAGATGTAATGTGAACCTTGTAAACTAGAAACACTTAAACCACTGATACAAACGTAGGTTTTCAATTAGGCATTCATTATAGAAACCAATTGCTGAAGATGGATATTATACCAACATCGAACGAAATGTTTACAAAACAAGAATTTTACAAACAAAATCTAATTTGTGGAGGAGCTTTTAGTTCTCTCGGAGAAAATTGGTACTTAAAGTTTGTGTGGATATACCACATTCGCGACAATTTTCTCTGCCGCTGTCATAAGTTCTATACGTGTTGTATACACTGCCGATACCGGGTTTCATCTTTTTTCGGCCGGAAATCGGAAAAATTATTTATGTTGATCTGCTCAAATAGCTTAGGCAGGACGAATAGATAGATTTTTTTGCCTTCATAAGTGGATTCCTCGACGTTCTTCAAAGCGTAAGTCATTCATAGCTCGTTACGGGGCTAACAAATTCCAACTCATCGCTTCAAAGGAAACGTTTATCATTCTTTTCAGCAATTGTTTAGTATTTGAATTGAATTGTGATTGGGCTCACCACATTATCGATGAACGGTACATAGTACCATGGTAGAAACGAATTTTTATCCCTGTTCAGGTTTTCGCGCTTTACCGTTTTCAGATTTCCGATTTTCTTTCGTTTGCAGATATTACGTTTTCAGGTAGTTCGATTCGCGTTCTTTCGGTTTTAAATCGTTTTCAGGCTTTCGGGGTTTTCAGATGTGCAAATGAAAATTCAGATGTACAATAGAGGAACTGAGAATAATATTTTAGTTGGATGGACCCCTCTAGAGAAGAAAGAAAAAGGAAGAAAAAATGTTTAAAAACCGAGGCGCCTTTGAAAAATTGACGTTTTGCTTTAGTCGCAGGAGTTTCGCTTACGTGGTCTATATCATTTAGTGAGTTTTTTCTATATGAATTATGCTGGAAATACGATCGGAAGAGGTGAGATTGTTTAATAAACGTGAATGGATGATTGTTTCCTTGTAAGTGAGTGGTTTTTCACGAATTTCCAAATTTGAGCCCTTTCCTGTGAAACAGGCAAAATTTTCCAATACATAAAACACCGAGTAAAACACTAACGCATGTTCAAGAGTCGTTTTATGACTGTCTTGTGAAGGAGCCGGTGGAACAACTGATGATGAACAGTTCTCCACTGTTCTAGGGCCACCACCGAGCCGGCCGAAACAGTGTCTCTGTTTTTTATTTTGTCACTTAACGTGAAACTTAGTAGGTAGGGAAGGGAAAAGTTCCCTGTTAAGTTTTTTGGAAAAATTTTTATTGTTCAGCCCTTACATTGATTTTGTTTTTCAACAATTGTTTAGTATTTTTATTGAAGTATGAGTCATTTCAAGCAAATACCGTAGGTAACTTCATCTTATTTGGAATTTAGATTTAGATTTAAATTAGAATTTTTGGGATACAGGCACCTGGATCTAGGATCCTTTTTAGGTGTCAAATGAGCTATGATTCAAGGATACTGATGATTTAAATCAGCCAAAAATGATTTCGTAGCCTGAAAAAACAGTATTTTCGTTTGGTTCCTAACTTTACAACTAAAAAATTAGTCACAATGCGAAAATAGCGTTATTTATTGAGTTGTGAGTCGTTTTTAATTAATTTAAATTATTACGATTCTACAGTCATATCTCATTTATCAACCATCTTAGTTTGAAAAGACTAGGATTTTCTTTTCGTTCCAAAATTATTGCGTATAAAGTAAATGCGCCTCCGACGTTTTGGTTGAATAGAATGGCGCTTACTATATGTAAAATATGACTATAAAACTATATGTAAAAATGAACATTACAATTTATTATGACCGAAAAGTGCGTATAAGGCTAATTAATCCCATCGGTAACACATACATTGTCGCTGCTATGTCACCTGGGGAAGGAATGTGTTTCGTCTCATGTTGATATAAATCACATTGAAAGAGTGAAATAGATGAAATTTGTTATCCAGGTGACGGTACCACTGGGCCTAACATTGCCCACCACGTTCTCAACGGAATGAATTCAAAGCCAACAGAATTTTTTCGTATTCAATCATTGTGAGCTTTATTCTTCATAATGGTTGTTGGAATTTCATTTTTACGCTCTTCAAACTCTCCGCAAACGTTTTTTAATGTAGATAGTACGTAAGACGTACACACCAAAATAACAATTTTGGTCATAACCTACTAGACCATGGACAATTCCAGCCACATCATACACACATACGTAAAGTGACAGCTTATTTTATCCAACTGCATATTAGTGATGATTAAAACTTGGCTGATTTGTTATTAGATCTTTCGTTCATTGACAGCTGATCGACTGCGATATTATTTTGCGACAATAGTTACTGTTACAATAATCTGGACATGGATACATCTGAGCTTTTAACAATGACATATTAAGCATAGACTGTCAGTATTTAACAATAATTGAACATAAATTGAAGCAAATATGAGATGCGAAACGTTTGAGTGTTGGTAAATTTAGGTGGATTACGTATTTTCAGCGAGGGGGAAATGACTCTAGAAAAAAGTGACCATGATTTTTTTAATTTCGATGATTTTTGAAATCATTTAATGATTTTTGGGAAATTTTGAAATCATACCAATCATAAAAATTAGAGATTTTTATTGATTTCGAAGATTTTTAATGATTTTTCTGATTTTTAATGATTTTTGTAATTTTTTGATTTTCGATGATTTTTGATGATTTTTCCGGATGATTTTTATTTTCGACGATTTTTGAAACCACTTAATGATTTTGGTGATTTTTGGTGATTTTCGAAATCATTTAAAGATTTTCGCTGATTTTTGAAATCATACAGTTCATATAAATTTGTGATTTTCAATGATTTTTGAAAGATTTTCAATAATTTTTTGGATTTTTAATGATTTTTCCGGATGATTTTAGATTTTTTTTGTCCCGTACCATGATTTTCCGCAGTCATTTCCCCTTCGATCTTCAGCTGAACGAAACAAAGTGAATTGTGTATGTGATGGTGTGCCATAAAGAGTATGTCTTTACACAACTTGTGTAAGTATTTTCATTTTTGCTTCAGCTTATGTTTAAGTAAACTTAGTCTTTACAATGACATGGAATGTATTTTTCGGCCAATAAAATTATTCTTTGGTCAGCTCTCTCTCTCTCTCTCTCTCTCTCTCTGCCCCTTAAACCCCATCATCATTTCAAGTAGACCGTTTCAAATCGAACGTCATCAACCCCGCTTTTCCTTTGCGCATTTTAGATCACGGCCTGCGGCGCATTTTTAACAGACTTTATGTTGAAATATGACCTATATATTCACTAGAAAATTGCCGAAAAAAATAAAATTGCTGACCCAAAAAGAAATTATTCTGCTGAAAAAAAAACTAATTTGCTGAACATAAAAAAATAATTTTGCTGGACGGAAAAAAACATTTGTTGGTAAAAAGATAAATTTGCTTGCCAAAGCAATAAATTTGCTGGCTCAAAGCAAAACTTTCCTGGGAAAAAAAACAATTTTTTCTGGTGAAAAAGAATAATTTTGTTGGTGCAAAAAATGTATCCCATTATGTCATTTTAATTTTCAAAACGTTTTTTAAATCCAGTAACTAAATGTAAAGTGAGCTTTTTCACGTCAAGCGATAACTAAAAATTTTAATTTAGACCTATTTTACTTATCAAAATATTTGACGTTTGAAACATCATTTTGACAGTGGTAATAGACCCACTTTTGATCCCAACACACTCATTCACATCAGTATTTTTTTCGACATGCGGGAATTGGCTTATACTTCATTGATACGTCAAACATTAGTCTGAAAGTAAGAGTGATGTATTTCTTATCGGGTGCTCACATTAAAATCGCGAAAATGGGGATTTTTTGCAACGATTTTTGATGGAAAACTGCAGATTGTTATGATAGGTTAAGATTTCGTTGCAAAATCGTGCGGGGCTGAAGGTACAATTGGTCCCACTTATTTTTGCAGACGAAATGGCAATCGTCAAAAAAAGATTAATAAATTATGAAAACGAAAGTCTTAATCTCAATAGGTATATTAAACGATAACCTCAGCTTATCCAATTGATACAGAAAAAGGTAACTTAATTGCTTTTACAAAAACACGTGAACGATAAAACAATCTCTGTTTTGTCTTAGGTTTTCTCGAAAAATCCGCTCTGAACTGGTAATGGATGTTGCGAAAAAAATCCTTTTTCTTGCTTTTCATCGCTGTATTATTTTGTCGGGAGTAAGGTTCCATCATCAAGAGAATATGTTTTCGCATTGAAATATCACATTTCGTTACTTCGTTAGTGAGATCATATTTTTAATTGTAAAACATGTTCCAATAAATCTTGTGACATAAGACACACAACAATGATGCAACAATGATGTCACGTAAGGGTTAGGCCTCTAGTCAAATGAGTCATATCGGTTTCTTTTTTTTCAATGCAGAATTTAACTATCATAAAAGGAAAGCTAGGTAATAATACGGCTGACTTTATCGGTGATCTTCAGGTGATCTTAAGGAACACAAACTGCGAAAAAATCTACTGACTTATACAGCAACTTAATTATTGTTTTATTATTTTACGAACGTCAAGGGATACAATCTTACTACAACACAGCGAGTAACAATGCACTTGCTGTCCCACCGAAAACATGTCATTACATGCATATGTGCACCCCCCGGAAGTTATCCATTACATGTTATTCATTACATGCTATTCATTACATTAGGGCACCGACCGGAAACTTCTCATTACATGTATATCTACATCTACAATCTACATGTAATGACGCGTTTTCGGATGGGACACTGAGTAAAACAATATAGAGTGGGGGTTGCTTAGTAAGTTATACTTATACTCATTCGTGTATTTTTAAGCAACTTGCTTCAAGAACTGTTTTTTTTTTACTCGTGCAGTTGTATACCTCGCCCTCGGCACGGGATATAAACTCTACACTCGCCAAAAACAGTTTTCAAAGCTTTTTGCGTTTGAGTTTGCTAATTTCATAAAATTGATCCCTCATGTAATGACTTACTTAAGCCCCCCCCCCCTATTCTATCTGCACTTGAACCCTGGGAGGAGAAAAAATGATTGACCGTCACAAGCTTTTTCTCTATTTTCGAAATATACACAAAATAACAAAAATACCACCTGTACACAAGAAATACATTGTGTACACAAAAAAAGACGGCTTTGTACACAAAAATAAAATATTTTTGTACACAAAATAAGATATTTTTGTACACAAAATATACGATTATGTACACTAACGCGTGAATTTATTTTGTACAAATAAGGAACTTTTGTAAAAATATAAAAGGGATTTTGTATGTATAAGGTATATACAAAATTTTTGTTGATTTAGTTTTTCCTGTTCATTAATTTAAAAGATCGTTGGAAAACGGCGAAAAAATTATAAAAAGGAAAGTGGGGGTCAAGAGGGAATAGCCCCTTTGCTGGGTCTAAGGGACAGAGACCCTAGCGAGGCTTAGAGGCAGAGCCCCACGCACGTACGTTTATTGATAATCTAGCCCGCCACAGGCGCGAAGGTAAGGGAAGGGGTAGACACTTTATGTGTACAAAATCCAACCCGCCTGTGTATAAAAAGTGAATTTTTTGTGTACAACCATGGTTCAACTGGCGTCGCTAGTCATTAACGTCACTATAATTGTGAATTGCTCGCTAATAGCGACTGGCGCTCGCTTAAATCCAACTAGCGAAAAAATTCGCTAATGGCTAGTTTTTCCCTAACATGATAGTGTATTTTATTATCATACGCCCATACGCGTAACAGATGTAGATTACATTTGGTGTAAATTCAAAATTAATTGAATGAAGATAATAATTTTATTATATAAGTTCAAAATGTTACTTTCTAATTTAATTTTTAATTTTTGTTAGGGTAAATGCACCAGTTATCGGCTATGTAGTAGTCTCCGGCCAAACCATAGTTTCACTAGTTTTACTATTTCGCATTGAAATATGGCCAATTACTGATGCATTTACCCTACTATTTGAAACGTTGCGTTACAATTTCAGAAATACTAAAGTATAACTACACATTATCTAGAAAAACGTTTGTAGTGACAATCAATCATTGGAGGGGGAAGGATAAAAGTCAGAACAGTGTAAACAACGAACGTTCAAATTATTTCGATGATAATTAAGGCAAAAATGAAAAGTGTATCGTAAGTGCTCCACTAGTTGACCGTGTACCTGTAGCTGACCAGACAAATATTTTGTCAATTTTCAAGAAAATTAAAAATAAATTTGAATAAAAAAGTAATGGTTTCTGTTCGGAATAGTGAATTCCCGTTTTATTTGCGAAAAAGACCGACAAATCATATGGTCATCAAAGTCAAGTCCTGTTAGAGGTGTTTTGTTACGAAATCGGTTAGGATCTTGTCGATGAAATTAGCATTTTTACGTTTAATACAATATATTTATTTATGAATTGAATTGCGTTACGAAATTTAAATTACAGATAAAAAATGTCTTCGAGACCCGTGGAAGACGGAAATGTACATAAAATCGACGTAACGTTAGCTCTCTGTATCGCCAAGGAAATTCGTTGACGCAAAAATTCGAGTGATCATTTGTCACCACTGATCTCAATCAATTTACTTCCGATTTTGTTGATCAAATTTAACGCATCTAAAGACCATGGGCCGAGCGTTTCTACGGCCACGGCATTGAAAATGTAATTGTTCGCTTTCAGTTCATGATATTTGTTATGTTTTGATCTTGAAGCTAACTCGGCGACGTTCCTTGCACGTTTCATTGACGAGTTGAGATGACTTGGGGCGAGCGTATCGCAACAAGTTGCGTCCCAAACCAAAAATCGTCCGTGCGACCATGGGACCAATGTGAGTCCGCCTGGTTTCTTACCATCGTCACGAAATAGACCAGGGGGTTCGAGTGAATCGATGATAAGGCTTGACACAAAATGTTATTGATTTCGACGTGTCTAGGGATCCTGCCTGCGCTTTTTTGACAACTGAGGCCATGTATGCCGCGTTCGGAAACAAAAGTGCCACAACGACAAATGTGTGGACGACAAATTGGAGCACCAAGTCTGAGAGCGAAGGATATACGAATCTGTGAATCGCTGAGGAATGTTCCAATATGTTTCGATGGGATCACGTTTATCCATGAATTCGATTCACTGCACTGAAGAGCCGAAAATCGAGCAATGTCCAAAGGATCGGTAAAATTCAAACTGTTTATAATGCGTGTGACGTTTATGCGATCCCAATTCTTTTGAGAATTGTACATAGACGGGGCTGTTTCGTTTAAAGCGTTCCAACGTTCGAGTGCTTCCGACAAATGGCAGATGGAATCTACGTCTGAGGGGGGGAGTATTTGGGAGACGAGATCCATGGTACCAAAGGCTGAGCTCAAAAATGCCGACAATGCGATGTCATTCAGTCGACGAATGTCGATCCCACCGTGACTAGTTGGTAATGACGCCTGTGTCCAGATTTGTTGATTCATTTCGATGTTAAGAATGCCTTCCAATGTTAATTTCATGTTGTTGTCAAATGAATCCAGAAAGTCTGAGTGCATCCAGGCGGAAGTTGATCGAATCAGAAAATTAAGTTTGGGAATTGCAAAGCAATTCTTCAGTAGGAAAAATGCAGAATGCGAGGACAAATTTTTTGATCAATCTAAAAGCATGTTGACTTTTTCCATAATGTTGGCGGCGAATGTATCGAATCCTGTGTCCAGAATTGGTGCGCCAAGTAAGTTCAAATTTTCATCACTGATGACCAACATGCCAGGAGCCAAAGCCTCGAATTGACTCACGACGTCGCTGTCAACGTCACCAGATGCAAAATGTAATTCACATTTAGATGGATTGATGATTAAACCAATGTCTTTGGATAAATCGATCAAATGTGCAAAATCTGCCAGTACCACATCTGGAAAATCGCTCAATGTACCATCGTCCTGGTACCATACATTCAACTCTGATTCCATATCATCGACGATGTGGTGTATTGATAGTGAAAACAAGAAAGAACCACAGGGATCACCTTGTTGAATTCCGGACGATGACAATATTACGTTTGAATCGTATAACAAAACAGTAGAATGTGCGTAACACTGCCAACAATAATTGTACAACAACAGAGTCTTAGCTTTGATGCTGGATAGCATAATGTCCCTCTAAACGGTATTGTAAGCGTTTTTGTAATCGATCTTGAGTGTAACTTTGTTGGTTTTCGAATGTTTGGAAACATATGATCTCGTGGCGTGTATGGCGGCTTCACATCCGCATCTAACGCCGAAACCTAGCTGCTTAGAACCAAAATAATCTCCAATAGATTCCTTTGCATGAGAAACGGCCAATTTACGTTTAATTAAATTGTAGATTTTGTGTAATTAATCTTAATTATGTTAAAAAGTGTTCATTATTTACATTTCAATAGCCCTTTTGACCATTGACAATCAAAATCGTTATAATTTATCGTGGTCAAAACACTGGGTGAAATTTAGTGTCTTGTTCCTATAGGTAGCTGACCACGAAAACGACTATGTTTATTATATAAATAATTACACAAATAAAATATCAATCTGATGTTTTCCTCTGTATCCTAGCAGTGACAACATAGAGGTGAGCTTGGGCGGACTGTTGGGTGATATAAACCAAGTTTAGGAGAGTAGGCATAATGCCCAGGAGCTTCGATGAACGTAACGTTGACCATAAAAGTACCCAAAGAACCTAATTTACGGTTGTGATCAAGAGAAGCCATTCAGTTAGTTCAATCAGCTATTAGCCCGTAGCAAGTTCTTACGTAGAAAAGAAAATACTTGCATCTATGAAGAAAAGCCAACCTTTTCGCCGAATTCTTTGTCACTTCCATTATAACTGGCAAAACAATAAAATAATAAAATTTTTGTTGTAAGAAAGGACTTTTTTAATAAAACATATCTGAGCCTTATTTTCGAAAAACAAAACTCACACTTTTCAGTAACTTACAAAGTTGAAGGGTGTTTTTACATTACACACTGATGGATTGCATTATATGATCAGCCAACAACAGCTTTTAAGCTTTTCTTTTCTTTCCAAAAAAATCAAGAAAATGAAGAACACCTTCACCAAATCTTGCAAAATCTTGCATGATATGAGATGGTCAACTACTGGTACACAAGTGGTCAGACATAGGAACACTCATTTTTTTGTGGTCAGCTACTGGATCAAAAACAGTGCTTTTCTAAATCCCATTTTATACAGTAAAAATAATATAATTAACAATATTTCCGATGTTCCACTCAATCAGAATAGATCAATTTAAAATATAAAGAAATTAAAACGTAGCATTTTCATAAATATAATTTAAACATTGAAGATCAAAGTGAAAAAATTCCTTAAAGGGTCAGCTACTGGAGCACTTACGATAGTTGATGGAAACTGCAGATCGGATTTTCCCAAAGATAGAATTGCAACGTACAACTGCAACGTTGCTGGGGATGGGGAACTTGTAATTTTTTTAGTTACAAGTTAAATGTAGAATTTGCAGAAGCTTGTAAATAGCTATTTCTACATACATCTAGAAAAAAAGTTCAGAAACGTCATCAAAATCACCCAAGCTTCGATGCTTCGTTTAAATTGGTTAGTTACAGGATTCGACTGCCTGTTAGGAAAACACAATGCATTCAGTGACGTCCTGATGACACCCTGATCACACAATAATGGGTTCGTGAGATCCCCAGCAGACAGAAATGTCATCACCCGGTCGCCGGAACTGTTGGATAGCCAAATTCCTCGGCATTAACATGGTAAAAATAAATCGACTGTGAATGAGAAGTGTGAAAAATAGAAATAGTATTAAGTCTGATGTACTATTGAAAGAATTATAACCGAGCCTGTCGTAATGACCTCTCGGTCACTCACAATTGTAACAGAATAGAATGTAATATATAATTGTAAAATCATGGGTGAGCGGTAGTGATGCGCCCGTTACACAAGTCCCCATACGAGTAAAAAATTCAGAAAACATTTTTTCGTAGACTTCGGAAACAAATATACAGCTAAATTTTGACTTTTTTCCCTTTCCCTCCCCCCCCCCCCCTGAGACCTAGTTTTTCGGATTCTACGTAAAATTTTGATTGAAATCGACATTTTACTCATTAAAATCGGTCCA
This sequence comes from Pseudolycoriella hygida, assembly GCA_029228625.1. Classification (NCBI taxonomy): domain Eukaryota; kingdom Metazoa; phylum Arthropoda; class Insecta; order Diptera; family Sciaridae; genus Pseudolycoriella; species Pseudolycoriella hygida. The sequence continues at coordinate 46,620,507 of CM055406.1, read as the reverse complement.
GTGGATCCCAAGGTATGACCTTTAGAAAATCGTTTTTTTTCATACTAAATATGCTACTTCATAGAAGCCAAAGTAAATGGAAACATCCTACGTTAGTTCCTCAGTTAGTTAGTTAGTTAGTTCCAGAGCCATTTGTATGAAAACCGACTTTTTTGGCTCGTACTCGAAAACGGCTCGATAACTTTTCTTGAAATTTTGCAGGGAATTTCGGGTGGGCATTCTACGCCTCGTTTGGGCGCCAGCACTCATGGAAGCCCCCATACAAATCTCATATAAAATCATATTTTGTATGTGTTTGTGTGTGTGTATTCAAGGTATGGGTCAAACAAGAGCAAAACTTTTAGAATGTGACCTGAGGCGTTGATGCCGCTATGTTAAAAATGTGATTTTCTCACAGAACAATATTCAAATGTCTATATGAAAATAGTAATTTCACCTGACGACCAAAACGACCAAATAAATAAAATAAAAAAATAAATATGGAAAAAAATTGAAAAAAAGACCTGCAGCCGCCGTGTCTCGAGCCGAGGACCCTGACACTTCGAAGCAGTGATAAATTCTCGCAGCTATCACATTCATGCGCTCGAATGAATAACGTACGATATTCTCTCGCTTAATGAAATAAGATATTGTATTGGTGGGCGTGAGAAATCTCGGATATCTTCTTATGTAAATATTGTACTCTCACTTGTTCGCTACGCTCACTCGTTATGTACAATATTTACATGAGAAGAAATACTGGATTTTCTCTCGCCCACCAATAAAGTAATATTTCATGCTTGTGGTGAGAAAACTCGTGTTTAGTCGTCGCAAAAGCGGTGAGAAAGTTACATGTTTTTGCCTGTGAGAAAGTAGTAGTAGTTATTTTCCCACCTCTCTCACGTTACACTTAATGGACATTTTGTCCTGGAAACACTCGTTTTCTCACTGTTACACTGTTACACTTGGGGAGAACTTTCACTCTTATTGGAATTCATTATTTTCTCCCCACGTATAGCAAAATACTATTGCGTTGGAATTTAAATTTAAAAATTTAAAAGATAATGTAATTAGCGAGCGGTCGCTGTTAGCGCGGTAATTTTTTTATATTAGCGAATCACGCTGTGAAACTAGCGTTAGTGTCGCTAAAAAAATCGTTAGCGAGCACAACCATGGTATCGACTGCATTTTTTGTGTACATGTGGTACTTTTTGTATACAAAAAAATGAGCCAAAATACTCTGACTGACAGACATAATTTTTTTCTGTTTTACTCAGAATTACATAATACATCACAAGGCTGTAGTTTTTCATGCAATAAGAACTTCATATTATATTATCTGGTGTAATGTTACCTGTCTCAGTTAAACTTTCTTAGTATTTTTTCTCAGTGTATAGAAGGCTAATAGTTACTTGCCACCTGTGGTCGAGCCTGTCTATGTTCTACATGTTTGTGAATTGTCAATACGTAAGGTGGTCAGGAAAGACACAGCTTGTATCTTGTAAACAACTACGAAAATTTAGTTATTATGATGTTATCCTTGAATTGCGTAATTTACAATAACAATTTTGTAATGTGACTTTCCGAACAATGAGCCCTGCTCATCATACTTGTCAGATCTCGGTGAATTTCCTATTTTTAAATTGGCAAATATTTAATAAAGTTTATCTTTGTCTAATACCACGATTGTACAAGTGTTATACAAGATGAACATTTATCATTCCATCATGTACCACAATAATACATCAAATATTTAGTAGTTTATTTTAAAGACAACAATGTTTATTCTAATGTAAGCAATAATCCAGTTTCAACCAGACGAGGATTAATGTTTGTTTGCAATTCAAAATATAAGAATGATAACTGATTATGATCTTTTGATTAGAATTTTTAATTAGCTGCTATAAATATTGTTTATACGAATCTGCGTTTTAATTTGCTTCCACTGCTGTGTATCTATGCATAGTAATTGAGAGGGAAATTCTCGGGGAAATTTTTGAGAAAAGAAATCTGAGCGGGAAACTGACAACGCGATGCGAAAAATGGACTAAAGCGGAAACCTATGAATTTCAAATTTTAAAAAACGAACTCTTTGCTCGCTTCGCCCGAGAATTTCAGGGATTCCATTCTGGACTGCTACAGCTCGTCCAAAATGAATTTCATCCGAAACCAGTCATTGGCTAATCTGAAATTTTTTCGATTAGATCTTCGAACATGACTTGAACGGAAGCTGGCCTGAAATTGATATTGAATTGTTGATTGGTCCAAATTTGTTATGCAATGTTGCTTAAGTCACTTATATGAGATTAAGTGCCATATTTCATCATAAATTGCCTGTTTAAGTTTCCACTTCGACAGGAAGTCCAAATGTAATGAGTTTTGAAACATGTGGAAGTTGAGATTGCAAAATTTCGCCTGCGGCGCATAAACAATACTTCCTAGATGACTATATTCAAAGAGGAAATTTTACTTTGTGCGAGTCACCAACAAATCGCAAGAATGTATAGCTATCTACGACTTTCGGTCAAATTACATAAATTTTTTTTGAATTCATTCAATTTTCGTAATATTGCTATGGGACGCTCCCCTGTCAATTCATCCTGGCTACGGGCCTGCTAGGGCGATAATAAACTGCGTTGATCCGTTTCGTATTATCGCCCAACTATTCTCCATAAATAGACATAATTCATCTAAATTATTGTCGCACATTGGGCGATTATAAGATTTGTGACATCATTTTCTGTACTATCGCCTACGAACAAATGTAGGGAGAATTGTTGGGCGATAATATAAATGAGTATGTTGTCCCTTTTTATAATATCACCTAAAACTTGATGCATTGTTAGGGGGTGATAAAAAATTACGATGCAAAGAATGAAAGCAATTATCGTCAATTTTGTATTAATTGGGCCATAATAAGAAACATGTTTAGTTCACCCACTAAGAACTATTGAATGGTGATTAAAAGTTCAAATATGTATTGAAATCAAGAATATTCCACTGCTTCGCACTTTTACCTGTCTAAATTTGTGTTGGGTGATATATTTTAAAAAGGGACAACGTAGCGCAGCAATTATCCTTACATTTCTTCACGGGTGATAATACAGAAGATTATTTCAAAAATTTTATCATCGCCCAATGTGAGCGATAATAACTTGGATGAATTGTGTCAATCTGTGTTAGCGTCGTGTGAAGAGTAGTTGGGCGATAATACCGTCCTAGTGTAAGATGCCATTAAAAAAATTGAGCGCCAATAAATAATGAGCATTTCCCTAGATTGGGCAATACAGGAAGAAAATCATAAGATTGCGCAACTCTTAACTCTTTCAACCGAAAACCCGGTTTTACTTGAGAAAAATACAAGCGATTACGTAAAAAGAGCGATAAAAGAGAAATTAAAAAGATGCACAAGCTTATGATTTCCTTTCTGTAACATAATGGCCGTCAATAAAGTTCCTCTTTTTTGACGAAAAGTAATAACAAATTTAGAAAAATAAAATATAAGTTTGTGCGGAAACTAAATTGAAACAAGATTGATTTATTTCCTAAAAATTGTCGCCACAAGTTAGTCTTAATTACAACGAACGACTCTTTGTAACCAGAGGTGGATCAAATTTGCCGACCTCGAAAAATCCTGTGATTCTAGCATCCTTTCTCGGAATTTGGTCATGCAAGTTTTACGTGAAAGCAAGGGAAAGAATAAAGAAAGGAATTGTTAAAGATTTCAATAAATTTTTATACTTTGTATTGAAAAACATAAACTTTCTCTGAGCTGAGGCTCTCACATTACTAATCGAGTATAGACGAGGATATCGTGCTACTTGAGCAACATTGCTTCTTAGCGAAAAACAGAAACTAAATGCATGAGGTGTTAGATATTGCGATTGTAAAAGTGCGCATTTGATTGACATCAAACGGTTTCCTACATCAAGTTTTATGACAAATCCAATTTTGGACTACGTTTTGAAAAATGGAATTTATTCGATCCTAATAGCTTTATCTCAGAAAAAATATAGAAATCAAAAGTGTCAGTTTTGGGAACGGTGTGCCCAAATTTTGTAATTTCTCGTGTTTTAGTCTATGATCGGATAGCAAAGGTTTTTTGAAAGTTTCACTAACGCGTTTTTTTTTTGTATCGAGTTGTAGAGAATTTTGAACATGCGCATCGTATTTGCACCAGCTATTTTCGTCTTTGTTTTGTTTTCACTATCAGCTCACACATGCGAAGCGGAAATTTTAAAGTCCCCGAGGTACAATTACTCCGGAGTATTGCTCTTAATGTTAAAAAACATTATGTACTCGATTTTCATTTAAATATCCATTACGAATCTATGTATTGATTTTTGGGCGAGCTTTTTGTGCTTCGTTTATTGCTCACATGTACGAATATCCATTCACTATTATTAATCAATATTTCAATCGCTAATTTTTCGGAAAAATTCAAATAAATTTTCTGAAACGACTGTAGAGATTTCAACGATAAGCGTACTTAGTATCAGTTCTGTTAATCTTGAGACCAATAGCGTACGATGAAATGACCCGACGATATTTGTTGATATCAAAGGACTTTAACAATAAACGATTAAACGAATTAAAGCAATAAAAAACTATAAACTATAAACTATAAAACTATAAACTAAAAAGTTAATACAAAGTGTGATAAGAATTTTGTGAGCATAAGACAGAACAGAAGAAAATTCAATTGATATTTTTCCTTATGCCCTTCCGTACGTTTGTTATTTGTTTTCCGATCCAAAGTTCAACAAGTTAATTGATTTCGTAGAAAATTGTAAATAAAATTGTTGGTAGTGTTGAGTTAAGGAATTTCAATGAAATTATTTAGATCAGAGTACTTTGGAAACATAACATAAATGAAGGAAAGACAGTCACAAGACGCAATTGAACAATAGTCTTAAATATAACTGCACAGACTAATTAAAAAATTGTAATGACTTAAAACACGTAACATTTTAATTGTTGGAATGGGTCCCGTGTACATTTTTCCGGTTGTTGCCACTTAAGTTCTGAATAAAATAAATTACACTTTTACGGACAAACAAAAGCAAACAATTCGCAAAACTCAAAATTTGATCAGTTTACTCAATGTATACATAACGGAAACTGAATTTTTTTTAACTAAAAACGAAAGAAGACGATCACAGTACAGCGTATTGTTATCATATCGGAATTATCACGTGTTATCACACCGAAATATTATTGCTCTTCGGTTTCTGAAGAGCCACAAAATTAATTATTGATATTCGATTCGATTCGATTATAATCTATTTATATTTCAGCTCAAGTAATTACACCACTTGACTCTAGAATTATAACCAGTTGTGAGATAAACGGCTACAATAAGTGTTATAATATACTAGAAAGCTTTTAATCTTATACTAAAAAGCTCAATTGAAAATATTTTTAGAATGTAGTTGTGTTTGTTTACGAACGCAATTAAATTTCTCGATGTGGGGTCAGGCCTAACGGGTGTCACTTACAGCAAAAATGTACATCAATTTTTTCTTTGTTCCAGGATTCGGCAACAAATTGTGTTGATGGCCGAATTGAGTTTCAAATTGATTGTTTCTTCTTCGGCAATAGTGAATTTTGAATAAATATTGGATGAGTAAGTGTCACGTGCGATTCAGTCCGTTGCTTCGAAAACGTTTCTATGTTACTTTTCAGTACGCACCTAGTCAGAAATGAGAAAAGTTAAATCGATGTGCATTCCATACTCCATCACGAGGGTGTCACTTATTCATCTAATGGGCAATTCTATGCAATCAATTTTGCATATGACCTGGGAACCGTGTCAATCTGCTGAAGTGTACAAAGGTGCGACGGTTGTAATGTATGAAAAACCTTATCTGTAAGTCTCTCATCCAAAAAAAAAACATTGTCAGACGATCGGTTTAGCCGGAAAACGTGGTTCCCAGGTCATTACAGCGCCCCCCTGAGATTTGTTCCTTCCCTTCTGATACATAAAAATGTTTGCAGAAGTGATGCAACAAATCTCAGTGGGCGTAGAAAATCAGCCTATTGCATACTTTTTTCTTGAAAACTTTTGAGCTTTCGGCTACCTCCAAATCACAGCAAAAGTTCTTTATAGACCGAGTATAATATAGTATAATATGATATATGAAAAAGAGTTTGGCCCACTCTATGGGCCTGAACCAGTGAATCAATTTTCAATTTTTTAGTTAGTTTTTCGAGATTTATATCTTTCATTCAAAACCTTGAAAATCAATCCCCGTTTGTAAATCGCGGAGGTATAAGCAAAAACTTTCCTGCAACCTTTAATAAAATACATTTTGGACAACTTTTTCGATCGTAAGCTAGATCAATTTTGCCCTTCTTCAATACCAACACTACTTTTCAATCAGTGGACTGCCCTATGACGGAAAAAAGAAAAACGGATCCAAAATTTTCACCTGAGGCGCTGAACATACCTGGATTTAGTTACAAAACTAGTTAAGAGCTTAAAAATTTGCGCCTACGGCGTTATACGCAAACGAAATCATTCCTACTTATAATAAGTCCTACATAGAAGATATTGCAGATTAGCGTGCGAACCTGGCATAGTCTTAACCTCACGGTCCCCATAGGCGTGGAATTGGGATACGCCCAATTAGCGCGAGTATGAAAACTCTACCCAATCGAGATCCTGCATGCAAGTGCATTCCTTCACTCTGGGTCGGAGCCGAGACCTATCATAATCTCTACTGCTTTGATGGAATGGCGCAGTCGCCGATTTTCAAACCACAGCCACCACGTAACAGCACCGTTAGGCACCTCAACCATGTTGGGGTCAAGCATCGATATTGCTGACACTTGAAGGCCCCCAACCCCGCGGTACCGATATTAGACCCTCGGGTAGGGCTCATAGCCACAAGTGACTACTACAGTTGGGAACTTGCATTCTCGGCACTGCTAAACCTGCTCGAGGCTGTGGGGTCGCCACTCCCCAATGGCCTTTCTGGGATTGCCCTGGGTTGCCCAGAGGTGTCCACCCTGCAAATAAGTCCTACAATCAAAAAATTTCTCTTGCAACAATTAAACCGTTCTTCGTAAAGAACACGAGAGAGTAATCCAAAATTTTCCCCTGCCGCCTAACCCGATGTGGCTATTGAGTAATTCTTCAAATTACCTAAAGAACGAGGAAAACCATTTCAAAGTTTTGCCTGCGGTGCCTTTCTCGATGCGGCAACTAAGCAATTCTTTGACTTACCTAAAGAACAAGTAAAGGCAGACCAAAATGCTTGCCAGCGGCGCGGCGCGGCACTTTGAATGAAAAGTTTACTTGCACCATTTGAAAACCACAATTAAAAAAAATCGTCAGTGGCGCTAAACTCAAAGAAAAGCTGCCAGCACAGTAATAAAAATTTTTCTTTAACAACCACCTTAACCCCCAAACTGGGACGCGAGCCCCCCAGGAAAGCAGTTTAGGTACGATACTGGGTCATCCACTTTTTTATTTTCTACTTTTGAGTGGAATAGCCCCAATATTCATTCATAATTCATTATTGCCGAAAAAGAAATCGATTTATAACTCGATTCGGCCATGCAACGCAAATTTCGATGTTGCCGAATACTAACAAGCTGAAAATTAAAAAACGATATCTATAAATGTAGACGAAATTAAAAAACACCAGAAAATTCAATGTAAATTTTTATAGTAAGTGACACCCTCGTGTACTCCATACACTCTATTCCGGCCGTGTTTATACTATGAGAAGAGAATATTTACTCTATTACTCAAACGACAACTTGAGTGGAACTTGACCGATTTTCAAAATTTTATTTTGAATTTTTAGGTTTTTAGGTTAATTGCCAACGCTAGCAACTACAACCACTCTGAAAAGTTCTTAAAATTATTATGGTGTGACAAAAGAAGTTGCCATATAAAGATATTTTTTACAATTAAATATGCACGTTAGAGGTGAGCAGGCGGGTCGAAAATTCGGACTGCCTGATGCCCGCCCGAGCCCGCGGGCGAGGTCACGGGTGGGCAAAAATTTTTCGGGCATCTCATCGGGCATTTTTTTTTCGGGCGGGCATAAAAAAAATTTCGGGCCTCGGGCGGTTGGGCATTTTTTGTAAAAATGATATCGGACACAGCACGAATAAGTCCGCCCGCTCACCTCTAATGCGCGTAATAAGCATTGAGTTAGAGCATCGAGAAATGTTATTTTTGAATGACGCAGAAGATTGTTTTGAACAAAAAATTGCATTATGGTAAGTCTATAAAATGCATTGATTTGTTTATAAAACCGTTTTTGTTTTGCTATTGTGTACCATAGAGATGAGCGGACACCACTTTTTTCACCGCCCCAAATGGTGCTCGTGAAATTTGTGCCCGGGTCGGCCCGGTCCCTGCCCAAAATTTAAAAAAATGACCGCCCCGAAATGTTCCCGTCAATTTCATGCCCGAATCTGACCGTTCCTCAAATTCTTCATAGCACACCTTCAAAAATTTAGTCGAAAATGTTTTAAGCCATAGTTCAAAACAAACTTGGTACTGGTAATCTCTCTCATAATATTCAAATGAAGGTATTTTTCTGTGATAGTTGTAATTGTGATTTGATGGCAATAATATGTATACCGAATAAGGGGACGAAATATCTGCCGAAAAAATTCAAAATTGCATATGTGACTAGAGAAGAACGACCGAATATGAAAGATATTTTTCATTTGTTCTCTCTATGTTCTCTTTACAGTGTATAAGATATAATATTTGGCTAATCGAGATATGAGCCGTTTTCGGGGTAATTTCGGAGTCAATTTTAAGTATGACGCAGAAATGGCCAATTTTTCATATTATGTTTTTTGAGAAGAAAATATTGAATACTTTTAAGAAATGAAACATGAAAAATTGGCCATTTGTTCGTCATAATTAAAATTGACTCCGAAATTACTCCGAAAACCTCTCACATCTCATACGGTACTAACCAAGGTTATTTAAATTTTAAGTGGGACATATCGCCCGTCAAATTTATGCCTCTGGCCATCCTAGCCCAAAATTTAAAAAAATAGCCCGCCCCGAAACGTGCCCGGTAAATTTGTGCCCTACCCGGCCATTTTCTATCGGGCATAATTTCAAATTCCCTACCGCCCGCTCATCTCTAGTGTAGCACTTGAAAGCTACCAAATAATTCCCCGGCCTCCAATTAGCTAATTAGAAAACAAAAACGATTTCATAAAAAATCAATGCATTTAAGAGACTTACCAAAAAACAATCTTCTGCGTCGTTTAAAAATAAGTTGCCTGGATGGTCCAACTTAATTGGGTTTTATTCAAAATTCGATTACGTTTTTCAAGTGAACAGACACAGCGGAAATGTCTTAATATGTACACTGAAGACTCCCTGGAGTCTCCGAAGCCAGATGATTCAAGTGTAACAGAAGTCTTTTTTATCGTCTGTGAGTCACCAGTGAATCATCAGTGATTCATATGTAAGACATCGATGAATGATCGGTGAGTCACCGGTACCCGTGTCTACTGATTTTGAATTGCAGAGACATGTTTTCTTTTGTTGATTATATCAAAAAACCAACCGAACACTCTTTGATTCATTATTTTACGACGATTTTTTTTTACCAAATATTTGCTAGTTGACACATTTTTATTGCATTTTACTTCGGTTTTGATGCGTCAGATTTAAATTTTGAAAGAATTTATGTTTCAAATGATTAACGAACATTTCATTATCTTATATTTTTATATGGTATTAAGTATTTGACATATGATTATTATGATTAATTCATTCAGCAGTTCAGGATACACGTAAAATTTGGTTTTTCTAAAAGCACTTCTAGGCCATCAGTTTCCTTAGTTATCGGGAAGCATAACACACAGAAGTTATGAAGTGACAAGCAAAAGAGAGTCATTTCTCCTATAATTCGTGAAAGTGTTGCACATTAGTCAACATTATTAACTTGAAAGTATTTTGCTTAAGCATCTCCGGCATGCAATCAGACGGTCCCAGGCGTATACATAGAACTTCGTAATGATTTGACGAATTGTAAGAAATATGAACCGATTTAGAAGGAAGCTACTGAATTCACTAGAAGTGGTTTTTGCTATGAAATTCTCTAACTTTTTTCTTAATTTTTCTTAGGCGTTGTTTTATATTTCTAGAATAGTTTTGGAGTCATGTATATAGTCTACATTTAAGCGCTCACATAATATACTTTCGCTGATATCCGTGGACAAAGATGCAGTTCCAAAAAAGTAAGTCAGCATTCCCCTCCCCACCCCACATATGTTGTCTTTTAAGAGCAACTAAACTTACATTTTGGCATTGAATCTAGTCTCAGAACGGCGAGTTTTTGTGCAAATTTAACGATCTTTTCATCGTTCTCAGAATAGGCTGGATCCCACGAAATAAGTTTAGTTGCTATTAAAAGGCAACATATTTGGGAAGAGAAATGCTGACTTACTTTCGGATATCAGCAAAAATATAATATTTGAGCGCCTAAATGTAGACTATATGTTATGTTCACGCTTTCCTATCACCTAACTCGTCTCGCTCCTTGATTGTATCGGTAAATTTTCTGACATTTTTCAAGTTTTTTGTCGTATTTCGCTAGTAAATTTCAGGAAAACGAATTTTCAGAAAAGAACCAAGACAAAAGAGATTCATTTGAAGTTTTTTTTTTAATTTTTTTTCAATCTAATAACCTCGTTTATAGTTAGTTTGGAAAACTTACACCATTTTTGTAAATTGAACAGTCAACTTTAAAAATTGTAAATTTTCTTTCAAGAAAAGTTTTCAGAAAAAGAAACATTAAAGAGATGTGAACCTAACACATTATCCGATTCAGTGTCAAAAAGTACCTGATTGTCAATCTGTTTAAAACTGTTACACGAAACATGTGAAAAATTTCTAAATTGCATTGATAATAATAATAATCCGCCGTTACAACCCGTCGGGGTCAGAGGCTAGATCATTTTATTTACTAGTTCCGCAATTTTTTGTGAGCTTTTGCTCACATGGATTCTCTTAGAGATCCTTTTCTTACCGACGTTTTTACTGTGTCAGTGGTAAATTGCACACAAACCTAGTGCCATCTATGTTGTACTAGGGTGGAAATTGCAATACATACAAAATTGCATTACACTCTCGATTTCTCCCCTTCAAGTTAAGCTAAAATTCAGTCTAATGATTCTCCACTAGTTGTTTAAAGTATTATTTTTGTCTAAGTTTTGTTGTGGCATAATAAACAGAATTTATATGCCGGAGAAGCATTTAAAGTGCATACAAGCTTATAGTACACAACGTGACATTTTTATGTCAGCACGCGAACGCTGTGCCTCATCGTGTCCGTTATTTTCAAAAAATAGATCCTTTAACTAGCCAATGAAAGGACGTTGGAAAGAAGAGATTCGTTTCAATAAATTATTCAATGAAGTTCTACTCCTCAAAATTGATTTCGTTTAAAAATGTTTGATTCGATTATTGCATTTGAAATATTATTTTGGGTTAATTTCAAATAATTTCGTCGTAATGCACTGGTCACTGCCAATTCGGCATAAGTTAAATTACCTCTCGTCTTCATATAGTTGAAATTGAGTCAACATTGTACCAGATAAATTCCTTTGTCTTAATTGTACAATTTGATTTTTAATTTAAACTTTTAGTTAACAAATCCACTTCCAATTAACACTTCACAACGTAATAATTCCTATATGCGAAATATTGCTATACCGACGACAGCAGACATCCATGAGTGATTGCTAATTAATGGATGAAAAACGTTTTGTGTTAAATTGTATTCGAACCAATCGCTTAGTACAATTAAAAATGTGTAATTTTTGTCATATATAATCACGACAGATAAAACTTCGCTATATTTAGTCTGCCACCATTAATGTATGTACAGTTGAGTGTATGAAGGCGCGCAGTAGAACTGTCAAAAATACTGCTAAGTGAAGCTAATAAAAAAAGATATTCTTGAGGTTTTATTGTGCAGAGACATTCACACAAAGTCAGATAAATAAATTTGAAATTAAATTTTTATTTTTACCTCAACGTCATAAAATTTGGTATATTCATCTTATAATGACTGTGTGATAATCATGGAAGGTGTTTGAAACTTCGGAAATATTTTGTTTGAAACGATGGAAAATCAATGAAAAATAATTTAAAAGCCACAAGTGCTATCGTTTTGCGATAAAAGTCGATATGAAGTGAAAAACACGGTGGTTTTCCAGCCGAATTTGTACACAACTCGTCTATAATATGTCTATTACGCGCATACTTTCAGGAACATAATTGACGTATTACATGACCGCATGCTATTTTTTATAAAGACAAAGCAATGAAGAAAGTGCAAAAAAAAAACAAAAATTAAAGATTTTCCCAATTTGTGCAGTTTTTGCTCAAGCTGAATTTACTTAACAAAATGAATGACAAGCAACTAGATCGTAAGGTAGTTACAGAGAGCAGTTCTTGGAGATGGAGGGCAACGTGGGCATAATGTGATAAATTTTTTATGTGTATTTTACTTATCAAAGGAGGGCAAACGTACGTATGAATTTGAGAGGGTATTCACTGTGTACAATGCGCACTTGAAACTACCGTACCGTAAAAGTTTCTAACTTTGGCCGGAAGGGTAACTTTGACCACGTTTTCACAAACAATTTTTAATGTCAAAATATTTTTCTTACACTTCGCTACGGAACTTAAATATTTTGTCTTCAATTTTACGCAATATTAACTGTTAATAATTATCCGTAGCATGGTTTCAATCTTTCAATGACAGATTTTGGAAGCTCGATGCTCAAGGCTGAATTTTCAGATTTTTCAGACAAGCGACATAGATTCGTAGGCTGCCCAAAATTTTTTCGTGTGTTCAGTATATGTTAAGTAACATATTCTTGGCCTCTAACTGACTCTATGCCCTTAACGCTACATATTACACTTACCTCTTCCACCAGAACATTTATTTGTTTAGTTACTGCAGAACCGTGTTCAAGGAAAAGCGAACGCTACCGTTAGATAGGAAATAGTGCACAAATGTTATTCTAGGTCAACAAGTTCTAGCCAATTTGTGATCTACAGACTTTGTGAGGCAAAGGAACAGCGCTGCGCTTGAGCTTCACAGGAGGGACGATCTTGAGAGATTTCATCTCAACACAAAAGTCTTGAAGTTTTTGGTTATGCTAGAAGGGATGAGAAGAAAAGAACACTAAACAATAAAGGTCATGTATTTCAACCTAACTTGGAAAAATCGATGAAAAGTCTAATTTAGATATACAGTTGCAACTCAACATACTTCTTTCATTCTTTCTTTCTTTGTTTTTTGTGAAAGAATAAATCTTTTTACAGACTTACAAAAATAGTAATAAAAATGATTAAAAAGTATACAACCGTTAAGTTATGTCAGAATATTTAAAAAACTCCATCGTACGAAAACTACACCAGAGAGGAGGCAGTCTTCAAGGGTAATTAATGAGAATTTTAAATTGCTTTTATTTATCAGATTTTGCTGCATATATTCTTCTAAGTAATGGATTTAGTTTTATTATTCAAATGAGAAAATCTTCAATTTGCGCTACAGTAGTAAGTATAGCGCATGCTATAGCGACGCATAAATCTTTTTATCACAAACAATTAATTCATGTTTTTAGAAGTCTCTCAATCTCCAACAGTGTTATAGGTGACCATTTGAGTGGAATATTTGTGTTAAGAAACGTATGCATTTACAAGGGTGAATTTGTGTGCATGTTAAACAGAAGTTACATGTTTGGATACCCAAGGCTTTTACTGGTACGTAACTTTCATCAATAAGCATCATAATTCGCTTCACTACAGAATGCTTTAACTGTGTTATCTACCATCCAATATTAAATTATTGCTCTTCGTTCCATGTTTCTTCTTAGTAAAATTTTAGACTGGTACACATGTCGTCGGGACTTACTGTCTATTTTCGAGAAAGTAAGTAAGAAAATTTTCTACTATCAAAAACAACGATACGAATACTCGTTTTATTGGACAAGTGGCATGATTTCACAATTTACACAGGAGGCGCGGCGTGGCAGATGAAGTGGGGGTGATATGGCATATTTTATGACCTGTCTCATCATTTGAAATCACGTGAAATCTTAGAAACCATCCAAAAATGTCGGGTTTTTGGAGCTCAGGGTAGGAGTCTACCAGAAACGCCTGAAACATATTTTTTATGTAAGTCAATGAAGATGAAGGAGTGAGCGAAAATATTGATTTTTGGTAGGATTGTAACACCGTCGCTACCCCCTCTATGGCGAGTAATCCGTCGAAAATGGGTCAAACTTTGAGTGCAACAGCCCTGTTCTGAAAAACTGTTGCAGTAGGATGATTCCAATCCCCGCAAAGACTTCCTTCGATATATTTTTTTGCAGGAAGAGAGAACTATTTTTGTGAATGTAGCGTCCACACACAGTCACTCTAATTTCTCGTATACTTTGCATTAAAATGGACAAATGATCTTCCTGTTTTCTTCAATTCGGTTGATAATCAATAAGGTCTGTTCTTATGTGAGAAATGGAGTGAATTAGACTATTTCAGGAAAAATCTCTAGCATTTTTAAACTTCTGGCAGTTTTTTCAACGGATTTGGGTTACTAGCGGCCTAGAGTGCAAGAGATATCTCCTGAGATCCCAAAATATAGGAACCAACATTGTCAGACCTCTTTCAGGTCGCTAGAAACCCAAATTCGGTGAAAAATCTGCCAGAAGTTAAAAAGTGCTAGAGATTTTTCCTGAAACAGTAAAATAGTCTAATTTACTCCCTTTCTTACATAAGAACATTACCTAATCGCTTTAATATCTTGTTGTTGCTTAGAAGATAGAAAAGATTTGCTGTTATTTCATTCGCCTTTTATTTGCCGATGTTTCGGATTATTTACCCATTTTCAGACTTCACATGACAGACTCTGTGCATCTCGCCGATCCCAGTCAAAGACATTCTTAGAGAAGTCAACTTCCCCTTCACACGGTCGCATTTAGTTGAAGCGACATTCGTTGACTCCTAAGTCCTTTGTCGTCCAGATTTGGGCGCGCAGTGCCTGTTTTAGTGGAACAGCACGCTGCTCGCTTGCTGTCATGTTGGTTCTGTATATCTCACTGAGAGGCACAGTGAGTACTAACAACAACTGCTGCCGCTCGGTCTAGCAGTCGGACAAGCTACTAAATTTGTTGATATTTGTAAGTTTTAATTTTAGTTGAATTGAATTACCTGGTACCGTTTACCTTATCTTGTTGAGCCTACCAGGTCTTTCTATATTGGTTCGTTATTTTACTTGATTTTACTAATGTGATCTTGCAGGGGTAGCAACGGTAGCAAGGTATTGTCGGTTTGATCCAAAATTAAGCAGCGAAAAAGTGCGACATGCATTTTCTCATGTCGCACTTTTTCACTGTTGCATTGTAGAGCGAATCGACTTATATTCAGAATGACTAGTATTAAAATCCTACCAAAAACCAATATTTTCGCTCATTTCTTCATCGACTTACAAAAAAACTGTTTCGAGCTCAAAATTAAAAAAGAAAAACGAAAATAAGTGTCCCGTAGAATGGAATGACGGATCGAATGAGCTATCATTTGTCAAAATCAAAAATGCGATGTTTACGAGTTGATCGAAGTTTTCGCGGAACAGACGAACTGTCCCCAACATTTTTATCGTTTCAAACGATACAATAAACACCTTTACTTGGGAGAGTAACAATTATTACAACAAAAACCCTTGAAAAAGGGAGATGCGACGCAAGTCCTTATTTCTTCTGATATCAATTTATGTGACGCTTGAAATGTGCCATAAATTCATATTAGTTAAAAGTGCAAGGAGAAGCACTACTAACAATAAAGTTTTTTCTATGTGACGTTACATTTTGTACTGAAAATTTCCATTTTCTTAAGGTTGCATTCCACCGTTGAATCAAGATTTTACGTAAAATCATGGGGACATAAGTAGTAAAATCGATGTAGTTCCTCAGTTTTAAATTTACCATTTTGCATTAGTATACAGCACTTTAAAATGAATAACAATATTGTGATGTCACAACCGGTTAAATTGGTTTGTTCGGGCCTCCCACATAAATTTTGCGTTCTGCTTTTTTTTAATTGTTTTTGCTGGAAAACACCTCACTCAGTTCAAAGTTTGTTGTTTTGTTATTCTATAACAAGTTGTGCTAACTTTATTGCGTATTAGTCCTCCACAGAATATTCACTCGGTCAAATAATTCCCTGAAACAACCCTCGATTTTGATGTTATTACACAAAATAAAATCATGTCACATATACAGTGCACCCAGTTGAAGTATCTATCACATGCATAGTAGTTACGTTGTATATTTCCTTTGATGTTTCTCTATAGAATTGAAAAACATTTACTTGTAACAGGCTTAATGAAAATTTTCAGTTTAAATTCATTGTTGTGTTGCACAAATTTATGTTTTGCGCGTATTAACAAATTATAGGGTAAGCGTTGCTTTAATAAATTATTATCGTATGTATAGATTAATTGATTCATAGCAAGTTGGTTAATTGACTTTACAAATGAACTCATGTGTAGTTTTGAAGGAACCCTTTCAATTACCGCCTGTTCTGGCTTTTTAAATACTCAACTAACTCTAAAACTTATAGTATTGTTTACGCTTTACGCGTTGGGTTTGTATTAATTAGAATTTATTTTTTTTTCTTTTGATCTAATAATTTACATTATTGGATTCTTTGTATTGCTAGGAACTCAGACCATAAATTGTTTTATTTATTACTTTCAAACAAAGCGAACAGATTTTTGATACACTCTCGGTACCTGGGTGCTAAGAGACTAAAACAGAAACCTTTGGCACCGATCTGATTGGGAAATGTAACTTAGGGAACACTCGAATCTCATTAAGTACACACAGCGGTTTTTATCAATTTAACATTTTTTCCCACTAAATTGCATATGGCCAACAACTTTCTAGGAGATTGTAAGGCCGTATATCATTCAGCAAACAGTGATATGAGCGTTCCTACGTTACATTTTATCCAACTAAACTGTGGAACTACCCTGTTATACAAATGGGTGGAAAGACAGTAAGAATTTGATTTTTTCTTATGCAAATGGCCCCGAATGAGAGAGGTGTAGTGTATCAACAGCAATATATTCAATATATTTGCTTAAAAGCGGCAAAACAACAGTCAATACGAAAAGAATAAAATATCTTCTTAAATTTCGTTCATGGAGTAATTAAGTGTGTTTGCTCTTGATTGCTGAGGTGAATTTAAAAACAGTGTTTTCGTTTAAAAAATTTTGAAGGAAAGTGTTGGTGTGAATTAATTATTTCGTATGGAAGATTTTTGACGCAAACATCTAGTTTCTCATCAGCGTACCGCAGACGATATCTTTTCGTCTGCTGTCATGTTTAACGCATTTGATAACGAAGAGGAAATAGCAAGGTTTTTAGCTATTCGCAAACCCGAGTCAAGTGCTTGGTTGCATGCACTACCCTCGAAAACAATAGGCACTCTTTTGGACAATAACTCCTTTCGGATAACCATTGGTCTACGACTGGGATCCGACATTTGTGCGCCTCATACGTGTTTTTGTGGATCACGCGTGGACAAAAAAGGTCGTCACGGCTTGAAATGTCGGAAAAGTGCTGGTCGTCACGCAAGACATGCGGAAATAAATAACATAATTAAAAGGGCACTAGTTTCAGCGGACGTTCCGGCTTTATTGGAGCCAGTAGGACTGTCAAGGGAAGACGGTAAAAGAGTTGACGGAATGACGTTGATTCCGTGGGTAAGAGGCAGCAGTTTGATATGGGACGCAACCTGTACGGATACCCTTGCGCCCAGCAACCTACGGTTGAGTACTCGTCAAGCAGGGGAGGCAGCAGAGGATAAAGCACGGCAGAAAGTTAGGAAATATCAATCCCTTATAAACCAAAATTATTTATTCGTTCCATTTGCTGTTGAAACAATGGGACCGTGGAGCAAGGACGCTATTAAATTTTTTGACGATATAAGTAAAATGATAGTGTCGAAGACGTATGAACCACGCTCAAAATCTTTCCTTAAACAGAGAATAAGTATGGCAATCCAGAGAGGGAATGCGGCCGCGGTTATGGGTACTTTCCGAACTAGTGATAAAATGGACGAAATCTCTTATTTATTGTGATATTTTTTTTTATGTAAATTTCATGTAAAAACAAACTGTAAATTTTGTACAAATGCTGAATAAATTCATATATAATGTTTAACGCAAATAATACCTAATGCATGTGTATGTGGTTTATTCTATCGGTGCCTAAATCTCTCGGTATGTTACGTATATGAATTCTTCACTCTTACCACATGCTACATAAAAAATTGAAAGAAGAGCTTGCGTTCTTCACGTAACAACACATCTACCTTGTAAATATGAATTTGTTTGCGTTACCACTGTTTTCAATATAAACTCTTGGACTAACTCGGGAACGTTTAACAAAAGTAGCCGTGGTTTAAATTCAAAGTAATTATACCGATGGTACGAACCATTTTTGTTCACTCTTGCTATTGGACGTTTCACTCTAAAATTCGACCGCGCGAATAATTGCGACACGTGAAAACTCATGGTGTACTTTTTCGCACTTGAGTTTTAGAGCCTGTCCGCAATACATGATCTCTTTTTCATAGCAAGTGGATTAAAGTACATTGGGTATAAGGCTAATTCCACATTATCTGTCTTATGTTAAATAAATCAGATTGTTACAGTGAAAGAAATGCGTTACCCAGGTGACGGTATACCGATGACATTAGCCATAACCCAGTTTCTGTAGCGTTTACATAATTTACAAAGTAGCAAGGATTGGGCCATATTTCTTCAAAACCCTGAGACACGCGGTCTCTAAAAATTGACTCTCTTCAACTTTGCCTTTGGAAGCAACTTTCTAACTTTCATAGTTCTAGAGATATGTGTCATTCCGTCCAATTCTAAAAGTGACCATTTTTTTTTATTAAAAACAGCCATCTTACCTGAGTAAGAATCGCATGGCCATTTACCAGGATTGGGCCATTTTTCCTTTCTCTAAAATTTCATTTTCTACAACTTTGTCCTTGACAGTAAATCTCCATATTGCATAGTTAAGCAAATATAGATGAAAAACCATCTGCTTTCGTATATGGCCAAGATACTCAATTTCGTTCATTCCACTGGTTCCTTGGCCCAGTCCACTGGCCCGATTTCTACTAAAATCATTTTTCCAGTTTTTCCAGTCAAACGAAAGCATTTGATCTAATCAAATGCTTTCGTTTGACACCAAAATGATCAATTTCGGTGCTATACTTGCTGAGATATTCGCGAAAAAGTTTCACCGACTCTCAAAAATCCATGTACGACCTCCACTTGTTATGGGCTAATTTCATCGGTACTGTAACCTGGGTTTCACTCTTGTAATGTGATGTATATGAACATGAGACAAAATACTCGTTCCCCAGGTTACAAGACATCTACTTTGTAAACGAGTACTTTGTCTTATGTTAATATAAATCACATTGCAAGAGTGAAAGAGATGAAATACGTTACGCAAGTTACGGTAGCCATGGAATTAGCCTTATATATAGTTCATAGTATTGCAATGTACTATTGTTTACATTCTCAGTAAGTACTTATGAACTGTCATAAATTTAGCATGCAAATCACAAAAAAATTATCACCTCAATCACCACGTGATTAATTGAAATAATAAAAGGTATTTAATACGACACTCGATACTTGATACGAGCAAAGATACACCCAGCCGATAATTATTAACAAAACGATGATAATTGCATTTAAAATTTGTATATTTTTTATTATTTTGGAAATACGATTTTCTTTCTGCAACGGACAGTAATATTTGCTTATCTCGACAGTATATGATTTATAGACTTTGACTGATTTCTTACAATCGGATTAAAGGCTTGATAGATATCGATTGCTTTTAAATTTATGAGACGACTTATGTGATTTGATGGGTCGCTTTCAATATGCGGTAACAAGTTTTATGTGATTTAACGTGTAAGGTACAGTTTTCTCGGCTTAAGTTTCTTTGAAAGTTAATATACGAGAAAAGGCCGTAGAGCATATCAATCGGCTTAAAAAATTAATTTGTGTAGAAAAAATAGGGTTTTACTTAACAGTCTGACCCCCTGAAGTAGCATCGCAGAAGAGACAGCATTTCGTTCAAAAAGATATAAACCTCCGAGATCAGAATTCTAGACCATCGGAAAATTATGTAGACACCGCTACCCATCCCTTGAACAATTTTAATACCTCCCATTGGTTTTCAGATCACAGCGAATGAAGAAAATGAATCTGGGCACATATTTAGTGATACTAGTTGAGGGAGGGAAGAAACGAAGGTCGGTACAGCTTTTAATTTTTGTTTGTTTAAATCTTATCATTCTCACACTTCGCATCCTTAGAAGTGCTTTAAAATCGCGTGAAGGTTCAAATTTGGTTGCTTATCTGTTGACGAGTGTTAATTTCGCTCTATCTTGTTACAGCCAAAGTTTTTCTTTGTAGTCGTACATACAAACGTTTTCTTCGTTTCTCTTATTTCCGTCATTCTCTATGAACTAATTATTATCAAATGAGAGTTTACAAAAGTAAACGCTAACTATTATATTGCCTATCTGTTGGTAATTTGCTATTTCGCTAGACCACATCAGTTCCATTGCCGACTTTGCTTCGCTTAATTCGAACTTTATGAAATGAAAAAAATTAAATACAAAGCTGTTATATAGGTATATTTTTTGTCATTTTTAATATCAGTTAGGTGTGAAGCAATCCGTATAACACTAACTCAGACCTATATGTTGCCATATCAAAACTTTATGCTATCACAGTCCATCACATGAATTTAAATTTTCACTGAAGCTTTTACTATATCTGTAAAAGATTTCATAAAATAGAAATCGTTTGGGGGATGCGGGAAAGGCTGTGTTTTAAAAAAGTAACGCGAAACATTTTTGTGTTTTTGTGAACAATCTGGTTCATTGAGTACCAAAAAATGTTATCCGTTTTAAATGATAACTTGCACAATAGATCGTTCATAAAGTATGTCACACTCCTAGGGTGGGATGGGGTTCTGGCCTAGCCCAATAAAAACCTTCTGTGTATCATTCCAAATAATCTTCACACCCTCGTTTTTCACAACTTGTGAGTAATCGATTTTGACACCATTCAAAGTAATAGCAGGTAAAACGCCAAAGCTCTTATCCTAACCTAAAAAAACCCAAAACCTGAACCACAAACTTCATACTGCCTCCTTCACGAACAACCGGCACATACGTAACGTCGTCACTACTTGGTCCAACAACCATTGCTAGAGACTTGTGAGCATTAAGAGTGAACTTATTACACACAGACCAGCGACTAACGACACCGACATCTTCTTGCATTTCTTGGACACTGGCATCAACCTAGCCTCGTCAGGCAGATCATTAACAAACAAAGCGGAGTGAAGTGGCCCAAGGATGGAATCTTGAGGCACGCCACGCTCAACAGGGAGAAAGGTGGACATAACGCCATCAATACAAACAGCCTGTGACCTACAGCGGAGGTAATTGCGGATAAGAACAACTGCTGTAGAGTTGAACGAAAACGTCGAGGCAAGCTTACTCCACAGAAACTCGTGGTCGACCATATCAAAATCTTTTGAAAAATCTAGTAGAAGCAGTACGGTTATCAGTAGGTTGGCTTTTTTTGGGGTAGGATCGGGAATAGAGTTCCTCTAGTAAAAGATGGAAAGTAAAAAATCTCTTTTATTTAGTTCGTGCACTCTATAAGTTTTGGTCAAAAATCCAGAAGCACTGAATTCCCGATCCTACCCAGTACAGAAGCAGTTCGAAGACTTTAGAAAAAAATGGTAAGATAATTATCGGTCGGAAGTCTTTTAGTTTACCTACCTCTCTTGTGGGAAGGAAACAATTTAGCCATCTTCCAAACCATAGGACACTTTGATGAAGTTATAGCAAAGTTGATGATATGTCGTACCACCAGCAGTGTGCAAGACAGTGTAAGCTTAGCGGCAGACAGTCAACACTGATATCACTCGATCGAATAGAGAAAATTTCCTAAAGCAGCTCCACACTGCGGAAAATATCTACAAGCGACGCAGGAATTGTGTTTATAATATACGCCGCCAACGTATTACGAACGCCGTGCGCGTATTATACTACACACATGTGAGGCATACTACACACTACTTAAATAAGGTTGATAATACATTCACCGCGTATATAATAATAAATAATAAAATAAGCGGCTCTTATGTCGCTTGTGGATATTTTCCTCAGTGCATCATTCCTGAACGAAAACAGACCATTCCCTTCCTGATTGAATGGAATTTTGGAATTCTTACGAATACTCCCAACGCGGAACGAGTTCTTGTCAGACACGAAAAAAGTAAAGCATATTTCAGGAAGACTTGGCTTTATTGTCGAAAAGTCATATTTTACGGTGATTTCAAAAGTTTTCAATTCACAAAAAGTGCCGGTCCGTATTCGTAGTGTAGAGCCTTATGCGCCACATTTTTAGAGATCGCTCACTTGCAATTAAATGCAAATGCACCTTTTAGTAAAAATAATTAAGTTCGAGAACCTACGATGCGGCAGAATCCATTATTCTTAGGAATAGATAGTAGCGGGATCACCTTTTAACGCTAATCCACGATTCTCACAGATGGCAAATTAGATATTTTTTGGACTTTTTTGTGATTTTTAGCAATTTCTAAATAGTTTTTCCTGATACGTCACAAATCAAGGGGCTGGGGCCGAAGCTCGTGTGACACAGGTAAGACTGGCCTGGAAAACGTCTTTTTTTGCGTGAAATAATTTTTGAACGGCCCTCAACGTTGATGACTGCGTAAAATACATCAGGTTGTTGTTTTAAATTTGTCTAAAACGGTTTCTTAAAATCGCGAATTCATTCAATGTCATGTCAGTACTCGACTCTGTATATTGAACTTGATGGTCGATACGCCGCAATGACATGTCTTTAATTATCATCTCGGAATTTAACCGGATTCATAAAAAATTGAATATGTTATGCAGATAAAAAAAATTTTCTCCGAAAAAAAATTTTCTACAAAAAAAAATTTCTCCAAAAAATTTTTCTCCGAAAAAAATTTTCTTTCCGAAAAAAATTGTTTTCAAACACCTTCGGCTACCATCGGAACACTTCGTATAACCTTCGGCTACCTTCCGAATACTTTGTGCCACCTTCGGCTACCTTCAGCTACCTTCGGAACACTTCGTGTCACCTTCGGCTGCCTTCGGAACACTTCGTGTCACCAATTCTTCTCAGTGATTTATATAACTTTCCTGAAGAAACCAACTATCTAGGTATTCTTATTCAGAATTTAGCAAAAAATCCAAGATGGTGTCACTTTGACAGTTGGCAGCCATTTTCTTAAGATACAAAAAAATTCTCCTGACCAAACTCTATAACTGTCTAGAAGAAACAATCTCTCTTAGTAGTATCATTCCGGAGCTAAAATTCGAAAACCGCAAAAGCATAAACGAAAATCCAAGATGGCGCTGCTATGACAGCTAGCAAGCATTTTCTTATGATTGTAAAAAATTTTCCTGATATAACTCTATAACTTTCTAGAAGAAACCATCTCTCTAAGTAGTGTCATTTCGGAGCTAAAATTCGAAAACCGAAAAAGCATAAACGAAAATCCAAGACAGCTATGACAGCTGGTAGCCATTTTCTTATGATCCCAAAAAATTCTCCTGATGAAACTCTATAACTTTCTAGAAGAAACCACCTCTCTAAGTAGTGTCATTCCGGAACTAAAATTCGAAAACCCAAAGAAGCATAATTTATACCTAACGAATATCACTTTGGCAGATTTCTGAAAATCCCAAAAAATTCTCCTGATCAAACTCTATAACTTTCCCGAAGAAACCAACTCTTTAGCTATCGTCACTTCGGAGCTAAAATTCGAAAACTCCGAGCATTACTACTTTGACCACTTTTCCACATACCACGGCTCTTCCAGAATTTTCCCGGAAAAGCGGCATATGAAATTTTTCATTTGGGGCCGAGACTGACGTTCCCTGAAAATTTCAAGAAAATCGCTTGGGCGGTTCTCGAGAAAAAAAGTAGATAGATACATACATAGATAGATAGAGACATAGAGACATATAGATCGTTGACACACAACACAGGAATGAAATAGTGATTACTTTCAAAGATAATTTTACCATTTTTATATAGAAATTGGTCATCTTTGATTGGGGATATCTCGGATCGTTTTCAACCGATTTTGATGAGTGTGGGCTCGTTGGAAAGCTGTTGCGACGTAGTAAAAATAATTTGGAGGGGGAGGGGGGCGAGGGGAAAAAACTCAAAATCGTGTCTTGTCCCAAAGTTTTTTGTGTGGAGTTTTTTGGGTTTGTCGTTTTTTTTTTTTTTTGTTTGGGGAATGCGTCACGCTCTCCGCTACCGCTCCGAGCATGATAAATTAAATCGATGAACACCATACATATACGACGACATAAGTTACATCTTGCTGAGGAAGAGGAAGCTGAAGGTTTCAACGCCGATGACATGAATGAGGAAAAGAAAGAAACTCTTTTCGGTAATTTTTATACAAAAATGTAATGAATCCGTTAAAAGCATCGATCAATTACGTGTGAAATTTTCAAACTGCTCCTAACTTCAATTTCCGAAAAAATATTTAGTTTCCAAAAAATGTTGTATCTACTTCCGAAAAACATTTGAATCTTCAAAAAAACGACGAAATATCGAAAATAAATACTCGAGTTATCGTACATAAAGAAGGATGAATCGATTGTTTTTTCGTATTCGGCACCTCAAAACAATTACAAATACATTCCCACAATAGCAAAAATACATTCGCACATTAATAGGCCGATTTATGGAGCCAGAAAAGTAACTTGAACGTTTACACCAGTACGTTACACCAATACGATAAATTTAACAAACCTAATTAAATGCAAAAATGTCAAATTGGCATTCCGATTTCGATAAGGAAAACCCCCTGACTATTTTAAGCGTTTTAAATTGAGGCAATAAACCGTAAATATTCAAAAAAAACAATTATCTCATTTTTGCTATTAAATGCTCTTTCAATATAACACCGACGACCGACGACGTCTTCAATGATTTTCAAGATTTCATCAAATATATTGCATGATAAAAGACTCAATTTTATAATTAATTTAATCTGAAAAAACACTTTTATTGCACGAAAAATAATTCATACACGATTTGATTAGATTAAGATTTTTATTGCCTTGAGTCTTAACCAAGCAGCCATGTGCCCAACTACACTTCAATTTTGCCTCCAAATCATTTTTTTTAATAATTTGTATTGACTTTCGATTATTTTATTTAATAAATAGACTAACAAAGACAAATACAGCAAGCAATAACAGGAGTAGCAACATAAAAACGATGGGTTTCCTCAATCTTTCACAACATTTCACTAAGGATACCAAGGAGTCGCATTTCTTTCGTGCAAAATATTTAGAAGAATCAATCACTTGATTCAAATCGGAACCATATAAAAATGGGATGATTTGAGTGTTCACTTAATTAAAACAGTAAATCAAAAATTTAACTTACCGAAATGAAACGTTAAACGGCGTTGACTTCCTTCGGTTGGAATTCATCGCTGGAAACTTATTGTAAACTTAATACCAAAAACCACTTGTGCCAACTGCGATCTTACTATATTGCTTACCAATTTTCGTTTTTGGCTGAACAATATTTTCATTCTATGCGAAATACAACGAAACAACCGCGAATCTCGTTGTTAAATTATTTTATGAAAATGATACAGAAAACTATATCATTCAACAGCGACAATTACTTATTTAAACATTACATTTCTTAATAGTGTGTTTTTTATGATTAATTGTCGATTATGCGTTGTTTAGCCATTTTAAAACGAGGTGAGCTTTTATGCGATGCATTACGAAAATAAATTCGATAAATACACTCACACAATTTATGGAATATTAAATCATTCACATTTTACGAATGGTATTGCGATGCTTATCTATAAATGGGATCAGAATTTCAAGTGCAACTAAAATCAAACTGCACTATATTAAAGCGCTGCACTGTGGTGTTATTTAATCGAATTATTCGTTCGCTTATTTTATTTAATTGAGCAGTTCGTTTAAGACGAACAGGGTGCAACGATGAAGTCTATTTGCAGCACCAACAGTACAATAAAGGTAATCAAACGTGAGTTATGTTAATGAAATATGTCAATTATGTTTTGTATGTTTTTGGACGCGTGTGCAGAAAAAATGGGTCTTATAGACTCACTAATAGGGTTTTTACATGGGTATAACGGTTATGGACTGGGAATGAAAAAAAAGTTAAACTTTTTTTTAACCCGGTGTCACGTGGTAATTTTTTTTTGTCTGAAAGGTACATGTGTGCACTAGTCTATAAGTTCAGAAACCGGTGAACTTGTGAAGTTTTTTCAATGTTATAGCCGCAGAAGTGCCCAACAATATGATTTTTCGAGGTTTGATGAAACTTTTTCGAATATAATCGGCAAGCATAGCAAAGAAACTGCATTTTAGAATGCAAAATGATAGATTTGGATCTCAGTAAACGAAAGAATAAACATAACCAAAGACCCTTAAGTATAAGAATAGATGTGGCAAACAGAATAGATGTTGCAAAAAAACTCGAACGTACTGTCAGCAATAGTCATTTACATCACAAAGTCTACTCGTTTTCGTGTGATGTATTGTACTTTCGCACCGCATATGAAGCATGAAAATAACTATTTCATGCTTACTAAGAGAACCGAAAGTACTTTCGTTTGTTTCTCTTTTTCTCTCTTCAACCATAAGCATATGCATGGTGAATACTCACGAAACGTAAAGTCTCACAAAACAAAGTAAATGAAAAATTTCGCAGTTCTGTTAATTTTGCTGACTGTATCTAAATACAGCAAACAATCCAATATTTTATGTTCTTTTATAACTATAAGAATTTCGAAGATCCAAAGAACTTACACAAGGTAATGTCAAAGGCCCTACCGAAGTACGTCTGAGACCATTGATTTTGATGGCCCCACATCGAAAAGAGAACCAATGTACTTCCTTCAAGAAATCCTCAAACTATTTTCCCTAAAATGTAATTCTCACCAACTTTGCCTTAAGAAGCAAACTTCAAACTGCCGTAATTTTATAGATATGTGTCATCTCTCCCGACTGTTGCTTTAAAGTACCTTTATCCCGGGATTTGATAGCTTCTTCCTAAAACCCTGAAACACATGTTCTCTAAAATTTTATTCTCTACAACCTTGCATTTGGAAGCGACTTTCTAACCGCCACACTTTTAGAGACATGGGTCATCCCGCCCAACTCTAGAAGCGGTCAAATTCCAGGATTGGGCAACTTTTCACTAAAACCCTGAAACATATGTTCCCTAAAATTTTATTCTCTACAACTTTGCCTTTCCTTTAACAGTAAATCTCCATATTGTATAGTTGAGCAAATATAGACGAAAAACCATCTGCTTTCGTATATGGCCAAGAAACTCAATTTCGTCCATTCCTTTGGTCCAAGTACGCAGACCAATGACCAAATTTCCACAAAATAAATTTTGCCAGTTTTGTGAGATCAAATGCTTTCATTTGACGCCAAAATTAACAATTTCCGTGCTATTTGCTGAGATATTAAAAAATTTCACTGACCCTTGAAAAACCATGTTTTTGGTCACTTTTTCGACCGGAATCACTTGACCGATTTTGTTCATCTTTGAACTTGAATAATAAGACAAATGTACCTTTCAGGGAAAAAGTTTAGGGTAATCGGTGTAGCAGCTTAGAAAGAAAATGACGGGACAGAAGAACAGAAGGAAATTTCTTTTTTCACTGATTCGTCATCTCTAGACGAAATTCAATGCATTGACCTCACTCCCATCCCGCCTCCATCTACCCTATCTTACAGTAAAATTGTTTTTAGTAAACGTTGATTTGTTGAGTCCCAAAGACATAGTTATACAGTTCATTAAGGTCTTATTTTTGCTCTGGAGTCATGGATCCCAAAGCAAAGAAAATTAATTTTTGATATGTTTTTGTTTATTTGTTTATTTGTTTATAGATCTACTAACAGGCTCGTCGCCCAATAACAAGCTGATCTTATATTTTAACAAGCAAATTAACAAGATTTTGTTTGCAAAAACTAAATTCAGAGTGTGATTGTATTAAACTTAGGTACTTCAAAATTTTATAATAAATCGAGCGTTGATTTGTTTTAACGTGAATTTAAAATTGAAAAAAAAAGTATTTAGTTTCATTTAGAATTGTAAAATTCGGAACGGTAATTCGATTGAGAAAAATGTTGACAAAGATGGTGTTCATTGTGGTCAATTCCGGCTATGTTTGCTGTACTGACATTGGAAGATCCTCGACTCGTTTAATTTTCACCAAATCATCTTTTTCAGGAAACTGAACGTAAACGAAACCGGCACGGGTTGTCACTTTCATCAACTGTTTACATTTCACCAATTTTAGAGATTTCGATGAATATCACTATTAAGTTTGGTAAGATTATCTGAAGCATAAATCCTATCGTCTGATTTAATGCCAATGTCAGTGAGTTTGAGTTGTCTGTGATTGAAGTACAGCAACATAAATTCTTTCTTCAGCAATAATGAGTTGAACTGAGCAAGAATGTGCAGTTTTTTACCACCACCAACGATGCGAAAAATATTGTTGAGACTGACATAACGGGAATGCTTAAAATTGATCGATTTCGAAATAGATGTAAAAATTTGCGCCAAGTCTTCATTCTCCACAACAGGAATGCCTTTCAATATAACGTCCTTCAGTCGTGAAATTCTAACACTATTTTCCATTGATGCTTCAATACAATCGATACGGTGGGATTGTTGTTTAATTGAATGATGAGCAACGGATACTTTGTCTTCCAAAACCGTACAATGTTTTTGGATGTCTGTACGAATGCCACTAGATTCTTCCTTAATTTTGTTCGATAGTTCGGTGTGATTATTAGCGACAGTCGAATTTAATTGTGTTAGAAGCGTTGATATGTTTTCTAAATTCATTTGTTCAATTACAAGCTGTTTGCGTGTGGTCGGCATTACGGCTAATTGTGTATCATTAACAATAGCAAAACAAAGAAAAAGTTTGTATAGATTATAACCACGTTGCGTCCACAATTTCACTAGGCAGTTTATCGATGTTGACCAAAAAAATTCATCAAAATTCACATCACACAACAGTAAAACGCACTTCTAATAGTTTTCGGCAAAGAATTAATCCGAAATGATTGAAAATCGTAGAAAAAAATTAAAAGTTATGGGAGCTTGTAAATTCTTCGACTACTCACTTTACGCCATCTTGTTCTGATGGATGATGTGATGTGGATGTTGTAGAGGACGTTGAAAAAAGAAAGCTATGAGAAAAAAATTTGTAGATTAAATGCACCAGTTGTCGGTCATGTAGTAGTCTCCGGCCAAACCATAGCTTCACTAGCAATCGGCCACTTTTCGCATTGAAATATGACCGGTTACTGGTGCTGGCCGGAGACTACTACATGGCCGATAGCTGGTGCATTTACTCTACTTTGATATTATAAAGTTAAACCTAAGAAATATTTGGGGATTTCTTTTTTACAGAGTCTTTCATTCCCCTGAAATGGAGTAAGGATTCAGTTGTGTGTCGAATCCTATTCAGCTACGAAACAAATTTATGGCGCCACAGACTATAGTTTTATATTGATCCGTACGAGGATACGTGTTCAGCTGTGAAAATTAGCAGATGATGCCACCAACAGGCGGCTACTATTGCCTGATGAAAAGTGATTCAAACCACGCTAAATTAGTCCATAAAACTTTTATTTTTTATGTGTTTTTACTTGCTAAAAACGTTCTCCCAAAATGTAAAGTGGTCCTCTGTCTACATATTATGTCATTATGTCAAAAAGGTGACTTTTTATTTGCGGTGTAATTACAATTGAATAATTGTTTTTCTGTTTCTCTTAATATTATACAGCTGGTAACAGATGTGCTTAATTTCATAATTTCACTCTGGGACAAAAAAACTAGATCCAAGTAGACCCGTACACAACGCTACCTTGAACCTGTATGTATTGTCAACAGCCAATTAACAACACGAAACTTTAGAACAGTCTCGATTTTTCAAAGAAATCTTGCATGAAAAATCAAAGTTGTTTTTTCGAAAAAATTTTAAGGCTCCAGAAATTTCGACTTTCACAAAGATTGCGCATTTGGGATGAAAAAATTAAATTTAGAAAATTTGAGGAACAAAACAAGTTCGCTGATCACGGATCACGGATGAATTTGACCGATTCTGAACATCTTCAAACTTTTTATTTTGATATTCATCTTAGGAATATTTTCCGAACGGACGGACGAGGCTTTATTTGTTTTTCACAGCACAACACCATGAAACAAGAAAATCGTACGAGTCTAACAAAAATGTAAAACAGAAAATAATCGATTACCCACAGTTTCACGCAGGGTAGTTAAAAATGTCAGTACTTGATTCACTAGATTGACCAACACTTCTCTCGTAGTAACACGGTTCCAATAGATATTCAGAGAGAGTCACGTCACAAAACTACACAGAAAGCACCACCCACACTTTTCCGTTTACAGTGAAATGAGACTGAGCCTTCAGGCCTTTGGAATCTCTTTTTGTTTTCTAATATTTTTATTTCATTCATCAGGACCACAGGAAGCCTTAAAACTGTTGGTTTCAAAATCGTCAAAAATACTGCTGAATAAATACATTTCCGCACTGGTGTTTGATTTGCAGCTGCCTACGGCTCGTTGGATAAATAGCTATTCCGTATGTTTCCATAAGTACAGCTACGATTGGGTCAGTTGCACGCGTGGAACTACCTCACAGATCTTTATGACTATTGGTAAAAAAATGCCACACTATTTAAATACTTTTTTAACAAATTTATTTGAAAACGTGTGAATCACATGAGTCGTTTTATTTATTTCATGAATGTTTGAATTTGAATAGGTAAATATCCAATAAAGTTTTCATTTATTATCGGTAACCGATGCTTTATTTTCGAAAATAAAATAATTAATAATTTTAATTGGATAAGTGTGTGGAGTGCGACCGTATTTAACCTATACAGCCATTTTTGGCAGGGATGTTTAACTATCAGACCATCTACAAATTGCTAGATAGATTACAACTTATCAATTCGACGCCATTTCCGTTTTCAGCATTTTCGGTTCCTTGAGTTACTTCTGAGTATTTGCATGGAGTGTTTCTGTTACTTTAAGAGTTGACTATTTATTGGATAGAATTGCTGTTTTCGCTACGTTTCTGATAAGAAAAAAGAGAGGGAACCAACAGACCCAACAGACAGAGTTCGAAACCGGAAAAATTCGGCTAGTCGAAAAAAAATCTTGAGCGGCGGCTCAGCCGCGCCACCAGTCAGAAAGCCGGTTGGCGGCGGCTGAAGGCAATAATTTTAATTTTCAATTCGTGCTGCTTTCAAAATATCTTTATTCGAAAGTAATTGAAAATTTTAATTTTAATTCATTGCTGATATATGTTCGTAATATGCTAACCGAACCAGTACTCAACCGAATCAGTTTTCCCATTCATCGTAGTCGTATGTCTTGCTACAAATAAATCATAAGTAGAAAAGGAAACGTTAATAGCACGAAGTTCGACAAATTCAGTATATTGTATTTTATTCTGTAAATGTAAAATGTATTGGGTAGGGTTGGATCGTTGGGACATTGAGCCTGCTCCAGTAACGATAGTAATAAAAAGATTGAGTAATGGGAAATTTGGAGTTGGACCTACTGAATCCGAACCACCGTCAATGTGAGTGTTAAATGAATGAGGCATTTCGACTTGAAAGCTACTATACCTGTTGGTCTGTTAGAATTAACTAACAGAGATTGCGCCTAATCACTACGTAATGGGAAAAACCAGACAAGTACTTTGAACACACGGTTTTGAACCTGGGACATCTATTGTATCTGTCCGACGCTCTACCGACTGAGCTACGTGGACTTGTGTAAAAGGTAATATCAATACCAATTATCTGTGCTTTCATATCATTTTCTATACATACAACATAATACAACACTTAATAGGCCAAAAAATATTTCTTTCTTTGTACAAATTCTTTTTTAAATAAAAAAACTTCCCATTATTTTTCAAACCATTTACGACTATTTTCACGGCGGTGGCGTGGCGGCTAGACGTTCGAAAATCGTCGGCGGCTCTGGTCTCTGACTCTACCCCAAAATTTTTTTTTGAGATGTGGTGTTTAGGGTTGACACGGCAGATATACCTTACTCCTTCTAGCTGTAGTTAATGCTCGCACTCAAGAGAAAATAAATTGTTAAGAAAATCCTCAAATTCATTGAACATTTTCAAAAATTCCTTTATATTGCAAGAAAATTTTTGGAAATCAAAGAAAATCCCTAAAAATCGTGTAAAAATACTTGAAAATCCTCAGAAATTGACAAAGAAAACGCTTGAAAATCAAAGAAAACTATAGAAAACTGTAGAAAATCATTGGAAATCAAAACAAATCCTTTGAGGACTTTCTTTAAGAAAATATTGTTACACTCAAAATACACGATTATATGCCCCTCGGTTAATGCTGTTATCATTCCTTTGAAAAAATTCTAATTTCTCTTCCTCCAAACCATGACATTTTATTCACTGCCTATCGGAAGCTCCACGTCCTTAATGGGTACTAGCGTTCCAAGGGTCTTCGCGAGTAAAATAATGTAGTGCTTCGCTTATATATAAATGTCACAACAAAAACCTCCAAGCCAGTCGAGGAGCTCTAAACTTTCAGAGAGAGGGAGAGAGAGAGAGAGAGAGAGTCAAAAAAGGACCTATGAGGATGAAGCAAAAATTTAACTTTTACGGAAATTTAAACTCAAGTGACTGAATGCTCAAAAACTTTACAGTCATTTTTTTATATTTTTACATAGTTCCCCACCCCACCACGAGGTAGTACTCCGAGGTTTCTTCTACTTTTTAATGAAAAATTCAGGACAAGTATCACACACTGTGTACATCATGTTCTTAATCTTAAGTATCTTTCCTGATTTGAAGGGAGTAAAAATAGAACGAAAGTCTAAAGTTATTGGAATCTAATACCTCTACTAATATTTTGAATCCATTGTAATGATGTTTGATTAACATTACTAACATGAAGTACCTAGTACTTCAACACAATGTTAGATGTGAGAATACTAACAATTGGTAGATGTGAGAGATCTATCAAACAAAATATTTCTGATAGAGGTGAGAGATCTATCAACAAAACGAATCAATCTTAGAATACGGTGTATATGGCTCATTCCACGAACCATTCTACCGTTGTAAATAATGTAAATGCTATAGAACTTGAGTATACACAAATGTATTTTTGTTCACTTTTATAAAAAAGTTACCAGTTTGTATGGAAAACAATGGTGAACGCAACCAAATTCACAAAGTTTACAAAGTAGATGGCCTGTAAATTGGGAACGGCATTTTTTGTCTCATTTTATTATGAATCACTTTGAAAGAATGAAAAAGATGAAAGACCGTTCCCAATTTACGGTACCGATGGAATCAGCCATATAAGCTAGACGCATCACAGATGTTTGTTTAATGCATTCTCTGTTCTGATCTGTTTGCTTGCTATTACCATCCTCTGTTTTTGCTGATATGCACATATAGTCTCGCGACAAATTTGCACTGAAGAGACGTATAAAATCATTACTTCGTTGCCTCGTCAACGAATTTGGCCGCTTCCAAACATTGTTGTATTGCTGATAAAGTTATGTTTATTGGCCAAGCAATACAACTATTTAATAGAAAGTCTAAAGCTTACAATGAAAAAGTTGCACCAAAATAAAAGTCAGTGCGGCTCCCCAATATTCTTGAAAGCTTCTTGCAAGGCGAATCATGAATCACCCTATTCTAGAAGGCTAGACATTATTTGTTTATACACTAATGTTGTCTACAACAATTAATATGATAAAAATGTGTTAGCAATGGCATTAAGCAGTGAAAGTGCGAACTTCAATTAATATAAATTTTATTGTTCTCAATGCACCTAACTTTGTCCCTGAGTAACAATTAAGATCATTGTTGTACGTACAGAGGCGCAATGTATTGGTGTAACGTGCTCTGTATCGATTTTGCTATATTTTTTACAGCAGACAATGAGGAGTATGTCACTTCAACAATAAAATGACAACAATGTAAGTTCCATCGTCGCCGAACGATTTTACATCGTTTCGTCAGCCGGTTAGCATACGCGTTATGAACCAGCTGGGATTCTACAGCTGTTCATTATTTTAATAAGTACATTGAGGTGTCATTATCCGAGATTTCTGTTCATTCCCGTGTGGATATTAGTCTATATAGTCTTAAGCCAACTTGGACGGAAGGACACCTAAAAGAAACCAGCTGGTGCACAATTTCAAATTTCTCTAAGTGTAAAAATGAATGAGTCATTCCGGAGCATCTAAAATTCATTTCAGAACGTTCATCTGAAAGTTAACAAACGGTGTATATGAATTGAAACGAGAAGAAACAGTCGCGTAGACAGATTGGTGTCTTTATAGTTAGTGACACGCCCATGACTTCAGAACTTGTTTGAATATATAAAGAAGACTAATTGGTCGTTTATTTGTCGGGTATAACAGCTAATCATTGTACAGTAATTTAGTCAACGTTACACAAATTTTGCCTTAATTTTCCACTTTGACTTTATATGCGGTTTTCCAAATTTCAAACAAACAGATGGTCGAATGGAATCTGTAAAATATTGCCAACGGCATTGAAACGTGTGTTATAATCGTCCATGCCCACAAGCCAAAGAATCTGAGATGAGTCGGTCGAAACATTGCACGATTCTTCACCAACGTATTTAGGAACCACATTGCCATATTTGAAACCAACAAAAAGGTTATTGTTTCTCTGCCGGGTTTCGTTCGATTTTGGTGTGGAGTTCTGACCCGTCTGGACCATGAATTCAGTATGAAAATGGTTTGACATGATGTTTGCAGCAGGGCGAATACTTCCGCAAATATTCCGTGGACACCGCCATGATTATTGTCCGGTTCGTAATAAACAGCGAAATATGAACCAATTATACTGAAAATGTTTAAAATAATTTACTGGAAACGTAGGCTACATAAACCCGTGCGATTCACTACGTCGTCTGTCCGTCTTATAGAATTTTGAGGAATATAACCAGCTGCACCAAGGAAATCAACTTCTTTGACTTCGCTCTATCACTACTTTCCTATACCCATTTCAATTGCCCAAAAGGAACCCAACCCCATCAAATCACCCTAAGGAGGCAAAAATATTCTGTTCAATTTTCCATAAAAAGAGGCCTCGTCCCCTTAAATGTTCTTTTTAATTCTCTTAAACCTCCCGTAATCCTCCTTCCTAGACAGCCCTCCTAAGCATCTAGTTGTCGTGTAGACAGATGAACGGACAGACGAACAAAGTTTTTTTGCAGATTTCCTTTCTTTAGAACTTAAAAACGAAAAACCCGTTAACTTCGTGGTCCAAATTCGACTGGTTACAAACGTCACGGTAAACGTATATGCCCCGTATGCTTTGTATGGGTCTAAATTGATTGAAAGTAGAACAATTAAATAATTACCTGAACAATGAATAAACGTAAACTCCACTTTGCGCCAGTAACAGTAGCAAGCAGTCCAAGGGAATCGCCTTGTTTACTTTATTAAATTTCAAGTCTCGCATTTTTAAAAATGCAATAGCAACTCCAATCGTCGTCACAATATACAAAATCATTTCCGATATAGTCACTTCCAGCGTTGCCAAATTGTGATATTGTGGTTCAGCGCTCAGCACGTAAAACATAATTAGACTAATTATTCCTAATACGATTATTAAAATTCCGGCAAACATTCCACGATGTGCCCTTGAGCAATCTAACGAGAATGTATGAGCGCCCTTTTCATTGGTGGAAATTTTACGTTTTCTCGGTTTTTCGCAATCAACTCCACGAATGTGTTTCCACATTTCGAAAAGTATAACTAATTAGAATAAGAAAACGGGTAAGAGAATCTTGCACTTTCCATTTATATTAATTGCAAATACCTGAACATATAAGCGAATATTCAATCGTACAAGGGAACAGGAATGGAGATGCATTTTGTATCAAAGATCCCATGATGTTTGTTCTGCGGCATTCTACAATTATTTCGGAAGCGCTCGCTCTTTTCGTTATATTATGCGCTAGGTTTTCATTGCCAGAGACTACAAGTTACAAAAGCGAAGAGCAATTAGTCATTTTTTTGTTATAGAGGAAGGAGAGGTCCTGAAAATGATTTAATTCGTAGGAGCGGTTTCTTTAATATATA
This sequence comes from Pseudolycoriella hygida, assembly GCA_029228625.1. Classification (NCBI taxonomy): domain Eukaryota; kingdom Metazoa; phylum Arthropoda; class Insecta; order Diptera; family Sciaridae; genus Pseudolycoriella; species Pseudolycoriella hygida. Next base: position 46,584,151 of record CM055406.1, on the reverse strand, counting down.
AGGAGAGGATATATTGAATGTCGCGTAGGGAGATGTCGTCGGCTTATGTCAAACTGTACGTTCATGAAGAAGTGCATAAGCTGACAAACACACAATTCTTCGTCACTTGGCTATTAAATTTTGTATACTTTGACATAAGCCGACGCCGCACTAAAAGCGTATATTCAAATGAAAGTGACAGCATATTCCTTGATGATATGGAAAAAGACTATAGGATGAACGTGGATGAACTTTCAAATGAAATAGTCTGGGACATTTCTTATTGATATGTGTGGGAAGGCTGTAGTTCGAGCTGAAGGCGAGGATTAAATCCCACACGTTGAAACAAGTAGGTAGACAGTACGGTATTTTGTTGTCTTGCGGCCAGCAAATACGAAAAACCTATTTGACCGATCCGAGAGAATGTTGTGTTTTCTTTTCGCAAGACAGCAAAACATTATAAGTTCTCAAAAAATTGTGAATTTTCGACAAAATATCAATTTTCAAACAAAAGTCGAACATTGAACTGATGTAGTAATACGACCACATCTTTTATTCAGCATGAGAATAAGTTTAAAATTATTTAAAATACTTACAATGAGAAGAATGATGCTGTTCCAAGTGGAATATTTCGTGCTTCGTTTCTTCAATTATTACGTAGAGCCATTCACACAAATTTGTGGCGACCATGTGCATCAATCCGAATCTAGCAACAGTTTTTTGCCGATCCATTTCATAATCTTTTGTGTTCAAAAAAATAAATTGCATTTGAACAATTGAAAGTATTGTTCGAGCTGCTGGCGTAAGAGCAATTAAAACATTATTGCAACCAGCATCACCTATTGAACAACCACAATGCATTCTACGAGTCGACTTTATAGAAATTCTTTATGCTACCTTTCAATTCAAAATATTGTCCGAACTCCAGTCCTGAATATACCATGCTACCAATACCGAATGCAATTGCTCCTACTCTTAAATAAAAACTACCATACCGAACCGTTGACTTCTTGATGATTGGTGTCTTTTTATCGTCCTCTAAAACAGAAGTAAGTCAATTCCATTGCACTGTCTTCTCGCAAAAGTCTTACGATAAGAATCAATCATTGAAAACAAAGCTCTAGTTCGTAAATGTCCTGCGTACATATAAACGACGAATGAAACACTTCCAATGTACAAATACAGGTAAAATCCTTGATAAAAAGACGGAGGAGCTTTTTGGGATATTATGTCGGTGACAGGAAATGCAATACCCAACATAACTAAAAATTTCGCATAAAATGCTGACAATGTCGTTGATAGAGCATCATCACCAACTCGTCGATTACGCATTCGAAATTCATAGTCAGGATCTGGTTCTTTATTTGGACCTTCGTCGGATCTCAGCGATCCTTTACTTTCAATTCGGCCTTGGATCATTCTATAAGATTTTGCTTTTTTTAGATGTTAATACTGTAGTCGTAGATGTGGTTACGTACTCCAATAAAAGCCGTCTCTGTGCCATAACGCCTAGAGATTGGCGACGGATGGTTGTTACTACTGTTGATTGCCTCCTGGATACATTAAATGTATCTAGACTTTGATCAACAGTCATTCGTCGACTTCCTGGAAGAGATGGCTGACGAGAACCATGAATTTCTGGTGGTAGAAGAAGAGTTACTTCTTGACATGGTCTGTAATTAAAATCGTTTCGCTATAAAAAAATAACAACCGAAAACCAATGCCATTTTTTGGCAGCTTTTCAGATTTAGATAAAAATGGAACGTATGACATTTTCCCATTTGGGACAAGGAAAGATAGCTGAGTATGCAAAGAATGAGTTAATGTCATATAGAGTGTCATTAGAGAAATTTTAACTCAGAAATCCTTTATGTTTGTTTCAAAGTTCAGTTTGCGCTGATTAATTTTGTATGAACAGTCATTTACATCACAAGGTTTACTCGTTTTCGCGTGATGTATTTTGAGTTTTTCATGCTTGCTAAGAGAACCGAAAGTACTTTAAGGAGGAGGAGGAGTAAGATGACTTTAAAGTACTTTCGGTTCTCTTAGCAAACACGAAAAATAAATATAATTGAACTTTCCGCAAGACAAATTAAAGTTCTCTCATCATAACACTCTACATGGAAATATTTTTCTTTATGCGTGAGGAATTGCCAAATATCTGCTAATACGCGGGCTGCTTCGGTTGTCTTCCAGACATAAGAACCGCTAGCAACTTCTACGCTGGAATCGAATTTATAAGTCATATGAGGAGACGAAAATGTCATTTTGTATTGGAATCTAGAGGTTGCCTCATCGCCAAGTCCTTCGTGTTGTGTGTGGTAGATATTTTTTCGAACAGATCGGCCCAAAATTCATAAAAAAGATCAAACTTTCCGGCGGCAATAAAGAATTTTACTAGAATTTTTTTTTCTGTATCCGTGAGTGTATATTGGTTGAGAAGGAAAATATTTTCCCTTTACTTGGGACGAAAAGTTGCTTTTCGCGGTATGTGCGTCAACACTCACTATTACGGAAAAATTTCTTTCAAGATACCCCAATACACACTCGATGTGTACTTTTCGCTTGGGCTTCGCCCGCGCGTACGTACACATTTCGTGTGTATTAGGATATGTTGAAATATACTATTTCCTACTGAGGCTCAAAACTTGTCGAGCAGCCCTCTCATTTAAGTCTACCTTATCTTGTCTTTGCTTGCTGAGATAAATAAGGTAGATGCTATTGGTCCCCGGAGGCTGTTGATAGTTTGACTTTAGGACTCGGAAATCGACCTTTGCCATTTAAACTTTTACTGGTAAAAATGGACATGTGCGCCGATGTCTGACTTTACCCTCGATTTTTCTTCATTAATCTTCTTTTGAAGTTATTCATTAATTTTCGGTTAGGTTCTCAATTATGTGAAGAACATAAATGCATTTGTGTTGCTATGGTCAAAAAGGACGGCTTGCATGGCTTATCTTGCAAGAAGAAATCAGGGATAATTTCCAGGCGTGATGAAATTAATAAAATTATTTCTCACGCATTCTCTTCCGCAGGATTTCTAAATATAATACAACCACCAAGAATTTCTAGGGATAATGGTAAAAGATTTGATGGTATGACCCTAAAGATTTAAGTTGCAATTCAAAGAGGCAATTCAGCATATACCCTGGCAACATTAGGGAAAAGTAGATTAGATGACTTTTATTTATTGTATAACGTGTTGTTGAAAAGATCGTTTTTTTACTGTGAATTTTAATTTTAGTTTTCAATTTGACCAAAAATAAATAGACAAAATGAAATTGTCTAAAAACGAAAGCTTTAACTATATTTCACAATCAACGCAAATTGGATCCAAACTTCTATTGCAACCTGAACTCTTTATTTAGGGCCAAGATTTACTCGAAACAGGCATCATAGTTACTTTTTCTCTTTTTAGCATCTTTAACGTCTTAAGCTCACATAAACGTAAACGAACTACATTTTTAAAAAACTAAAAATAACTCATTACATGAGGACACAATTTTGTCATATGAGCCAAACTTACGAGTGTTTTTTTAAGCAACAAGCTTTGAAAACGCTATTTTGACGAGTGTACAGCTTGCATATCAGAGCCGAAGGAAAGTATGGAACATCACAAGTCAAAATATCAGTTTTCAAAGCGTGTTGCTCCAATTAACACGAGTGAGTTCGCCATTTCTCAAAATTGTGTCCGAAGTAATGAATTATGCAGCAGAATTCACTGTATAATGTTTATTGCGTATCCATCCGAAAGCTGAGCATCACATGTTAGTTTACCCCCTACATAGTTTTCATAGGGGGTTAACATACATACATATATATTGGCATAGACATAGCCAATAAAACCTTTTAATGCTTACCCCATCCGCCAGTTAAGCATTGCATGTATGTTTTTATTTACCTCCTACAAAAACCATGGATTACATGTGGGCTGAAGTAAGTAAGTACCAGTGTAGTAAGACTCTTGTCGTCACATTTTCTAGATCCGCTTCTGTTTTCACTATTCATTCGTAAATGATCTACCCAATAGCCTGAGCCTGATGAGTTCAATGAATCACATGTTTGCTGATGATGTTCAGCTGTACAAGCATTTCAAGGAGGATGCCGTCGTCGATTCAGTTCGTGAACTCAATGATTACCTTCGATCTGTGTGCCGGTGGGCACGAGAGAACACTGAAGTCCCTCCTAATGTATTGTATAACGATATTGTTCCCTATACCTAAACTGTACTAGACCTTGGATTAGTTTTAGATGAGGGGATGCTCTTTGCGCCGCATATGAAGGACGTATGCTCTAAAGTCTTCGCCCGGTGCGTAGTCTGTGGCCGAATAGCTACATTTTTTCTACTAAAACGAAGCTTCTACTGGTAAAATCACTTATTATACCGTTATTCACATACTGTGAGTTAATATACTCAACTAACCTACAGGCTGGGCATGTTCGATCAATTGAGCAAGCGTTTACTGCCTGTACAAGATTTGTGTATGGTCTACGACGCGACGGTACGATAGTACACGGAAGTACGACTGTCGTATTTTGGGTTGCTCGATTATGGACTACCTCAAATACCGGCGGTGTCCCCTGTCCCAGGAATATGTATTTTATTTACACTTTCTTTATTATTCCTTTGAATAGCCACAAGCATATTTGACTAGAATATGAATTGCATTCGACATCCAAAAATTTCGTTGTATTTGTTCGTTCGTAAATCCGTGTTGTATTGTAAATCAGCCAGGTCCACTTTAGTTTAGTTAAGTTTTAAGTCTTAGATGTTAAATGAGGTACATTTCTTCCTAAAACTCTTATGAGCATTTCCATTTCCTTTTTGTTCATCTGAATAAATTTGAATGATTGATTGACTAGTGAAGTAAGAACTTTTGTTTTTTAACTTGTGAGGTAAAACTTTTGTTTTCAATTGGTTATTTTGAGCACGAGATGTATATTTGCCAACACGAGCTGTAGGCGAGTTTGACAAAACACATCCAGTGCTCAAAGCAACCATCAGGCACGTGTTAGGAACATTACTTTTCATTAAAATTGGAAAACAAAATCTTGCAATCAATGCAACTAGTGCTGATAAAAATATATGAAAATTCATTTCAACACCAGAGCTCGAAAAATTTTTGCTTCCATTCGTGAGTTAAAACTTTTGTAACTTGCAACTTTCGGATGCATAGGCAATAAAACATTACACATTGGATCCTGCTCATTCATTACTTCAGACACAATTTTGAGCAAAAAAGTACTCGTGAGATTGACACGCATCACAAAATTGTGTCCTCATGTAAAGAATTATTTTCGTAGGGTCCAATGTAATGCACTATTCTTTTCTGATATAGAATTTGTACAGCAAAATAGAGTGAAACTACCCAACTTCGAAGATCGTAAGCCCCGTCATTTGTCATTCGGGGATAAAGGAACAGGACCCATAAACAACAAAGCTACGGGTAATGTGACAAATATTCTTTTAAAAATTATGAAAAACTTTCGTTATTCACTTATTGCAATTGTATCTCCGTTTCCAACAAAATATTTTGAAAAAAAAAAGTTAAAAATTCACTCTGTTGATTTTTCAAATTATTAAAGTTTTCATATGCGTGATCGATTTCACGCCTGCGCATACGTCATGTAATAAAAGGATGAGCTACAACCGCTGTTAAAAGCAGAGTGGATATTTCTATCGAACTTGTTAGAAATCAGATATCACTAGACCTTAACTTTACATATTTTAGTTTACATTTTTGTGAAAGAAAATCACTGAATTTTCTCAACATTCTGCGTTTTCCACTTAGGATGTGGAATAGATTAACGGTTCGATGAAACCACGTATTGTACCAGTATGCGTTTTCTTTTCATGGTAATTTTAGGTTTTCATTCAGTAGTTTAGGTTTCGACCTGCTTCGTTGTAGTTCTGCCCCTTCTGTAAGGGTATCCATAGCAAATGTAACATCCATTGAGCAAACAAAGTCTTTAGGATCAGCACTGCAACGCCTACACTAAACTACTTAAAAAACTGGTTGAACTTGTTTCAAATATCGACAATAGACTAAAATTTAGCGTCGAAATATGTTTTAAATAAAGTACCATTAGTGAGATTTTACAGACTTGAGCAAATACAATTTTAAAAAGGCGATAATTGCCTTCCTTCCACAATATTTATTGAGAAATAATGAGGCGGTATAATACGTGATAAGTGATATCGATCAGATCAGTATCATTTCAAACGACGGGATTCTATTCGTAGTGGTAGAATCGAAATGATGTGACTGAACTTACGGCATGTGTGAAATAAATTTCCACTTTGTTGGTCGCATATTATCTACTTCACTGGAACATGGCTGAAGGTTATAATCAATGTATTTACGTTGTAGTATCAAACTTATAAAATTTTACTTGTTGCAGTGAATTAGCGGATTTGTTATAATAATATTAAAAAACATTTTGCAAAATATAAATAGACTCGTTTATAGCGAAAATATATCACGCGTATGAAACGCGGAAAAAATGCAAATTATTTGTTTGGTTTACAGCAAAAGTACGCGCTGCCGGTGCTATTTGAAAAATATTTTTGATCAATTCCAAGCAAGCGTCTTCGGATTTTAGGGCAACAAAGAACTGATTCAAAATCTTTTTTGTGCTTTTGGTATCGGGAGAGTATCGCGGATAATGAGGTTGATGCCAAACACCTGGAAAGTTACGTTTTATGCCAAAGAAATTAGACCCTTGCGTCCAATTGACCAATGGAAAAAGTGTCGGTGGGATTCTCCCAAGATAGTAAAGAAAGTGTCACACGGTAATACCGTACAATATTAATGTTTACGTATGCCAAAGATTTCAATGCAAACCGGCTACCGGTGTTTTAGAGTCCCATTCCACCTAGACGTGTGCGCCGGTCAATTTTTCTCAGTGGCGGCCAAAAAATTTCTTGAAGCGCAGAAAAATTGATCGGCGTACCTCAAGAAATTGAAAACCTTCCCTCCTCGATAATTCACTTCACCTCGACAGTAATTGTTAGCGCACTTTATTGAATTCAGTTCATTTCGACAGACTTAACTTGACATAACTTGAGATTAGAGGTGAGCGGGTAGCAAAAAAACAAAAAATTTGAAAAAGCCTTGCTCAAACCGATCTGACTCCTGACGTGACAGAAATTGAGATTTTGACTTTCCATAGACTTCATTTATCACAACAAAACCCCTTTCGAAAGGCAAATGTGACGCAGGTCCTCGTCCTTTCTTCCAAAACAACTGATATCAACTTGAGTGACGCTTAGGAAAGCAAAAAATTCTTTTAAAATATTTTTACATTCGATTAAAAAAATGCGTCATAAATTTCGGACTCTCTCAACGTAATAATTTTCCTGCACTTCCAGATTTCACACTAATTTGACCCGTACTCCATACCTTGCGCATAGCTAAATTTTTGGAGGTTTTCAAACGCCAACGGTGTGAAAATGTATTGACTCTTCAAGTCGACATATTCGTTATGCTTATCTCATTTAAGGCTCGGAACAGGTCAGGTTAACCTGTAACCTGACCTGAAAAAACCTGAAACCTGAGTTGACCTGAACCTGATTTTGTAAGCTGTGACTCGACCTGATCTGATCTGAACCTGTTTTGACCTGAGCTGACCTGGTTGACCCGATGAAATAAAGTTTTCATACAAATGTCGAGTATTTATGAATTTTACTCGTTGTCCCACCGAAAACTTGTCATTACACGTATGTGTTCACCCCACGGAAATTATCCATTACATGTCATTCATTACATGCCATTCATTACATGTAGCCCCCACCGGAAACTTCTCATTACATGTATATCTGCGTGTAATGACGCGTTTTCGGTTGGGGACCGAGTAAAATGCTTAATAAGTCATCCATTCTGGATAATTTTGTGACATTCGCAAACTCATTCGTGTATTTTTAAGCAACTCGGTTTAAAAACTGTTTTTTGACTCTTGTAGTTGCATACCTCGTCTTCGGCTCGGGATACAAACTCTACACTCGTCAAAAAACAGTTTTCAAAGCTTTCTGCTTAAAAACATCCTCTTGAGTTTGGCTCATTTTACAAAATTAATCCCTCATGTAATGACTTATTTCCGCATCCCCCACTGTAATCTACTATACTTTGCCGTTCATATTATTAATGTAATGACAAGTTTTTCTTATCCTCATCTCCATAAACATTGTGTTTTGATGTACACACTACACAGTCTACATTTAGTAAAAGTGTCCACTGGATCGTCGACTGAGAACAAAGAATAACATTAACTTTATAGCAGTTTTGGATCGAAAAAGTAACTAAATGGCTGTTTATTCTCAACTTTTATTAATCTAGTAGTGGAGCTACTTTTTTGTGATTTCTTAGTTTTTTTAACAAATCTTTCGCTAAAAGATAGGTCTGCGTTTCGAACTCGTTACCAGGCTGCGTAAATTTGATTGACAATGTAGAAGCAGCCTGGTGCCGAAAATGGGTCGTTGTAATCGAAAAGGCTGTCTTGAATCCTATACGTCACACACATTTCAAGTTGGCACTAGGCTTTTGTTGGCTGCTCACTTAAGTGGTAGAGCTGCGAATGTAGATGGCAGCCTGGTACTGCAATTCTGTTTATGCCAAAATGTAGGCAGGAGTGAATCATATATTTCACATCACTTTCAATTTGGCACCAGGCTGCTACTACATTGTCAATCAAATTTACGCAGCCTAGTGACGAGTCTAGATCTACATTCATAATACGAAAGTTTAAGCACGCAGCTTAATGCCGGCTTGAAATTTGTATGACGTTTAGTATTCATGATACAGCCGTTCCGATTACACCGACCTATTTTCGGCACCAGGTTGCCTTCTAATTGTCTATCAAATTTATCAAGTACGCAGCCTGGTGACGAGTTCGAAACTAGTGAACAGTTGCGTACTTATTCCACCATGTAACATTTTTATGGACACTTTTTCGGCAAAAAAACAAAGTAATCACAAAAAAGTAGCTTAACTACTAGATTAATGAACGATGAGTGTAAACAGCTATTTTGGTTCTTTTTCGAAAATGACAAATTTTTATAACAAAACTATCGCTAGAAAAACATCGTTTTTACAAAGATTGCTCTTAAGAGTTGTTCCTCTCGCAGATCTTATCGCAAAAATTAATGATAAATAATAACTTCTAGATAAAATTTAGCTATAATGACGGGCGCGCCGAGTCATCTGTGTTGGTTTACAGAGTTTCAGGAGGAATTACCAAATACATTTTAATGTACCAAAAGAATTTTAATGAAAACATCCAAACAGTTTGACTAATATAGACGAACTAACTAGATTATACAAAGGCAGAATCAAAGGCAGTTTAATCACAGGTTGAATAGATCATTGAATTGTAAATCTAACAATTTGAAGTGAACCTCAGTGCTCAGCGGTTCTGCTGCTGACAATGCCGAACGAAGGCTCGGAACAGGTCGGGTTTGACCTGACCTGAACCTGAAGTCATCTGACCTGAAAAATTCAGGTCAGGTCAGGTTCTTCTTTTTAATGACCTGAACTTGACCTGACCTGATATATCGATGACCTGTTCTGACCTGACCTGACCTGATGACCTGACTTGAAAAATTTTAAAGGCAATCATTCTGAATGTTTGACCAAAGAATGTACAAATAGAGATTTTAAATCGATTAACAGGGACACCTTGATATCTCTTTTGTAGAGGAAAATGTTGAAATAGTACATTTCAGCGTAGTCCAACACAAGATGTGTTCGTATTCCGAGTGCGCAGCACGAGAAAAGTACACACCGCGTTTGTATTGACCTATTTTGAAAGATATACGGCTAATTCCATCGGTAACCCATCCATTGTCGTTGCCATGCCACCTGGGGAACGAATATATATATATATTTTATATTTTGTCTCATGTTAATATAAATCACATTTAAAGAGTGAAACAGATGAAAATTGTTATCCAGATGCATATATTTTTTCATTGCTACTGCAAACTAAATCATTGACAGTGACATCTTTTCTGATGCATAGAAAATTCTGATCCCAGCTTCATATGTTGAAGCTGCGCCACTAGATTATTTTAGGACATTTTTAGACTATTGTGTAAGATAAAATTCTTAACGATAATAAATACTGAGGTTATTTATTTAGGTACACAATATTTTGAAACTCCGGACAATTTTAAATACGCCTGGCGCAAAAAAGTTTTTCCTTTACCGAATTAATTCTATTGCTTGAATTTACAGTACTGAAATAATTATTTTGCACCGAGTGTATTATTTAAGAAGTAAAATTTACGGCTTACAACAAAAATTATCAACACCGTCGAATTCCTCACCATTGGAAGCTTTTATGGTACACTTTCTAGACTTGGTGTGATCATTTTCCTCAACCGCGTTCATTCCCAGTTGAGCACACGATTTGCCACATCTTTGGTATTGGCAATCATTAGTACAACAGAAATTTTTTCGTCCCCATATTCTTTCATGCCATTTGTCACATCTTGTGTTAAATAATATGCGCATATTGTCTCTTCCTACATTGTCAGCCATTGAAGGACAGGCCTTTTCAAAAATTCCGCCGGTATCTGCATGACACCCTCCGTAATAACACCAACCAGCTTCAGCGATTAAAGAGAGTATAAAAGTTGGGATTAGGTGTTAGACTTAGAAATGTACGGTTTGAAATATACCTCTAGCAATGTTTACGGTGACAAACACAACACAAACGAAGAGACATTTTCTAACTGACATTTTTTGTTTCCGTTAAAATCGATCTGAAATGTTATAATTATTGATCTTTCGATCGATCACTTATATAGTCAGAAAACCGTCTATCCACCCCACTTGCATGTAGACTTTGTAAATAAATGGAAGGCTATTTTTGTACTTTTCCATAATGGAAATTCCATTCTACATTAAAAATTCATAAGTTCATTTGCCAATACAACTGAACCAACAAATGAGTTGAAATTGAGGCTAAAAAAGGTACTTCCCCTTTACTTTTATTGAATTGAGAACATTAATATGAGAAAATACTATATGAGAAAATACTACTTTGTTATGAATCTCTCAACTTTCACTATTATATGTTGAACGTTCAACGAAAGTCGCGATAGCAAAACGATTGTAAACATCAAACAACAGCACCTTCGTAAATCAACAGTTCAAAAACTACAAGCCGATTTTTGCATTAATTGTCGAATAGAAATATCTTTAAAACATGAACGATCGTTAAGTTCAAATTCGCACGACTTTTGAAACATTAGTAATATTTTACGATAGTACGATAGACCCAATAAAAATGACATGTAAAAACATAGTCGCACGACAACGGTTTCACGAAGCAGCCTTAAAGCAACGCATCGGTCTCATTCATTTAAAAACTTTACATCTCCATAGGATCATCGGGATGAGTGTCAAACCGTTCGGGAGGGTTGGGATGAATTACCAAGGACGGGCAACGAAGTTGTCCTTACTGAATCGCAACTCTCGACGAGATTCTTTGCATCAGTGAGGGTGTAGAAAGGGGTTGCTTAACTAAAGCAAACTAAAATCTTAGAGAGATGTAATGTGTCGCGACCACCTAACACCTTCTGGCTTCATTAGGAGAATGATTTGATTATATGCAGGGACTAAAAAAAAGGAATTTTTCCGGGCGTGTCGGTGATGTGAGAAATTATCTCACCCACTTCATCTACAAATAAAATCGGAACGATACTAAACATTGAGTAATTAAAATCAACATCATCTTGGTTTGACCAATATTCTTCTTCTTTTTTGTAAAATTCGCAAACGCAAGTTTAGTTTGAAGTGAAACCGCCTTAAAATAAATAAATCAATCTCCACTCGAAAATTGGAGACTTTTAACCTCTCGTATTGTTTTGCAGAATATTTAAATAACGTTAAAGCAACAGACATAAAGAAAAGATTGTCAAATAAGAAAAATGCGTCTCAAATGGCAAATGATTTAAAACTGTTACACGTTGTCTATGGGAGGACTTAGAAAATAATACAATAAAGCTCATTGTAAGCATATCGTAAAAACATCAACGTAAAATCATATGCTATTTGACTAAAAATACATTGCAATGTTTCTATGGATAATGTTACTGAGGATTCATGTTACAAATACATTTCGTTGGTACACAAATAGAACCTCACGTCTTGGAATAAAGAAGGTAAATTGTGGTAAATAAAGTCAACGGTTCAAAATGTTTAGACCCGTATGAAGACACGAAGTTCTTTGAAAAAGGGTCTATTGCGTTTCACACGATGTATATCTGGACCCGGGAGTTGGTAGATTTTTCGTTCTAGGGTCTAAGAGAAATATGAAAAAAAAAAAAATATTGTCCGTGCGTCTGTCTGACAACACGACAACTCGAGGAAAATTCAACCGATTTTCAAAATCTTTTAACGCACTAGATGTGAGATTGCCGACAAGAGCCGAAGGCGAGTAGTAATTTATGCAACTAGTTGCGAAATGGAGTTGTTTTTGTCACTAGATGTGAAGTTATCAAACGAGCGAAGCGAGTTGGATAACCACATCGTGTGACAAAAACAACCAATTTCGTAACGTGTTTCATACAACGTTTTCTGCAACCAGTGCGAAAAGTGAACTTTTGAAATGCAGACCCAACAACTCTCTTTTTTCCAAAAATAATATTCATTATCATTTCATATAGATATATGAATCAATAATGAAACTATTAGACATATTTCACACACAAGTCCAATTTTCAATGTAAAATTGTCAAGAACGTTAAAAGTCATAATGCACAGTTGCACAGCTTTTCCCAAATCCACTCGTAAATATTTAATTGATTCCACCATAATAGTCCTTTGAAAAAAAAAAATGCTAGTAGCCCTGTTGGTTTAAATGTAATAGTTTGTGCAAAGAAAAAAATTTTTTGGCGAAAACTTTCGCCTCAATTTTGGCCAACTTCGGCGCCTCGGCGACCCCACTTTCTATTCATCAAAATGATGCGCAAGTCAATATCTCTCGATTCCAACGAAAAAAATTTTTTGGCGAAAACTTTCGCCTCAATTTTGGCCAACTTCCGCACCTCGGCGACCCCACTTTCTATTCATCAAAATGATGCGCAAGTCAATATCTATCGATTCCGACGAAAAAAATTTTTTTGCGAAAACTTTCACCTCAATTTTGGCCAACTTCCGCGCCTCGGCGACCCCGCTTTCTATTCATCAAAATGATGCCCAAGTCATCTATCGAACTTTCCCGAAGGAACCAACTCTCTAGCTATTCTAATTCAGAAGATAGAAAAAATTCCAAGATGGCGTCACTTTGACGGTTGGCAGCCATTTTCTTAGGATAACGAAAAAATTCTCCTCACCAATCTCTCCAATCTCACCAATGGCTATTCTAATTCAGAAGGCAGCAAAAAATTCAAGATGGCGCCTTTTTGACACCCGGCAGCCATTTTCTTATGATCCCAAAAAATTCTCCTGATCAAACTCTATAATCGCTCGGAACAAACCAACTCTCTAGGTATTGTCACTCCGGAGCTAAAATTCGACAACACAAAAAAAGTAATTTATTGCTTAGGAAAATTCAAAATGGCGCCTTTTTGACACCCGGCAGCCATTTTCTTATGATCCCAAAAAATTCTCCTGATCAAACTCTATAATCGCTCGGAACAAACCAACTCTCTAGGTATTGTCACTCCGGAGCTAAAATTCGACAACACAAAAAACGTAATTTATTGCTTAGGAAAATTCAAAATGGCGCCTTTTTGACACCCGGCAGCCATTTTCTTATGATCCCAAAAAATTCTCCTGATCAAACTATATAATGACTCGGAACAAACCAACTCTCTAGGTATTGTCACTCCGGAGCTAAAATTCGACAACACAAAAAAACGTAAT
>CM055406.1:46551016-46570281 GCA_029228625.1 Pseudolycoriella hygida | reverse complement strand
ACCGATTCTGACGTTCCCTGAAAATTTCATCAAAATCGGCTGTCTAGTTCTCGAGATCGAAAATTATTTATAGAACATAGATAGATAGATAGAACATAGATAGGTAGAACATAGATAGATATATAGAAACCGACAGATCAGAAAAAAAGTTTACGTAATAATGAGAACAATGGAATTCTGGTAAGATGTATGGGAAAGTACCATTTTCAAACCTCGATATCTCAGCCAATTTTCAACCGATTTTGATGAGTGAGGGCTTCTTGGAAAGCTGCTGCGACGTAGTTTTTTTTAAAAATAATTTGGAGGGGAGGGGGGGGCGAGGGGAAAAAACTCAAAACTTCGCCTATACATGGTGTCTTGTCCCAAAGGTTTTTGTATGGAGGTTTTTGGGTTTGTGGACGTTTTTTTTTTTGGGTGTGGGGACTGCGTCACGCTCTCCGCTACCGCTCCGAGCATGATGAAAAAGGAAAAACATTGAAGAGTTCAACGCTGTGGACAATGTACTCTAAGTTAAAATCAACGATTTTTCTAAAACGCAATGTCGATATCAGTAAATATGCTGGTTTGATCGCATTTCTAAAACGACGAGGAGTTGGCCATAAACCGAAACAGTCGGACATTTTCGATAGAGAGCATTTTGACCGATTCATGATTGAAGCGGAGGACAATCATCATTTACGGAACAAGGTGAAATTGAATCCTTTCTAGAGGGTAAACATTTTCTGATGATTGTTTTTGTCTGAAAGGTTGCATGGATTATCGGTATTGGTGGTGCCTGCCGCAAAATTGAGTTGTTGAATTTCCTCACGGACGATGTTGTAGACAGCGGGGAGTATTTGAGAATCCACATAACCGATTCAAAGACGCATACACCAAGAGATTTCATCGTTACACCTGGATTAATTTACTGGACATTTTGCGGAGATACATTGCTCTACGCCCAACAAAAACGACGCATAAACGATTTGTAGAAGAAACTTTTTTGAGATTGGGCCCTAGGATTTAGCTAGGGCATTAAAAACGAGTCTCTGTTAGCGCTCTACATGTTTTTTGTACTTAACTCGAGTAAATCTCTTCCGATTTTCAAATTTTGCTTGATCGGAAGGTCTAGGACTGTCTTCCGTTATATGGCAGAAAATTTTTTTATTATAAACCCTTGGACTCAGTTAAGGCCCTAAAACTGAGTTTCTACTAAGACCCTACGTGTTTGCTTACATAAATTGGATACATCCTAACTGATTTTGTTGATTCTTATTCTATTTGAGAGGTAGTCGAGTACCAAATTATATCTAAAAATAAATTTGGACCCGGTGCCTGTGCTTAGGGCTGAAATGGGCCTAAGGTCTGTTCTAAGGTCGGCCCTAACCTAAAAAAATTTTTTTTGCTGTGTTGCAGAGCAAATTGAGGGAAACATTTTTGTCTATGTCCGAGTATGTCTAAGTATGTGTCCGAGGCAGTTCTTTATGGCCCTAGGTAAGTCCTAAGGTCTGCCCCTGATAAAAAATTGGTTTTTCACTAAGTTGTAGAAAAATGGAGGGAAATATTTTTGTCTATGTATTTGTCCGAGGCCTCTACTAAAGTCCCTAGGTCGGTCCTAAGATCGGCCCTAGACAAAAAAATGGTTTTTTGCTATGTTCTACACAAAATTGAGGAAAACATTTTTCTCTATTTGGAGGTCAATTTTGTGCGTTCGGAAATTTTTTTTACACCGTTTCTTCGGACGGGTTTTTCAATATTGCCCTATCGGCAATTTCCCATACAATTTAATGTGAACGCAATATTTACTTAAATACGTTCGAGTCTATTCGTAACATCAACTCTGTGTGCCACATCTATTCTGATACGTACGGGTCCCTTCATATGTTTTCATTAACTTTGGCTCTATGAAAATGCTCTTTTTGTGTAGGAAATGATCATTTTCTAAAGGCCATACCTCTGGATCCACTAAACAGATTTTAATGAGTGAAAAGACACTTCGCCCTAAAATTTCCCGTAAAATCAGGGAAAAATATTTTCCTGGGCGGTACGTCGGAAGGGGGGGGGGGGAATCGAAACTTAGATGTATATATGGTTCTTAATTTTTTGTTCGTATTGCTACCGCGCGCCCATGATAAAAAATTAAAATTTCTTTACTAGAAATGACAACAACATTTACATCGCATATTCGGTGAGATGAAAAATTGATGAGAAATTAATTAGTAGCTTAAGGAAAATTAATACTCGAGATATTCTTGTGCGCCGTGCAAAAAAAATTACAAGACTGTCATTCAAAATGCGAGTGGAAACGATAACGGAAAGAATGAAAATATTTTCAACAAAATTGGTGGTCATTGATGGTCATTGTTAGAAACGACAAATTAAATCTTGTCACTATCTCTCATTCTTTCACTCCCACAACTTTCGGGATAAGTCGTATTTCCTGTGCTTAATTTACCAATCTGAGCTCATTGAAGTTCGCAGGTAAAAGTTAAAATTACACTAGAAAATCGCTTGTTGTTAATCCGATTGGTTTTCATTAAAAAGTTACTAAGATTATAAAGACACACCATGCAAGCAAAGTAAAAAAGTATGAAATATTTTGTTATGTTTATGATTTTATATAAATGCCGATAGACTTTACAGACTCAGACATCAAAAATGTTCAATGTCTAGCTCGAAATAAATAACCTCTTTAAACGTAAAGTAACTCTCTGTCTAGTCTGATATTCAACCTTTCGATATCTACGAAGTATACACGTTATGCCAACTACATTTCGCTGCCATTTAATTTTGTGGCAAATTGTTCATTACGGATGTGCTTATATCCGGTACACAAAATCGTAAAATAAGGTCCTTTGGGCGGGAGCGTCACCTGAACATATACATTTGTGCAGACATATTATAATGTTAATATTACATTGCCTAAGTACGACTTTTATGCAAATACTAACCAATACGAAAAACATGAATATAGCATTGCTGTTACGAGATTGAACGGTAATTCTTATTTCCTGCTAACAGATAGACTCTATTCAGTTTTAGCGAAAGCTTCTGCGAAATAAGTTTAAAAACGATTATGTTGGATATAGATGAGTTGAGACGTTTGCAATTGTATGGAAAAAATGTAGTTAGTCTTGGTCGATAACCGGAGGACAGCAATGCTGTCCTGTTTGTCGCTGATGACATACAATCAATATTATTTTAAGTTCAACGAAAACCAATAAAATGATAATTGCAGATTCAAGTGCATCACAAGTTCACTTGAACGTCCAGGGTGCGGACGAAGCTTTAACGGAAGCTAAAAGTTTATGCAAACGCCACAGGGCGAGAATTTAAAGAAAGTGGAGGAGAATGTGCTGAAGGTGTGAAGGAAGGAGGTTGCCAAAAAGCGAAGATAGCAACATAGTTTGATTTCTTCATGCTTTTCAAAGTGTATTAGCACCTTTATTGTTGAAATGCTTCAATGCAACGGGTATGACATTTGACATTCATGCGTAAAAACCACTCTTACTCTCAAGCTAATCAACACGATTGCTATACTATGTCGTCGCTTTAACGACAAGAGCAAATGTGATAAATTACACTGAAATTCTATTGTGATTGAAACACGTGAGATTGACGAATTTTATCAATGACCAAACGAATATTTGCATTCACTTCATGAGAAAAAATGAGTAAAAACAGGACAAAAAGCAAATCGCAACAAAAGTCTTTTGTACTCTTTTCACTCAATTTCTCTTATGAAGTGAATGCTCGCCAAAATTATAATGTTCATCGTAAGGATCGGAGTGGATCGACCCACACCTGACCCATAGTTGCAAAAGTCACAGAAACCTGGGTCGGAGTGTGTCGTTAGTTCATCGTTAAACATCGAAGAAAAAATACTTCGAACGAAGTGGGGGCAGTGGGGTGCTGGAAGGAGGAAAAACTTCGAAAATGACAAAAAATTTACTTTTTCGAATTTTCCCACAAGGAAGCGTTTTTCAGAAAATTGAGAAAAAAAAGTATTATTAGACCAGGGGCACTCACTTCATTAAGACCGTATTAAGACTCATTAAGACTCATAAGACTCATCAGTTTCATTAAGACTCATTAAGACTCATAAGACTCATTAAGACTCATAAGTCTTAGAAACTGTCCCGAACCAAATTATGCATTCAAATAAGACATTGATACCAATTAAGTCAAACTGACACAAAATGTTAAAAAAATCAGTTTCGCAGAAAGAAATTCGTCAAAAAATTTTTTTTTGAAAGATCATGTCTGTTGTATTAACTATCATGCACAATCTTAATTATATTTCAGTACTATTATTGTTGTGTACGAGCTACGGGTTTTTGACATCAATATTAACGTAAAAGAACAAATTTTGAATTCGGAAAGTTTACTCTAAAACTAAAATACTTCATGTTGAAATCCGAATAATTTACTCTAAGATAAAAAAAGATAAAACACTTCACTCATAATCGATTTCTTAATTGTAAATCTAGTATACTTAAAACTTTAACGTCGCATGAAGTAAGGATTTTAGTCCTATAAATACGTTGGTTTCTTTACTGAAATACAGCATTCAAATACGAACAGTTGTGACTTTCATTTCTAAGTAGTTCTCTGGTGTTTGCGGACTAGGAAGAATATTCCCCCAGATTAAATAGAAACAAATACGAACAGCTGTGGCCTTCATTTCTAAGTAAATATCTAGTGTCTGCGGACTAGGAAGAATATTCCCCTAGATTAAATAGAAATAAAGCGGCCTGTGTTTTGTATAAGTTACACGACTTCGGGTGGTATTTTTAACGTGTACAAAAATTTGGTCCACATAAATACTCTGGTAGAGATTTCACTGTGGATAATTTAGCTGCAAAATAGCTTTAGATTTAAAAATGTGCGATTTAGACAAGTTTTGGAATGTGATTGAAGTGAAAATGGGGTGTAACGTGCCGAAACACATACAAAATATTCTCGCTCTGAACGGTTACGAAAACGCCGTTAGTATAAAAACAATCACATCGGAAGATATGCGATCAATGCAAATTTTTGCGCAAACGACCATGAAAGATCGTATTCCAGAAGATTCGAATTTAGAAGACTATTATGGGCCTTTTGGGCTAACACCCGATAAGTTCGCTTTTCTACTTGGGTACATTAAGTTGATCGAAGAAATCGTTTCTTTCATCAAGCAAAAAACAGAATTAAATGGCCCAGAGTTTTTCGCTTTCAAATCGAAAACGGTTCCAAATGAAATTAAGCGGGCTTCAAGGACAGGTAAACTATAAATCATGCAAAAATAGCAGACAAAATTTAATTTTAATTTGTGAATGTAAAGTAATGCACACTACGAAAACGAGTTCTTCGACATCGATTGCTTTGAATCGGATGACATCAGCAACTTCGAATCCTTCGACATCGATTGCGTTGAATCCGACGACATCAGCCTCTTTGATACCAACAACATCTTTTGCTGTCGTACCCAGAGAAGCGGATCAAGTAGACTTGCAAAGTGCTTCTGCAGACGAATCTATTCAACTAGAGATTCTCAGCATACATCCGGATCTTCAAATACAACGGAAGCAAATACATAGTAACGTCATTTCATGGACAAGAAAACACGCTCGTGGAATTTATGAACAGGTTAGTTCTATGTAAAACGAAATTCTGCTAAAAAAATTATGGATCGAAAAATTTACTTTAGTTATTGACTTCAAAAATCTAATCATTGTTTCAGTACTCAAAACGATTTAACATCGACATGGTTACCTTCGCTACAAAGAAAAACGCGATGAATCACGAAATTGTTGGCAGTGAAGAAACAATTGAGTCATGCAAGGAATTGTTTGCTGCTGTTCGATGTCCCATTTGTCTTTTACTACTAGCAACTTATAAGACGATGCAAAAACTTGTTGATGGACGTGAAGTCGAATACTGTCAGATTGGCAGTTATCAACGGCACATAAAACTAGTTCATATGAAAAAATCAAAAAAAAAAATCGAAGTCAAAAATAAAAAGTGAAACTTCGATGCCTTCCAAGGAAGGGAGAGTTGCCAAACGTAGACCTCAACGTCGATCAAAGTGTGCTGAAGATTTGGAACAAGAGCTTACATATGATTCGGATGGTAACTCCGACATCGAGAAGGAGATGCAAAACAATTTTGAACGAGACAGTACGGATTTTGGTACGTTGTCGGAGTCCGAAGAAAGCTTGTCAAGTCAACAAATTAATGATACACCGTCTGCAATACCAATGTATCAAAGGAAAATTAAAAAAACTGATAACCTTTGCGAAACGAACGACGACCTAGGTAAGACATTTTCAATTTTTTTTCATGTGATCGTTGACTTTCTTCATTGTTATATTGTTAACACGATTTTACTCCAATCAATTACTTTTGTCAGATCTATTGAATAATTCATCTGGACACGCACTCATCGTACCGAACAATACCTCTGCTTTTTCTGAAGACACCATGTTGGGAAAAGCAAAAGATGGAGGAGTTTCTAATGACGACGTCATAGAAAAATCTAAGAGAAAAAATAAAAAGAACAGAACAATTCTCGGTGTCCCGGTAGTGAAAACGAGTGACAGGATCACTCGATCAAATAATTCAAACATTTTTGCGAAGTCAGACAAGAGACGATAACACTCTCTTGTGCAATCG
This sequence comes from Pseudolycoriella hygida, assembly GCA_029228625.1. Classification (NCBI taxonomy): domain Eukaryota; kingdom Metazoa; phylum Arthropoda; class Insecta; order Diptera; family Sciaridae; genus Pseudolycoriella; species Pseudolycoriella hygida. The sequence continues at coordinate 46,563,645 of CM055406.1, read as the reverse complement.
CAAAGTAACTTAGTTTTTCTAATTTCGATTAATTTCGATTCGAATTAATTTTATTCCGCTTGACCTTTTTAAGTATAAATAAATCTACTTTCCTCCTAAAAATATATTTTAACAATTTTCGTGAGCTACGAGCTACGTGAGCTACTTCCAATATTTGACAAGCTTTACTTCATAAATTCACAGAAGAGTACTGTATCAGCCTAAATTTTGTTAGAAAACCAATAAAAACTTCGAGTGTTCCGAACTTGAATGCCAAATTATCGAAAAAATGTAAAATTTAAGGAAAATGCATACTTTCAGAAAAGTATATGTTATTGGTGAAGGGTGAGGAGATTTGTTAGGCCAAGTTGATTTTATTTGGTATACATATAATAGTCCAAAGGAAGCCATTCTTTAGTTGATTAGTGAATCTACGTCCTATCCCGTGTCAATAGGGTGGTTAGATGAGTTGACGAAGGAAAATGAAATTTTGCGGAAGGATGCAAACGGACAGAAAATATCATTTTGCAACAAGCAATTTGACACGAATGATCATTTAATGTTAAGGACAATGATAAACGCAGCTAACAAAAACGTTTTGCTTGACAAGCACGGATATCGACATGAAGAAGTCATAAAAGCATTTGCAGCTTACATGAAAATTATCAGTGGACCATTGGCTTATGAGACATTACATGCAAATTTGTCGCTTGCATGGCCATCGACATCAACAGCAAACAAATTTATTTATGACAACGGATCTACAGTACTAGAAGGTTAACTAAGACATGAAGAGTTGTATAAATATCTACGAGACCGAGACCTTCCTTTGAGAGTATCGTTGTCAGAGGACGCCACTCGTATTCAGGCAACCGTGTGCTATGATCCCAAGACAAATCAACTCGTTGGATTTTCGCTTCCTCTTGACGAAAATGGACTTCCGATAACATATTCATATATGGCCAACAATACAGACGAAATTGTAAGTCACTTCAAAAATTCCGATAATATTATTTCATCGTATGCGTACGTTCAAATGGCTCAACCGCTATCAAGGCTTTTCCCTCCTTTCTGCTTTTTAGTATTTTTAACCGATAACACTTTTGACGCTGAAGCTCTTTTGAGTAGATGGAACTTTACCAAAAATCATCTTCACCAGCATTTTGGAATACTCGTAGATAATTTTGCGTCGGATGGCGATCCGAGACTAGTCAAAGTCATGAAGCTCAAAAGTGAAATTGGAATTCAGGATTTGTCGTTCTTCGATTGTGAATGGTATAGCTGTGGCAATTCATTTGACACTACATATACGCAGGACGTTCTACACATTGGCACGAAATGTAGGAACCGAATTTTGAAAACTTCAAGATTAACTCCGATCGGACAAAAAGTAATATCAAATACACATTTAACACATTTGCTCAAAACCGTTTCTAAGGACAAACATCACTTAACAAGCAATAACGTCGAACCTAAAGATAAGCAGAATTTCCAATCCGTCGAGAAAATTTGTTCCGAAAGAGTTTTAGCATTTCTCTTGGAATATGTACCTGGATCTGAAGGAACTGCCATGTTGCTGAAGTCATTGAACTTCACATTATATTCGTACCTCGAAACATCAATGGGATCTGCTGAAAGAATCTACAAAAATTGGTACGGTCTGTTCTTTTTCCGGTTATGGAAATCGTGGATACGCCAATCAAAATACACGTTGAAGGAAAGCTTTATAAGTTCAAACTTATATTTCTGCATCGAATTAAATGCTCATTCATTGGTAAAGCAATTGCTGAAGTTAGAGCAAGACAAAGAATACAAGTTTCTTCCTGACTTACAAGGAAGTCAGCCTTTTGAAGTTACATTTCGCCAAGCAAGATCGTTTTCTACAATGTATTCAACTGTAGTCAACTTCAATATGATGGAATTTCTAAATCGCGTTAATAAAATTCAACTGCAGTGTGACATCATTAAGGTCTATTCCAGTCACATCAAATTCCCATGGTTCGAAGACAAAAAACGAAAAACTTCAACTCAACCGCTTAGATTATCAGTGGTGCTCAGTAAAACTCAAATTAAAGAGCAAATTGAAAAAGCAAGATTTGATGTTACAAAAGACATGAAGGAGTTAGGATTAGACACAAAAAATTTAGACTTTCATTGTCAAATATCTCCAACGAATTTTTGACATATTTTGTAATGTTAAAGTGACATAAAAAATTTCACGTTTCAGCATCAGAACGTCAACATATACCTCGAGAAAAAATTTTGAGAATCGGAGAAATAAGACTTGAAGATTGGTGCGCGTTCAAAAATGACTTACACATTGTAGTGGGACATGTACTGAGCTTCGCCTACTTAAAGGGAAAAACACTAACAGACCGTGTTTACTCCAAATCGACCACGTCGACTCAATTCAAACGAGGATCTGTTGGAGTACTAGGGTCATGGTATTCATGGAACGGTGAAGGAGTTTTGGAAAGTGTCGACATGTCACACAAAAACGAAAAACACAAATTTTTGCCAGTCAAACACTACCAGGGCACTATATGCCAGCCATTTTTCGAAGAAAAAGTTTTGAAAGTGTCGACAGAATTAGTCAAGAAACTTAACCAATTAGAAAAAGACTCCAAGTCGACGTAACCTCGAAAAATATGTTTATACTTCACAAATCGGCAATTAAGTGACAATTTTTCTTCGAATTACATAATTTTCAGATCCAAAAAATACGGTCCCCACTCATCATTGAAATCGTCATTAAGTTCCATTATGTCTCATTAAGACTCACAAGTTTCATTAAGACTCATAAGTTTCATTAAGACTCAATAAGACTCATAAGTTTCATTAAGACTCATTAAGACTCATTAAGACTCGTGAATAAGAAGTGGGTGCCCCTGGATTATTGATGTTTTTGCATCAAAGCAATATTTTGTAAGGAAGATGAAACGATTTCAAAAACAATTTTGCACTTTTCGCACTAATGCATAACACACTAGTGCATAAAAGCTGTTTCTACGCACTAGTGCGGAAAAATTATTGAAATTTCGACAAATTTTCGCAAGTGGAAACACGCAGGGAAAAGCTCGTTTTTTGTCGTTGAATTGCAAAAAACGTTGTTTGATACCACCAGCATAGGTTTAACGCCTTCGGCTCGTGTCGGCAATCTCCCATCTAGTGCGTTATGCTACCCTTATACGTAACTTGTATCAAAAACTACTATTTTGCAATTCACCAACAAAAACATGCTTGGTGTCGCATGAAGTCATTTTCTCGCACTAGTGTGTACATTTTTTTTATGCGCTACTGCGGTAAATTTTTTTTACGCACTGAATGAAAGTAGACATACATTTTAGTTCATTTATTTAAAATTAATTCGTAAAAATTTTTGAAAAAAAAATTGACAGAATAGCTTGTTTTTGTTGGTGAGCTGCAAAAAACATTGTTTGATACACGTTACGCATATGCTCGTAGTTTAACGCACACGATGTGTTCACACCTAGTGAGTTGGTTAGGACTCTCTGGTCGATTCCGGAAGGCAACCCGGTGCCAAAAACATTCCTTTGACAATTTTGGTTGATGAAACGAGTACATAAATGTTCGCTTTGTTCCGACCCGGCACCAGGCTGCGCACTTGAAAAGTGTTAGCAGCCTTATAAAAGGCAGCCGGTGCCGAAAGTTTGTTAAAGTCATTTTAAAACGGCAGTAAAGAATATTAAACGTCATATGCTGCTCTCTATGTTGACAGAATGTGACGTATGATGTTCGTAACTGCGGTTTCGATTACATTAACAGTTTTTTGGCACCTCTTTATGGCGTTCTTTATGGTTACTTAAACTTATCAATTAGGTAGCCTGGTGCAGATTTGCAGCATTGTCATAGAAACGTTTTTGGCACCATGCCGCCCAGCTTGAAATGCAGACCTTTGTCTGTTGCAATTTTTCAACGTGAAAATATTATACAGGACGATAAGATAAGGAGCTCAGGCACCAGACAAAGGACTCGTCTAGTGCCTGAACTCCTTATTTCATCGTTGCTTATACAGAGGTCTTTTTAAGAGACACCACCTTGAACTACATTCATAATTAACTTGTATCAAGAAGTACTACACCCAAAAAAATGATGAACATGAGACTTTTACCCCGAAGATAGTGTCGCTTAAACCATTGGTTTAGCTAGACGTACATTGTACTATACATTTGTACAATGTACACTGTACACGCTATTCTTTAACACTTTAGCTGTACATTTTACATGTAGAACGAACATTATATTTTCACAAAATTTTAATGCAAAAATATTTTTTTTGTACGTCGTTATTCATCAATTGCTTATTAAGTTCATCGTATTTCGTTCACAAAAAATCCTTGACACAAGCTGGATTCGAACCCACGATACCTGCATTTCTAGTCTTCGACTTTTCCACTGAGCTAACTTACTTACTTTTTACTTTTTCGGTGCTACAGAGTGCTGGAGAATTCTGATCCAACGCTGCCTGTCGTGCGCCACGTATTGCCAGTTTCTTATTCCGAGCGTTCGAAGATCTCTTGCTCGACGTCATCAATCCATCGAAGTTTTGGGCGACCTACTCCTCTTCGCCCTTCTGGATTGTTAGGGGAATAATTTTGAGGGGGCTCTGTTTTCATCCATACGTGCTAAATGATTGTATGGATAAAAACTGAGCTAAGTTAACATATTGAATAGGCACTCTTATTTTGATACGTTGTTGTGGCAATGTGTAACTCACCTGTACAATGTACAAGTCACTTGTTCATCATACAATGGATTTGAACATTGTACGTGTCATTTGCAAAAAACATTCCGTTGCACATTGTACATATCACTTGTACATCACGTAAATATATCAGTTAAACATTGTACATATCAACATTTAAAAGGCACCCACAATTCTTCATCCTACTTCCAATTGTTAAACAAAAATCGAAAAACTAAAACTGCTGATTTCGTCGTTTATGACTTATCAGTACACCTTGTCTTAAGACATTGTGTATATCAGCAACGATGGCCATAGAATGATACTCAGACTAAGTCAACTCGCCTTTTCTACAATCCAGATCCTACGATTGGATTTCATTTCGTTTAAACATATCACTTGCTCATCACGTGAGTGCGTCCATTGTACATTGCAGATTGTACATACTAATTGCTCATTATACAATGGATGTGTACAATGTACTTATCACTTGTAAAAAAATGCTGTTGTACATTGTACTTAATTCTTGTTCATAACGTACATGTCACTCGCACATAACGTCACTTAAACCATTGGTTTTGCTAGACGTACATGTTGCGCGTACATTATACATTACAAATCCACATGAAGTACGTCTGAGATGTAAAGCAGTCATAAAAATGTACTGAAGAGTTGTAAATGCTCAATTCCATTTTTTGGGTGTAGTTCGACACACGAATATAAATGACAGTTTTTTCACACGATTTCTTGTCTAGTGGATAAAACAATGTCATTTTTATTTTTGTTCCGATAATAACTGTTTTCTGACTGGTGATGAAAAATCGCGAATATTTGTCGCCTGTTTCCGAAAAATGTTGTTCTTGTTCGAAAATACTCTGGCTCGTGGTGGAAACTTCAACTCGCTGAAAAAAAGTATTAAACAAAACTACCATTTATTATGCATATACAATGTTTCAGAAGTGAACTTGAGTAGTGATGATAATACAGCAAAACTGTGTTTTTATTTTTATCCAAATTCGATTTATTAGTTTATGTTATAAATATTGATAAAAGAAGGAAAAAAAGCTTGCATTGCGGTTCGTAAAAAGGTTGGATACATTCTCAGCATTGGCTCTCTATTCAATTTTTTTGCTCTTTTTTAATTGCAAAGTTTATTGATTGGGTAAAATAAAGTGTTTTTATTAATTCTCGACAAAAGCTATATACCGAGGTGGTATTTAGCTATACACATCAATCAAAATAATCACCTTCAAAGAGCTTCGTGTTTTACATTATTTTTTCTAATTAAATTGCAACTCCGAACGAAAATATCATTTCAAAAGTAATTTTTTTATAAGAACCCTTTTATACTCGTACGAAAGTTAGAGAAAATGTAAATTCTGCATTTTCTGTCGCCATCGATGAGATGTGCTTCATGTGTGAAATTGTAGGTTGTTTTCCTTGCATGTGTACATCAAGCACTTTCGTATGACAACGGAAAGATTGATTTTTAGAAAGAAAATTAGCAACTGTCTCTCACCTATGCGTGCACGGCGTGCACTCATATATGGATTGTATACCGAAGGTCAACTGAATTAGTAAAACGATGAAGAACTTGGATTCGGCTTTTTTATGTGAAAAGGTTTGTCGAAATTTCAACTTTTTTCATTTAGGAAGGGGAAAATGTGTGATTTTTCAAACGAACATTTTGACCCTTTTGTGACAAACACAGAAACCTCTGTATTTCGTACGTATCTACATTTTCCTACCTGTTGTTTGAAAATATGCTTTTGGTTTTTATATGCGCTTTCGCTTCATTGGGTTTTCATGACATTTTTTGTTGTTGTTAATTGTATTAAATTATGGTACAATACAATTATGGTATCACTATAAAGCAGAGATGATAAAATATTCTTTCATGGAACATATACAATAGGCTTTTAGTAATGACTTCTTTCATTCGCTTTGCTGTTTATAACATTATGTAGAATTTAAATTAGGTTTTCATACTTAAATTTATGCTTTCTTTGAAAGGAAATCAAATTGACTTATGGAAGTAGAAATATTGATAAATTTGTTTTATGTGAAAGACAGTCTTTTATGCGCTATAAACCCGCGGAAGAACTTGCATTCTTAATGAATTTACTAAAAATCAAACAGTGAGGTTGCTGTAAAATCGAATTATAAACAATGGAAAAATTTAGAGAGTAATTCTTGACTTTCATTTAACGTTAGTGGTTACCTTTATTATTGTGTTTCTAGTAAAAGACACCTGCAATCTTCCAAACATTTCGTTTTTTTTAAATTGTTGTTTGTGATTGTGGAATTCAACTTCTCTGTTTTGAGAATTTTTTATACCTTTTAACGTGTAAAGCGTGTTGAGGACAAAATAGAAATGTCATGTCTGCAATTTCTTGTAACATTGTGTTCGTTAAGAGGGCGTCTGAAGAAAGATAAAACCTTGTCAATCAAGTCAGCCTGGTGCTGAAATTCTGACTACGCTTAACTGGAAGCACAAGTGAGGCTATTAGCTAGTAACACCATCGAAGTCGGCTCCAGGCTGCCTACTTGAGACCTACAGCTGAGAATAAAGGAGGCAGCCTGGTGCTGAACATCTGTTTTTACTTAAGTGGAAGCAGGAGTGAGTTCTATACTGCCGTACAAAGCACAAAAACCTTGGTGACGTCAAAAGAAGAGAGAAACTCATACTTTTTCTATCTCAAAATCTGCCCTCCAAGGTTTTAATGCTTTGCACGGCAGTATACGTCACCATAAGTTTCGATTCGGCACCAGGCTGCTGTTGCCCCATCCATCCTGGTGCCGAGTTGAAACTTATATGGCGTATAGATCTAATTACCTTCTACTCTTTGGTAAAAATAGATGCTTAGCACCAGGCTGCCTTCTTTATTCGCAGATTATGGGCTCAAGTACGCAGCCAGGTGCCAAATTATAAACTAATACGATGCAATGTATTCGCTTATTCCTTAATTTTGGTATTTTCAAATTTTCAGCACCAAGTGTCTTGGCTGAAAGTGCAGACTTATTTTCTAGCGAAAAAACTAATAATCTCAAAAAAGTAGCTTAACTACTAGATGAAAAATAATGATTTTATTTAGCTATTGAGGCACTTTTTTGAAATTTACCATATTTTTAACAAAAGTTACTCTCGAAAAATATCGTCCGATACGCTCTTTTAACATTAGGGGCCGTTCATAACGTATGTCAAGCTAAAATGCCCATTTTTCGAATCCTCACTCTTTGTCACACACGAATACGACCCATCTTCTCTCGATTGTTATGTCGCAAAAAGTGAAAATTATAAAGGTAAACGAGCGACTTTAGTAAAACAGTTGTGAAATTACCTCTTAAAGTTCTCGCAACCCAATTATCATAATATTTTGGTAAATCAGATACGAGCACAAAAAAAACTCTTACAGAGGAGCTTTTTATTAATCGTATGGTTTACATTTTATCATCTAGTATCTAACATTTTCTCTTAATCTATTCTATTACAATTACTTATGTCTAAGTTTGTATCTTATTTGTTATGTTGATATTTACGATGAATTCATCGGGAGGTCACGTAGTAACAGGTCCGATGAGCCAAAGTGATAGTGTTGTGCATTTTGTGCGATCCATTGAGAAATGGCCACCATCGTTCACACCATGTTCGTTGTCCCGCCATATTTTTTTCGAATGTCGTGTTTGTCCAGTACAGCGCCATCTATGGGGGATTTGTGGGGATTGTGCCAACGTTTTTTCCCATCCATTTATTGCTTGACATTTTTTTTTCTGTCTTGTCGCCGTTGGCATGCATTGTATATGCGTGTTTTGTATGCAGGAATGCCATATGCATGTGACGTCACATATGAACAGTGTTTTCCTGATACATTTTCGTCGCTCCACAGCGACTACCCAATTTCAAGAAGCTTGCGTGGACTTAGGGACGTTGTACAATGTATTATTTCGTTGGAGAAAAATTCCTACTATGCCAACACCGGGGATCGAACCCGGGTCATTTTGGTGGCAGTCCAGTGCGTTCACCACTGAGCCACCCGTCTCACAGAGGAGCTGTGACGCAAGTCTTTATGCCTGCTTACAAAAGTTTTGAAATCAGAAATGGGTAACGCATTGAGCGTCTGAGGTGAACGATATTCTTCCAGTTACAAAGGCTCTGAAAAAATCATAGAAAGGTGATGCATTCAGCTTCAATACGAAAAAAAAAATGAAAGCGAAATTACGTTGTGTTTTTAAAAAATTGCGTATGTCAGTTCCTTTGTAAGTTTATCTATCGTCAGATGGAAGTTAAAAAGTGTTATAGAAATCCACAATTAGCCCATAAGCCTGGTAAGCCCCATTGTATGATCTCACTTATATCGATGCCCTCAGCAGCATCTTTCCATCTCTCATACAGCTAAGAGAAAATGTAAAACTACACTTTGACGTTTTCGTTCGTTTCGTGTGGAACCCATATTTTCAATGTAAAAAATCATACAAAAAAATACTCCACACGAAACCCACAAAATACAGGAGAGTGTAGTGGTTTATATTCTCTCAGCTGTAGTTCTAGAGTTCTAACCCTGACAAACGTGTTCGCTAAAATTTAATTCTCTACAACTTCGCCTTTGGAACAACTTTCTAGGTTTTTTTTTGGAAAAATGGCACAATCCTGGGATATGGCCATTTCTAGAATTGGTCAGGATTTGGCAGGATCTTGTTTAATTCATATCTCCTAATCGGCTGAACCGATTTTAATGAGCAAAAGACCAAGAATTTTCCGTAGAATCCGAGAAAAATATTTTCAGAGGGGTACGTCGCAAGGGGTGGGGGGATCAAAAAGTAGTTGTATATATGCTCCTTAGTCTAAGAAAAAAATTTCTTGCAATTTTTTGGCGTCTAAGACTTGCGTCACGGGCGCATTGCTCCCGCGCGCCCATGATATCCAGTTACTTCTCAGTCGTTGGAAGATGGCATTTCTGAAACTTCTTTGAGACAAAAGTTCTTTTCCAGACTTTACAATGTGTGGAGAGTTGTGAGCGTTGTTGTACGCCTACGCCATACAGTCTGTATGAAAGACTTCTCAGGTTTCAGGTGTAAATCTCAATCATCGTTACGGTAATTTAGTAAGTAATGCCATCATCGCAAATAACAGCAATAAAATTTATTTCTTATTGGATATTAGTGGTTTCGATTAGATTTTGAATAATGCAATAATGTTAATGTTTTTACTACGGTAGCTAGCATTTTAGGATTTCTTCTGATGCTAATTATATCTCCGTCTTAAGTTAGACTCAGATAATTGTACACATAATTCATCGAATATGGGTGACGTCATATTTGTCATTCTCCTATGTACGATTCGTTGCGGCACCAAATTCACAACTATCCAAATTATGAAACCTGAGTGTCCATTCGTATTACAGAAAAAATTTTGCGTTTCTGTCTTATATTCCAACGACGAGATCGCCGAAATTGAGCGAATTAGAAACAGTGGTTAGTAGCTCGATGCGCTTGGTGAAAACTTTATTTATCTGCGAGGAGTATAACTGTATCCCAAAAAGAAGATAATCGCTAGATATTTTTGAATCCGTAAAAAATATGAGCGCAGCGAGCGATTTTGTTACGCTAATGTTTCTTACACACACAAATTATTAAACTCAAGAAGTATTTTTTACCCTCCTTAGCACTGGAAACTTCGAACAATCATACAACCCATCAACCCATGATTTTTAGAGAGCCAAAGTATGACGTCTGTTTGAGACACAAGTCATCCATCAACGACCTGATCAAAAGGGTTCTGATATCAAGTGGCATTCCTGCACGAAGAGAGACAAGCAGATGCAGTCGCTCAAACGGTAAGCGCCCCGACGGTGTCACCTGTCATGCCTATGTGAAAATAACAAGCCGTGTACAAGCAGGAGGAATACGGGAAGACAATTTTATTTTTACTCAATTTCTATTGAAACGATGGGCCCATGGAGCAAAGGTGGAAAGGACCTCATCAACAAAATCGGAGAATTACTTAAGGCAGATGACTCAAGAACAAGAGCGAAAAGTAGCCAATCAACGTGGAAATTCTGCATCAATTCTTGGAACATTCACAAACGACTTGGAAAAATTTGTCGAAGGTAGTACGTGACAGAGACGCCTAGCCCTAGTGTACTTTCTGTTAATTTAAATTTCAAACTTATTATTGAACTTTAACATTGAATGACTGTAGTTGCACCTTGTTGTACGGAAGAAACTGCTCCAAAAAATTGTGAAAAATCACATTAAGAAAACAATTTCGGTGCAATGAAAATTCTTGAGGAACAAAATATTTTCTTGAAATGACAGCATGACAGCGTCGTACTGTGCCTTTTTGTTATATTTTATTTATGACGAAAAACAATAAGATCGTACTCTGAGATTACGTCGTGGAAAATTTCCTTGACGACAAGTGATGCAAAACTTTGTATTTTGCAAATCATTTCTGTAAATCAATACTGGTCCTGTGAAATATCATCCAAATTTCAATTTGAGATGCCTTGACAATTATTGTATTAAAACATTATTGTTTCCACTACGTTGCATCTATAATTCTGTCAGCCATAATTGCGTCAATAATCAAATTAAATTCATCAATTTACGATGACAAGATCTATAATTTGATAAAAACGCGATGCCGATGCACTGCAATTCATCTCATGCAATACATTAATTCTATGTTGTTGGGTCATAAATATAACAAGATCTAATGTTTTTTTAGAACACAACAGAACTGCGATATTGAAAAATTGATTAAAATTCCATAAATTACTGTTTACAAACATAAGAGGAGAATTCTTTTCAGATTATACTTTTATATCGTAACAGAGATATTAGGATCTTCCGAGGATCAACAGTAATTTTTCTAGGATGTTTGATTCTAGTGAACCTGTTGCTCAGGCAAAACTACTTGCGTCATCTATTAATGAATCTTCAAAGTGGCTGCAAGTGGTCCTATCGAGCAATACTGTTCGTTTAGGCTCCCAATTATGTGAGCAATATAATTCCATTTGTGGTGTCGTGGTTAAAAAGGACGGCTTGCATGGTTTGTCAAGCAAGAAGAAAGCAGGGATAATTTCTAGACATGACGAAATTAATAAAATTATTTCTCATGCATTTTCTTCTGCAGAGTTCCCAAATATAATCCAACCACCAGGCATTTCTACAGACGATGGCAAACGACCTGACGGTATGACTTTAATTCCGCGGAGTCATGTTCTCTGGGACGTGAACGTAATGAAACCGAAAAATGTATAAATCGAAAGGACATTGTGAACATTGAAAAACCTCCGAAATGAAAAAAGACCAAACGATATAATTCGATAAGAATTTCGCCACTGATAGTTAGGTAACTAACATATATGGGGATCAAACACCTTTCCACATTCATATTCTTTGTTCTATATGCAAGTAGATAATACGACTACATCACTGTTTCTCGTTCAAATACACATAAAAGCACAATTTCAAAAATAAAAAAAAGTGCAACATTTGGGTAGTAGAATCACAACAAAAACCCTTTTAAAAGGGAAATGTGACGCAAGTCCTTCTTCCTCCTTCCAAAACAACTGATAACAATTTGGGGTGACGCTTAAAGCTTTGAAACGCAAAAATTCTTTTGGAATGTTTTCATTTTTGATTAAAAAAATGCGTCACAAATGCCGGACCCCCCAATGTTATAGTTTTTCTGTTCTTTCAGCTTTCACAACGCAAAAATTTGTCATTATGTATGGCGTATTTTTGAACATTAAATCAAATTTTTGCGTATGACAGCTGAAAGCGTAGAAAAATTATTACATTGGTGGGTCCGCCATTTGTGACGCATTTTTTTTATCAAAAATGAAAACATTCCAAAAGAATTTTTGCGTTTCAAAGCTTTAAGCGTCACCCCAAATTGATATCAGTTGTTTTGGAAGGAGGAAGAAGGACTTGCGTCACA
>CM055406.1:46536905-46550769 GCA_029228625.1 Pseudolycoriella hygida | reverse complement strand
CATTAACTTTGGTTTCTATGAAAGTGCACATTTTGTATGGAAAATGACGCTTTTCTAAAGGTCATATCTCCGGATCCACTGGACCGATTTTTTTGAGTAAAAAGTCGATTTTAATCAGAATTTTACGTAGAATCCGAAAAACTAGGGCTCAGAAAGATACGACGCAAGGCAAAAAAGTCAAAATCTAGCTGTATATATGGTTCCGAAGTCTACGAAAAAAATTTTTCTGAATTTTTTGGTCGTATGGGGACTTGCGTCACGGGCGCATTGCTACCGCGCGCCCATGATAAGGAGGGTTTGGGAAAATTCTCTTCATATTAAAAATATTATATAACCATTTTGGCTTCACTCTTGTGCATAGACATTTTTATTGGATTTGTGATGCTGTTATGCACGCAAATGGAGCGTTACCTAACCTAATCAATGGGATATAGTGCAGAGTTTCGACGGTACACAGTTGAATCGAGAATACAGAACGGGTTGTATATGGAAATTATCGGCAAAATATAGCGATATAGATTTTTCACTAGTTTTTTTCCATATGCGATAGAGAAAAGCTCTTCCAAGCATAACAAATCGAATAATGGCCGTGGTGCAACTGAATAGACGTGATGCAAGTCCGCTCCATCATTCAAATATTAAAAAAAAAAATATTTTTATGCCGCGAAGGTTATACGTTTGCGCGCATTTATGCTCGGGCCAAACATGATTGAAAAAAAGTACTATTTGAGGCAACAATGTTATGTTCAGTATGTAACCTGACTCGTTTTGTTAGTGATTAATTGCTTTCTACTGTTCGTGCCCAATCATAAGTTCTCAACAGACATGTCTAGACATTTGAAAGTAGACCAAGGGAGTTGCGTAACATTTACTCGTATCATTTTCATAACGATTCTATGTTACTTTGAATAACATAAATAATTTGATGATTTTGACTTAGGCAAAGGGAATGGAAAAATACCATTTATAACAGAGGGCTACGCCTCGTCGGACCAGCATGAATTCAGTATCAAACTTTTGATGTTTTAAATAAAGTAAATTCCCAGTAGACAAAATGCTACACTGTCCTTTACATTTGAACAAAATATAACACAATAGATTCGAACTTTCGAAAAGTACGAACTTTGAGATAGAGGGCAACATGAAAACGTCATACATTTTTAGACCCGTACGAAGAACAAATTTCTTCGAAAAGGGGTCTATTGCGTTTAACACGACGTTTGTAACCTGATAACTTTGTTACACGATGGTTTTTAGTCTTTTGTACATAACTCCAGTAAATCTTTTCCAATTTTCAGAATTTTTTTTGAAAAGACTAGGATGGGCATGGCCGACAATTTGTGGAAGAAACTTATTTGGATTTGAGTTCTTGGACTTAGCTAGGGCTTTAAAACGAGTCTCTGCAACTGCTCAGCGTGTTTTTTTGTACATAACTCAAGTAAATCTCTTCCGATTTTCAATTTTTCTTAATCGAAAGGTCTAGGAATGTCTCATATTTCATGGAAGAACATTTTTTGAAAAGAAGCCCTTTGACTCAGTCAAGACACTAAAACTGAGTTTCTACTAGGGCCCAACCTGTTTGTTTACATAAATCAGGTAAATCCCAACTGGTTTTGTTGGTTTTTTTTCATTTGAGAGGTAGCTGAGTACCGAATTATATTCAAAAACAAATTTGGGCCGGTGCCTGTTATTAGGGTTCAAGTTGGCCTCATGTCGGCCCTAAGATCGGTCGGCCTTAACGAATTTTTTTTTATATGTTGCAGAGGGCAACATTTTTGTCTATGGAAGTATGTGTCCGAGGCTTCACCTTAGAGACCTAGGTCGGTACTTAGGCCGGTCCTAGCCCAAAAAATTGTTTTTTGCTATGTTGTAGAGAAAACTGAGGTGAACATGTAACAGACATGAGCGTCGCCGAATCGCAGCCGCCAGCTGTTAGGCTTAAGCCGGCTTGAAAGCGGCTGTAAATTCGACTATAATTTTTACAATTTTTTTTAATTTCAACTCAAAGATACGTTTCGCCAGCCCGTTTCGTGTAGGTCTCATGTCTGTACTGTAATATTGAATCGAATTAGAAATTGAATGCATTCCGAAGAACTGTCCGAAATACTGGGGATCTATATCTATGGCAATTAAAGTTCAACTGGCGTAAACAGCCTCTAGGAAAGAGGTGCATACGATATTTTATCCGCCGGGAACAGATATATTGAGAAAAACAAATTTGACCAACCTACGCGCCTCAATATGAGATAATGTACCCCATAACTCGAGTAAATCTTTTCCGATTTTCATAATTTTTTTTTGTTTGAAAGATCTGGGCATGACCGACAATTTGTGGAAGAAACTTTTTTTTGGATTTGAGTCCTTGGAGTTAGTTAGGGCACTACAAACAAGTCTCTGCGTGTTTTTTGTACATAACTCGAAGTTTTCCGATTTTTAAAAATGTTTTTCGTTTGAAAGATCTAGGCATGACCAACAATTTATAAAACAAACTTTTGCCTGTACTTAGGGCTCAGGCCCACTTGAGTCCTTGACTTTTGGTCCTAAGGTTGGCCCTAACCAAAAAAAATTTGGTTTGCTATGCTGCAGAGAAAATTGAAGGACACATTTTTGTCTATGGAAGTAAGTGTCCTTGGCTTTTACTTAGGGCACTAGGTCGGTTCTAGCCCAAAAAGTGGTTTTTTGCTATGTTGTGGAGAAAATTGAGGAGAACATTTTCCTCTATTTCTCTCTTCGAACGGGTTTTTCAATATTGCCCTTTCGGCAATTTCCAATACAATTTAATGTGGACGTAATTTCATACATTTAAGAGTTAAGTCAATATTTACTTAAATACGTTCGAGTCTTTTCGTAACATCAACTCTGTTTGCCGCATCTATTCTGATACGTAGGGGTCCCTTCATATGTTTTTTATTACTGATTCGTCATCTAAGGACCATAATCGGTGCTCCGCCTCCCTACTCCCGGTGCGTGGTAAATACAATAGACCCCTTTTCGAAGAACTTCGTTCATCGCACGGGTCTAATAACTTTGATCGTAAAGCAGAGTACTTGTAATAGGAAAGCGTAAATGTAATATAAATAGAAGATAAGAGGTGGACAACAAGTGTATTCTCATTCCCATAGCTGGCTCATAATACGAGAAATTATATTGCAACTGTGTGTTCGGAAACTTGAACTTCAAAGAATTAAAAAATACGTTGATAAGATAATGTGTGTATCGCATGTACACAACGTAATATGTCGAAATATGTAATGTGTAACTCCTTAAATCTTAATTAAATTGTATACTTCCACTTGTCACCTTTCAATTGTTATAATTTCCATTTCTCATTTGCAGAAGTAATTCTGTATTTGACTTCTCTATTTGAATGACGCACAGCGAAGTATTATATAAGGGTTGAAAACACAAAAATTAATTTTAAGAACGATGAATTATCTTTATGAGATTCATTCAACTAGCGGATCATTCACTTTAAATCTATAAGATTACCAACTGCTACTAGGGAGCGCTCTGCAACATTTGATGACAACAGATATGACAGCTTATGCAACGAAAATCATTATACTTTGACATAAGCCGTTGACGCACTAAACTAATAAGACTTGAATTATGGCTAATAACCTTGCTAATAACATGAAAAAAAACACACACCTCGATTACCACAACACTTGGATGCAGCGCAGAACAAGCCTGAACTTAATTTCTTTACCCGAAGTTAAAATAGCATGTTTGTGTCGATAGTTCAACTGTAAAAATTCCCATAGGGATCGTCCCTAAATTACGTAACGCTTTTTCAGTGTTGCCACAAATGTTAAATCATCAATATCTTGGGATAGACGCACTACAGAGAGGTCAAATGTACGGTCGACCATACATTTGACCTATCTGGGTGCGTCTATCCCGAGATATCGATGATTTAAAATTTGTTGCAACACTGAAAAAGCGTTTCGTAATTTAGGGACGATCCCATAGTCGTTAAAAAGTTGGTCGCTCGTAGCGCCATTGAACAATTTTTAATGGATTTTTTTCGCCCGAATAGTATAGATTCTACTACTTTTGAATAGTATAGATTCTGGCAACCGCCCGCCGTCGTCGGCCGTTCAAACTTTGCCTGCCGCTCATGAAAAATTTTTTCGATTTTGAAAAAATCTCAAAAGTATTTACCGGTGAAACTGATGAATAAATCTGGAAAAATCCATTCGGGTCAAATTGAAAATGCAACAGATTGACGCTGCAGAATAAAAGTCGTCTTCTTGCGTCGATCTCTAATAGTTTGTCAAATCTAAATCTTTCCTGGAATCTTGCAACAAAACGACGACTCACGTGAGCGCTGTTAGACAACAGCTTTGCATATACAGAGGATTTTCATATGAAAGTGGACAGCGAAAAATATACGTTCTTTAGGAAAATCTCTGTGCCAATACTGTGCTGATGTGTGATGTTTGTGTGTACTCAAACACTGCAATAGCATGTGGAAAGAGTATAAAGCTTGCATTGTGGCCAGTGTTTTTGATTGTATAGACGATATCAGCTTTTGAAGGACTATACCAACAGTATGAAAGATGATTTTTTGGCATAATTATTATCATAATGTTGATGCACAAAACCAAAAAGCAAATTTGCAACAGAAGTATCTGGCAAAGCTAATTGTGTTTTAATAAAACAAAATTATTAATACGTTCTGAAGCATTTAGCTATATGTGTTATACACGATAGATGCAAATATATAATATAAATCACAAAAATTTGCGCCAAACAACCATAATTTAATAAAGGTCTGACAATTTTCTGTCATTTTAATAGCTGTTGGTTAAGCTACGCATATACACATGCATATATTGTTTGTATGGGTGAACATTGTTACAGATAAAATGTTTTGGAAGAGGTATGTTCATTTAGAGGCATACACCAAACCCAGGGCTCTCTAAATAGCAAATTCTGAGGGAAAACGGCGCGGCATTTATGCAGAATATAGGACAACAGCAACGACAACAAAATCGCGACAGTGCAAAAAGGGATGAGTTTTTTTAACGTACCAGTTTTATTGGAAAGGGGGATTCATTAAGCTCAATTGATTGTTTTGGTATTCAAATTTGTGGTGGTTTTAGTATAAATAGGATCCTGTCGTTTAATGTTGGGGGATTTTTTTTATTTTTCTTCTTTTTTTTTCTTTTACTTTTAAATTAAATTTTCTTTTCGGATATTACATCATTTAGGTAGAAGTTATTCGAAACAAAGTGTAGCGATAAATTCTTGGAATTGAGATGAAAAATTATCAAGTAGGGTGTGAAAGTATTTTGATTGGAAATTATTTTGTTTGATTGTCGACGGAGATTAACAGGACACTTAAAGAATACAAATTTGATGTTTTCATTAGATAATACGCTTTAATACAAAACGATGTCATCTACGTTAAGCCAATTTTGAGTTCATTGAATGTTTTAAACAAATGAAGTCCTATCCTGCCAGTGACGATAGCTACATAATTATGGAGCAAGAACTACAAGAAAACTCAATTTTCTTCTTTTTAGTGATGTTTTGTATTATGCATTGCATGCTAACGGAACAATCTACCATACCAAGTAGTGAAACACTATACTCGCGCCATACGATTTTAAGGTAGTTGAATAGCAGCGTGGGTAAGATTACGTTTTATCAAAGATCACATGGAAAAAATGTGGAATGGGTAACAATGTCTTTAAAATAATCGACTTCAGGTCTGTAAAACTTCATAAAGAAATTTGTCAGCTAAAAACATTTGTCAGTACAAAGGGGAAAAGCAACAAAATTTCGTGTAAAGCTAACTTTATCTACGTAGTAACACCGTGGTGTATAAGCTCTAACATATTTTGGCATGAAACCTTGCTGCTCGACTATGTGTAACCGGATTTCAAATGAAAATTAATTTTCCATTTTTTCTTTCTCTGCTATATTTTTTTCTCAAGCTAGCAATAAGGTTTTTCGCTTGGAAGCTGCGGTGTTCAGTCACATCTTGTCATAACATCTAGTCCTCTCGCTTTTATAATTATAATAAATTTAGCAACTATTAAAGTTTGTATGTATTTCCCTAAGTTCAAACACTTCTGAAAAATCCAATAAATCCAAAAGTTTCAACAATTAGATTTTATTTCGTATACGCTGCGTCAAAAAAGTTTTAAATATTTTCCGCTCGGTTAGGTAAATTTCCTCTTCCCTCCCACAGCGTGGTGGGTTTTTCATAAGTTTTAAGTAAGACAAATCTGTCGGTCTAATAACACGAAACACGATAACTCCACCGACTTTCAAAATCTTTCTTTTTTCCGAAAGTTAACCAAAAAAGTGATTACGCGATCAAAAATGTCGTTATTTGAAGTTCGGTGAAACTTTTTCGTCGACATCTCCGCTTGGTTGGTGGTTTTTCATGAATATTTCTTTAATGATGAGGTTTTTTGTTCAATGTTGTAGAGAAAATAGAGGTAAGCTTTTTTCTCCATGGGTCCAAGTTGTCGTCTTAGGGCTCTAAGTCGGTCCTAGCATCGACCCTAACAAAAAATTATTTTCTTTATTTACGAAATTTTTATTTTAAATTTTTTAATTGAAAATTTCGGATTTGACCATTGCCTCGGACGAGTTTTTCAATTTTTACCTTTCAGCAATTTCCAATCCAATTTAATTTAAACGTAATTTCATATACTTAAGAGTTGGTGATGTCTCACGAATTGATGGAGTACTTTGTTACAGTTTTTCTGAAAATCCACTAAACATCAAGCAATTATACTTCTTTCTTGCAGTAGTTTGATGCTTGAGCTTGAATCTGAAGTACGCAGCCTTCAGAAAGGTGCAATAAGTAGAGGAGTGCATTTTTGGCTGGATAGTCAGGGATCAAAAAATGTTGTACTTTATGTCAACATTCTTTTCAATTTGAAACGAGACCGCGTACTTTTTCATGATTCAAGGTCAATAAGAAGGCACCCTGTCGTAAAAAATTGAAGAATTTCACTATGACGGCATTGACGAATGCTTTACAACTCAATTTCAATTGCTGAAAATTCAATTCAATACTAAACAAATGCTGGAAAACAAAATCAATGTAAGAGTTGAAAAATAAAAATTTTTCCAAAAAACTTCACAGGGAACTTTTCCCTTCCCTACCCGCTAAGTTTCACGTTAAGTGACAAAAACAGAAACAGAGACACTGTTTCGGCCTCAGAGCTCGGTGGTGGCCCTAGAACAGTGTTGAACTGTTCATCATCAGTTGTTTAACCGGTTCCTTCACAAGACAGTCATAAAACGACTCTTGAACAAGCGTTAGCGTTTTATGTACTGGAAAATTTTGTCTGTATCACAGAAAAGGGCTCAAATTTGGAAAAACGTGAAAAACCACTCACTTACAAGAAAACAATCATTGCTTTACGTTTATAAAACAATCTCACCTCTTCCGATCGTATTTCCAGCATAATTCATATAGAAAAACTCACTGATATAGACCACGTAAGCGAAACTCCGTCGACTAAAGCAACATCATTTTTTTTCATGCCTCGAGGCCAAAATCGAAGGAAATTTTATAAATTTCTATCGATTTTAGACCTCTGCATGAAAAATTTTTTGTGTATCTGTTTTGGACGACAAATTTTAGGCACTTTCGCATGTAGACCTACAACACGCGAAATTGCCTAAAAACAGTCGTCAAAAACGGACACACAAATAACTATTTCAAAGGCGCCTCGGTTTTCAAACATTTTTTCTTTTTTCTTTCTTCTCTAGAGGGGTCCATCGAACTAAAGTAATTTGGATGACAAGGGATGAAAGTAAGAAAATTCAAACCCGTGTGATGATGATGATGATGATGATGTGAAGTTTGCAGCCTGAACCGAAGGTGAGGTCGGCAATCACACGGTTTGAATTTTCTTACTTTTGTCCCGAGTTATCCATACTATTTTTTATCACAGAGACATCGTAAGGTTTGTACTTTAGCCACGAAAAAACACTGATGCATTCTGAATATAGTATTTTTCACGAAAATGATTGGGGTTGAACGCACAAAAATGCAATATTCCCATTTACGAACAACATCACTGAATAACACTGTTGTCACTTGGCAAGGACTTAAATTATTTGACTTAAGTCAACACAACACAACATTATTCCCATCATTGTTTCCATTATAATATAAAAAAATATTTGCTTAACAGCCAATAAAATATATGAATCCGTCAATGAAAACACAGCAAACAATAACTTTACAAAATAACAACAAACTTACTTTGACGCCATATTTCATGGTTAACATTGATTCCCTTTACGACGTCGTGTTAAGTAAATCAGAAAAAATTTGTTAGGAAGTGATTATAAATGCTTTAATATTATTAAACCAGAAACAACCGCTGGTTAATATGTAGCGCTCAAAATCAAAACCACTTCTGTGATGGCAACCTTCTTTCTGTCAAGTGAACAAATTTTAGTAGTTTATTGACGCAAAGATGGACGAAAGTTGTTCATTTGTAATATTTTCGTTCTCTTGACTTCCTTCTTTCACTTTCGCCCCGTGGGATGCATTTTTCTACTTTCGTCCCTGATTTGAGGGGCGAAAAAACAAACTTTCGCTGCCTCTGTGATAAAAGACATTATTCTCAGTTCCTCTGTTGTACATCTGAATTTTCATTTGCACATCTGAAAAAAAACCAATTTTTATCTTGACACCAGGCTAGATATCTCCGGCAGCCAAGCAGCGGTAAAGCATTCGTCATTGCCGTCACGGTGATATGCTTCAATTTTCGACACTAGGCTGCCTTCTTTTTCATGGTTCAAGGTCACCTAGAGGGCAGCCTGGTTTCAAATTGAAAAGTATAGCGCCGTAAAGTACCGGCTCCTAGATTCAAATTGCCAAATATCATTTTTTTACACCAGCCTGCCTTCTCGGACTTGGTTACTAAGGCATGACCTTGGCAGATTTATTTAGATACTTTCGATTCTTTTAGCACATCTACTGCGCACGGGAAAGTGAATATAAAATATTACACTTGAAAATTGCAAGAAAATTTAATAGCTTTGGTTGAACCTTTGGTAAAATATAAGCAAAATATAAGTCTACATAGAAATATTTATTTTTTGCTTACCTCATCCGAAAGTTGAGCTCTACATTTATGTTTAACCCCTACGAAAACCATGCATTACGTATGGAGGATGGATATCTTTTGTGAAGCATCACTCTTGTCTTCATTAGTGAAGTCAAACTCTTTTCGTCACTAGTGAAGTGAAGACTTTTGTTTTCACTAGTTAGATAAAATATTTGTGTTCACTAGTGAGGTAAAACTTTTGTAATGCTCAACTTTTGGATGGATAGGCAATAAGCCATCGTAATGGGTATATGAAAGTAGCGACAGAGTGTAGTCAAGAAAGTTAATTCGGGCCTATATGTCATTGCCTATATTTCCTGTTTCCTATATTTCCAATGACAAATCATCGATGACAATTCACTGATGGCAAATCAACAATGACAACTCACCAATAACAAATCACTGATTACATAACACCGATGACGTTTTACCGATGACGTTTCACCGATGACGATTCACCAATGACGTCCGGAGACGGACGGACAGGAAGGGTGAAAACATAAAGAAGCTATCGCTACTTAATAAAGCATTATACATTGGACACCGCTACATAATTCCTTACTTCTCAAGTTCTACACTCGTCAAAATGACGTTTTCAAAGCTTGTCACTCAAAAAACACTGGTGAGTTTGGCTCGATCCACAAAATTGTGGAATGAATTACTTTCGCAAGGTCCAATGTAATGTACTATTACCTACATTGTATGCGATGTGTACTTGATGTCTATTTCATGCGTTCCATCGAAAAAAGAGAAGGTGGTAGTAAACTGTACCCTTTCATAACAACGTCCTCTCAATATCATACAGTGTAACGACGACGAATGAAGTATGTGTATGTTAGTCTATTCAAAGCATCTTTTCTCTTTTCTCTTTTTCTCTTTTGAGTCGCATCGCTTATAGATCGCGTAAAAGCTAGAATTTACTTGTACAATAAAAAGAGTTGCAATTTAATCATTTTTCTAAACAGACACTTGGATGAATGAATTGAATATGGTCAAAAGACAGAACGATTTTTGCAATCAAATAATGGCTCAGTGGAATTATTGTGGCTTGGTACTTTTTCGCAAATTTGATGAGATTTCAAATTCTTTTGCCGATTTTTTTTACTAAAAACAATAAGAATGTTTTTTGAAATGTTTTTAATAATATTGAACTGATTTGGTCTCAACTAGTTCAAAATTAATAAAAAATGATAATCAAACGCAGCATGTGCAGTGCATTGAAAAGTTAACATAAGGTTCATGTAGTAGTGTTCTTTCTTCAACATCCAACATTTCTATGCTTCTATGTATGTATTTCTACCAGCTGGTCAATCAACAGAAACGAAACTATGAGCAAAATATAAGTTTTCTAACTTTAATGTTTTGAGCGATGAAAAATGGTGTCAGCTTATGCACTTCATTATGCTTCGTACACTTTGACATAAGCCGACAGAAGTCAGTATCATTCACACAAAGTAGCTACCATTCCTTTCAACAAATAGTCAAATGAACCCTTTATACCCCATATATACAACTAACTCACAATAAGAGCCTTCAGTCAGGATCCACGACAAAGTTATTACGGCGGGTTTAGAATTGAACCTGAAAGGATGCGGAATCCCAGATTTTTCCCAAATTTTGGGGGCCACATCGATGATGGACCTTTCACTTTTTGTAAAGATTTTTGTATCTGTTAAAACTACAATCAGCAACGCATCTCTCCTAAAGGCGTCTTTCCTTCTTTTTTTATGAAATATTTGTTTTCACTTCATTTAAAGTTACGGAGTGGAATATAAATTTAAGTTTGAGTAGCGGTTGAAATAAATTTTGATTGAAAATTTTAGCCATTTTCATTTAATTACCGAAATCAAAAAAATTATATAAAATTATATTTTTGATACACTTTTAACTAGGACCCACCACCTGGGTGTGATTAAAAGATTATAAATTAAGTTTTTAAGAGTCTTATTTTCACAACTTCTAGCCTAAACTCATGAATTAAATTATTTTTGAATTAAAATACAGTGAACGCTCTGTATAATGAAATAGCTAGCCTGCTCTCACCGAATTACGAACTTAACCTGAGGGATGACATTCTTCGTCGAATAAAATAAAAATTTCCAAAATCTGGGTTGCGTCCTAGGCTTCCAATCTGACAGAAAACTTCCAATATCGATTGAGATTTGCTCAAACTATCCTGTGTCCAGAGCTACCATTCTCTTGGAATTAACTCCCGAACCCCCGGTCCGATCTCACTGAATTACGAACTTAACCTGAGGAATGACATTCTACGTCGAATAAAATAAAAATTTCCAAAATCTGTGTTGCGACTTATGCTTCCAATCTGACAGGAAGTTGGGAAGATATCTTTAATTTTGTCAATAAAATTCTAGAGAAATATGGCCATAGAAAAACCAACTCTTGCGAGCCATGAAGTAACACTTTAAATGGAATTTCTTCAAAACACCCAATTGCAAATTCAGATTTCGATTGTTAGTTTGATGAAACAAAGCTTAAACTTCCAATCTGACAGGAAGTTGTGGAGATATATTTAATTTTGTCAATAAAATTCTTGAGAAATATGGGCGTAGAAAAACAACTATTCCGAGCCATGAAGTAAAACTTTGAGTGGAATTTCTTCAAAACACCCAATTGCAAATTCAGATTTCGATTGTTAGTTTGATGAAACAAAGCTTAAACTCCAATCTGACAGGAAGTTGTGGAGATATATTTAATTTTGTCAATAAAATTCTTGAGAAATATGGGCGTAGAAAAACAACTATTCCGAGCCATGAAGTAAAACTTTGAGTGGAATTTCTTCAAAACACCCAATTGCAAATTCAGATTTCGATTGTTAGTTTGATGAAACAAAGCTTAAACTCCAATCTGACAGGAAGTTGTGGAGATATATTTAATTTTGTCAATAAAATTCTTGAGAAATATGGGCGTAGAAAAACAACTATTCCGAGCCATGAAGTAAAACTTTGAGTGGAATTTCTTCAAAACACCCAATTGCAAATTCAGATTTCGATTGTTAGTTTGATGAAACAAAGCTTAAACTCCAATCTGACAGGAAGTTGTGGAGATATATTTAATTTTGTCAATAAAATTCTTGAGAAATATGGGCGTAGAAAAACAACTATTCCGAGCCATGAAGTAAAACTTTGAGTGGAATTTCTTCAAAACACCCAATTGCAAATTCAGATTTCGATTGTTAGTTTGATGAAACAAAGCTTAAACTCCAATCTGACAGGAAGTTGTGGAGATATATTTAATTTTGTCAATAAATTCTTGAGAAATATGGGCGTAGAAAAACAACTATTCCGAGCCATGAAGTAAAACTTTGAGTGGAATTTCTTCAAAACACCCAATTGCAAATTCAGATTTCGATTGTTAGTTTGATGAAACAAAGCTTAAACTCCAATCTGACAGGAAGTTGTGGAGATATATTTAATTTTGTCAATAAAATTCTTGAGAAATATGGGCGTAGAAAAACAACTATTCCGAGCCATGAAGTAAAACTTTGAGTGGAATTTCTTCAAAACACCCAATTGCAAATTCAGATTTCGATTGTTAGTTTGATGAAACAAAGCTTAAACTCCAATCTGACAGGAAGTTGTGGAGATATATTCAATTTTGTCAATAAAATTCTTGAGAAATATGGGCGTAGAAAAACAACTATTCCGAGCCATGAAGTAAAACTTTGAGCGGAATTTCTTCAAAACACCCAATCGCAAATTCAGATTTCGATTGTTAGTTTGATGAAACAAAGCTCAAACTCCAATCTGACAGGAAGTTGTGGAGATATTTTTAATTTTGTCAATAAAATTTGTAACTTGGGTTTGTAAGAGTTTTAATTTTTGTAAGACCATAACATTAAAATAAGGTAGATTTGAATTAACCCGGTGGATTAGATTTTGAATTCCGGTGGTGACATATAGGTGTCAGTCGAAAGGTATAATTGTGAACCGATTTATATGACAAGAATTATACCGGATTGTCATTCAATCTGCAATTTTGGACACGATTCATTTCTTTTTGGATTGATACTTCAAGTGGAAACATCGTTTTTTGTCGTTGTCCAACTAAATTCGTTTAAGATAGTTCTCAGTTGAGAACTAAAGTATTGAGTTTCAAAGTGCTTGTGTTTGATTGCACAGATAGTGCACAACTTTTTGAAATATTAAGCTTGTGGAGAACAAGGTAAATTTAAATAAGATTTTTGTGGCCGGAATTAAGTGCGGAGCATTTTGAAACGTTTTCTAATAAACGTTTAAAAGCTTTTAGATTGGAGGCACATACATGATGATCTTGTTCAACCTCAAATTTGATTTGTGAAGAAAAGAGCCAGTTTATGGCATTCAAATAAAATTGATGAATTGGATTGTCTGTGTAGTTACACACAGGAATTGGTTTCAAACAAGATTATGCGGCACGGATAGTTTTACCACCCAACATAAAAGACAGGTTAGAAATTAATTTAATTTTAAGGGGTTGCGCATAGTTAATAAGTTAACTGAATATATTTTTTAGTGATGAAAAGTGTTTCAAATAGTTTGGATTACATGAACATTTTTACTAATTTATGTTAATTTTGGGATTAAAAATTATTAAAGGAAATTGTACTTTTATTTGTGAGTTTAGATATTAGTTTACGTTACATTGGGGGCTCAACCGGGATCATTTGCTTTCTAATACCGCTCGGGTGGTTTAGAATATATTTTTTTTTTTATTTTATTTTATTTTTTTTTGAAAATTTTGAGTAATAATTTTGGTTTTTTTTGGCGGTA
>CM055406.1:46468684-46528471 GCA_029228625.1 Pseudolycoriella hygida | reverse complement strand
CCTGGCAGTCGACCATGGCTACGGGCCTGCATTTTCTCATTTAGAGCTGCAAGACGCGTCATCAATGACAAATAAAACAAAACATTCACTTTCAAAACATATGATATTTACCATACACGGAAATATCGTTTACCACATGTGCGAGAGTGTGTTAGTGTCAAGTAATGAACAATACATAATTGAGAACAAATGTTACATAACTGAAACGTCAAGTCTGCACCAAAATACTATCGCGTATGTTGTAATAGTATATTATAACACAAGGGCTTTAATTTGAGATCAACACTGACCAACATTTAAATAAGAACTTCTTAAACTTTGTACTTCTGTACAGCTTTTTAACACCGCGAAAACCTACGCAGAATTAAACGGCTGACAACGTTCTTATTTTTTAAATTTCTGTCATTGTAGATATTTTGGCAATTTTCAACAAAGCTACATTTCCTTGGCTGTATAGAGAACTTTTATGACATTTCTTATCGTAATTTTGAGCTTACGAGCACGAATATATGAATTAACTTGAAATAGATCAGGAAACGTAAATCAGGAACCATAAATCAGGAGCCATAAATCAGGAACCATAAATCAGGAATTATAAATCAGAAATAGATTTTTCAGGACACACATAAATTTGGAAACCGTCAAATATTTTGAAAAACAGAATTCCGGAAACATAACTCAGAAACCAAAAATAAGAAAAAACTCACAAATTTGGAAACCATAAAATATGCAGTTAATTGGACTGTTTTATTGATCTAGCTCACGAAATTCATATTCTGTGTGACAACTATAATATTTCGTTCACAAATCATACGTACTGTATCTGCAATCAATTATGTTGGGGGGAGCTAGATTATGCTTGCGGCGGGCTTAGCTACAGGGGACCTTGAGTGTATCGGCCTCTGTCCCTTAGACCCCGCACTTTCTTTGCGTATCCTTTATTAACTTTTGTTGTAACGCGCTTGCTTTCACCAGGAATACCCGGGTTCGATCCCCGGTAACGAATGGGTTTTTTCCTTCAAAAAATTTAGCGCAGGAGCGTCCAAAAGTTCACCCAAGCTTCGATGTTTCGTTTGAATTGAGCAGGTTGCTGGCGGAAGACAGCGAATGTCATAGAAAGGAGAGAAGGGAGGGTCAAACTACCAAAACAGTTATTACGCAATTAAGAGCCGAGTCACCAAAATAGTGGAAACAAGAGTGGGACTCTACGGACAAGGGAAGGTGGACCCGTAGACTCATACCAAGCATAACGACATGGGTACAGAAAAAACATGGAGAGGCTAATTTCCAACTGACACAGTTTCTGTCGGGCCACGGGTGCTTCTGGAAATACCTGCACAGATTTGGATTCGCGGAGTCACCTTTCTGCACGACATGCGATAGAGAAGAAGAGATTGCGGAGCACATATTATTTGTGTGCTCCCGCTTCGAACAAGAGCGAGGTGAGCTTATGACGGTGAGTAGGTCAGAGGTAAATGCTGAAAACATAACATCAGAGATGTGCCGCGATGAGGAGGTGTGGAAAGTAAGGGGTAATTTAGTTGTTGCAAAAATACAGGGGAAGCTGCAAAGTGCATGGAGAGACGATCAAAGAAGACTCCCAGTTGATCGGAGAGGGTAGGTGTAAAAGCACATCCCCTCCCCGAAGTAATGATGTGAGGTTGTTTCGGGGAGAAGAGAGCATGGAGAGTAAGGAAGTAGGTTTTAGTTGGAAGGTCGTTGAAGAATGGAATCCAATACCACCTTGGTACAGGAGGACCGGGTGTTTATGAAGATTTCCTCACCCTTAAAAAAAAACACTTGCAATGCACAATTAATGATCATCAAGAAAGATAATGCCCAGGCGTTACTGTGAATGAGGGAGAAGTGTGAAAAATAGAAATAGTATTAAGTCTAGTGTGTCTCAATTAATTATAACCGAACCTGTTGCAATGGCCACTCGGTCACTCACAATTGTAACAGAATAGAATGTAATATTATAATTTTAAAAAAGGTGTAAGAAAAAACCATTCGCTAAATAAATAAAAAAATTAACTTTTGTGACTAAATAATTACTTATAATGTAATTCGCTATCCATCTTGATATAAAATTTCCAGATTAACGTATTTGCATATTTTAAATATTCCTAATTTTTGCATTCCAAATTATGTTTCGAAATATATATTTCCCAATTTTTTTCCTGATTTTTGGCTTTAAAACTTTATTTCTTCCTTGTTAATGTGCACTCTAGATGGATAAATAATTGAGGACCTTTGTCTATACCTATCATTTTGTCTCTGCAGTTACTAACGTGCCGTGTGGGCTTATGTCAAAGCATTGTGAATTTCATGACGCGGAATCCACAACACTTTGACATAAGCCGTTGCTGCACTAAATTCGTGTAGAATCTAATCGGAAACTGGTTGAAAATGCATTCGATAAATTTGCATTCAGACAAACATTACGAAGCTGCACACATATGGTGCATGTAGGACATTGCCATCGTAGTCAGTATTGAAACGAATGAATGAAATATTTGAGCGTGTGAGATCAAACTATAAATGCACGAAAAAGCACATATTTTATGTATGAACGAGCGGCGGCGTCACATTATTGCCTACAATGTCAATTTGTCCTCATGTGCATGCATTATTATAAACACTTTCAGGCGCGTGCATCGAATATACGATGTGTGTTCTTCCTATTGAAATTTTTAAGGATTAATAATACTATATATAGTTGATATATGTGTTGATTTGAACATTCATGAGATTTATGTATATGGTTAGAATGAAAATCACCCAGAAAAAAGTGAGCTTTTTCAACCGTATAGTGTAAGCCGAATGAGTAGATCATGATTTCGATGACGAGTGAAAAGTATAGAAAAGTCGGGACGACAGAAAAAGGTGGTGTGGTATGAATTTAAATTGAAAAATTGAATTATAAAGATTTGTATAAAGATAGAAAGCTTTGTGCCGAATGATTTTCATGATATTTTTTATTCGTTTTTATGTATTCCACACACTACGGTTGAATTGAAAAGGGCATGAAAACACGTTCGTATTTTATTGTGCGATTAAAAATGGTTTTATAGCATTTTTAAACATAAAGGTTGGTCATTTCCGTTAGTATTTATTTATGTCTTTTTTTCTGTTTTGATTAGCTGAACTATCAAATTTTAAATGTTGTTATGAGTTCCACATTACTTTTTGTGGAAAATCTTCGTCACGCGCTATATTCATTATTTTTCATTTTGAGAATGAAAACCTTGTTATGTCTCATTTTTGGAATATAAAGCGCAAGATTCAAAAATGATTGAGGCATCAGGCACTAGGTACGAGTGTTGCCTTTTATGTTTCTGGTCTAGGGTACTTCTATTGTTCTTTGATGCTAGTAACTATGCTAGCCTACAACTTTGTACATTATCCTGATAATTCACCTCAACAAGAACAAAAAAAAAGTTTACTTTGGTCACTGGAGTCCTCTTCCCATAGGTCTACGCGTATCGAGGTTTTTGGCCGAATTTCGTTTCGTATTTCTGGTACTTCCGATACTACGGTTTTATGATGATAACAGACAATTTTGGACCTTTTCCAAGTAATTTAACACAATAAGAACAAAAAAAAAATTTCTGTAAGGTACATGACTTGACTGATGATTAGCACTGGATGCCGAAATGGTGATGCATCTAATATGTTCAAGAACACAACTGTTCTAGTTGAGTTCAATCTGAGCGTCATTACAATGACAAAATAATTCAAAATAAAAATTCTCAACCTGTGACCTTCTGTTACTTGTCTATGTGATCGAAAATTAAAGTAAAATTTCCACGTTTCAGTTTAAAAATTTTCTGGTCTTGTCAGAGGAGTCTTTCTTCCAGAGGTCTTCCTCTGTCGGAATTTTGTCCAAATTTTTATATTGCTGCTTTGTTCAACGAAGTTTTTGAGACCTTCTTGTTGAATTATATTTGACTGACTCCACGAGTCAATCCAACTTGTCTGGGAATGGCTTTAATATACAACGTCATTTTGTATGGAAATTCAAAAAAATTTGCTAAAGCCGCTGGGAAAAAGACTCCAGTGACCAGACTAAACAATTTTTTTGTCCTCTTTGTGGTGAATTATCCGGAAAAGGTCCAAAGTTGTAAGCTAGCATAGTTACTCGCATCAAAGAACAATAGAAGTACCCTAGGCCAGAAACATAAAAGGGAACCCTCGTATTGATGTTTGAGGAATCAGGCGATGGTAGATTATTTCCAGATATGCGTTAAAGCCGGTAGAGTGCATCAATATTTATTCTAATTAGACTTCGTTACACATGTTTTGCAAGAACATCCCATTGAAACACATTTATAACTTTTATAACTTTTATTTTTTGTCATTCAATGGCCGGTTCTTATACTCGAAATTGATCGAAACGAGTTTTAACAATTTGCCAAAACTGTCCTTTAAAAATTGATTGAGTCCTTTACCGGCTGGAAGATCTATTTTCAGAATTTTTTCGAAACTTCTTCATTTGCTTACTAGTGTATTTCGCCGAGCGAAGAGCGGACAGCGAGAATCCGTTGTACTCTTCCGCGAATAGTGCGGTGACAGCTTATGTCAAAGTATAACTAATTTCATAACGAAATGGTTTAAACTATTACATTCATGAAAACTGACCTTGTACTTAACGCGTCCCTTCCCGCATTCAAAATCACTCGTTTTAGCTCGAACTCCGCCAAAGAAATCAAAGTTCTACTTTCGTTTCTATAAGGATGTATAAATGCAAATTGTCATAACACGTCTGTTACTTCTGATATCTAACTTCCAAAAGTTCTCTTTTTACGTCCCCGAGACCTCATTTGACTTTATTATCGGGGAAACAAATTAGTGAGGTTGGTCGTTAATCTACTTCAAAAAATCGTCTGGTTGTAAGCAAGATAGACGACGAAAGATCAAAAGATGTAATAAATTGGAAGACGTGACGAAGGTCCAGTTGGAGAAACCTGTCGAAGAAAGCTAGGATTCTGGTCGGGACCATCTGGTCAAATCCGGTTCCAAAAAAAATTCGTTTGACAATGTTGGATGGTGAAACGAGTACATAAATGTTCACTTGGGTCCGACACGTACTTAAAAAGTATTAGTAGCTTTATAGAAGGCAGCCTGGTGCCGAAAATATGTTAAAGTCATTGTAACGGCAGTGAAGAATATTAAACGTAATGTAAATTTCAATTTAGCACCAGGCTGCTGCTGCCCTCTATGTTGACAATAGAATATGTTAAGTTGGCAGCCTGGTGCCGCGTTGAAATTAATGTGACGTATAATATTCGTAAAACTGCGGTTACGATGACATTCACAGTTTTTAGGCACCAGACTGCGTTCTTTATGGTTACTTAAACTTCTCATGTAGGCAGCCTGGTGCCGAGTTGGAACCAAGTGCATAATAATGTACTCGTTTTCAACTTCAGCATTTACTTAGAATCTTTTTTGGCACCAGGCTGCCCAGTTTGAAATACAGACCTCTGTTTGTTGCAATTTTCCCCCATGAAAATGTTCTAGACAACGATAAGATAAGGAGTTCAGACACTATACAAAGGACCGATCTGGTACCTGAACTCCTCATTTCATCGTTGCTCAGAAAATTTTCATGTAGTAAAATTGCAACATACAGAGGAGTTTTTTAAGAGACACCACCTTTGGACTGTTGTTTCGGTTAAGTAAGTAATAAAATCAAAATTTAACTTACATTGGGTATGTATTTCATGAAATAGAATAACAAGCTTTATGTTTGCCTTTGAAAACTTTCAAGTAAATTCCCACACCCTTTTTGGAAATACAGATGGAAATGTTTCGATAAATAAATAAAATAAATGTCCAAAACCAAATATTTGTGTTGAATTTAACAGCTAAGCAAATGAAAAACGGACATGTATCCAGCACCTTAAATCGGCGTAGTATTTAAAATGTTGTGCTCCCAAATAAAGCAACACATTGAACGTAAAACAACATGTTGTTATTGCACCTACGGAAGAAAATGGATTCAAAGAGTGTGTAGCATGAATGCACATATACCTAAGCCTCATGGCTTTTGTGCATTGTGAGACCATCAGACCATTGAACGTTTGGCTACAGAACATGTTGCGAATGCATTCCAATTGTCTGCTGTTTACTTTGAGCATTGTGTACACTAACTAAATTCGTATAATTTCTTATTTATATCACAGTTTGGTTTTTGTTTCGCTATACAAAATTATGAGGCTACCATTAAAGGGATGTGTGTTCACATTAGCGTTATTATATCTTTTGTACACATTAGTTTCTGTATAGATATGTGAGTTTTATGTTCTAGAAACCGGCAAAGGGATTACTTAACTCAATTAAAAAGTTTATCCATGGAAATTTCGGGATAACGTTTATTTATACGATTACACGAATTAATGTACAGTTCTTGTGAACTTTTCATTTCTGAAGTTTCTTTTGAGGTATTATAAATGTTGCATACTAACTCACTCTGGAAAGGTGATAAAAAGCGAATTACAGCACAAAGGCCAGATTTGGTGTGAGACTGACTGATTTCCTTTCCAGACTAGCGAGCCCATCCTATATCCAAAGATAATGTTGCATTTTTCTTGTATCTTGTATTTCAGAGTTGTTCTTTTTTTATTCCGGAAAACTTAGATTTTTGAGTCAATATTTATGTGCGAAAAGTAAAAATGTTTGTCATGAGACAAGGTCAAAACAAACAAAACGTATGACAAAGAAAAAAACGAGAAAGCATAAAGTACGCAGTGGCAATTACATAAAAACGTTAAAATCGCGGCAGTCGTCAAATGTGTCTCAATGTGTAGCAATGGACACACGCTGGAGTAAAAAAGTCTAAAGATCGATCTTCACCGGTATTTTTCCTCATCAGTTTACCCAACTCTTTCAGAATTAACGTTGTCTCTGATCCAATCGAGCCTAAGGTTTCAAATGACAGTGGCGTAAAATTGTAGCAGGATTTCAGGCCTATAAGTGGTTGTGTTTTTTTCGCTTCGCTTGATCGGCCGCTGACCCACTGATTGAGAACGTACCATTAACTTAGGTAGTTGTCGCAGGATTTACCACTGAAACGTCCAATAAAATAGGCTTTCCGTGACACCACGGTTACCTCATCTGGCCGTTTTCAATCACGTCGTGAGAGTCAACAGGCTCTACGCTATTTGGGAATCCCGCGGACGTGAATGCCATTGAGAAGATCTTGTTGATCTCGCCGTGGCGAGGATATTTACCCTTAGTACACCCTTAGTATACCCTTAGTACACGAAAGACCGTGGTAACCTTTGGGATACACTGAGTCATTGTCTAAAAGCAGGCCTAGATGATGGGATGGCCACTTAGAAAATGGATAGGAGGATGACGCCAGCAGTAGTGCCCGATCAGTTGGACCACATGATGAGAATAAATCGTCGAAGGTTGACTGTGAACGCAAGTCGTTCCAAGAACTCTGTAGCTTCTTCAATTCATCTGTAGAAGGGGTAAGCTCTGTCGGATATTTACTGAGCAACGACGAAAAAGACGAATCGACCATGTGTAGGTGACAACGAAAGTGTAGCTTGAGACCATGAGGAGTCACTGAATTCGTTGTTTGTGATAGCTTCCAGTGTGCGTCGATAATAATCGTCGATCTTAGAAAACTGATCGACATGTGAGAAGGTGGGGGTTGTATAATATACTGAAATCTTGGCGACGGTAATGAGCTACGAAATAATCGCAATGACGGGTGGATGTCTAAAAAAGGGAGTCGCTTACACAAAGTTTTCACTGTTTCCAACCCCTTATTCCAACCAATTATTTCTCGAGAATTGGTGCGCCGAACAATTTTAACAACGCGTCGTCGAGCACTTTCATGCCTGGTAGCAACTTATTTAGCTCCACCAGCATCTTGTCTTTTGCCTCTGGAGGTGAGTTGTTCTGGGGTGATTTCATGCAATGATTTAGTAGATATGTTTTTGAAGTTACCTCTTGTCCTTCTGAAGTCAATTGCCATCCTGAAGCACATGTTTTCTAATTATTTGATATTTTGACAGCCACGACATATGTGAGTACTGGTCTCAAAATATTTACTTTAGCCTCTTGTGATATCCCGTTGTTGACTTGGAAAATGGGATAGAATCTATACAATCCAGAGTATGCCCTAAGAAGCATTCTTTTCATATAATCATTGTGTTTCATATTTGTGCATGGTAAAGATACCGGAAAATTCCTTGTATTAGATTTTCTCGCTATTTATCTCGAAGTCAGGTAGCCCTTATTACCGCAACCCCCAACGTTAGATTTCCTAATGTAAAGTTCCTCAGATTTTCCTACATTGACTTTGATTTTTCACTTGTGATAATAATTTTGAACATTATCATAGAGATGGCTCTGTAGGTTAGATTAAGCTCAACTTGACTTCGTGTCATCAGCAAATACGGACAGTTTCGTGCTATAAATGTGCGCGGGTAAATCAGCTTTAAATATGATGAACTACAGAAGTCCGACTCCATCTTTCACTGACATAGGATTTGACAGATGTATCTCTTAATGTACTGTAGAATTATGATGTTAAATCGTGCCGGAGAAACATGTTTTGATGGATTCACCATGTGAACTTAACTCATTGCTCGTTTTCACACAAAAAGAATTTAGATCCACATGTCCACATAGTAAAAATGTACTAGTAGAAGGGTACGCTAATTCTTAGTTCAGAAATCTTAGTTCAGAGGCCAGTTTCGGCACAAAAATATTTTCTAATTTTGCTTTTCGTGTTACCTACTTTTACTAGAGTTTTTATATACAGGACCCATTCATATGAAACTGGACAGTCTACTATGTTCGTCATTAGTGATCTCTATACAACATTTTCCCGGTTGAGATGTTTACATTAATTCTTTTTAATTAAACTGTAGTTCCTCCTCTTCGAAAACTCGTAACGTTACAATTTTGCATTATTACAATGTGTACACTACCCGCAATCCATAGATACATTGTATGAATCAAAGAATTGAATATAAATGAAAAATTTCATTGTCACAATGTAAACGATTTTCGAAAACTAATTTCTGTCGAATTTTTCAAAATAATCGAACGTGTAGTTTATTTTTGCAATTTAAAACCAACAAAATTAATGGAACTTTACATGGGCTTTGTGATACAAAACTCAACACGAAATGATGATGGAATATATTTCAATATGTGCGGTTGTTATACAACCGTTAGTTACTTTTATGTTTGTTAATGAAGGACAGCAAAATGCATGTTCTACTCAATTCTGTCTTGATGCTAACGATTGTTAAGCTACTAAAACTGCTCTAAAGCAGCTGTAAAAGTCAAAATAAATCCATTGCTTCACTTCGTTCTTCCAGAATCTTCTAAAAGAGGATTTCATTAAGGGAAACTCAGTCAGAGAGAGTGTCAACAGTTTCCGCTGTATGTAAAATGGCCAGCGGCACCGACTTTTTTTAAGATAATATAAGAATAGGATTGAAATCGCGGGATCGAGAAAATTCTAATTAATATCCAATTATCCAATTATGCCGCATAAAACGAGGGATACCTTGTAAAACACTTCTCGTTATCTTTCTTTTCACGCACATATTCTCGAAACTCGTCCTTTCGTTCGCTCCAATATTTCTGGTGAGATATTCTCCCAGCTCTCAAGCGCCAGAATATTTTGATTGTAATTTTAGTAAGAAGTAAACCCCTTGACTGTTCGTTTTAGAATGATTTTATTAACAAATTTCTTCTCCTTTTACACAAAAAATATCCTAAGAAAAGGCTCCTAGTTTTCTAAGTGTTCTTGGAGTAATCAAGTAAATTAAAATACAGAGCACAAGCTGGAGTTATTGAAGAGTGTTTTCACTACTTCATTATAATTTCACAACACCAATAATTTCCGTACCACATTTTTAGAGTAGGTTATTCTAGACATTGCTTGGTAAGTGGCCACAGATTCCTCGTCACCTTTCGTATTGTCTCTAGACAGAGATTATCCGTGTCCGAAAGTTATAGATATTGACATTGAACAATCAATCGGATTTCAGTTTGTCGGAATATTTCCCTCTTACGTAGCAGAGAGAGGATCTGCAATCCTTATTGGATGTGGTGATGCGGAGGTTAAGCTTTCGGATAAAAAGGACGACAATATGATGATCTGTATTTTAGAATACCAATCTGACGAACTTACAAAAGTACGTGTATTCTTCAGAGGCGTCGATTCGGTCCAACTGGGGCGAAAACTTCTGCCAATTCTTGACGTTCCCAAATAATGTCAAATACTTTCTGCAGTTTTTTTCATGTTCCCTAGAGAACACACCCGGGACCTGAGCATTCAATTTCCTCTTTGGCAGCTTGTTACTACCCATTCTTTGAACGTGCCCGTACCAACGCAGACGACTAATCCCTGTCGACTCTTTCACTGACCCAATTCCTAAATTTTGCCTAATGTCGTGCTTCCTGATACGATTGTTCCGCTTTTCCCTCCGATTTACCTTCGCTGTTCTCCTAAGAACATTCATATCAGAAACCTTCAGGCCATGCACAAGGTAACCGCAGTCCACCCAACTATCACTACCATATAAAATCGTTGACCTGAAGGTTGAGGTGTGAATAGCCAACTTTGTGCCGCCATTTAATTCCTTTTTATTGAACACATGCGACCTCAACTCCTCCTTTCTTCAAATTTCCTAACTTGCCATCCTCTGAGAAAATGCATCCTAAATATTTAAACTCCGAAACCTGTTCCAACTGCCCGCCATTTAAACTACAAGATACCTCAGTCCGAGATTTGCCGACATGCGTAATACCTTTGTTTTGCTTACACTTATCTACATCCCGTACTCCTCACATGCGACATTCAGGCCGTCAATCCCCTTCTGCAAATCATTGGCACTATCCGCTAACAGAGTTAAGTCATCCGCATAGACCAGGATTCTCATGATTACTTCCCCCATTTCCGCTTTCCCCCGCAAATGGAATTGCATTTTCGCAAATAATTTTTAAAAGATGTTAAACATTCTTCTGAGTAAAAAATTGTTCTACGATATGCCTCGAAAACGCACCGATTTTTATAAGCTTTCCCAAACGTCAAGTTGTTCAGCCGCGTAAATAAATTTGTAAATTGGTCGACCGAATATTTCTGACTTTTGAGTTGTCCGAAATATTTTTTTGATTGCAATTGTCTAGGGATTTACATTTCTAGCCGAAAACTATCTCAAACATAAGTAAATTCATTGTGACTACAAATGGCGGCTTTCAAGTGCTGGTCGTACTTTGTAAACAAAATAATTTTTATAAAAATTTCTGTTCACTTTAGAGGCATACTGTCGAACAATTTTTTGTTTAGAATAATGTTTTGCGTCAAAGTTGTCAAAATACAAACGTTCCATTGGCCTGCTTGATGATTTTGTCCATGAAAATTATGAACAGAAAAGGAGAGAGACAACAACCCTGACGAACGCCCTCATTAACGAAAGCCTCGCTAATTTCACCATCTATCCTTAACGCAGCTTTGCTCCCTGAGTAGACGCTTTTAATGGCGCCCAATAAACTTCCATTAATTCCATACTCGCTAAGCACCTCGAACAGCCTTTCCCACGGTACCCGATCAAATGCCTTTTCTAAGTCGATGATGCACAAAAATATAGATCAATATTACTCTCAAAGAGCTTTTCTATGGCTTACCTGAGACAAAAGATCTGATCCTGCAAACCTCTCAGAGGTCTGAAAACAATCTGAGCCTCGTCAAGAACCTCTTCCACTATTACCTTACCTTACCTGAGACAAAAGATCTGATCCTGCAAACCTCTCAGAGGTCTGAAAACAATCTGAGCCTCGTCAAGAACCTCTTCCACTATTACCCTAACTCGATCTAGTAGAACACTCGCATAAACCTTTTCTACCACGCTCAATAGCTGAAATTTCAAATTAAAACGGCACTTTTACACCGTAACTTAGCTAGGTAGCAGAACTACCTAGCTACTGCAATACTTGATAATTCAGCCGAACTTACGAGTATGAAACTACAGCACAACTTCGGTTATCTATCAATGGAGAACAATAGAATTCTTTGGTCGGAGTTGAACTGTATTTAAGGAGAAACTATTTGTAATTTTTCAAGGAATCTTCCACTAAGATTAGAACTTGAACCGTCTTACGCAAAGAACGATTTATCATACATTATGAGCAAACGATTTTCTTAAGTTTCAAAGACAATTTAAATATATTTTGATTCGTTGGATGATCATAAACCAACACATTGGGCTTTCAGTCGGCTGACTGTTACGTTTAAATTCTCCACGTTTAATTTGGTGTTCTTATAACCTCAGGAACCTGTTGACCAAGCTCTTTGCACTATGATCAGCTGCTAAAGAGAAAGGCAGACAAAGGCAGGTGTACATAATAACGTATCGAGCTTTTTATGAAAGAAATCATTGTTTTTTTATATACAAATCTCGCTTTGCATCACAATAAAATGTTACCAATTATTTGTTTATAATAAAATTTTAATTTGTAAACTTTAGTCATTAATTCTCAATTAGTTACAGGAACAATATTTCCAGGTTGATTACAACACAACTCATCAGCAGAACAGTATCATCAGCTATTATAACCAATCTACATTTTATAGTAATTATTGATTTGAAACCAATTGAACCATGTTCATTGAACTGAATATTTCATGTTTTGTACTGTAGACAATTTGATTTTTTTTTATTTTATCTCAAATTGCTATTTGTTGTTCATCGAGAGCAATATTCATCGTGCCATGCCGTTTTGCATGTAACTTTTTACGGAATTTTTTTTTCATCTGTTGGTATACGTACGCAAGCATAAATAAATTTTATTTTAACTAAAAAGAACGTAAAATTGACATACAAAAAATAGGTTCAAACAAATTTGTTTTTGGTACAAAAGACACGAATCTAACGAGCGTGCTCTGCTCAGTTAAATGTGTACTCTTTTGAATGAAATAGTGCACGTATATCACATATGTATCATTTCCGGTTAAGTATAAGAGCCAATACGCGTAGTTCCGGTTTTGAGACAGTTAACTATCTCAGCGCAAAATTTAACTTTACATTTACCGAATGTGGAATGTGTATACCTTCCACCGACATGCACTGAATAAACTTTTAAAAGATTTGTTCTTTTTATTTTGACAATTGTTTGGTTCAACGTTGTTAAGATAAAATAGGCTCGAGTTATTCATGCATGATTTTCATTTGTGTTCCTGAATTTCATTCCCATTTAGTTGTAAATGGCTGGACAAATCTTTTTCGGATTCTATCTTGCATGACAAGAAAACATCTTGCTTGAAACAAAGATACAGCAAAACTCGACTAAAGAAAACTCAATATTTTTTTATATGTGAATGTTATGATTGTTATATCAAGGCTATGAAAAGAAAAACTATGTATCGCATAGGAAACATCAAAGGATGAAGGGAATGTTTATTACTGCGAGCAAACATCTCAAAATATCTTGGAATATTGGATCAAGATAATTGCTAACATAACGGGTTTTATTATTGTGACCTTCCACGCACTCAAATCTGTTTACGGCTAAAGAAATGTTCGTTAGAGCACCGTCGTAGCTACGGTCCTATTGCTCATCTCCTGCTATTTATTCCTAGAAAACCTTTGATAAATTCCAGCGAATTTAAATTCCATTTTTTCCTGCTTGCCCGCTGGGAAAGATCGTCCGATAATATCTTTCAAGACAAAACATAATTTCCATTCATTGGACATGCATCCGAAGTCACCCATCAGAGAGGCTAGTGCACTACATCCATCCACAATATTAAGAATGTCAAAAAGTTATAGCGAAACAATGAAGTGCCAGTCATTCGATGCTATTTTTCATTCAGTCTTGAATCGCACGAATGTGAAACAATTACATCAACTTGCCCATTGAAAACAATAAATAAAGTTTGTTGGTAGAAGCAAAAAGCAGAAAACGTTTTTACGGCAACTTCTAAAACCTATAATTCAACATTTTCGAGTAGATGTATAATGTTGTGTGTGTGTGAGCAATGCAAGTAATGTAAATATTAATTAAATTACAATTCTCGAAACCGATGGAACTTGTGCGGTGCGAGAATAGATCTAATATTGAAAATGAACAGATAGGAGGGTACAGTGTAACTACGCTATGCATATGAAAGGCATCGAGACGTTTCCGAAAGCTTGACGTCGTTTACGTGCGATTTGGTTTCCGTCAAGAGATAACACTATTGTGTTTGGAAAATGTATTGTTTTCTGTCGAAAAACAATTTTCCCTTGTTTGTGGGTATATGGATATGGCTGGGGTTTTCTCTGCTCTTGAAATTCATGTTTATCTATAAAACTGGGTTGAAATAAAGGATATTTGATCGTATAATGCATGTTGAACATTGAACGAAACAAAATTTTGTGTTATGAGTTGTTTTTAAAAATTTCAAATTTAGTTATCGGGAAGGGAAAATATATGAAAGACAATGTAAATTGAATTCATATATCAATGGATGTGTACGTTTACTTGAGAATATTGCCAATTTATATTCGAAAGCACTTTGAAACAGTTTTAATTCAATCAATTTTCGAATTCACAATATCGAAAATAATAGAAACAAAAGCAATTCGTTTTTATTTCATTTTATTGGGATGGGATGCAGCAAGAAATCCTAAAATACAACATCAATTTATGCAAAGTTAATCATTCGTTTAACAAAAGACTTGAATAAATTTGATTTTCGTTAAAGTATGTACTTAACTCTTCAATATTGTTATCACAAAGACCAGAAGCATATTTCAGTACACTTGTGACAAGCAGAAGGGTTTCTTGTCTCAACATATTATGGTTATCATCAAACCCACTGTCGTTGCGCTAATTAGTTCTACGAAGAGAAGAACACTAGAAAAAGAACTAAAGATTTCGACGGCATAAGACAAGCTTTCACAATCATAGGTATATATGACGAAAATTCTTCATGTCGATCTGGTCATTCAAA
The DNA here is from genome assembly GCA_029228625.1 of Pseudolycoriella hygida. Classification (NCBI taxonomy): domain Eukaryota; kingdom Metazoa; phylum Arthropoda; class Insecta; order Diptera; family Sciaridae; genus Pseudolycoriella; species Pseudolycoriella hygida. Next base: position 46,513,500 of record CM055406.1, on the reverse strand, counting down.
ATTGTCATCGTTTATTTGTCGAATTTTGGAATTTCATCGTCACTGCTCTATCCCCCTATCCCTCCAGTCTTTTTTAGCTTCTTCACTGAGTACACCCAAACTGATCAAAACTAGCTGATGAACGAGGGCTATATTCGATTGTCAGCCAGCGAGCAGTTGCTTCACTCGCTTTTACAAAGTACGTACTCCGAAAGTTACGATTTTGTGACCCCTCTCCTCTCTCGTACGTTTTCGTACCCTTTGGCAGAATTGATTAAATCTGTGGGAACAGAGATATGGCACCGACTACACAGGATTATCAAAATGTGTGGGAAGAGGAGGCGACAAAATCCATACGAAAAATTAGGAGGCGTTTAAATCCAGAGGCATCCAAACCTAGAGGAGCGTCCGGATTTTGTAGCTTCCAGATTTTATAGCGTCCGTATTTTGTAGCGCCTAGATTTTGTATCCTCTGCATTTTTCGTGATACTAACTATATAAGTGTAGTGATACATCCGCAGAACATATTCATATGTGGCCACGTATTATATTGATATTGTTTCGAAATTCAGTTGAGCTTCACTTCTATGTTGCATCATGATAATTCTTGTTGGGCATTTGTTTTATGTCTTCTTTTAGGATAAAGTATATCGATTTGTTTAGGCAATTAACTGAAATGTCTTCTAATACATATTATATCCTGTGGCTACCGCCTCTCGACCCCCCTTTTTTCCATTATGTCCACGGCCTGAGGCACAGCAGTACAGATAAAAATGTGATTCGTATAAGGAAACTGCCGCTGATGAGAAAAATACAACTTCGTTCATATTTCGCTCGGATCTTCCGAATTTTGACGCCTCCTGATTTTGACACCTCTGGATTTTTTGTCCTTTTTCGTATATGTCGCTTTTTGAAGCCACACCCTAAAAACTACTAGAGAAACCATAAGCCCACAATTTCGTACGGGCCAAAATAAATAAATAAATTTGTTTTTCCACCAATCTTCATTTCACTTTAAACTGCATAATTATTTGGAAAGGCAAACCAAAATGAAGTAAGCTGTTAATTGATAATTTAACATAAATAACCGTGGGGGATTTTATTATAATTCTTATTCTCCTTCACAGAAACACCAAAGTAGATTAACGATCGTGGGTGTGTCACTTTCTATAAAAATGTACCATACACCGATTGTGCGGTTTCTTTCAGAGTGTATGTCAAATTTTTGAACCTTTTATGGGCACATTTTTCTTAGTTTTTTTATTGGTAAAGTCAATCAAACTTTCAGTAAGCGCACCAATTCCATTTTATTTTATTGTTCAGTGAAATTCTCGAGAAAAATTCTCGGTGCACATAATTTGAATTCATTCCGGAGCAAGGAACGGGTTGGTTCAGTTGTAGCGTACTGGCCTTCCACCAAGAAAACCCGGGTTCAATCCCGGTGAAGGTAAATTCTGTATAGGATTTTTCTTCGATGTCTAGCATAAAAGTAGCGTTCCTAAGTGTACCCGAGCTTCGTAGCACGGGTAGTTGAGGAATTTGGTGCCCTCAACGAACCGTACACAGAAGAATGACGCAACCCATTAACGATGAATTCTGTGTACAAAATATCTGAGTCTAAAAGTATAACTTTAGGCGGAGATGTTAATAATTAGCACTGAAAGAAATCCTATAGGCGTGGTTCGGAATTCACGTTAAGCATGTGGTCCACACACACCAATCCGCACTAGCCCGCGTGGTGTTTCATGGCTAAATACCCCTAATTGCCTCATCCAGCAATGGATAATATGGCTACAAATATAATTCGGGAGCATAATGAAGTCACACTGGAACTTTTTGGCTACACTCCGGATCATCCTGAATTCATTCCGGAACATCTTCAGTTGTTCTGGAGCATCTTGAATTCATTCCGGAACGATCTTCCTTCTCTCAGCACTCAAGTCATACTGGAGAATCCTCGGCAACACAGACAAATTTGTGTTGCATGACAGAATCGCACACGCCGTTATCATACTGTTCGGCAATATTGAACTTCCATATGAATATTATTCATTTCGCTATTAAATTGACATACCCTTGATTAACGATGTAATTAAATTACAGAAAATAAAAATCATATTACAATTGTGCTTAAAGCCGCTCTCGTAACTTGATGAGAATATTATGAAAAATATTCCAACCCCTCAATTTAAATGTTGTACGCGAGATTGTAAGTAGGTAATTCGAAATTGAAACATTTCTCTTTATACTAAAATTCAAAATCCACACTTGACTCATCTTGTGTTTGTGTTTTTTGCATGTGGCCAACGGGTGTATTTCGACTTGACTTGATGTTTCTTCTTGTTTGGATTTATGCAAATGAAAATGTTCGTTTGAAACGTCAGAATTGCAACACATTTCAGAGTTCACACACAAATGCCCAAAGAAACTCTAATAGAAGAATATCAAATATGGGTAAATTGCGCCCCTGTGATGACAACAAATAAGACCGAAAAATAATATTTTCTCCCCCCATGCAGCAGCGTTAAGCAGAAATGTAATAAACGTTAAAGCTTAAATAAAATTTTGTATTTTATATTATGAAATTGTCTCGCAACTTTTAATTAGTTTTACCCCAGCACCTTAAATATAAAGTATGAATTTTTGTCGAGAAATAAAAATTATGTGTTTATTCTATAACGTACGACTACCTATATAACACCTAAGTAAATCAGTTAAAATTATCCTTGTGTATTAATAGGGTTTTAATAGGATTTCTGATCTTCTGATGTAATATAGCTAAATAAATATAACGCAGGTATAAGCGATAAGTTGTGCGCTCTTTCGGTACAATTTTTTTTTATTATTATCATTTTCTTATATATTATATTGTGCAAAGAAGTGGAGAAATGGATTTCTTTTGGAAATGGATTTTTCCTATACATAAATTGTACAACGTTAAATCGGAATGGTGTAAAGATAATCTCAATCTAAAAAGATTGTGACACAGATGTTGATGGCTTTATGGTGTAGAGGTGTTCAAATTTTATCAGATAATTGAGGTGGAATTGATTGGATTGAGATTAGTTTTCAAATGTTTTATTACGTCCATCAAATAAAAACTACATAGGCTTCATGTACTTTTCTTCAGTATTCTATTATGTTCCAGTTCTTTATTCGGAATTAGATGCTTTTGAAGTCTTTCCTTTCAGAACATGATTTTGAATTTACAAAATGTTCAATTTTCAGCAAGATTTTCAGTTTATGGTGAGCGAAATTCTGGTTTCACGAGCAAGGCGGAGGGAATAATTCCTTAATTAACTGCAAAAAATGGAAACCTAATAATAATAACTTAGAGATTACATCATCTGCATATCGTTTCCACAGATCCTAAAATTCATTTGAAGCAGTGTTTTGATAATAAACATTAAGAAGGATTTGACTCTATTTCCTATAAGCAAAAAAGCCAACGAGTTCATAAAACGACTTAGTTTCACAATATAAGTAGAGTTTGCAGACGCAGACAATTTAATAAAGATATAGAATTTTCCATAAAACTTTAAATTGATTGACGGGTCTTCACAACTTCACAACTTTTTTCAAAAAAATGCCCAGCCCATGCCCAAAGCGCAGGACTTATAGGCCCAGCGTATACCTATGCCCAAGACTTATTGGCAGACCCCATTGCAATGCACAAAAATTTTAAAAGTTGTAGAGCCTTATTTCACCACTTTTTCAATATTGCAATTCAAAATACGATGAATAACAGATACGTATATCCGCAATATCAAATTATGCATTTTCAAATTTCATTTACAAATAATCAAAAATTCATGTGGGCACCCATGCGCATCCGGACATTTCTATGAAAACTGCTGTTGCCATCGCGAGTTTGAAAATACCCATGCCCAATCACCTCTAATGAACATATTAGATTGTAAAACCACAACAGCAAATTGGTGATAATAATCAAAAAATTTGTTATCTACGATCTGAACGAAAATATTATATATTATATTGTTGAACCTGGGCGTCGTTACAATGACAAATTAATTGGAATCGACTTGCATCACCCATGTCGGTGGCGCCATCCATTCATTTTCATAGCTGAATAAGGTAAACTATAAAACTAGAGTACTTTTATCGATGGCGCCATCCTTTGCTTTCAAAGCTTACAATTGTTCAACATACAACAAATAACATCACCAATTTGAATTTAGAAAGACCAACTAAAGTACTGAGGATGTGTTGATTGTGGGAACCGTAAGACTTCAAACACATAAAAACGGAAATCCTTATTTTGGTAAAGTGTAAGACAAAAAAGGTCACTTTACATTACTACAACAGGCTACAACATTGACTATTATGTCAGTTGTGTTAGTATGAGATAGGACGGCAGAACTGGAAAGATGTCCTTAATACAAAGCGGAGAAGCGGTACTGAAAATGCTTTTCACCGATCTGAGAGCGAAAAATCGTTGGTTTTCGTACGTATATTAGCTCTGTTGTTATTTTACTGCAAGCGAGTGAGAAAATACAGTTTTTTTTTAAATTCCATGAAAATTTATGCAACTTTCTTCAGAATTTTGTCGAAAACCGCAAAACCGGTTTTGTGATTTCAAAACCGATAACCGGTCCGATTTTTCATTCCCTAATTAGAAGCGCGGCGGCTACTGCTTCCATTGGCGAAAATGATCCCCTCAACTTCCTCTACAACATATCAAAAGTTTTTTTTAGTCCACGCCTATTTTCCGCCCTTTTGGCGGTCAACCTGATACACTATACACCCAACCCAACAACTTTCCCTTTGACACCAAACCTCTATCTCGAACACACAACCATTGCCTCATACAAAATGTGCTATCATTTACACTACACACACAAACATATAAATATGGGCTTTAATGAGCCCTTGCGCCCAAACGCCTTTTTTAAAATAGGGCGTAGAATGCCCATCCGAAGATCCCCGCAAAATTTCAAGAAAAGTTATCGAGCCGTTTTCGAGCATGAGCCAAAAAAGTGGTTTTTAACGGATTTTCATACAAATGGTCCTGGAACTAACTAACGAACTAACTAACGTAGGATATTTTCATTTACTTTGGCTTCTATGTAAGGAACATTTTGTACCGGAAATTGCAATTTTCAAAAGGTCATATCTTTGGATCCACTGTACCGATTTTGATGAGTAAAATGTCGATTTGAATCAAAATTTTACGTAAAATTCGAAAAACTAGGTGTCAGAGGGGTACGACGCAAAACTTAACTGTATATATGGTTCCGAAGTCTACGAAAAAAATTTTTCTGAATTTTTTACTCGTTTGGGGACTTGCATCACGGGCGCATCGCTACTGCGCGTCTATGATGTCACAGCTTAGGTTGAGAATGATCATATACTATATATACTATATATAAATACTATATAAGTATATATACTATGTATATATACTATATATACTATACTGCCATACTTTGTTAAAAAACCTCGAAGCAAAAGAGACAAAGCATTGTGCATGGATTTTTTAATACAAATGTTTTGTTTCTTTCACTTCGAGGTTTTTTAACCAAGTACGGCAGTATAATTGGCATATTACAGCCCCCGATGTGATATTTGATATGATGTAATATTTGAGTTAACACTGTAGATAGAATATGTTCGGCGATGGTAAAATTGCGTTACCGTCGTAAAAATAAACTTTTGATCTAACTTCTATCTTACACAATATTCACAAGGCAGTTGTTAACGAAAATAGATGGCAGCACATTCTTTACGCTTGACATTGGAAGCAGACTAACTTATTTGACAATTCTCACAATTCCATAATATCGACGTTATGAGGATAATATTCACAATTCCATAATATCGACGTTATGAGGATAATATATATGTCGCAACTTTCGTTGAGAATAACCTATAAATTCAATGACAGTAAGAATTACTTCTGTTCACTGTGCAATAAAATAACAACTTAGCATGGAGAATTTCTACATAAGAACATAAGTGGGAGAGTTGACGACTATTTTAGGAAGGATTAGGGTTAATTGTAAATTTGGTGCCGCAACGGATCGTACATACATCGTACATCTGAGTCTGACTTTAGGCGGAGATATAATTAGTAAAAGAACAAATCCTAATGGTAAAATGGTAGCTACCGTTAGGCGTGGTTCGGAGTACACGATAAGCATGTTGTCCAAAAACGCGTGCCAGTAAAACCCATTGATGGGGCGAACAGGCATTCGAAGTAACTACCCCACCTAGTTCATCGTAGATGGTACTAGGTTTGTGTGCAATTTACTACTGACATAGTAAAAACTTCGGTATCTGTAAGAAGAATCCATCTTCAATTACGCGGCGCAACTAACAAATAAATTGAAAGACATAGACAACATAAAACGGATTTAGTTTTCGCGAGCGAAAATAAGTTGAGATATTTTCTTTGCTCAACAAAATACAAAATGGAACCTTTGGAAAAGTCTGGAATCTACGAAATAAAATGTAAAGTGTGTGGTAAAATCTACATAGGTCAAACGAGTAGACGGGTGTTAAACAGGTACAACACTGCGCACATATACGGTCTAATAGACTGGAAAAGTCGGCAGTAGCGAAACATGTCCTGAAAGACTCAGGCATAACAGAGTTGGATGTAAAATTGAAAAAACCAGTCACAAAAACAAGCCCGAACTTATGAACACTGACCCCGCACCCATTTTGTCACCACTCTTCGCTGAAAACTGTGCAAAACAGGTGCTCAAATAACTATTGTGAGCTGACACCCGTCCGTGATGTAAATTCAAATGAAAAACAAAACATCAGTCGAGGCAGATATATGCACCTAATAAATATTTTGAATCGTCTACTCTGTTTATGTTTCTTTAAATCCGATTATGTCTTCAAAGTGTTGCCGGATTCTTATTTTGCACAAAAGCTTCTTTTTCAAATCAACAAATATTTTCAATACTCTACAGAAAAACTTAGTTTCAACCTGTTTTTTTTCGGTGAGGCAAATGTAGACATCGCACAGGGATAAAACGTTTTATAAAAGCATGTTTACTTTACAGTTCAAACGATATATTTTTTACGTTAACGGCATTATGTTTCAAATAAGTCTTTGTCAAAGGGTTGATTTGTTTATTTCATACCATTGCGAAAACCATATGTGGACGTTGAAGCATTTTTTTCACATTATACTCACAACTTTTTTTCTAAATTATTCATCGGCTTTCCTGACTACATATAAGACCATATCACACGAGAGAAAACCACATTTATCACACTTCATCTGCGTATAAACGACGACGACGGCAGTGTGATTTTCATACACATAAATTTTCCGCTTCAACTCTTCTTATGTGAAATAGTTTCGAGTGTTACATGACGATGTTAAAGGAAATTGTTATTATATGCATGATGCATCGCATATTACATTTAGAGGACTTGATAGGAAACTAACCCTGGCACATCATGATACCATTAAATATTTATCAAAGATATTATATGTGGTGTATTCCATGTAGCGTATGTGTTCAATATAAAAGATATACTGTCACTTTAGCAGACAGATAAATGGTCGTAAAAAAAGCTTTATGAGGGTTTGGTTTCGGGTATAAAATTTTGATATTAAAAAGGAGTTGATAAAGATAAATGAAAATCTTTTTAAAGTGGAGTAATAAAAGTAAAATTAATGTTATTGTGAATTGTAATATGAAAGAAAATGGATTTCATTTTCTTGGTTCATTCAATTGTAATGTAAGAACGTCAACCTAAAGTTTAATCATTTTACTAAACGAATTGCGCAAAATATTTTTAAAATAAGAGGGTGGAAAATGTTTTTTTTTTACTTTTTAGGTAAAGGAAAGAATTTGTTGTTTAATTTTATGAAAAGTAGTGAGCTGCCGTTCGTTAGAGTTTCTTTGTACATTTTGAAGTAAGCAGACGCCGCATTCAGGCGCCCCTTTAAAGTTATTAGAGTCCTCTACCGGACCTTTTGGCCATAAATCAAATACATTATCTTAAAAAATCTTATTGGAATAGCTTTTTACGTCGTCCTCAAGAAGGGCAAGTTGAAAATGTAAGTATTTCACCCCGAGTATAAGACATTATTTTTTGTATGCTTGCTAACAGAGCTCAATAACAAAAATGTCAATTCGGAAAAGCACTCTCGACTCTTGTCCTTAAGAAAATTAATCGAATAAACAGCGATGCTCTGATGTTAAGCTTATTACACTCGGGTATTTCGTATCACGTATTTAGACCTAAAAATGAAGCTTGAGGTCCGCATATTGCAATGTATCAAGTAGAAAACATTAAAGTTTATGAAAAATCACTAGACTGTTGATGTTTTTAAAAATAAAGTTTTGATAGAGAATTTTTTTTCAACAATCTGTTGCTGCACGTAAAGAACGTAGCGAATGAATATTATTTTTTATTGCCACTTTCCTACAAAAAAAAAATATCCATACTTTCCAAACTGATTTCAGTTAAATGTTTTGCTGTATTTAACCAAACCAGAGACACCATCTGCAGTTCCGTAAACATTTAGCAAAACATTCGGAAAACGTTAATTACGTGCGATGTCGCTTTCCAAATATTCTTTATTTTATTTATCATCCAGTTTCGGTCTACGAATTAAGACAAATTTATGGTGCCAACATGACGTTAGTAAAAAGGAAAACTTTTCTGAAATTAATTTTCACTTAAAATGTTTTAAGATGTTTGTGTGAAACTATAAGCTTACCATTGGGAGCGTGAAATGAATTACATCGAATTTTTTGTTTTTAGTTGAGATGAACACTCAAGTCAGACTTACTAATTCTTACAACACGACACTTGAAATAACAGTGCTTCGAATGTGTTGTGTGAAGGAACAACGCCAAATATTTTTTCTACGCAGTGTAGCAGGTATTTTATTTTTTAAAGACCCCCCCCCCCCTCGAGTTGCTTATCAACGGTGAGGGTGATAATGACATTATTATAGTCGACTCGACCATAATAACCGTAATTATAGTCGAGTCGATTATAATGAAGGCATCACGTATGTGGGCTGAAAGATCGTGAAAACAAATTGAAAGTGCCTAACAAGTGTTCTTTTTCAAAAAAATTGTAACTCAAATGTTGATAAAACGAAGTAGTAACAATTTTCGCGTCAGTTGCATCAACACCAGTCTTGAGCGAAATTTCTACAGCTGCATCAGCAACCAAATTGATACATCCATTTCCAACCAAATCCAATCTCAACAATTTCTGTCAATATGTCAATGTTACAGTCGAAAGTGATCAAAAATATCAGAATAATACAAAATCGGAAGAGATGTCATCGCGGATGATATTTAACAAGAGCAAAGTCGAAATGAATTTCCACCAGAACTAAAATTATGCTTCAGAACATCAGTTAATGGATAATTTTTTTTGGAAAATTTATTATTTTGTTACAGAAATACTGCAATGAAAATTAGACTTTTTCGTTAAAAAGTTTAGTTCAATCATTTCTGTATAATTGGCCTTTATACGCTCCAATGTTATAAACTATAGTATAATACAAGGGGTACGTCGCGTCGTCTCAGTGTAGTGAATTTTCACGGAGCTAACGCGCTTTTTAATACTCACTACAACTCGACTATAATAACGCGATTATACCCCTTGTATTACAATACACTATTGTAACACGAGAGCCTCAAACTTCAGTTTGGTCCATGTAAATTTAGAACACAGAGTAACATAGGACATTTAATGGTAGACCACAAATGGGAAACTTTGTAGGTAACGAATGTATTTTGCAATCAACACAAAACGCACAAATTTTAAAAATGTCAGAAATTAACGAAATTTTTTATGTGTTTTGAAAAGTTCATCGTAAATGAAGTAAAAAAACTCACAGTATCAAACCAACCGGCCAAAAGTGCATTAAAAATGGAGTTATGTCGATATTGTGAATGTCCAAACCCACTCGACTATTATGAATTTATTAGTGGAGGTTATTGCGAATAACGAAAATAAATGTCCTGTGTCACCGTGAATGAAATCACCATGGAAACATGAATGATAGTCATTCAAATGTTTGTTTTGATTATCACTCAGAGTCGAAAATGATTACAAAATGCTTTTAAATGCGCAATAAATAGATGAGAATGACTTTCTTTTTTAAAGTTTCTATCCATTTGTCCAATCAAACAAAAAATTATTTCCAAACAAAACATTTTGACTTTATGTCCAGAGCATACGAATGAATGCGGTGTACTTGAGCTCGAATCAATGATTTATTTAATGAGTGATTTTTCAAACTTTTTTTACTTAAATTATTTTGTTTTTTCATATTTAGTCGAGAATGATATAAAATTATAAATCCATCATAGTCAATATAGTGCTTGGTTGGAGCAAAGTCCACGAGCTGCCGCCCTGAGACTTTTCACTAACCTCGCACCATCCGTTCATATGTAGTACCAGTTGCGTTAATAACTATATTATGTTTTACCAACTTGAAATGGTTACCACAATGCTTTCTGAGTTCAGGTTGCTGTGAATCAATCTAAACTAAAAAATTCAGATGAAAAATAGATACTTGATAGCTTGGCTGATTCTCTGAATTTTTCTTGTTGGTTGAATCTTTCGCAAAATAATAATAATGTTAAACAAATGAAGAGTTTAGTGCGACATACGTATAGCATATTTCAGATGAGATGCTTCAACTTCATACCATTCCCGATTAACCAAATTCTTCCAAGGATTGGCGTTCGGACATAGAACAAAACAAGATTTTGAAAGCTTTCATTGTTCTTTGTCCGAACGAATTTCCGCGAAAGAATTTGATTAATTGGGATTGAACTGATTGAGAGTTCATGCATTTCATTATGAAAGTCGCTATACTTTGACAGAAGCCGATGTTGCACTAAACAAACATTTCAATTTTAACAAAAATTTCATACTTCATTATGGAAAACCTCACAAAAGTCCACAAATCCTCAACATCTTCAAGCATTCAGTTGCTGCTTTCGAATGAGTCGATTATTGGAAGTTCAAAATAGGTTGAATAACCACTAATTATTCAATCTTTTATTTACTGTTCTAGTTGTAATGAAATTTGAGTAAATGTTAAATAAATTACAATCAAAAATCCAATTTCTTCAAAAAAGAAGAAAAGAAATAAATAAGTAAGCAAACAAACAAACATTAGCTGTGTCTGCGAGAGAAATCACAGTTTCTCAAACCCTGTTCCACACAATAATGAAGCCAACTCCTTTTTAAAGACAGCAACATTTACCTTTAACCACGCTTTATTTACCTTTTAATTCCAATTAAGTCTTTTATGAGTCTGCACAAAACGCTTATTTGATACCAGGTGTTTCGTTGTGCAATGCCATTGTGGTAACTATGAACAACGTTATAATTTTATATTTTTTTACCTACGCTAAAGCATCCACTAAAAATATTTTCAAATATTTCCAGTGAAGCTTAATTTTCCATGATGTTGATTTAAAGCTTGAAAAAAACTCAGACATTTGCGCAAAATTTTAATATAATCTTATAGCAATTCCAGAATGCAATTAGATGAATGACTTCTATGTGCAAGCATAGAACAAGCTAAGAGTTTGTGTTATGGGTATACGGGAAGAAAGTTCCTGTAGAATCCCCACATGTTAAACATACACAATTTGGAACGACCTGCTAAATAAGATACACATAACGTAAGTTGTTATTACTTGATGTTAGAAAATGGAAAACCGCCAAAAGCTATTTACAAAATGGATATTTATTTGCTTTCGGTTTTTCGTAATGTTTGTGAATTATTAGAATATCGTTGTGTAGCTCCGATAATCGGATGTGGCATCCTTGATGTCAACAAGTGAATTTAATGTTGCACTTGGTCCATACCATTGGCATTAGTTTCTGTTTTCGTGTTTAACTGGTAAGAATTAAATTGTATTTGAATTCAACGGCATGTAGTAGAGGTGGTTGTATCTCTTCTGACACATTCAAACCATGAATTATAATTTGCATGTGAATTTTGCGAGAACCAAAAGTTAAGATTTACCCACACATTATGCTCAAAACCAATAACCGTACGGTTGTCGTCGCAATGGAAGAAAGCGTCGCCATACATCGAAATAAATCTGTGTATGTCATTGAGACATTTATATGGGTTATTATTAGAAGGATAACCCAAACCACACATCTTATTTGATGCTGAACACAAATTGTTCCATATATACGTCCCATAATGTTTACCGTAAATATTACAAACCATATTGCTCCCTCGATCCGGGGCATTATGTGTTTTATAAGGGTATACACAAGTGTATACACAAATATACCACCGATATAATATATTGGTCTTTAAAGGGGAAACATCTTCGTTTTGGAGCCATGAGTGAAAAAGACAGTAAAATCACCAATTCAAGTATATGTAGGAGCTAAAGTTGAAGAAATCTTGTCGGTATAAACCAACTCTACTCCATCATCATAAGCAATCATTTGAGGATGTGCTTATGAGATTGTGTAAGGATATAGAAGGAACACGAAGAAAAGGATTCAAATTATTATTTTTTTTTCTCGTTGATTTGATGTGATGCTGTCGTTCGCTTATACCCACAGCACATGTACACACAATATACTGATTTTATGTGTCTGATATAAAGACTTGAAATTTGATGTGGGCCAAGAATTGTGTTTTGATAGGACTTTTGCTAATAAATAAGGAAGCTGTTGTAAAGGAGGAATTGAATAAAAAAAATCTTTACCTCTTCTGAATCTTTGGTATTTGGATAAGTTTTATTTGTTTAAGTTGGGATTTAAATGGGATTTGTTTTACCAGACGAAAATGTGTTTCAATGTTTGTTTATCGTAAATCGCAATGTACCAGTCGTACATTCTTAGGTTTGAATAGATCCCATATTGACTTTGTCGAGATGTATGATAATTTTTACAATTTATAAAAATGTTGAAATTATTTTCCATTTATATTTGCTTTTTTTTATTTTGAAGAAAATGTTTGATGTTGTTGACTGTAAAACTGTATAGAGAAATACACTGCCTTACAATAATATGTAATGTAATGGAATGGAATCTTGGTTAGACAGCTGTGCTATGTGCTATCCGTCACCTAACAATAATAAAACCATTACTCCTACTTTGCTTAATCTCTTCAGAACCAAATATCATTACTATACTGATTTTGTCAAATACTTTTCGATAATAAACCAGACTACTTTGAATGAAGTTCACAACTTTTATCCATGTATTTATTCCTTTGTCATTCTTTTCTTAAAATATTATGTGTTATTGTAATTTTGAAGAAAAGCTTGAAGCATGACTAATGTCACACATAAAAATTTCGAACTTCATTTTACTTATAATTCGCTACCGAAATAAAATTTTGGCATTAGTTTTTGATGATTGAACATGAACACCCAAAAAAAAGTTTTTTGCTGCTGACACTACTGTGCAGGATGTTATTACAAGACAATTGTCACCACCTGAGCTCCATTTCATGACTCACTACTCTAGTATAATGCAAGTGATCGGTCCAATTTATTTCATCGTATATTCAAAAACATAATTAGACCCGTCCTATACGTTTACTACAAACAATTTTAATGTAACATGGGGTAGATCGAGGTGGCAGTTGGGGGGATGCATTTATTATCGTCTAAATATGACGAATCAACAATTAATAAAATGTCCGTCCATCTCCACTTTTTTTTCCAAACGGCTCAACCGATCACCCTAAACTTTTTTTTCCCCAAAAGATACATGCCTCCCATGATTCAAGTTCGAAGATCGATCAAGTGGTTCCGGAGATATGGTTTTTCGAGTGTCGGTGAAGCTTCTTCGCAAATATCTCAGCAAGTATAGTACGGAAATTGCTCACGTTGGTGTCAAATGAAAGGATTTTATGTCAGAACAATGCATCAGAATTAACAATGCAATATGGAGATTCACTGTCAAAGGCAAAGTTGTAGAGAATGAAATTTTAGGGTACACGTGTTTCAGGGTTTTGGGTAAAAATGCCTCAATCCTGGGATATGACCACTTCTAGAACTAGGAGGGATGATCCATATCTCTAGAACTATAAGAGATAGAAAGTTGCTTCCGAAGGCAAAGTTGTAGAGAATAAAATTTTAGAGAAGACGTGCTGGCTTTTCACCAAGAAAATCCTGTACATTGATTTTTGGAACTGAAAATTATAATCGCGAAGAAAATATGCAGAAACGAGCCTATTCGTGTATTTTCTGTTTTTCTTTGTTTTAGTTCATGACATTTTGAGAAAAAAAAACACCTTGACACCCCAAACCAATACCTTATACATCTGACAACTCAATACTGGAGTTTGGTTCAGATAATTACATAATACTTATAAATTATTGCAATTCTCCGATGCACTATGTGCAGTATGTGAATTTTCGTGCCCGCCCGGCCCGTGCCCCATATTGTTTTTAAAAAATTGCCCGCCCGAAGCCCGTAAAATTTTTTATGCCCGAATACCGCTAATTGTTTTTTCTGATTTACTCGACTAGAACCCGCCGAAACCCAAGAAATCAAGAGCTGACTCACTAACCATTATGCCAACCAGTCAGTTGAAGGTCATTGCCTAAACTCGCATATATGGCAATATTCCTCTTTTACAATTATTTTTTCTAACCCAAAAAAGGGCTATCGACGTCGTCAATTTTGATAAGGTATACATAGCCATCGGCTGAATTTCCATACAGCTTAGGAGTAAGATAATACTGTGTTGCAGTACGAACGAGCTGGAGCTGTAGGTTATTTTTTGAGTGAACATAATAGCAAATCATTACCCATATCTACAAAAAAATTTTACATATTTCAACAAAAGTGTCTAAAATTTTATCCTAGGATCTAAGAGAAAATTTTATTTAACTAAGTAGACACGTTCATTAGCGCAGACTCATCCCAATCAAAAGACGCTTTCCAGCACATTTTTTCTGTAATTTTTTTAAACTCATCGTTAAAAAAGGGGTTAACAAACTTGTTATCTAAATAAAATGAATCGCACTCTTATTTCCAACTAATTTTCAGAGGAATGCTTTGAAAAATGCGTTGAAAACCAAGTACGAAAATAAAATAATAAAAGATTATCGTATCGTGTTACTACCATCAATAACGAAAGAAAATTTATTCGAGAAGCTTACCACAGTTCACCCTTAAGGAAGTCTTCTTCTCTGGTCACATAATTAAATTAACAAAATATTGAGAGGAAGTTTATAATTTTTGTTATATAAGATTCCATGTATACCTTTTTGACCGTACACCACACATTTTCTATTTAGGCAAACCCATTATGTATACAAGCTAATCCCCTTTATGTATTTCAAAAATTTAATAACTTGATGATAAGGATATGATATTCGGCAAGGTACTTAATTTCTTTTTTCATACTATATAAATTCGGCTTCTTTAGATGAAACCGCAAAAAACTACTGCAGCTAAAATTGTACATAAAAATTTTAATCTGCCTATATACTTGTTTCATTTTCCAGTTCGGATAAAATTCAGATCATAATACCAAGGCTTAATATTTGTAGTTTGTAAAAGCTTGTGAGTTGAGTCGATAAATTTCAATTAATTTTCGTGAAGGAGATAATCGGACGATACAATTTAGATTGAAAAGTTTGTTAAACACGCCCATGGTTCGTATAAGTTACAGTTTAAACGAAGAGTATTGTTGTCTTGTCACATTCTCAACTAAAATATTTGCACATAACTAAATTCCGTACCAGGGAGTTCCGAGAAACGTCGATGTTGTTCGTTGAATTCAATTATATTATAAAGTTGACAGCGGGTGAGGAATTGGGTGTAGAATAGGTAATAGATTTCTTGGGTACAGACCTAAGGTTTTTATTGATTTGACAATTTCATAGATATCTTTTTTATCGGAGTGTGATCAGGTGTGTGTCGAAAGAACTAATTTTAAATTAGTTGGGGGTCTTACTATGAAGGAAAATGACATTTTTCATAAGAGAACTGTCAAAAGTAAACGTCACAAAAGAAGCGTTTTCAACATCATGGACCTCACTAAGACGAGATTGATACACTTATTAACCCGTGTTGATACACTTATTGACCTTTGGAAACCTGCCGCTTGCCAACGAACTCGTACTCGCTTTTTTTGTATATTCGCGTAATTAATTATCAGATACAAAGGCAAGAATATTTACTTACTTACTGTCGTAGCTTATTCCGCTATTCAGTAGAGGAAATCACTTTTTATACCTTAATTTGAAAGTAAGTCGAGAGAAAAAGTTTTAATCCAATCCAAAGACAAATAATGGAACTGCAACATAAGTGAGTCATAGACACTTTTATATGTTTTCTTTTTTCCCTCTTTCCGCATGCAACTCAACTCTTTGCACATATTTTCTGCTAGCACGCTAAGTTGCAATATACTGAAAAATCGAATGGAAAAATGATACAACCTATGATATCGCACCATTAATTGTAACCGAATGCCGGTTCGTTCATTTCGTTTATCCGTAAATTTTCATCTTAATTCAAACCCAACATTAGTTGAGCTTAAATTCCATCAAAAGCACACATAACATTTACGTACACAGAGAAGTTTTGGAAACCATACTACACGTTAGTCGCGCAGGATTGTGGTCATAGCC
Source organism: Pseudolycoriella hygida (assembly GCA_029228625.1). NCBI lineage: Eukaryota > Metazoa > Arthropoda > Insecta > Diptera > Sciaridae > Pseudolycoriella > Pseudolycoriella hygida. The sequence goes on along the minus strand of CM055406.1, from coordinate 46,496,926 downwards.
TGGAGCGACCTGTTGTGCAAAACATTCAAATAGTTACCCATATTTCAGCTATGTAGAAGAGACTACTCAGAGTTTCATAAAAACAAAGGACACATTATACCAGAATGTTAGCCGTATATTACAGTTTAGGATACATCTCGCGTGTCAAATGAAAACCACAAAATATCACCATTCTGAACGAGTACGTTTCGCTTGCTTTTTCTACATTTTTTCCTTTTTTCGGCTATAAGGACGACTGGAATTTGTATATATGCTATTCTGAGCATTTTCATATTGGTCTCTGTATACACACACTATATGAGTTGGAGCAGTTCCTTTAATATGAATGCAACGTGTGTCAGTTGGAATTCATTGATATGATTATTTGGTGTTGCGGTGGAATTCTTGATGTGAATGTTATAACATCCAATGTGCCATTGGTTTCATGTTATACATACAGATCAAGTATGGACATTTTTTAGACCTTTTATTGTTTGCTTGTCTGTTTGTTATCGCTGAAAGGGTTTCAATATTGAAGGCAAATTTGAAATTAGCGATAGAATATTTCTCGATGCAACAAAAAGTCTTTCGTAGAAGTACTCAACAACAACTTATTTGTAGGTGACAGTATAAAATATTAGAATTGTATTAAATTGTGTCAAAGTTGGGAGTCATATTTCGAGTGTGATTTGTGGAGTTCTATATAGTATTTAATTGGTACTGTAATAGCGTCTCGCTTCCTGCAGTGAAATTTGAAAGAAACCCCTTAACCAAGATTTGACCACGATACACATTGTACATTTGAACCCAAAGTTCTACTCATACACCACAACGGCATACGAATTAAGCTAATTAATATATGCACCACAATGAAGAGGTCGTTGTATATGTAAAATTTGCTTTAATGTTTTACCAACATGGTATAAAATATGAGACGAAGTTGCACATGAAATTGCCATTTACTCAATCGACTAGCAAACAAAGTTATCATCTATGAGACTTGTTCATACGGTGTTGTTTTGACATTTCGGCTCTTACTCGTTTAAAACTCTAGAGGTAGCGTAAAATAACAGTTTCAACATCGATACGTTGCTCGTCACTTTCGTCAGTATTAAGAGTGTTATTTTGTAAATAACTTAGTGTTTCCATTGAAGAACGATGAAAAAACCAATATATTGCAAAACAGTTCGCCTTAAGCTTTCATTGGGACATTAGTTCGTGTCAGCATATAGGCTTACACACGCGTATGATGTATGCATATCAAAATGAGCAAAGTGTTAAATGAACTGTTGGAAAATTGAAAAATAGTGAAACAAATTTCTTGTAGCCGTGCGATGTACAAAGGTCCTATACGTTTACTAGCAAACAATTTTATTGTAACATGGCGTAGATCGAAGCAGGAGTGAGGGGGATGCATTTAACATCGTGTAGAGATGACGAATCATCAATAAAAAAATGTCCGTCTGTCCGTCCGTCTCCGCTTTTTTCCAAACGGCTCAACCGATCACCCTGATTTTGTCCCCTGAAAGGTAAATACATCTATCTTATGACTTAAGTTCGAAGATGAGCAAAATCGGTCGAGTGGTTTCGGAGATATGGTCGAAAAAGTGACCAAAAACTTGGTTTTTCGAGGCTCGGTGAAACTTTTTCGCAAATATCTCAGCCAGTATAGCACGGAAATTGTTTATTTTGCTGTCAAGTGAAATTGATCTCAGAAAACTGGTAAAAAATTTTTTGGTCTAAATCTGGTCAGTGGGTACTGGGAACAATGGAATGGACGAAATTGATTTTCTTGGCCATTGGCAGATGGTTTTTCGTCTATATTGGCTCAACTATGCAATGTGGAGATTTACTGCCAAAGGCAAAGTTGTAGAGAAAAAAATTATAGAGAACACGTGTTTCAGGGCTTTAGGAAAAAATGACCCAATCCTGGAATTGGGCGGGATGACACATATCTCTAGAACTATGGAAGTTAGACACTTGCTTGCAAAGGTAAAGTTATAGAGAATAAAATTTTAGAGAACACGTGTTTCAGGGTTTTAAGGAAAAATGGCCCAATTCCGGTATATGACCACTTCTAGAATTGGGCGGGATGACACATATCTGTGGAACTATGAGAGGTAGAAAGTTGCTTCAAATGCCAATTGGTAGAGAATAAAATTTTAGAAAACACTTGTCTCGGGGTTTTGGGCAAAAATTGCATCAATCCTGGGATATGACCACGTCTAGAATTGGGAGGAGTGACCCATTTCTCGTGAATTATGAGAGTTAGAAAGTTGCTTCCAAGTGGGAAATTCGTGTAGTTCGTGTAGTTTTAAAAGAGCACTATACATTGGATTGTTTGCTCATTTCTAAAGATTTTAAATTAAGCTAAGGGAACTGTCCGAACTTATTTTGATAAAAACGATCCACATCATAAATCAGCACATTTACGATTAACCTTTGTTATGATAATTAATCTATTTAAAAAAAATCAAAACGACTAAGTCAGTTTGGCGATTGTCTTTAGTGATAGATCGATACACTGTGTTTTTTAGCAACCTTTGATACAAGGGCAGTTCCTTTTATTTCTATTTTTTGAATGTAAATAAATGTTTCTATCTTTTTGCAACATCTATTCTGTTTGATTCATCTGTTCTGATACGTACGGGTCTTTGGTTATGTTTTTAACTAAAAATCACAGTCGAAGGTTGCACATGCACATGGCACAACGGGTTTTCTAACTCCTTACCAAGCAGAAATTTTGATTATAACAGTGCCAATTTTTTGTCGACTCATTCCAACCAATTATGTTAATGTATCTATTTGACTCAGTTAGAGATACTCTCGGGTCTAGCGAATTCTAACAGTAATGTTGACAGTCGCCATCCGTTGCAAAGTCCAATTAAATCCATAACACAGCTGTTCTAGATATGTTAATGCCTAAGCGTAATGTCATATACAAAATAATTCAAGACGTTCATATGGAAAGTAGTGGAAATGAGTTGAAAAAAGAATTGATTCCAAATTTGAGGGTATTAATGAGTAGAGAAACGAAAAGTTTCGAAAGACATTTCGTCGTTGAGTTTACTCAACAAAAATTATCTGAATAATGTCACTTAATTTAGAGAATTTTTGTCACAGTCACAGTTAAAGCTTTCTATTTTTCACGAACCTGTGAATCAACATTTTATCGCATTGTTACTTCTTTGAATGAAAGTCCGTCTAGAGCCCACGATAAGCCGTTCAGCCATTCATTCGTTGATCACGTGTAAGTGCGTGTTTTTTTATCTTGTCAATGTTATTTTGCAGCAAAACGATAAAGATTCCGTTCATCGGCTAAGTGCTTTAAGCGAGACATTGAGGGCGTATGAGTAGATATGTTGTCAGTTCGAAGTACACAATGTACTGTGAGCTGGCAAGGCTCAACAATAGATATTAGCGAAAATTGGGTTTGGCACAATGGGCCCAATGAAGCTGGCCTAAGTGCTTCAAGCGAGCAATCATACAAGGAGTAGTTTTTATTCATTGTTATTTTATGTAAGCTTGTGCCCTTAAATAAAATCAATCAATCAATCAACACACTGTATACTAGTGAGCTTACAAAAAAAAATTCTTTTGAAAAGTCAGGACCTCCGAAAAAATTCACCTTTAGGGAATTTTAGGAATTTTATCCCGTTTTCTTAAATGATGATCATTATTCATTCCATACGTTTTAAAATTGTGAAATGAATGAAAGCAATCATGCGAGAAATCCGATCAATAAATAAAGAATTGCAAATTACACCCCAAAGAATGAAAACGGCATTGTTGTCTTCTTTTATTTAATAAAAAATGGAAAAATATTGAAATTTATCTCTGAAAGTCGATTGAAAAGACCCAATTCTTCTTTTATAAATTACATGAACCGCTTATAAGTTTTATAAATTAATATTTTCAATTCTTTTACCCCAAATGTTTATGATTTTTAAAACTTCTGGTGCTCTCTGATGATGTTCTATAAACACAAAGGGTTTCTTGCTTGAGATGATGTTGTAAGATTTTCTCTACTCTTCCACAAACCTTTTCAAAAAAATATTTTATTATATTTTCTGCACATATTTATTTATAAAAACGAAAGTAAAGATGTCTTCACCTTCTAAAGGTGGCTGATTTTGATTTTTTCTATCTACCATCTTTGCTTCTATCAATACACAGGAAAGTGTACAGTAGAGTGTATGGAGGTTGGAAAAATTTTGTAATTTTTTTTTTTGCTTGGAATATAAATGGAAATGGAGCACAACGTTGTCGAAAAAAGTATATCCGAAAGACTTTGAAACTGTGATGAAATACATTGGTAATCTAATAAAAGTCTGCACAGATTCTAAAGTTGGAGGGTTGGCGTAAGACGACTAGGCAAAAAAAATTATTCATATAAATGGCCGGGGAATTGCACACCGAAATAAAATCCTAACCGGCTCGCTGTCATGCTTATACAGAAAAAAAAGTATAAGAACGAAAAAGGAAAGAAGAAAAAAATATACTAACGACATAAAACTTTCCCAGAAAATAAAATTGAGATTGAATGGATTTCATTTCTGAAATAAATGAGAACTTTAAGTTTACAAAAAAAAAACAACAACAAGAAAGAACACCTTTCGCAAAACCAGGACACATTTTAGCGCCGCCACACAACATTCGACTGTTTATCTTCGATTTGATTGTAACATCGTTACAAAATCTGGCGTAAAATCAATCTTTAACGTTTACAATACGAGTGAACGATTGTACGAAACGCTCTCCTATTCATTGGTAGGAAATCAAGTACTTCAAAATTGATTCAATATTTGTATTGACTAGAATTCTTCAATAATTTAACATTCGTTAAAATTTGTACGCCAAGTGAACGCTGAACGTATACAATAACGATTCTAACACAAAAGGATCAAGAGATTATAAAAAACATTCACAAAGAACCGTACGTTCTAGTAACAAACTAATTCTAGATTTAATTTTGTTTATCTGAATGTAGCAAACATCGCAAATGTCGAAGACCGGATTTCGAAATCGACTTAGGGCGCTGACATGATCTCTAAGTTCTTAGAAACTTTGCTATATTTCTCGCTTTTCACGACCATATCTTCGAATTGTTCATCTTAGACTAAGGTCAATTTCAGGTCAAAAATTAAAATTGATTTTTTTCAATATATTTCTTCAAATATCCTTGATAAGGGAAACGATTTGAACAGAAAAAAAAATTCAGGTCAATCAGGTCGACCTGAAAATTTTGTATGGAATTTTGACCTTATCTTAGATATGCATTACATAGTAAGGGAATAAATTTTGGTGTCTAATTAGTTAAAAAGTGTTGTATAGCCTGAAAGATGGACACCGATTTCTTCCATTTTCGGCATCACCAACGGACAATCGATGTACCCCTTTTGTTCCAGAGTCCATCCGAAATATGTTACAAATTCCACAGTGAGCCTATGAGACCCCTATGTGCTTCGTACGGGTGTAAAACACCAAACGTATCAAAGAAAATCCCAAATCTATATCATTGTAAATTTATTTTTCCTTGATTTTCGACCGTACAAATTTATGTTAAAATTTTGTGCGGTTGGTTTATTTTATCCTTGTTGTTAAAAGATATCAAACACAGAGATTACATGCAAAGAAATTTGTAACAGGTAAAATGTAAAATGATGGAATATGATTTGTGGTATACGATATACCGAACCCCGAATAGTCGACATTTATTGATAAAAATCTTTTATTTTCAAGTAAAATAAAAGTCGAAAATTGCGATGGAACGTGGAACGTTAAGGGAAATGTAATAATCTACCGGTAGGTATGCATATATAATAGGAAAATTTTGTCTCTTGAATTGTTGTTGTTGCTGCTGTTGCTGATACAGTTCGAATTATGAAAACCGAATCAACAATGTTTTCATGTTTTTCGGTTATGGCAATGGAAAAGCTTGTTGTGTCATTCGAACTTAAATTGAATCGCGAAAATATTTAATGCAAAACCCCTTTTGTAATATGTGATTTTAAAATGTTAATTCCCCGTAGCTATGAGTTTGATAAAATTGTTGAAGGTAAGTGTATATTAGATTTAAATCTTCTTGGTGAACTGAGTAGTCTATCACTGAAATTAATGAATAATTTTTAACCAACCCTTTTCAGACTTAAAATAATTAAAAATTTCATTTATACTTTGTGAGAACTTTTAAGCCACTTAATAAGATTTTTCTCTGGACCTGAGTAACGTTCATTGTGTTTGTGCTTCGTTTATTTTCTGTTCATTTGTCGTATTAGAATTCATCGAAATGGAGAGTGTCGGTTAGTTTATCGATTCGCTCTAAAACATTTACAAATTCGTATACTTGTTTTGTATAAACGTATTAGTTGTCCAAATGAGACAACTTTAGAAAGAAAGCTCAATCTGAAGTCGGCTCAAACTGAACTTCTCATAATTTATTTTTAAGGAATGTACTAGATATGCGACAAGTCGAGGCGGCAGGACGAGTGTATCATTACACCCAGCGTGCCTAAAAACTAATTTTATCTTTATCATCGCTCACTGAAATCTCTCAATGTTGATATGTTGCATATTTGGATCCTAAACTCTCTTTAAATAGATATGCTTACGTATTGTGGTGTGTATTATAATAATTGTTGTAATTATACAACATGTATGCAAATTATACAGAATGTAGGTATGTTATACTAGTGAATTGTATAATTATACTGTGCACAACTAATACATTATACAATACGTAACCATATACATTTAAAGAGGGTATACGATCCAAATATGCACCATTGTGAGTTTTCAGTTTTCGAAATTACTTCTATCCTCAGAAATCGCAGACGAAGTTTTTAATTTAACAATTTTGTAATTATATGACACAAAAGTCTTACTTTTGTTGCCGAGCAATTGAATAAAAATCCTTTGAATAGTCAAAAAGGATTGCCCAATTTGGGGTAGATAGATTTGGGATGGTAATAAACGACCTATAAAACAATTCAACTTTACCGATAAAAAATAATAAATGACCGATAATTTTTTACCGATAAATTTTGAAACACATATTTAAAGTAGAATTAAAGCGCGGATATTTGAGGTAGTGTCCAAAAGACCTCGTAACATGTTGTAAAAGGAAACAACTGAAAACTGAAATGAAGGTATCGGTTATCGATCATTTATTATTTTTTATCGTTAAAGTTGAATTGTTTTATCGGTCAAATATAATTTCCCATAAATTTGTAGTAAATATCGGCTAATCCATCTGTAACTCATTCATTGTCACTACTCTGTCACCTAAGGAAAGAATGTGTTTTGTCTCATGTTAATATAAATCACATTGAAAGAGTGAAAGAGATGAAATTCGTTACCCGGGTGACGATACAGATGGAGCGAATAAAAGCGCCAATATTTCATTACGTAGTAATAATGTAAATAATTTCTATTTTTCTATTGGACAGTATCAATGAATGGAAAAGTTCCTACAGCTTTTTTTCTTTCCATAATTTTGGGAAACAAAAACACAATCAGACTTTATACGGTCGTGTGCTTATAAATTTATCTGTAATCAAGTTTCAGCTGTTTTCAAGGTATCCAATCCAAAAGTACATTAGCATAACAAGTAAATTTAAAAGCACGTGTTTGTACATTATAGCAGACACTTAAATCAGGAAAATTTAAACTGAGATTAATTTTGAGGGGGTCAAGTGTATGTCGCAAATTTCATATCGGATACGTCACTATGTGTCTGATCTCTCAAAAAGTTTGTAGCAATTGAAATACCTGAACTCTAAGAATGGCGTTCTTCTTTATTATGTAATGCAGATTAGTCGAGAAACCAAAAATTGTTTTTGTTTTTTATATCGATGAAAATATTTCAAATGTTTCCATTAAGTTTATTTTATTTAAATTAACAGAAAAAGCTGTGAAGCCCGTAGTGAGACCTGCAGTCAGTCGGATGATTTGGATTGCTATGGTAGCGCAAATTAAGAAGTGTATCTTACACAACGAAAACAAAAATTAAACGTAATAGATTGTTATTGAATTAAAAAGAGATTTGGTCCATGTCGTAGAGTAGAATAATTTTCTTCAGCAAATTCGTTATTTTAATAACGTTAATTTTAAACAGCACAGAATGTGTCATATCATCATATTTAATTTCGAAATATATCACCCCTAACAAGACGCTAGAACTTTCTGTGTACTGCATTACGTAATTTATTAAATCCCAACATTGTGTGGAGGCTGCATCTACAGAGTTTGTTATTGTTTTATATTTATGAATTGCATTTTGAATTCTTTACATATTTTTTGAATAGATGCCACGAAATTAACTTGCAAATAGACGAGAATGATGAGTGGAATCTAGGTATTTTATAAATTTTTCGTTCCAAATTAAATCGAATGGGACAATACTAACATGACCGTGGTGCAAAATTCCTCTAAAACTCTAAGCTAATAAAACATAGTGGCAGGTACTTCCAAGTTTTTAGTCCGAAACAATAAAAAGGCCATATTTTTAAAAGAATGTTAGCATTTCCCCCTCGCGAGAATCGGCTTTACTCTCTCGTCATTTGAAATCTACTGAAAATTTTCACCAATCAAATGACGTTTACAGTATCCTCAAATACGTATTTTTTGTAGTTCGCAAATATTTGTTAACCACACGTTTTGTGCGGCAATGACTTGCAGTAAGGTGAGTTAACCTAATAATTTACGTGTCACGCGTGTCACGTCACGACATCTATTATGCTTTCACATAAGCCGACGAGCGACGCTAAAGGTGTGAGTTGGTGGAAAGTGTTTACTTTAATTGTAAGAAATCTTGTTGCACTCCAATGACTTACCCCTCGAAAACCTCGATCGATGGTAAAACACGAGAATCGTAAGATTCTGCAACGTTTCGTTTTAACTCTTTCCACAAAAAAATCGAGTTTTAGATGAAGAAAATACAAGCGAATACTTAAAAAGAGAGATAAAAAAGTGCACAAGCTTATGATTCGCTTCCTGTAAAATAGCAACACGTCATACACCGTTAGTTAGTTCTCATTGTAATGTTTTTGTTTTGTCATAAACCAAAATCTCAGCGAAAAAATTTTAAAATTGAACTAGAAAATTCTTTTCTGGTCAACTTCTGAAATTCATCAGGTCCATCTTTCAAAACAACATAATGACCCCATAAAATTTTCATAGCAATCTAGTACTGCAATGGCATAGAGTTATCAAATGAATTTCAAAGTAAAATATCGATTCTAAATAATAAAATCCAATAAAAGAAAATTAAATGGAATTTTTTTTATCAACTTTCATTGAGAAAGTTCCGCACTTATCTAACTTAAAAATACCAGTCAACATATTCTTTGTGTTGAAAAACTTTTAACATTAAATGTCGAACGAAAATATTCATGGCAATGAAAATGTATTTTAAATTGATTGTATTGAACTGACTGAGATAAGGAAGTTTATTTCCTTGTAAATTGTATTAGAAAAGGATGTTATTTAGCTAGAATATGTGTTGGAGTTTTTTTTTCAATTATAAACATTAGAACCTAAAAATGACGGATATAGATTTTTATTTGTTAAAATCAGAATAGATTCCCTCCTTCCGCAAATGAAAATAGAATCTGTAAAGGGATATCATTGGTCCCGCGTCTCAAAGTCATTCGAAAATAAAAAATTAAGCTACGCAGAACCGTACGACCTCAAAAATGATTCTTTCATCATTCTGTAGAAAATATGAAATAGTAATTTTTCTACTAAGGTAGTTATTTTCTTACACGAGATGTGGTTTGTGGCAACACATCGAGTGTGAGAAAACTTTTCTCCCACGCCTTTCATTCCGTGAAAATAGTTATTTGGATTACAAGGGATGAAAGTATAAAATTTCAACCCTGTGCGAGAATTGCTCCACGCGCCGAAGACAAGGAGTGCAATCGCACAGGTCGAATTTTTATACGTCATCCCCTGTAATTCACATAATTTTTCATGACGACTACAACGAAAATTATTGTAATTTCCCGAAGTCAAAACATTAAAAACAACAATAAGCAATCAAGGTTCACTATAGTCATTTACATCACAAGGTCTACTCGTTTTCGCGTGATGTATTGAGTTTTTCATGCTTCCTAAAAAAACCGAAAGTACATTCGGTTCTCTAAGCAAGCATAAAAATTGATTATAGCATCGTGTACGTCGACTTTCGCAATGTGAATTTCGAGTTTCGCATTGTGTATTTTTACTTTCGCATTATCTAAGTTGACTTTCGTGTTATGTAGGTAAGTTGACAACACATAAGCTGAATTTTTTTATTTTCGGTTCTCAAATGGGGCTTGGAAATTACAATTTTCGTTGTTCGAGTAATGAAAAAAAAACTACCTCACACGACATCCAAAACAGGCGAGTAATGTTTGTTTTACGTCACATACATTTTTTGCCCCTAGTCAATTATCGGACCGGCCGAGATTCATGCTTCGTTTTGACCGATTTTGCTTATATTCGAACACAACCGTTTTGATTACATTTCAGAAAATAAAATGTTTTGAGAACTGACCAAGACTTGTTGTTTTGTTTGCAGACAGAGAGATTTATAATCGATACTGCTCACTACTTCATGGTGTAAATTCAGATTGTTAAGAACGTAAAGATAAGCCACGCACACTTGGTACGAGTCTGTTCGTAATAAAAATATCTTTGACGTGACTAACGTATCAATTAATACCTTGTTTTTGTTTCCGTTGTTTTAGTGCCACAGTTTTTGTGACGGGGCGTCTGAACTATCAGTCAACACATTTTATAACTTTGCGACTCTCAGAAATACAAGTGTGAAAAAGAGATGCCTAGTCTCTCTTTCGCCCTTGTAACGACTGATGCCTTAAAACGGTCTCCGTTAACATCACTGAATTGGGCTATGAATATAACATGCCAGCATTGCCGACGAGGTCGATGTCTGTAGTTCCGCGATACGATTACGAAGTTAAGGAGAAGATATTAGCGTGTGATGAGAATAAGTCGCGCAAGTTTAGAGCTGAACTTTATTTTCTGTCAAGTTGAGTTTTCAAACGAACCTTACGCGATTTGTTCGCATCGCACCCTAATCTAACTGCTCCTTTATGACTAGGTTCTAAGGTGACCGTCATACCGAACGCGATCGCATAGTGTAGGCTTGCACAAAAACTCAACTTGACAAAAATGAAAATAAATTTGTTAAAATTTGAGTTTTTGTACATCAACCTCACTCGGTGCGATTTGGATTGCGTTCCATACACCTTTAATCCGTTACGTAAATGCTCGAAAAATATATTGGCGGATAATTTCGAAGATATTTCCATAATTTTGATGTTAAATTCCTTCGACTAATAAAACAAAATCAGAAAAAAGCACAAATCAAAACATTAGTCTCTGTCAATGAGATTCTCCTCTTTTGTTCAAAACTACTCTAAATGTTAATGAAATGTTGATGTTAGACAAATAATTCCCTAACAAAATTATTTAGATTTTAAGTACGAAATTCAATAAATAAAGACTTACCGTTGGCACAGCAGCATGATAACGAACATTTGAATATTTAAATCACAGCGGATAATTAAAATTCACTTACGTAGCGATTTATTCTTTTTTGGTTTAAATTGAATCGAATTCAACGATTTTATTTCAAATGAATTGAAATAAATTACATTAAGGGCGAAAAATAACTTTGAAATTTTATTAGCACAAATCACAACTCAAACATAAGAAAAATCATAAACAGTTTTTCCTACTTCAACAAAAAAACCATCAAAGTTGTGGAAAATAATAAAGAAATTCACTTAAATAACATTTTCCCAGGAGATGGAAATTCCTAGACAACTGTTTAGGACCGCGGTACCAAACCGACTGATGGTTGCAAGTTCTGCAACATACCTTACCCGATTGTGTCATCAACGTGGCTAGAAAAAGCATTTTCCATCTCCATGTATTATTATTTTCCATGTTGCTTGTTTGGGGGTGTGTGTGTGTTAAAATGTGGATGTGTGAGTTTGTATTTACCTTAAACCATGATATGACACCAAATAAATGAGAGAGACGTTATTTTCACTATTTTCATACGTAATGATCACAGATGATGATGATGCATTGATATTGTATTATACCATCTCTCTTGTAAAAACGGTTAAGGGGGTTTGTGAAACAAAATTTTCCAAAATTCATTCTATGCGCATCATTGCTCAAGCATGCGCCGCAGATTTTCTGATTGGAGATATCTTACTTGTTTGTTCGAGAGTCGCCTGTGCTTTTTGTTCCTATTTTTCCTTGCTATACGTGTGTGCTACGTAAATGAATATGGCATTGTTTTCAATATGTAAGTTGTATGAATATTATTTTTTTTTTGCTTTCTAGTGGAACGGTTTGGTACTATAAAAATAGAGAAATGTTATAAGACTCGTTTCGAATTTATTTGTATAACGATTATACATTCCGGATTATAACGGAAAGGAACACAAGCCCTGGTCTTCAGTATTCTAGCATCTGTTTACAGAATATTTCTTTGAAAACATCAACATCAAAGAACTTGCAGGCGCTTGAAACGATACAAGCGGCAAATATTATATTTTCTTTGGATGTGGCCAGTCAGTGCCTCTGAAGGATTAAAAAATCTTATCTCATTCCATGCAAATTGCATAAAACATCAAGATTTTCTTACACCCAACTTTCCAAATCAGAAAATCCACCTTACAATTTCAGAAAAAAAAATTTTTTTCCCACTCAATGGGAAGGTTGAAGTAAAAGAAAAATGAAGAATTAGCTAAATTTGAGTGAACGAGTGAACTGTTAAAGTCATCTCTTAGTACCCAAATGCAGAAAAAAACGATGTAAGTTGTTCATTTTATAAAAACTCCACATAACCCTAATTTTTGCACCTTTAACATAACCATAAATATAACCCATTCAAATCGTCAAATCTTCTTGAATGGAAAATATTCAGAAAATTTAACCCCATTTTCATTTTATTTCTATTTTTAGAGCGTTTTTGTACCAAGAAAAAATGTCAATCCAACACATTTTATACATACGATAAAAAAAAGGGAATATCCAAAAAAAACCCTCTTTTTTGGTCGTATTGCTTCGTCTCGCATGAATGTTTGAATATTCAATTATACTTTCAAAATACTCGAAAGATGAAGTCGTCACACAGTCTATATCACGGGTGTAGGTTGTGTCACTTCATAATAGCGAAAATGAATGATATTCACCAGCTTACTGTCGATCATATAAAAATAACAATCGATTTGGCCATGTAACAAAATTTTATCGACATCTCTCTGAAAATTAAAAAAACGATTTATGCGTAGTAGTAAAAAGGAACGTAAAACCGGCGTATACGATCTTTTTTAATCGAGTGCGACTTCCATTTCAGCTTTTTAATACAAAAAAAGCAAGATGTTTATTTGATTGAACTTGTCGTAAGTAATTGGACTATAAACATCACTTTACTTATCCCAAATCTCTAACGACTTGGACTTCATAAAGAAGAACACATACATAACTTGAAAATTTTCTAGATTCGAATAAGACATCAAAATGGATAAAGTCACACTCAAGAACTCGGCTGTTTATGGGAAAAACTTTTCCATCAACAAGCAATGAAGTGTATGTCACTTTTTTCTTACATTTTCCTTATCGTCTGAGAATTTATTTCGCGTGAGTTGAAGCAGCTGAGACAATCGTTGAGAAAACATCGCACGACTTCTCACTTGTTGAAAATGTAGGGTCTGTTTGTAGTTTCGGTTAAAGATATCCACGCTTTCAGTGCGGCTTCGGCTTATGTCAAAGTATAGTCATTTCCATGAGGCTATACGATTGATCTTAAAATCTTCAAAGAAAAAAAAAATCGAAGGATCCTGACATATTACCGAATTTAGTAATTAAAAAGCTACCAACCGCCTGTTTTGAACTGTTAGCAAAAATCTGCAATGCATGCCTTAGAATCAGATACTTCCCCCAAAAATGGAAACTAGCGCATGTCTTGCCAGTGCTTAAACCAGGCAAAACATCTAACGACCCGAGAAACTATAGACCGATCATTTTATTATGCAATCTAAGAGAAATCTTGGAGAAGGTCATCTACAAAAGAATATTAGACTTTTGCCAATCCGAAAAAAGTATACGAGACAGGCAGTTTGGATTCAGACCTAAACATTCGACCATACACGTTTTGCTCAAACTGATGGAAGAAGTATCTGTTGCGTTCAACGAAGACAAAATCGCAATAGCAGTTCTCCTCGGTATTGCGAAAGCATTCGACATTGTTTGGATTGATGGGCTTTTGTACAAGATGATTCAACTGAACTTTCCGAACTACATCGTACATTCAATGAAATCGTACCTGAAGGATCGAACATTATCTGTAATAATGGACAAATCAGTTTCAGACGAAAAGTCTCTCGATGAAAGAATTCCTCAAGGTTCGGTATTGGGTCCGCTATTATTTTTGATTTACATGTCAGACATACCAGTGATGCAAGGAGTGAATTTGTCGCTATTTGCTGATGACACCAATTTATATCACTCTTCGAGCTGTGTACAAAGAAGTTGTTACAAAACCCAAGGGCAACTCAACGCGCTGGAGAAATATTACGCCCAATGGAAGATAAAAGTAAATGCGGACAAATTGGAGGCTATATACTTCGAGAAGGGAGCGCTAAAGGACCCACCAAATGACTCATCAACGGAACAAGAATAAACTTCAAAACTTGTGCCAAATACCTTGGATATGATGTACAATCGAACTTCAAGCACAATGAACATGTCCACCAAAATATAATTAAAGCCACTATAGCACTGAGGACCCTGTATCCAGTGATGATAGTGAACAATGGCATCTCGTCCAAGATCAAATCCAAAGTATACACGTCCAGCATTAATATACGGCATTCCGGCCTGGCACAATGCACCCAAATACCTTCTGAAGAAAATCAAAATGTTTGAAAACAAATGCTTAAGACTAGCCATCAATTTTCGTAGATCACGAGGGGATTTTCGCTTCATTTCCACTGACAAGCTACACGAAATGACTAAAGTTCCAAGAATCAATCAGTTCATGCACAAATTATCGTTCAATTTCCTACAAAATACGAAGTTGAGCGAAAACGAAATAATCAGGAAGCTTGGGAATTTAGCACCGGATGCCAAGATGACCATGGTCCACAAGCCGCCACATGTCCTGTTGTGTGACGAGTATCATTCAAAGTTATTATCTCTCAGTTAAGTCTTTCTGGCAATTTTTCCCTTCTCTACGCTCTTTTAGTTTTTAGTTCTTTATAGTTTTAAGTTTATATAAAAATGTAAAATGTCCAGATAGTTTTTCATTGCTTTTTTTCTATCTTTTTGTATAAATATTGATGAGTTTCCTTTCGATTCCTACGAATGGTTTAAGAGTGAATGTCCCTAGTTTTCTGTGTCATAGTCTTAGAATGGGCAAATAAATTTGGTAAAGCATAGCTGTAAATTTAAGTTAATCTTCATTGCCCAATTATTTGTAAAACGCTTTTTTTTGAAAATAGAATGACAATAAAAAAAAACCTAAGCGTCACCATAGATGGCACTAGGTTTATGTGCAATTTACCACTGACATGGTCAAAACTTCGGTAACGAAAGGAAGAAGAATCCGTGTGAGCAAAAAAGCTCACAAAAAAATTGCCGGAACTAGTAAAATAAAAATGATCTAGCCTCTGACCCGTAGGGTTGAGAAATTAATTTTCGTATTCGTATTCTGTTATGTCCTTTCGAAGTTCAGCAGATGCGGATTAACCATTCTTAACAAACTTCACTTCGATATCTATGAACGTTCAATTTTCGGGTTGGCCTCTGGAATGTCCTTTAGAAGTTCAACGACTGTGTTCATGTTGTGATTGTCCATTCCGTTAGGAAATTCGAAACTCGACGTGGGTTCATATGTCATTGATTTTTTATTGACCTTACCGGGATGTCGTTACGAGTCCGGTAGCCAAGCGATGTATATTTTCTAAGTCTTCTGTCACGCACTTTTGGGGATGTGTTCAGATTTTTACATTAAAATCATTTAAAAGTGGTCACAAAAAAAACTTCACATTTTTCGAAGAAAAATTATCTTAATGCATGCTTTGATGACGCATACAGCAATTCAAACATTTTTATAAATGTTTTTTTTTTACGGAAGCAAAGTTTTCCATAACAATCTTTTAGTGTTGACAGTGTGGGTGTATTTGACATAAGCCGACGCCGCACCAAAAACGTGGACTACTCTCATGAGACTATCGGTTGCAGTCTCATCTTCAGTGTATGGTCAAGACTTGCTTCTGGCAGTAATAATTATTACGCATCTGCGGGAAAATTTATTTATCTTCGAGGAGGAAGGAAAGAGTTTTAATGCGCCGAAGCAAGAAATCAACAAAACTAATTGTGATACAACACAGTAATGTATGACTTATCTTCTTAGACAGCCACTGAGGTGTATAAAATTCGTTTCATTAATGGCGTGTTGTTACCTTATAGTAATATAATTTACTCGTTGTCCCAGTGAAAACCAGTCATTTTATGCATATGTACAACTCCCGGAAGTTATTCATTACATTAGGGCCCCACCGGAAACTTCATTACATGCATTTAGGTTGGGTTTTTTTC
Source organism: Pseudolycoriella hygida (assembly GCA_029228625.1). Taxonomy (NCBI): domain Eukaryota; kingdom Metazoa; phylum Arthropoda; class Insecta; order Diptera; family Sciaridae; genus Pseudolycoriella; species Pseudolycoriella hygida. Next base: position 46,480,321 of record CM055406.1, on the reverse strand, counting down.
GGGGTCGGGTCGGGAATTCAGTTCTTCCAGCGTCTGCGAGGTACGGAAAGCAAAAATATTAGACACGTGTTTTTTATAGACCTTTCAAATTTATTTTGGGGTTGGGAATCTTAAATTCAATCAAATATACGGAAGCGTTGTAAAGAGCGAGACAGATATACAGTCAGACATACATACTGAGTAAAACAGCGGGGTTGCTAAGTAAGTCACCCATTCTGGATCATTTAGTGACACTCGCAAACTCATTCGTGTATTTTTAAGCAACTTGCTGTAAAAACTGTTTTTTTTTTTTACTCGTGGAGTTTTGTACCTCGCCTTCGGCTCGGGATACAAACTCTACATGACTCTAACTACTTACTTCCGCACCCCAAATTTCTTAATTTTGACCTTTCATTTTCATTTTGACCTTCATAAATATTCAAGTGAACATCGGAATTATAAAAAATCATTCAAACTAAGCAAATGGTGTTTTAAGTATTTAAGAAAATGGAAGTGTTAGCGAATCATAAGAAATTAATATTATATTTGATGTTGAGCAGCGAAATTGTTATTTGAAAAAGGAGGAACTTGGAGATTGTCGTAAGTACATGCACAAAATGTAAGAGAGAACAATGCTGAACTCGTTTAGTACACCCCTGCTATTCTTGAGGTTTTAGAAAAAATTCTATGTTTCTTACACAAGGACTTTCTGCCTTACGTGTAGTATACTTCGGGTACATCAAGTCAGTGTATTTATTCAAATTTTAGGAAAAATATTATATTATTCTTCGTTTTTGTGTGTTCTTGAATAAATACGATATTATATTGGATATAAATGTAGTTGTTGCTTCTACACATCTTGTGAATTTGAATATGTTCGAAATTTACTCAGTAACCATTCAATGCTTTTAGCTCTGATTTTGAAAAAAAAACATGTTGAAATTGTTAGATTTCCAGATATGACTAAATGTTCAATATTTTAAGTCCCACTGCACTTAAACCTCTTCAAGTCCGCCTCAATCCCTTGAGAAGTATTTGGTAAAGATTTTGGGTATTCAATAAAAACTGCCTTACGGGTAAATTAAACGTGTAAATCAAGCAATAGAAGAACATTTTACTGGTAACGTATGTGAATGGGTATATGCGTATAAGATCTTTACAAGAAAAAATGCTTGTTTCCGCTCTTCAGCTCTCAAATTCCAATTTCGCTCACAGTTTTAACTAGACGATTTTCATTATTTAACCGGTTACACATTCATATTTACCCAAACACATAGGCTACTACTGGGTTCCGTAGTAATGTGTAATTCCAACGCTTTCGATCCTTAAAAAGATTTAGTTTTTCAAATTTAAGGGGAAGAATAAGTCACTCCATGGGGTGAATATGGCTCACTTAAGTGACAATTGACGGACTTTCATTTCGCATCGCACCCACGTCTAAGGTGTATAACTCTTGTGGTTGACAAGCAATTTCTTAAAAAGTGCGAAACTTAAAGGTAGCCAAGTACGGGAAGGCAGGCTGGTGTCAAAAAATGATACCTGGTCAATTTGAATCTAGTAGCTAGTACTTTACGGCGCAATACTTTTCAATTTGACACCAGGCTGAACTCTCTGTGCCCTTGAACCATAAAAAAGAAGGCAGCCTGGTGTACAAAATTGAAGCATATCACCGCGACGCCATTGACAAATTGTTTACAACACACTAAATTTCAACTTGACACGAGGCTACCGCTGCCATCTACATTAAAATGAACATAGCTCAAGCCTGGTGTCAAGATGAAACTTGGTGCGTTGTAAAGTATTCGTCAATGCCGTCACAGTGATATGCTTCAATTTTTGACACCAGGCTGTCTTCTCTGTGCCATCGAACCAAGAACATGAACAAAGTACGCAGCCTGGTGTCAAAGTGACTCTAATTTTCCCATAAAGTTCTCGCTATTGGCTCTAACATTTCCTAACATCAGTGTTTGACACCCGACTGCCCGGACAAAATAACATTATTCCAATTGTTGCATCTTTTTGAAGGCTGCGTACTTCAGATTCACGATACAATAGTTTCATGCACTAGAGGAAGGATCAATCTAGCGCATGAAATAACTATAGTTGCTGGATGCTTCGGAGATTTTCAGAGAAACTGTAACAATAAATTTGTGAAACACCGCCGCTAAAAAATTGCCGCTTTCATAGTTCATCCCTTCTTTGATGTTACGAGTTCATACCAAACATTTAATTTGAAACAGTAACAAAGCACTAACTGATAACCCCCGAAATCCTTACTCCATGACCCAAAAGAAAACCCTATACTTGAATAGAATACACAGTCGTGCCAACGATTTTTTTTTCGTTTATGAATCCTAAATAGAAACCAATTTCAGTTAAAAGGTAGACGACATTATTCTGCCTTCTGCAGAGATCCTCATTTCAAATCTTATGTGTGTATTATGATTGCAAATTTCAAGGAGCAACTATACAAGACATTATCAGACATAATACGTATAGCTGTAAACTTTGATTATATGACGTAAGCTTCAAATTCGGTCCTAATGAGTGACCACCCGTTGTGCAAGTTTTCTCGATTTCTCTCAAATGAGATGGAAAATAACAATCGTTTTGCCATGTAATTCCTTTTTTCTTTTTTCTTTTTTGATAAAATCTTATATCGTTGGAATGGTGCTCGGTGGATACCAAACGATTAATGATTATCCAGTAAATGGGGACAATGTATTCAAATATTTTTTATCGTTTTACATTTGGGCTATGACTTTTGCGAGTTTTCTAATCAAGCCTAAAACTGTATAATTTCGAATAATCAAAATCAATTTACAATGTGTAAATCAAGCGATCATAGGGTGTATGGCATTGTCTTTCGGATGTTAAAATCATTTGCGTAATTTAGGTGTACGGGATGTAGCTAAACATGCTTTGTTACTATACAACACAGCAAATCATTAGAAGACGTACAACTGTGCTTTATACAGTCAAGTTATATGTTAGGTGAGATAATATCTTTGATTAAGTAATTTGCATAGAAGAACAGAAGAACATCCATATATTTTAACCTGAAATTTCGGCATTTGTGTTTCATGTACATTACATTGAACTATATCCCTTAATATTTGTATTGTTATATGGAGCACATATTGGTGAATTGATTAAATTTGTATGGTTTAGTGCTGCAAAGGTGGAGATGAATTTATATTCATCTTTGTATTTTATGGCAGCAATTTCTTCAACGGTGTCAAAAGTCTGCTTTGCGCGCAATATCATATTTTCATAAGTGTGCTAGCTCGTAGCACACACAGTGTTTCAAAGTTAAATTATCTAAGTTCCTTGATAACATATTAAAAGCAAAAATGTTTAAAAATTAGTTTAGTAAAGATTGCAGAAGATGAAAATGCTGTATAGTAAATAACTCAATTCTTCCATATGATTTTTCGCTGTAATTAACTCTGTCTCGTAAATTTTTTTCGTAGTCAACTTAATCCTGTAATTGGATAGATTTCGGGAGTAGCCGCTTTTCTAAACTTTTAGCATTTCTTTTAAATGAAAGTCGGACAGTTTTTTCGAGAAGTAGCTCTGGTCGTTTTGATTGAGTTAATTGGTCCAACGCTTGCAGAACTGGAACTCGAAAATTTTTGAAGGTGCCTCAACAAGCATGTCTGCATTATCATCCTGAGAAGAACCGTTCCTATCCATCTTTAGGATCCCAATATAAAATTCCAACAAGTAGAATTCGAAAGAATAGCATGAGACCCCTTGAAGAACATTGAAATTCATACCGCTTGATGGGAGTTATGGCATCGACGCCGACGATGGAAATACCACTGTCATTGTCACCGCTAGACCTGTTTTTAAAACAGGAAGCTGAAATGATAGTACAAAGGTGGAAATTGGATGGAGAAAGATTGTAACTTTGTGCATGCAGGTATTCTCGCACAACTTCTGCTTCGAAAGAAGTTTTGAAACGTACCTGCCAGGGAGAATCTGAAAAAAATTTTCTCCGAAAATTTTTTTTTTCGCACCAATCTCTATAACTTTCCCGAAGAAACCAACTTCTAGCTATTCTAATTCAGAAGATAGCATTTTTGAGTATTCACAAGATGGCACCGATTTGACAACTGGCAGACATTTTCTTAAGATCCTTGACTTGACTTTGCACCAACTTCCTAAGTATTATCATTCCGAAGCTAAAATTCGAAAACAAAACAAAAAGAATTTTTGCTTAGTAAAATTCAAGATGGCGCCGCTTTGACTGCTGGCGGACATTTTCTTAAGATCCTAAAAAATTCTACTGACCAAACTCTAAATCTTTTCCAAAGAAACAAACTCTTTAGGCATTGTCACTCCGTAGCTAAAATTTGAAAACTCCAAGCATTACCTGAAAAACCGTCAAAATTGACCTGTTTTTCACATGCCACGACTTTTCAAGGATTTTCTCGGAAAAGCGGCCTATGAAATTTTTCATTTGGGCCCGATACTGACGTTCCCTGAAAATTTCCGGAAGATCGGCTGTCTCGTTCTTGAGATCGAAAATTATTAATAGATAGAAACCGAGAGATCAGAAAAAAAGTTTATACAACAATGAGAACCTCGACATCTTAGCCAATTTCCAACCGATTTTGATAAGTCTGGGCTAGTTGAAAAGCTGCTGCAACGTAGTTTTTAGACCCGTACGAAGAACGAAGTTCTTCGAAAAGGGTTCTTATGCGTTTACCACGACGTTTGTGTCCTCAGATGACGAATCAGCAATAAAAAAAATGTCCGTCCGTCCGTCCGTCAACACGATAACTCGAGTAAAACTCAACCGATTTTCAAAAACTTTTTTTCCTGAAAGGTAATCGAAAAATCTTTTATGGGATTGAATCTGGGCACTTTCGGTCCAAGGGCCACCGAGCTAGGGCCGTTTAAGTGATTTTTGGTCTTTTGTCCATAACTCGAGTAAATCTTTTCTGATTTAAAATTTTTTTTTTGTTTGAAAGACCTTGGCATAGCCGACAATTTATGGAAGAAACTTTTTTGAATTTGAGTCCTTGGACTTAGCTAGGACACTAAAATCGAGTCCCTGCTAGGGGTCTATGTGTTTTTTGTCCATACCTCGGGCAAATCTTTTCCGATTTTCATAATTTTTTTTGTTTGAAAAACCTGAGCATAGCCGACAATTCATGGAAATTTTTTTTTTGAATTTGAGTCCTTGGACTTAACTGGGGCACTAAAAACGAGTCTCTGCTAGGGCTCTATGTGTTTTTTGTACATAACTCGAGTAAATTTTTTCCGATTTTCAAATTTTTTTTTTTTTTGAAAGACCTAGACATGACCGACAGTTTATAAAAGGGTCATTCCAAATGTATGTAATGTAAGGAACGAAAATTTCTCCTGAATCACCCACGGGTCCAATTTTTGTGTTCAATGAAAAAATTGTTCACAACTGTAATGTAATATCTAATTTTCTGCCGAACGAATGATCTCGTTATTTCCTACGGTTAAGGCAGTATTTCCGTTCCTTACATTACAGGCGTCGTGGTTTGCATAGAATGGGCAAAAAGATACGTTTGCTTGTGCTTACACCGTTTCTTCGGACGGGTTTTTCAATATTGCCCTATCGGCAATTTCCAATACAACTTAATGTGGACGCAATTTCAAACCCTTAAGAGTTAAGGCAATATTTACTTAAATACATTCGAGTCTCTTCGTAACATCAACTCTGTTTGCCGCATCTAGTCCGTTTTCACTTTTGTGAACAGCTCACTTTTCTACCGACATTTCAGTCATTACAATCTGGCTTCACGCTTAATTTGTACTCGATCTAGTCAATTATGTGAAAAAAATGTCATATATTTCTTTGATCAGATTCAAGCAAATTACACACAGAACATATACACCAAAAATGTGCATTACATCCACATGAAATGAGATGAAAATTTTCTACTCGAAATGTTTCCATTCAAAATTTGAATCCGAGAGCATTTTGATGCTTGATTACATCTTAAGTTTTGAGTATTATATCACTTCACTTTTATAAACTAACTGAATGTATACGATGAAACATTTTCCAGTGAAAATATATTCAAATTTGTCTATTTAGGACAAAATAGGCACGGCTTTATACATGTAACGGGTAGGTGTTGTATGATATATGGCACTCAGTGAATCTGGCTGAATTTTGAAAAGATACGAGAGAATTTCAATGGAAATGGCACAAGGATTGTGAATAGTTTATGTAAACTAAAATTGTGCATATTTTTATTAAATGACTAGATACTCTTCTCCTTTAAAGAAAATTAAGTAATTTGTTGTTATACATGTAAAATATGTGTTTCAATTTATGTGTATACGATAGGGTGGCGTTGCTAGATGAAAAGCTGGATTTATGTGAATGTGTAATTGAATTGTAACGTCTAATGCATTATGATGGGGTCTTCATGTAATTTAAATTAAAACGATGGGTTTATGTATACGAAACAGATTCCAAGCATGTCCGATAGTAAATTATAATTTAAATAAAGATTTTAAGAGATACTTTAGTTAATTTTTTTTTTTTTTTGATTATGGGGTTCTAACGTAATACAAATCTATTTCGAGCTACAAAATTTACATTTTGAGGCATCCCATTTGTATTCATGACATAAATAAATTGGTTAATAAACCTCACAAAGATTGAAGTAAATTTATATTTTCGAGTACATACATTATGATATTAGATCACATTACACCCTTAAGCTTGCGTGCCAAAGGCATTGCATACTACATTAATGCCTCAAGCCCATGAGATCGCCTAAGGCAATAGCAGCAAAGCTAAAAAAATTTGTCATTATAGAATCAACACAAAAATAAAAAAGGATTTTGGGAATGTTTTATGGAATCAATTCATCGAAAAACATCCGTTTTTAGTTATCATCACTAACTGAGTCACTGAGTTCGTCACTGAGTTCGTTTTTCACAACTTTCATTTTCGTCATATGTTTTTTTTTTTCTATTGAGAACATGCTGGATTAAAACATTTTGCTGTTTGGTCCGATTATTTCACGAAACTATCTTTTGTACTCTACTCCATTTCGTTGGTAACAACACTGCCCAGTCCTAAAATTCAGTGTTGCTTCAAATTTTGAAACTAGGGATGTGAACTTCTCAAAATTAACGGTATCGATAATTAGAGGAAATTGTCGATAGTTGATTATCAAAATGATTAACTATAATTTGATAATTATCAAATTATCGATACTTATCAAATTACCGATACTTATCAAATTATCAATAATTATCAAATTATCGATAATTGGTTGAGAGCATCAACATTTTGCATTTTCATTCGATGTAGAGCTTAGTTTTAAGCAAATGGATTACAGTCCCTAAATATTTTTTTCAATTGATAGTTATTAATATTTTTAGTAACGATTTCTCATGTACTTATGTTGATTATTAACATAACTTAATAGTTATCAAAAATTTATACTTATCAATAATTTGACAATTATCGATAATTTGACAATTGTCGAAAAATTGATAATTATTGATAATTTAATAAGTATCCATAATTTGATAATTATCGATAATTATAAATTATCGATAATTATCAATTATCGATAATAATTTTGATAAAAAAATATAAAAAACCTTATCGATAATCAAAAATCGATAATTGATTATCAATTTTATTATCGCCCATTCCTATTTGAAACAACAAAAACCTCTGTTGCATTTGTGACGCAATTTTTTCAACACAACGTTATTTTGTTTTAAAAAAAAGCGCTGTAATTTTTCAGGAAATTAAAACTTTGAACACAAGGTTCTATTCAAACAAACTTCTGCGTATTATCAGCGATAGCGTCACCTCAAGCGATATAATTAATTTCAGAAGCAGACTCACGGAGTGCGTCACACTCTACCTTTTAAGAGGTTTTTGTTGTGATATCAGTCGTTTTGGAAGTTTTTGTTGAAAAAAGTTGTTAAAAAAATTTTTCTCCGAAAAAAAATTTACTCAGAAAGTTCTCGAGATCGAAAATTATTAATAGATAGATAGATCGATATATAGATAGATAGATCAGAACAGACAGATCAGAAAAAATCAGAAAATTTCGAACCTTTCCCGAACCGAGCTCGAATCAAAATAAAAAATGAAACCCGAACTGAACAAGATCCGAAATACAAAATTTAAACAAGACCTGAACCAAGCCCGAACCCTTGACCCGAACCCGAACTTTTTTTGAAAAAGATTTCATTTGAAATGTGTTTCGAACTCAATTTTTTAGAAAATAATTGAGTGAAATTATTTTTTGGGGCGGGTCGGGTTTTGTTCGTTGAAGTCTTAAAACCCGACCCGACCCGACATATTGATTCGGGCTCGGGTCGAGTTTTTAATCGAGTTTCGTGCGGCTCTCTCATTTGAGCTTAAAGTTTTGTTACTTATTGGTCCTGTCATGGATTGCTCCATATGACACGTTTGTCTTCATTATTTTCTCTCTCTTTCTTCAAAAATCTCCTCGCTAATTAATGATGATTTCTTCTCCAGATGAGTTCTTTCCACTGATAAAAACTTAAAAAATGAATGAAATATGATATGAAGAAGGTAAGATTTCCCGGTTACCAACTTTGTTCTTAATACCTTTCCGGTACCCTCTATATTACCATTACTGCACTATTTCTATGCCCATCCAACCCTACAAGAAATAACGCATGCTAGAGGTCTTGTTCCTTCGTCTAATCATCAATAAAATTTTCGAATGATATAAAACATAAAATTGCATTCCCTCTATATAATTTTTCTTCCTTTTTGTCTCATCTTTTTTCATTCTTATATAAATATATTTCAGTCTGTCTCGCTGTAAACCGATAGACCAAGCGCCTACATTCGTAACGTTGTTGTGTACACTTTAAACAACCACGTACACAGGATAGTGTTGATTTATGACCGGTATAAGTCCTTCGAACAAAATTTTTAATAGTAAAAAAAGTAACTAGACCACAAGTGAATATACATTGCACATCATAAGTTGAGTTATTATATTTTTTATGATGAACGAAAATAGAAAACCGCATTATCTGGCTGGTTATAATTTGCTTCGATCGGGGCATTACCGAGAGAAAATTAAATGAAACAATGGGTAGTGATTATAAACTTCGATCCGTGAACATGTCTTGCTAACTTTTTAGACTATAAATTATAACAAATAATAATTAAAATTAGTCACTGGTGTTGATCTATAATTACCGTCATCATTTTATTAAACAGAAACATCAAATGTTTACCGCCTGTAACTGAACCCTTTCTGTGGAATTGTTTATTTACTTAATTAAATTCTGTAGTTACAAATTGCATTCAACACAAGACTACATTAGAAAGCGAATGTCATCAGATTCAGTGGATAAGATACCATACAATGTTACACTATTTTCAGCACAAATTCTTGGTATACATATACTTCACTTAATACAAACTTTTATAATCATTTCAAGAAATAAAAGTGTATGCCATTTAGTGTAACGTCATACAGTCCTTTTAGTTCAACGACTGACTAAAAAGTTTGTAAGCAATTATTGAAGGAAAGCGAAATTATCAGCCAGACTTCGTAATTTTGTATATAATTCATTTCAATGTATGAGCAGATGTTGTCTTAAATGGTCATCGCACAATTATACCTTAATTGCGTCCATAATTTGGAGCATTTCCACATAATCGCCATTTGCCGCTTTAACAAAAGCACGTACAGTGCATGCTTTTACTTAAATAGTACAATGTAACGGTACCGACGATAATGTTTTTTTTTTTTTCATTTTATTCGAAAATTCTACGGTTGAATTTAAAGTAAAGAGGGGAGATGCTACAATTGAGACAGTCGATATTCAGCATTGAATAAGTAGCGAATAAACTATCCTGAATTGTCGTACATATTCTTGTCATATGATCTACGTAGGCTGAGTACTTTAATGCGAGTCCCTTAGACCCTTACGAAGTATACGGGGCATGTATGCTTACAGCGACGTTTTTAACCAGTCGATGCAGAGATGCTAAATCCTCAAAAAAAAATTATTTCGTTTGTCCGTCTATCTGTCAGAGCTTCGGAGGTGCTCACCTTTTCGTGCAAGATTGTCCGTCTGTCAACACGATAACTCAAGTAAATTTGGACCGATTTGTAAAAAAAAGGTAGTCCAAGAAGTGATGCTATGATGTAAAATGGACAATATCAAGAAATTTTAAGATACGTACGAACAATTGGTAAGAAGCGTCGTTTTTGATGGTCTGTGTAATAAGCGCGGTTTGAAAGATATGGAAATAATGTATGAAAGATAACTAATACTACTCGACTGTTTGGTGATGTGCGTGAAACATATCGTCTTTTTCAATAAATCTCATGTATTTTTGAGATTCAGACGCTGTGATACACTTGCAAACATGTTAAACGTCTCACATTCTTTCAGTTAATTAATATTTTTTAGGTGATGCAACAGTAAATCAATTAATTTACAACTTTGCCATACAACAAATAGAGTGCACTTACGACCCTCTACACTCAAAGCACAATTTGTCTATTTATATAAGCAACGAAACTAAACATTAAACAACCCCTTTTTCTTCTCGATGTAACATTTTCTCAAACCGTACCTTCATATATACACGCAGATAATATACAGGCACTTCAATCCATCGCCGTATAAACATTCTTGTTTAAACATAACAAGTTTATGTGGGTTAATAAATTGATAGACAATACTTGAAATTACATTTTCACGACATCTATCTGATCGAAGCCACATTAATTGCTACGGTAAAAGTTCAAAGGCCAAATGACTCAAAATCTATAAATGTGCATTTATGAAGTTTAAATGTAATTTGTGCACAACATACAGACACTATTATAGCTAGAACATTACATGCGTTGAGCTCATATGTGAGGAGCCGAGCACCGATGCTAAAAGGATAATTATACTGTGCAATATTAAGTGCTGGATAAGTATAAGTAGTATACGGAGGGATAATAATTTAATATTTGATTATCGAGTTGCGAAATGCTTGAATCGATGGGAAATGAAAGGATATCTGGTCATTCATTAAGTAACCCATTCGCTCCAATCCTATCCTATTTCGAATAATGGAGAGCAGAGAAATTTAAAACTTCTGAAAAGCGATGTGGACGAAGTTTAAGAGTTTTTCGTTTTGTAGATACTTTAGTTCGCGATTTTTCAGAACTCGTCTTCGGCTCTAACAAAAAACCAGATGAATTTTATGGTCGAATCAATAAAACAGCATCTGGTACATAAATCAAGCTTTGCACATAAATGTATTAATTTTTTTTTCAATATTTTGTCAGTAAGGATCGGAGTGGATCGACCCACACCTGACCCACAATTTTAGCGGGTCGACCCACACCTGACCCAAAGTTTTAGAACGCACAGAAAAACGATTTCTGTGAATTCTGCAACTGTGAGTCACATGTAGGTCGACCCGCTAAAAAAAACAATATTATCGCCCGCTGGTATGATAATATCGTCCATATCCAGAAAATTTGACACTTATGTTTCAAGTCGGTAACGAAGATTTGGGAGCCAAAATTGTTCGAAAACAATTATTTGATTTAATTGAGATTTAAGACGAAATATTAATTTTGATCAGTGCGAATCAATTGAGTTAAAGCGCAAGGTTAAACATTGTAGTTATTATATTTT
>CM055406.1:46410397-46468184 GCA_029228625.1 Pseudolycoriella hygida | reverse complement strand
GCTGTAGAACAATTTTTTGTTCAGTATAATATTCTTTTTCAATTAAAAATACGTTGCACACACACTCTAACTCAATTGTGTAATTGATAATTTATACAAAACACATAAGATTATAGCAAAAATTGTATATTTTTTTTATATTGTGAATAAGGTTGCTACAGAAGCTAATCTATGCTGCGTGATAATGCAGATAGGAACACAATATTGTTTTGTATACTTTGTATATTTGAATGTAGATAATACAGATAGAAAACAACTGTCAAAAATCTTATGGGATGTTCGTTGCATATTCGAGGAGGAAATTTTTTATCTGTAGAATAAATGATCTGTGGAAGAAACGCCAAAATGTGTTTTTTGTTCTGAATGTTGTGTTGATTGAAGTAGTCAATAGAGAAATCAACGAAAGTGTCTGACAAAAGTAAAAAAAAATTGTCAAGTTGAGCTTATGCGAGTGATTTTCATAGCGCCGTATATAATTACTGCTTCACATAATATTCCAATATCATCCAAATACACATTCCACATTCGCCTAGATAATTTTAAAATTGTGCAGTATCCAAACAGGTCGAATCCTTCAGCTGGCCCTTAATTTTAGTAATGAGACTGTATATCTAGCGCCGAATTCTCTTCTATTGTGCTGCTAGCGCCACCTGCCGTATACATATTGAAGTTGATACTGTAGTTTCATTCATCCCCACCTTTTAATTTGCCCCTTACACTATTTTCTTGTCATTTTATGAAGCTTCGGAGCTCGAGCGCCACCTACCGGTTGCATATTTGTGATCTGGGGGAAGTCCCCTATCATTCCCTCCTACTCCTCCCCTCAAATAGATAGGTCGCTTAAACTGAAATTTTACCGCAAAATTGAATATTAGACAAGTTTCTGACATAAACCATTTAGTAACTAAAATGTTTCACTGGGTTCCCTTGAATAAAAATATTGGAAAATATTTCAAAATTGTCTTTCATGCTTTAAAAATTAATTTATTACCTTCAATAATCGTCCCTCGCACTCCTAGCCACTATACTGACAATTTTAATTCAATTGACGAACTATGTTTACTAAAGATGACAACAACAAACATTCTTCATGACATTTCTCACATTTTTCACGACCGATTTTGGCCATGAACAATCTAACCTTAAAGTTAACAATGACAGCATTAACTGAGCAACTCTACGAAACATTTTACTTTTCGAACGCGCTCAAACAATAGATTTTTATAGTACCATCTTGTGTCAAATTATTCAAGTTTCAATTAAAATTCAAATGTCGAGCGGAATATAAGTGACTATTGCAAGGTTGTCTAGAAAGACCTGGGAGTTGCTGAGTTAATCGTTTTGGGGTCTAAATAGAATAAATCTACCAAAAATGTTCTCCGTTTGTTCGTCTATGGGTCCCGTGATTATGGGATTTAAGGAGAGTGCCGATGAAGTCCCGGTTTTCGGCTTAAAATTAAAAAAAATCGACTGGGTGCTCTTCAAAAGTTTTTCTATGCACTCCCTGTTTTGTATAGATGTTTTAAGTTGCATAAACTGTCAAAAAACATTGAACCAGAGAATATCTTTGAAAATCCCATAGGAAAAGTCAGTTTTCTATCGAGATGTTTTTGATATTAGCCCAGGGGGCCATTTGTCTAAATTCACAAAACTGAAAGCTCACCACGTACCCTACAAAATGTGAAGTAGCGATTAAATGGCCCCTCGGGCTTCCTCATCCTGTACACATCTTTGGGAAATTTCTTTCAAAAACTTTCGTGGTTTATTTGAGGGTGGTCTTTGAAAATTTTTCGCTACCTTTGCGAAAATTGCACGAAAGTCGCTTTTCAAGGTTTTAAATAAAAAAACCTCGGGAAACCATCAATTTGATGAAATCGGTTGAGTGGTTCGGTCACCCTACACGTGGTTTTTCATATATGTTTGGACCCGTACGAAGTACGAAGGTCCTATACGTTTACTACAAATTCAGGGCTCCCACACTTCCAATATTTAAAAAATTGTCCGTCTCCACTTTTTTTTCGAAACGGCTTCACCGATCACCCCGAACTTTATTTTCGCTGAAAGGTACGTATGTCCCATGGTTCAAGTTCAAAGATGAGCAAACTTGATCGGGTTGTTTCGGAAATATGGTCGAAAAGGTGTCCAAGAACATGGTTTTTTGGGGGTAAGTGAGACTTTTTCTGAGATATTTCTAGAATTAATGCAGTTAGAAAGCTACTTTGTGGGACAAAGCTGTAGAGAACTAAATTTTAGCGAACACGTGTTTCAGGGTTTTCCCTAGAAACGTCCCAATCCCGAGATTCTAGAATTGGGAGGGATGGTTCATGTATCAAGAACTATGACAGATAGAAAGTTGCTCGGAAAGGCAAAGTTGTAGTGAAATAAATTTTAGCAAACACTTGTTTCAGGGTTTTAACCCGAAACCTCCCAATCCCGAGATTCAGCTACTTCTTGAATTGGTAGGGATGAGTCATATCTCAAATACTATGACAGATGGAAAGTTACTTCCAATAGCAAAGTTGTTGAGAATTAAATTTTAGCGAACACGTGTTTCAGGGTTTTCTTCAGAAACGTCCAAATCACGAGATTTAGCCACTTCATGAATAGGTAGGAATGATTCATATATCAAGAACTATGACAGATAGAAAGTTGCTTCCAAAGGCAAAGTTGTAGAGAATTAAATGTTGTCTAATATGTGTTTCAGGATTTTTTCGAAAAATGTCCCAATCCTGAGATTCAGCCACTTCTAGAACTCAGGGGGATAAGAACATTAGAAAACGCGTGATTGGTGTCAGAGTTCAGAAAATGTACTTCGGGAGGGCTTTCGACATTACTTTGGTTAATTTCTGAGAGTCGTTTAAATTCTGATAGTTCTAAAAGAACTTGACTATGCATTCTGATGCGCATTATTTTTATGATAATAGTAAGAGCTTGGTACATCGAGGCTTTTCGCACGTGAAGGCTTTCCGCACGACGTGAAGGCTTTACGTACGGGTTTTTGCATACGTTTCTTTAATAATAAGGTTCTTTATGCCGTGTCGTAGAAAAATATTGGAGAATATTTTTGGTATGTGTAGGAGGTCTTTCCTTAGTCCACCTGGTCACACATAACTTCAAAAAAAATTTTTTGTTATGTTGTAAGGAAAACTGAGGGAAATAGTTTTAAAAAGTCATTTCACAATGTATTCATCCCTTGCGACGGACGTAGTCTTCATGAGAAATAGAGTGAATCCACGAAGCATTATGTTTTTATTTAGTTTCCGAAATAAAACCGTCAGTGAAATATAGCGGTTTCGGTTCATATTGTATCATCGAGTATGACATTAACCAGACCATAACGAGATATTAAAAAGACACAACAACGAGCAAACCACTTAGATTTTTTGTCTGTGTTGGGTAATTTTTCTTTTATCTTTCAATTTCCGATTAATTTTTGAAAATGCAAGAGGGCGGTAAGTACATTCAAATATCATTTCCTCGGACGAATATCATTCCCATATCCCATATCATACACATTGTTTTGAGAAATAAAGTTCTAAGATGTAATCTGCAGGCTCTATATGTAAATACGAATGGACGCTTGAGCTACTGAAAAATTCATTTTATATAAAGGATCTTAGCTGTCGCTATACATACTTTCGTCGCTTCAGTTAAAATGTTGTTTCACTTGATTTTCCCGACCAAATTAAACGATAAGAATTCTATGAATTTTCCTTATTTTAATGTAATTTTGTTGAGAACCCTATGAGAACAAATAAATAAAGGTTATCGTCTTGGAGAAAACGTAAATCATCCGCAAACAGTTCATGTTAAGATAGTGCTCGAAATTTTGATAAATGCAACTAATTGGATAAAGTAAAATATTTCTAAACTTAAAATGTAAGTTTGTGTACTTACTCGATATTTCCGCTTGAAGTGGATTATTAAGTTTTCTTCGATTGCAATTAAGAATAATTCTAAGTGGTTTTATTTAACTCCTAGAGGTAATAAACACAGAGCATACAAGCACGAAAGTAGTGAGGAACAATGTTTATTTTATTTCATATACTAAAACAAGTTCCTTCAAAATCCGAAAAGTTCAAAATCACTTTCAAACAATACAAAAAAAAAAAAGAAATAAGAATTCATCATAAAGTTGAAACTTTCCATGATTATCATTATGATTCTCTGAGACATGTACGGTACAATATACAGAGTAAGGAAAAAACTCAATAAAAAACCTGTAGATTATTACGTCGTCGCCAATTTCGACGCCTCTCATATAAAAGCTCCCTAAATTTTTGTTGTCAGTTGAGTACCATGATGCTAGCTGCTGCCATCCCCTCAATTTATTTTTTTTTTTTTACAAAAAAAGTAAACTTTTTGTCTTCTCATAAATTTCTTCTTTTTTATTTTGTTAAAGCAATTTCGTTCAAACAAACTTTAACCCTCTTTATATAAATTTGTGCTGTATGATGGGGCTTTTTAAGATTGTGTTACCTATAAGCTAAGTAAAGTTCCTTTTTGTATTGAAAAGATTATTATTTATGAAGAGATTGAAAACTGTCGATTAGAATCATTGCAGCTAGATATTTCATTTATTTATCGATGGAAATAACTTTTTTTTGGGAAATTAGTTTGTTATTATGTAAAAATTGGGAATTATTTGATTGATTTTAATTTGAAGAAACTAAAAAATTACACCAAACTACAAATCACGGTTTATGAAAACAGCACACAAAAAAATACTCACAAATGTTTCGAAAAACAAACATTCACAACGTTTTTAAATCGAATGATTTTAGAACGCTGTGGAACAGAAACAAATCACGATACACGAAAATTGTTCTATTTAAAAACGTTGTAAATGCACCAAAAATACACTTTCGATAACAAAAAATAATTTATTTAGTTTGATTTAAAACCGCTTTTAAAAAACACACACTCGCTTCTTGTAGCCGGACAACAGACTAATTTTATTTGTGAAAATTCACTGAGTTTCTAGTTGTGATTAACTTACTCAAAAATTATTTGAAAATAATGTCGGTTTCCCCACTCAAAATCGTTCGTACAAATAATCAACCATGTACGACAACAACCATTATTTTATTATATTCTACATCTATTATGACAAATATTTTATAATATCCGATGATCAGCCAGCCATGCATCTCGTAGTTTTTTTAAACGCATAATGATTAACCAAATGTATATTAAAATCTCAACAAAACCCATCGTAATTGAACTGAAAAGTTATATATGGGCAAGGCTTATTTGAGTGGTTTTTTTGCATGTGATAGACTCTATGAATATGTAATTATGCTTGGCCAATAATTTCACAATTTTATTTTATCGTACTTTTCAAAGGATTCGTTGAACTACGTGCTTTCCCCGATGACATTCACACACCACCCATTCAGACTGGAGAGCCGAACAAAAAGAGCGATGGCATATCCAATCGACGAAACAAATAGTCAAAACACCTCGCTGATAGAATCTGCCTGCATCTTCTGGAAATGACAGATTATGTGCGGAATACCATAAAATATTTTTGTCGGATCTGCTCTCCAATAGCCTCATTCACGTAAATCTATTTTTGGATTCTTTATAGAACACTAAATAGAAGTCTAGAATATAAAAACTTGAATACTATGCTGTTTGGCACACACCCATCGGGGATTTTGTTACAGACTTTATTCAAGTTGTGGTGTTCTAGACTTTTGTTTGGTGTCCAATGAAGAATGGAAAAATATATTTGATTGAAGGTTTCGGATAATTTTTTTTACCTTCTAAAGGAGGGTAGTAGGGGCGACCACTGGACAGGTACCACGCGGGTGCGAATGCCATTTCCGGACAATGACCGCTGACTAAGCACCTTGCAACGCCGAGGACCGAATATTTATTGCGTTTGGGAGATGCCTTTTTCCATAGGGAAAACGATAGTCTCACACATAACATGACTGACTATTAGAATATTTAGATCATTAAAAAACGGCAAAGAGGGAAAAATCGCCTAGGACGATATTATCGTCCAATAGGGGATATTATCATCACACTGGAAGATATTATCATGCTAGCGGATGATATTATAACACCATCGGAAGATAATGTCGTGCAATATTATCCTTCGTTGGACGATATTATCATCACGTTGGAAAATATTATCTTCCAGCGGACGATATTATCATAACACTGGACGATAACATCGTGCTACTGGATGATATTATCGTCCGGTGAATGATATTGTCGTCCGGTGGATGATATTATCGTCCGGTGGATGATATTATCGTCCGGTGGATGATATTATCGTCCGGTGGATGATATTATCGTCCGGCGGGCGATGTTATCTTTCAGTTGATGATATTATTATACCAGCGGAAGATAATATCATCGTATAAAAATTAAGATTTTCCTTGTATACAAATGGTGACGTAGGAGCGTTACATTATCGAACACTAATTCAGATTTTCAGGTTCGGCGGATGATATTATTGTTCGCTGGATAATATTATCGTTCGCTAAATAATATTTTTGTCAGTTGGACTATCTTATCATCACACTGGAAGGTAATATCGTCCGATGGGAGATATTATCATCACACTGAAAGATATTGTCGTCCAATTGAAGATACTACATGGGGTGAAAAGTCCGCGGCCTTGCAATGAAAGAACTAACTTTTACATATGAAATTAATTTTATTCTTCAACGTAGTCTCCCTGAAGGGAAATGCACTTAGTCCAACGGTCCTGCAACATTTGGATACCTGTGGTATAATAGGATTTCTCCAACCCTGCAAAATAGGCCTCTGTTTCGGATATCACCTCATCATTAGAGTAAAATCTTTTTCCCTGTAGCCATCTTTTTAAGTTTGGGAACAAATAGTAGTCGCTGGGGGCCAGATCTGGAGAGTAAGGTGGGTGGTGGAGTAATTCATAGCCCAAAGAGTCCAGTTTCACAGTTGCTTGTATGGATGAATGCGCTGGTGCATTGTCATGATGAAACAGGACCTTTTTCTTCTGCATATGCGGTCGTTTTCTCTTGATCTCGTTGTCGAGCTGTTCCAATAATGTGACATAGTACTCGCCAGTTATTGTTTTTCCTTTCTCCAAATAGTCGATGAATATTATGCCATGCGCATCCCAAAAAATCGTGGCCATAACCTTGCCTGCAGAACGCTGTACCTCGTTTAAATTCAGCATGCCACTTCTTGACCGTTGTATACGACGGAGAAGATGTGCCATAACACTTATCCAGCCATTCTTTGCTTTGCACCGTATTTTTTCCCATTAAGAAACAATGTTTAATCAACACACGGAATTCATTATTTTCCATTTTTTACGAACAACAAAAACCTGCGTCACTCTATTGACAGTAATTCGAAAACTATGACACCAAATGTCAGGAAATTTTGGCTGTAGACAAGGAAAGGGTGGTACTACTGAATGTTAACAAAAATTCTGAAGTAATGACGCCATCTCTATGTGAGGCCGCGGACTTTTCACCCCATGTAGTATTATCATCCCCGCCTTAAAAAACTTCACAAAAACTTACTCTGGTAGATAGAAAATGTCGCGCCTGCATTACCTGAATATGCAAATAACTTAATATTAAGGTGCATAATCATATTTGCATCAATAAATAAATTATTATTATTTGTCCATAAATACAATTTTCCTAAATTGTCTCATTGAAAATAATTCATCAAACTACTGATACCTGATAAATAAAATTAAACAATTGAAACGTGCTCACGATTCATGGCGCATGTAAATTTTTCAAGCGTCAACATTTTTCTGTTACATTTTCGATGCACAAATGGTTTATAATATACTTTTTTCATCAACTTACAAATAATGCGATTCATATTGTCTTAAGAAGAATTCAAATTAGGGACACGTGGGCATTAGATGGAACCGTTTAACGTTTAGATGACACATACGGAATGAACAAATCCCTATCAGGATGAATTGGTAAATGTTAGGTGGCTGTAACAAAATATTAGAAAAATTCAACCGTTGAATTTGTTATTTTTCCCTTTGATCAGACAGAGCGCTAATGAACCAATTCTTCTCCAGTTCTGAAAAGGATGGAATTAACAGAACTTTATACATTGGAAATTGTATTTTAAGACATAAAGAAAAAATCCACATGAGCATTGAAGAACTTTGTCGAAGGAATTATTAACATTTCATTAATTTTTAGTTTATACATTCCACACATGATAAATCTTAAAAGACTTGGATCTCTATTCACCCTTCTAAACTAATAATCCACATAAAACACTATCATCTATTTTCGATCAAAAGAAATTCCATAAATTTACAAAACAACCCATAATCGTTTCCCACATAATAAAACCTATACCCAAAAGAAAATTTATTAATAAAATGTTTTTATCGAAATTATCCCTTATAAAATAAAACATTGAGTAGATGTGGTGGATAGGGGGTTTATCGCAAGCTCAATTGCGTGCAAATACTTTCGTGTTGAATGAGTATTTTATTAGGGGCATGTTTTGAGCACATTGCATAGGGCTCGGAGTCAGAAAAATCTACGAGAAAATTAAAATTAATTTCGAAGCAACCGAAAATATATCTCAAAATGTGAAACCTTTAAGCCACTTTCGCCGCTCTGACATCTTGTTACTCTTTCTTGAGCAGACAAAGTTTACACCTTACTATAGCACCCTCATTTATTGTTGGTAAATGTGAAAGAGACAGTGGGAGACTTTTGGTCATTCTAGAAGTATACCTGATTTTCACTTAAGGAGCCATCCATAAAGTACGTACTAAAAACATGACAATTTTTAGACCCCCTCCCCCTCGTACGCAAAAATGTATGGGAAAAAATGTTGAAATGTATGCAACTCCCCCCTCCCCACCTCAGGAAGTACGTACATTATGGATGGTTTGATTTTTCACTTTCAATTTTTTCAAAAAAGTAAATTCCTCACTTTTAATAATTTAAAAAAGGTGAATTCATTCCTTTATATATCACGCTTACCGATGAGTTCTTTCCGTGACTTTAGTGAAAGTGTTGACAATGTCTTTTGTGTAGGAAGTCCCTGTCACTGTTAGCACACACTTTGTTGTACTTAGTTTCTAATGAAATAAATATCGACATTTCAATGAATTTAAAAAATTAACGGGAAGTTCGTTCGACTCCCACAAATTTTTTAGCAAATTAGGGGATACGGCAAAGTTTCTATTACATAGCAGCCTCTAATTGTATATTACAAGTGATATCATGTAAACAGACGTCAACATAAACCATTGAAATGGGTATAGGAAAGTAGCGATAGAGTGTAGTCAAAGAAGTTAATTCGGTTACTTCACCGTCAGCCCGTCTGTAACAAGACGTAACGTAACTTAACAGTACTACAAATAATTACACTCTTCTCGCTTTCGCAGTTGAAACAATGGGACCATGGAGCATAGAGTCAATTAAATTTGTTGAAAAAGTCGGCAAAAGATTGCAAGATTTAAGTGGTGATCCGCGATCAAAATTCTACCTCAAACAAAGGATTTCGATGGCAATACAACGGTACAATGTCGCTTGCATAATGGGCACAATTCCACCAGCGCAACCATTGAAAGAGATATTTTACCTTTAGTATTGTAACGTTTTGAGAGTTTTAGAACGGGACTAGGACGCTTTCTCTCTAGAAAAGAAACTGCCGTACTTAGTTAAAAAACCTGGATTTTTTAATACGAAATGTTTTGTCTCGTTTGCTTCGAGGTTTTTTAACAAAGTACGGCAGAGTAGGTCTGCAGGTGTGCACAGACGGACGGACAGGAAGGGTGTAGTAGTTATCGCTACTTAATAAGAGCGAAGTTTGTTGAATCGAGCCAAAGGCGTATGTGCTTCCAAATTGGTTGTTTTGATTCGTAGGAAGTTTGCTGCCTGAGCCGAGTCAAAACAAATATTTGCAATACAAAATTTTACATGTTGATGCTCGGTAAATGCGTTTTCCAAGTCTCTCGCGACGCATTTACCAACTGCAATTTCATAAGAAACTGAACCCGTTATATGATTCTCTCATTCATTCAATGTTAGTGTGAAAGTGACACACATACCTTTTAGCACATTAAACAGAAATACTTTTCAATGTAACAAAGTTATTCATAAAACCTAAATTTCGTTAGGCTTCAGACGAGTCTAAAGAAATAGTGAATTACCCCTATGTGTTGTGGATGCCAGCTATATGTTAACTATATGTACTAAAGGCATATGTGAAGTTCGGTTATACTTGTGTATTATAAAACCATCAACATTTCCACTCAATAAACCGAGACAAGGAAACAAAATAAAAGGCGCATTTCCAAATCACAACGGGTTAGTCTAAATAACCGTAAAATCAAACAGAATTTTCCCACAAAAGAGTCAATAAAACATAGACAAATTATCGACAAAAGCATCGATGGTGAAACGTGTTATTTTCACCTTTTGAGTGCTATGTATGCGTCAATATATTATCGTACGTATATGTGGGGATATATTGTAGGAGCAAGGAGGAGGGGGATGAGAAAAAAAAAGAAACATTTACAACATAATCAACAACAATGAAAATATACGAGTTGAGAACGAGGCAAAAAAGGCGAAATATCACTGTCAGATGAAGAGCATTAAATTACTTCCTTCAATTTGATGTTTCGAGTGCAACACAATTTCACACTTGAACAACATCTGAAGACTTTCGCCAATATTATTTTGAATTGGCAGTATATTACAAGTAATCTCAAATGAGGGAAACTCATGTTTGCTTATGTGTTTTATTTTGAATCGGACAGTTCCTACGAGTAACTTTTTGTTTATTCTTCAGTAAACTTATTTATGTTATTGAATATGGACTGTGGCTAAGTGTTTTTTTAAGTACTCTGCGTTAAGTCCCTATTTTCGTACACAAAATAGCATGAGCGTTAATTTGCGATTGAATTTGCTACACAATCAGATGTCAAGAGTATGTTTCTTAAATGCTGCCTTCATTTCTAGAATTTAAGGGGTTAATACGAAAATGTAAAGTGTTGCCTCTTAAAGTAATTCAAAATACTTAGACTTTCCGTACTGGATTGTGTCTGCCTTCTGTGTGTTTCTTAGAATGATAAGATGAATTGCTTGCTCATAGTTTTCTTCAAGTAATTTCATTTTGGTTGAAACGTTACACACAATGGGATTACTCGAATTCCTATTGAAAATTCTGAGAACGTAACGTGTTCGGCTTATGAATCTTAAAGTACTTCTGTACAAAACAGACAGACACCTTACCTCCTCCTCCACCATTCTATAGATTCTTACACACATTTTCATTTTTTATGTTATTTAACTTTTAACTGCTTGTGATTAGTTAAAAGTTAATTCTTTCACTCGCTCTAGTCTACGGCGCTTCCTTGCTCTGTCTACAGATTTCTTATATCGAGATTTTTTTTAATTTTCTCGCGCCTTAATCCCTTTTATTCAAGACAATATCGCATAAGGCACTTCTTGCAACAATAAAGGAAAATGTCTACGAGCAACTATACAAAAAAAGCCCCCTAATAACTATTAGTGCCCCGAAAAAACGTTATTTGTTTCTCTTCTGAATCTTTTTGCATTAAAAAATTACCTTAAATTTCCCTCGTAAAGTTAAGTTCGATTATGTAAACTGGATAATGGTAACAATAATACACACTGGGAGATTCCATTGACGCAAAATTCAGAGGCACCTTCACTTAACATCAAATAATTTCGGAACGATTGGAGATATTTGCTTCAAACTTTAATCCCAGCCTAATGAGATATATGTTAAGGGCTTCGATAATGTAAACAAATTTAAATTGCTTTGGAATCCAATGAAAAGTAGCATTTACGTGTCGTGCCCCACATAACAATTTTCAATCTTATGCTATGTGGGGCACGACAAGTATTTGCCAATTTTCATTGGGTTCCAAAGCAATTTTAATTTCTTTACATTATCGCAGTCCTTAAGCTATATCTCATTAGGCTGGGATTAAAGTTTGAAGCAAATATCTCCAATCGTTCCGAAATTATTTGATGTTAAGTGAAGGTGCCTCTGAATTTTGCGTCGATAGTGGAAAATAATCATTTATTTAACAATCTGAAGTGAAGCTTCTTTTTTAAATCGTGTTACACCCGACGAAAATAAATATAACGGACTTTATTTAATCGCATTTTATGTACTTTACTTAGTTCTGCAGAATCTTTCGTCGCGCTACACTGATTTAAAAATTTATTTGTTTATTTTGTTACACCCGACGCAAAGTGTACGTTTTCCCTTACCGAACGTTGTAATCCCCAGAAAGATTTTCTGATATTTTTTGAACTGTACATAAGTTCGTTGGGACAATTTTTGGACCCGTAAGAAGTGCAAAGTTCCTATACTTTTTCCAGGCCCATATCTAGGGGGGGCGGAAGGGGCTAAGCCCCCCCTCTGACATTCTGAAAACTATGGACATAACTTTTTTATTAACACACTTTCGTAGGCCAAACTCCTTTCAGAATTTCACTCGCGGCGCATTCAAACGACACATTTACCACATCAGCTACTGATAAATATTTTCCAACAAGCCCAATCGCTCTTGGGAGAAATTCTTTAGCAGAAAATTCTTTTTTGTTCCGTATGAGAAGAGTTATAGGCACTTCTGGCGAGTACGGAGAGACGATAACAATAGGGGGTAATTAAGGTTGGGTGTGACTAAATGATTTATTACCTAGTGGAGGGGTGAAATTAATGGGTTTTGAGCACTTTTCTTCAGCATGGGACAATATGAGGAAGTTGACATTAATGGCCTGTGGTGACTAATTTATTACCTTTGGGATGGCGATAACAATGGTCTAAATTCAGATTAATGGTCTGGCTAAATATTTTATTACCTACGGGATGATGATAACAATGGCTCTAATTCAGATTATTGTCATCCAGCTGCAACTTTTTTGGCGAGTACTGTCTAATACCCTGTAATAAATATTATGAGAATGACATTTATGGGCAGAATTAATGGTCTGAATCAGATTGTTATTTTTATTTTGAATTTGCGCAGCTGCCCGCGGTTTTAGCGATACCCAGCTGTTCAAAACATCATAGAGATGACCAAACCCTATGCTGATAAAATTCGGATATACAATATTTTGAGTGAAATTTACAGAAAAGTATTTTAGATGGTGACAATATAATTAAAATTAGTCATGAGCATTGATTTTCATAACTATTTGACAAAAATCACGTGCATCTGGAGGTAAAAATTACTCGAGGGTAAAATCCCGTATGATTTTATATCAAAATGACAAAAGCCAATTGTATTGGATTCTTTTAAATTATTACCTCACAATTAAATAAAAGACCCACGTGTGTTATTTTTAAATACTTGACCCTACTTAATAGATTCATTGAAGGGATTTTTGTTAAAAATTTTACACCCCTTACCGCTGAATTCTATAGGAATTTAGATATCGTTTTATAAAAATGATATTTTCTCAGTCATCGTATTTGTTACATGAAAAATTATTGCTAAAGTAGGGTTTTTGAATAACCGGTCAATTACTGCCCTTTATATCGACAAATTTTATGAAAATCAATTCGTAGTTTTATTTAAAACACTTTTTTTTATTTTTTTGACACATTTATTTTTGGTAAAAGTTATCAGAATTACAGAGAATGACTAAAGTAAGACTATTATTTATGATATAAGACTAGCCCTGATTTGTACAGCTCCAAATGTAAGTTTTCTGCAACCTCAATTTTTTCATTCCACGCTTTACCACTCTCCAGGTCCTTTTTCACGGTCAAGACCATGTCTTCCGCTTTTCCTATTTCTGTTGCATCCATACACACTTCACCAGTGTTTGATAGTTCGGTTAATAAAGTTGTGAGGAACGGTTTAATGTAACTGGTTTTCGGTAGACGAATAACACGAGGTTTTTTCTTTTCAGCCTTTTTGAGAGTAGACTCTGATTCCTTATGCTTTTCTATATCATCGGGTAAATTCTTCGCTGGAGTCACAGTTTTTGTAGAGACGGCCGTTCTTTGGTTTCTAAGAGTAGAATTTGGTTCCTCATGCTTCCCTACACCGGGTACATTCTTCCTTGCCACACCTTTGAAAATTGCGAAAATAAAGCGGGCACATGAACACGGGGCTGGACATTTGCGATGGTTCCTTTTCCTTTTCAAAATTTTAGATTTTTCACTCATGTTCTGGCTCGGTGGTGATTTCATTTTATGTGATTTTTATGTCTCTGCTAGCTTCTTGCTTGACCCCGACTAACGATAAAACTATTGGATCTGTCCTTTTTTCACTTATTTTCTCTTTTTCTTCTAAAACCGTAACGAAGAATTGCCCGCACCTCGTCGTATGTGAAGTTTTCGTCTTCATCATCATCATCATCGTCATCATCATCATCATCATCATCATCATCATCATCATCCGAACTTTCGTGTGACTCTTCGTTTTCGCCCTCTTCACTCTCATTTTCTCTCTCAAATTCATTCTCGTTTTGACCATTTTCCGTCTCTGCGTGTTTTATTTCCATGTGACGTCTCAGGTTGAAATTATTCGCGAAATTTTGATCACAAATCGTACAAGTGGTAAACATCTTAGGATAATTTATTACCAGGCCCACACTCGCCAATAGTTGAACAAAGAATGAATTCGTGTAGCTTGTTTTGTTAGTTTTCTTTATCTATTATTCAAAAATTACTGAGAAAAGTTTTTCTCTCTCACAGTCATCACCTTTTTGTAAATTTCATTAAAGAAATGGTTTTTCTCCTGCTTTGACAATCGGGCGGAGTAAATCCGGCAAAAAATTACCTCCAGATTGTTCAATTATTTTCCTTTTCTCTTCTAACCCACCATCGCATCGGCAAATTTTCCTTAATATTTTTTTGAACTTTTTCAATTTTGAAGAAGAAGAATGACATCGAGAATGAGACATCGAGAATGACATCAAGAATGACATGTCAAGAATGACATCAGCTCTCGAGCGGTGAACAGGTCATTTTGCTGTAAAGGAGAATCACTACTGGGAGTATTAATGGGTTGCTTAAAATGATCTGACCAACAGGAACGATTTACACTGCTGCGCTTGTTAATCGGCGGAAAATTTAACTCATCATTTTTAGGTGGAAGGGTTTCATTACGCTGCCGTGGGTTAGTCTTTCCCACCTCAGGCTTAAGCTTCTTAGAGAGACTATTTTTCAATTTCATGTAGTCCAATCTACTTTGACATTTAGAATAGTTGGCTGTGTGATTTATCTTACAATTCACGCATTTCAATTGTTTTTTGTTGTCAGCATCAACATCGATCGCACATTCTTTCGTAATGTGGTCACCACCACATTTGACACACTTAGGAGATAGCCGGCAATTTCTGGAGCCATGTCCAAATAGCTGGCAGTTTTGGCACTGGGTAGTTCCTGCTGATCGTTTGTAATATTCCCATCTAACAACCACCCGGTTAACATAACGAACTCTTTTTAGGTCACTCATCTTCGTCGAAGCTTTTTCTAAATAAACTAAATAATTACATTGATCAAAATACCGTTTAATTTTTAAAGTCATAGCTTTGGCGTCGATGCACTTAATACCAACATTAGACAAATGTTTTTTCAACGCATCAATTTCCATTGTATACACCACAAAACACTTGATGGTAAGTCCTTAAGACAACTTAACAGTTGATGATAAGTCCTTATAGTGATAACCATCAAAATAATAAATTGTTCCTGTAATTTCACTATGCTTGCCTTTTATTGATTAATATCAATTAGAAAAGTTTAGCGCCATCAGAAAAATTCATAGTAGCTATATGGACCTAATTGGGCCACTTAAAAAAACTGCGCAGTTCGCTAGATAGAACGAAGATTTTGTAATTCTGGCGAGAAATGAGCCATTTTAAAGCTTGACATCCATTGAAAACGAAAGTTATTAAAAATAAATTTCGCTCCCTTCGTTCGCGCTTCATAATTTCTTTAACAATATGATCAATTTTCCCACCTGATGAGAGAACGTTAGTTTCAGGCTTTTCTTGAAACGTTTAGAAAAGAAAATTCATATTTTCTGTGGCACTCAAGGGAGGGGGCTCAGTCCCCCTGTCAAGTCACTCTGGCTACCGGCCTGACGTTTACTACAAACAATTTTATTGAAACATGGGGGAGATCGAGGCGGAAGTGAGTGCGATTTTAGAGACGACGAATCAGCAAAACAAAGCCCGTTTCCGTCTGTTCGTCACGTCACTTTCTAAACGGCTGCACCGATCACCCTAAACTTTTTTTCCCTGAAAGGTTCGTATGTCCCATGATTTAAGTTCAAAGATGAGCAAAATCCGTCAAGCAGTTCCAGAAATATGGTTGAAAAAGTGACCAAAAACATGGTTTTTCGAGGGTTGATGAAACTTTTTCGCAAATATCTCAGCAAGTATAGCACGGAAATTATTCATTTTTGTGTCAAATGAAAGCGTTTTATCTCACAAAACTCTTTTTGTAGAAATTGGGTCAGTGGTCTTTGCACTGGTACCAATGGAATAGATGAAATTGAGTTTCTTGGCCATATACGAAAGCAGATGGTTTTTCGTCCATATTTGCTCAACTATGCAATATGGAGATTTACTGTCAAAGGCAAAGTTGTGGAGAACAAAATTTAAAGAAAACGTGTTTCAGGGTTTTAGGGAAAAATATCACTATCCTGGTATATAACCACTTCTAGAATTGGGCGAGATGAACCAAATCTCTAAAACTGTGGTCGTTAGAAAGTTGCTTCCAGAGGCAAAATTGTTTAGAATAAGATTTTAGCGATCACGTGTTTCAGGGTTTTAGGGAATTGGGAGGGATTGCACATATCTATAAAATTACGGCAGTTTGAAGTTTGCTGCAAAGGCAAAGTCAGTGAGAATTACATTTTAGAGAAAATAGTTTCAGGATTTCTTGAAGAAACTACGTTCGTCCTCTTTTTGATATGGTGCAGGGGAGAACATTTAGGTTATCAAAATCAATGGTCTCAGACGTACCTCGGCAGTGCCTTTGACATTACCTTGGGTAATTTGTATGGATCTTTGAAATTCTTATAGTTATAAAAGAGCATAAAACGTTGGATTGTTTGCTCATTTCTATATTTAGATACGTTCTAGTCTTTTTGCAACATCTATTCTGTTTGCCTCATCTATTTTGTTTGCCCTCATCTATTCTGATCCGTACGGGTCTTTGGTTATGCTTTTTCTATAAAGATCTCACAAAAACATGGTATTTTTCACTTGGAAGGAGTTATCGTAAGGGACTGGGACTGAGGGAATGATGTGAATCAACAGAAATATCGACACTCTGGTGTCCAAGGACTTTGACTTCTGCGAATTAATTTTGTTCGTTTCTCTTCTAGAGGAATTGCTAGATCTCCGAAAGTTTAAACGCACGTTACAGCGCAACAAATGAACAACGGCATTTGCTATTCGTTATAATAGTTTCAATTTGTTGAAAAATAATGAAGTGGACAATTGTATTTGACTAAATTTTATTCCGTTTTTGATCTGAAAGCTTCTGAAGGACCTAAATCGTTAGTTATAATTGGGTGCGATACTAATCGAATGACGAACTTTTGTCAGGTTGAATTTTCATAAAAAAGTGACACGATGTGATTGGTATCACAACCAATACAATTAACCAGGTTGCATTAGCGACGCTACTCGTCTTGCTATTAGCGACTGATGTTTCGCTAAAGCCCGGGCTAAAAATTTCGCTAACCGCTATAGTCGTTTTTATTCTGTTCTTTATCATTAGGACGTGTAATCTCAGCTACATTTAGCCGACATTTGCTTATCGACATTTTTAGTGTCTATGACAATCGGGGAACTTTGTGTAGGGAAAATGTTTGTTGATAAAAAATTCAAAATATATCAGACGGATTTTCTCACTTAATGAAGTTATTTATTAATGCATTCTAAAACAAATGAATTCTTTATGAAAGCGAAGCAAGTTTTTTGGATAATTCTCCTAAAACCATCAATCTTCGAACAAAAATAGCTATTTATGCCATAACATGTATTGATATCCAACCCCCTTAATAGAAAATCGTATGAACTTACAACGCAACATATCTATTGTTTTGGAATCTCTAACAATTATTTTTTCAAATTTTGCTGATTTTATGGAACATAAGCGTGAACCACTTTGCATTCATTTGTTCAGCACTATTTCATCGAATTGGCCTGAACCGTTTTGCTTATCATATACATATACTCATCTAATCATCGTTACAAATACTTTTTACTTTGAGTCTATACACTCTCAAAAAATTTACAATGTATCCACACGAATCTATCCAGCCTCAAAGCCCTCTTTAAGATTCAAAAGCGGTTGAGTCCCCATTTTTAAATAAGCGACTTATGTTAGCGGACGCTACCTTTTCATCGATTCTAGCGGTTAGCGAATGCAACCCTACAATTAACGCAGCCGGGTAAAATGTTGTAAATTGAATGATCTCAATTTTATTAACTTTAATCTTGTAATTATCTCATCAAGCATTGTGCACATTTTTTTTTTTTTTTGTATT
Organism: Pseudolycoriella hygida; assembly: GCA_029228625.1. Lineage (NCBI taxonomy): Eukaryota > Metazoa > Arthropoda > Insecta > Diptera > Sciaridae > Pseudolycoriella > Pseudolycoriella hygida. The sequence goes on along the minus strand of CM055406.1, from coordinate 46,449,676 downwards.
TGAAAAACAATGTTGCTATTGTTTTTTAAATAAAAACGGTGAACTTTTCGGAATTGCTACTGATGAAAATAAAAATAAAAGTTGTAACAAAGACGTGGTAAAAATCTGTATGTGTACAGAGCATAGAAAACACACCCCAGTGAATTTGTATTTGTATACAAAATAGGAAAATTCAATTTATATCCTTTTTTCATTCTTTTTTCACATCGGTTTCGTCCATTTTATAAAATAATATTTTTATCGACATTTATCCAATATGCCAGGCGACGAGCATTATGAGTAACCAGGGGTGTACATACCACTCTAAAATCGTATCAAAATAGCGCGAAATAGGGCCCTTTTCACTTTCATTAAAAATGTTCATTTCCACTGGACGCAGATCCAGTGCCATTTAGCAGGGCAATTTACTGACACCAAAAATGCAATTTCTAATTTTTTTATCTTTTTTTTTAGTGCCAGAAAGTAAACTTGTTTCTCTTATAGATTGGACTAGAATGCATATCATTTCTGGACATTGCAACAAAAAAACTTTTTGTATTAGTGAAAATCTGAACTTTACACAGCCAAAATTGGACAAATAAATCCATAAGAAGTTTTCCAGAAATTACAACACTTTTAAACCCTCTTGAGATTCAATTTATTTTTTTGAATAAATGGAATAAATTTACTTTTTCCATTTTGCGCCAAATAAAAAATCCTTTTAAGTTCTCTTCATTTTTTGAAACATTAGTATGTTTTATGGTGCTATCAAAACCAAGTCTTTTTGAATTATAGGAATGCTGGACGACCCTTTTTCGAAACCCAACCCGATCCAAACCCGAAAGTGAACATCGGGTCGGGAACCGCAGCACGTGTAAATATATAATGGAAACCCGATCCGACCCGAATCCGATCTAAAATTTCGGGTAGAACTCGAAACTCCATTTTCTTGTTTAATGAAAGTCCCAAACGAAAGATTTAGATCGACGTGTAATTTCATTTGAATGTCTTGACAAATTTAAGAAAATATACCATTTGTTCCATTAATTACATGTATTCCCACGCTGAAATCAATAATACTGACCCGTCATAAGTAAAAAAGACTTAGAGAAAATTAGCGAAGTTTTTCAACGAATCTCGCCGAAAAAATCAAATTAGCGACAAATTAACGATTCTTTGTTCGCCGAGAATCTTTTGTTTAATTTTGTCGCTAAGTTGATTTTTTTCGGCGAAATTCGTTGAAAAACTTCGCTGATTTTCTTTAAGTTTTCTTCCTTATGACAGCAGTGTATGCAATGCATCTTGCACAGAAAGGTACATTTCGATTTAAACAGTTTTAGGTTTGTTAGAGTTTTAAATGTCATTAACATCTTCTTCTTCTTTCTTTATTGTTATTTTATGAGGAAGGTCTTGCGACCTTATAAATTACATATAATTTGTCATGAGCAACGCGTTACACAAAAATAAACGAGAACAGTCAGTTACGATAATGGTGGAAAAATTTAAACAAAATGAAAATGAGATATTTCACGAGAAATTTCACAGTTAAAAACAAATAAAACAACTTTAATTCATTCGCATTACCATCTCATCATCTCAGACGAGAAGCTCAGTTAGAGTCGGAACCATGGAAGTCTAGCAAGCAAATAGCCACTCATAGTTGGTATAGATGATTGATGATGAGTCAAAGGAGTCTTAGACACTAAAATAGTCTCTACACGCAATTTTAAAGCCCGTTAACGATGAGTTCCTCTTTACTAGAGAAGGTAATGAATTGTAAATCAAGACAAAAAAGGATCTTAGCAAAACATCGGACCGAACCCTTGAAAGTAACATATTAAACGTTCGCTTATTAGAGGTGGAAAGTAAAAAATCGAACAGGTATCCGGGTTCTTTCGTTAGAATAATTTTATGCACAAGTGCAAGATAGGTGATCCAGATAGCTGAAAAGGTCGCAGCCAAGTATTACATTAATATCATTTGAAGTTGATTTAAAGCGGCCCAAACCACAAACAAACCTCACACATGCTTTAAACCCTTTCAACAAAACCTCTTTGGTCGACATTTGCAACTTTCAAAGCACTTGAGAACAGTAGCTAAAATGTGCTAAGAGTAAGCACCTGACCAGCAGAAACTTCGTGTGTTTAGGAAGATAGCTCGAATGCGACCATAAGCAGCGCATATAAAATAGTAGTGGCCCTAGAACCGAGCCTTCCGCTGGATACCACTTTTTGCTTTCTTCCAGCCAAGTAGCTACGTATCATGCTGATGGCGGAAATAGAGAATCGAAAATCGTAGATGAGCTTTTCCAGCAGCAAGTTATGTCTAACGGTATCAAAGGACTTCGAAAAATCGAGTAGCAACAGAACTGCTGCAAAACCATTATCGACATTAACTCGAATTTCATGCGTTATCTTCAGTAAAGTCGTAACCGTCCCATGATTTGCACGAAAGCCTGATTGGTACCGATGTAAAAGGTGATATTCTTCTAAAAAATCATTCATCTACCGTTTCATTAGCCTTTTCAACGCTTTCGAGATCGCTGGCAACATACTGGTGGGGGTATAATCTCCGATAGCGCGATTTCTGGTGTTCTTGTGCAATGGAATCACCACTGCACTGTTCCACTTCAAATCAAATTTCTTTTACATTGAGATACTTGGTTTGTACGTGCACGTTGCGTCTCTTTCTTGCGCATAAATCTTATGTAATGTGACATTTAAAATTCTGACATATCAAACATATCTAAAAAGTGTTTAAATCGAAATGTACCTCTCTGTAACTTGTGGATTGTTTAAATTGTACATGTGATGTCGCAAGTTAGGAAACAATATCATCATAAACATGCCACAGGTTATCTGCAGAACTGCGTCATCCCTCGATTTTCGCTTTTATGAGAGAAATCAAAGGTGAAATAAAACCCGGATATACTCTGGTGTCTTGTTGATCGAAAAATGTTTCCCGGGACACAAAGCATATTTTCCATAATCACTTTTTATACACCAAATATTGCGCTCAATTGATTCATTTTCTCGTATGGTATTGATTTTCATTTCATTTCTAATTGTATCGGCGGATTAAAATTAGAAAAACTCATGAGCTTCGATCTATGGTATTGTTTCAACGTAAAATATTTCTAAATTACACCCCTGTGACCTAAATGGTTAGCATTTGGATTGGTGTTGAACAACTAATACCAATTTCGATCATTTTCATTTTATAACGAAAACAATCATCAATCCTATTTCGTATAATGAACCTTGGTGTCGAGTGTGTAGTACGTATGGTGGATTGATAAAAGCAAGAATTAATTAAAAATTTTAGAATTGATTTGTCGGTTAAAAAGTTGAGATTGGTTTAAGTGAAAATAATATTTTTAATTAAATCATATTCGTTTTGGTTTCAAATTACCGCTATTGACCATTGATTCGATCCATTTGAATTTTGATTACATTTCATGAATAGTTTTGAATAGAATATGATTCACCTCACGCATCTTCTTCTTCTTCTTCTTCCTTAGCCTTTTATATCCACTGCTGGATGTAGGCCTCCCCCATAGATCGCCACTTTTTCCGGTCCATTGCCACTTGCTGCCACGTCGTGCCTGCCGTTCTTTTGATATCGTTGGTCCATCTTTCCGGTGGACGTCCCATCGGTCGTTTCGCATCCGCCATTGCATTATAGTTTTCGTCCATCGATCGTCGGTCATTCTGGCAATATGACCAGCCCAATTCCACTTGAGCGACGCTATTCGTGTCATGACATCGATGACTCTTGTTTGTCGCCGGATCCACTCATTTGTCATTTTGTCCCTGAGTGTGATTCCTAGCATTGCCCTTTCCATTGCCCTCTGTGCAACTCTCAATTTGTTCGCTGATGCTTTGGTGATCGTGAGAGTCTCGGCTCCGTATGTCAGGACCGGCAGCACACACATATCGAACACTTTCCTCTTCAGACTGTTGCTCATGTTGTTCTTGAAGATGTACCGTAACTTGCCGAACGCCGCCAAACCGAGACCGATCCTTCTCTTTATTTCAGCCGTTTGGTTGTCGAGACCGAGCTTCATGACGTGGCCGAGATACTTGTACGAATTCACGATTTCAATTTTCTCGTCTCCGATCTTGATTGGTGTAGCACCATCGATGTTTGTCATCACTTTCGTTTTCGACATGTTCATCTTCAAACCGATTTTTTGGGCTTCCTCGTTGAGCTGCAACAGCATCGCTTCAATCTGTTCCAGAGTCGTTGATGTCAGGGCAATGTCGTCGGCGAATCGAAGGTTGTTCAGAAACTTCCCATTTATGTTGATTCCCAGTTCACTCCAATCAAGCTTTTTAAAAACCGTTTCCAGAGCTGACGTGAACAATTTCGGTGAAATGGTATCTCCTTGACGGACTCCTCTTCCAATTCGAAATTTATCGGTGGTTTTATGCAGTTTGACGCACGACGTTGCGTGCTCGTAGATATGTTTTATCATCCGGGTATATCTCGAGTCAATCCGACAATCGTCCAAGGAGTCTAAAATCGACCATAATTCGACCGAATCGAACGCTTTTTCGAAGTCTATGAAGCATATCGCGATGATGATTTTGTATTCGTTGCATTTTTCTATTAGACTTCTCATCACTTGCAAGTGATACCTCACGCATGGTATACAAAAACAATGATGTAGATATATGTTGCATGACCAACGGAACTCGTTCCCTATTGATCGGTTCATGTCATTCAATTTTTAGAATCTTTTAAATTCTACAGAGACCGGAAAACTCACCGAAAACTCAAAATCATGAACCATAAAAACCATTCAGATATTAGTCGGCCTCCCAAATCTTTCAAATGAAAATTGGTTTTTGGTTAAGTTTTTTAAACAAATAAATTAGTTGAAGTAACGTTTTAGCAGAGAGCTGTGTAAACGACGAAAAAACAAATTTTTTGTCGCTTCTTATCACTTCTTCAACGGAAAAAAATCGATGAAGTTAGCGCAAAAAAATTATATCAAGAATTTTTCCAATGTTGAAAAATATGTTGATAATTCAAGGAAAACCAACTTCTGTTTATTTCTGTAAATCAGCTTAACATTTCTGTTCAGAGCACAGAAATCTTGATATGTCAAGATTTTTGCTACGGGCACAGAAGTCTTGATTTTTCCTACGGGCATCACTTTCTTCATATATCAACATTTCTGGTACTTGCATTGAAATCTTGATATATCAAGGATTTTTGCAATGGACGTCACTATCAAGATAGAAGCAAAAATCTTAGTACATCAAGATTTCTATATCCGTTGCGCGAGTCGAATCCCGTGTCGAATTTTCTTGTGAAAAAATCTTGCGCTTACTTCGGAGAAACGACAAAAAATCGGAAACAAGAAAATATTATGTTACAGTTGCAGAAAGGTGAAAACCAGCATATCAAGCTAAAATTATGCTTGATGTGCTGGTTTTCATTTTTCTGTCTCCGTATCCGCAAGAAGGGCAAAAAATTGCTCTCAGAGCGTTGCGAAGGCCGTAATTCGCTCGAGTTGGAGTTCATTAATCTCCCAGAGTGTTACAACCAAAACTGCAATTTATTGTAAGCAACAGAAACAAAATGACAACTCACCCTAGAAAATTACTGCTTTGACCACAGGGGTCCTTTTTTCAAAGCACGAGATATGCATGTCACTGGAAAACGTCATCACTTTTGTAATGACGTCGTTTGATGAGTTCTCATGCCCAGAGATCAAGTCTGTCAGACGAAAGGACGGCAAACTGTGGAATTGGAAAGGCTGAAGAGGAATGCTCGAAAGGCCTGGAACAAGGCCAAGAGGATCTCTTAGCAAGAAGATTGGGACTCCTACAAGGTATCTCAGGGCATGTTTAGGAAAGATGTTCGTTGGAAGGCCAAAATGATGTGGAGAAGATTTTGCACTGAAATCGAACACATGCCAGACTACGCTAGGATCCACAAGAGCGAAGGACGCGAGGCTGCTGCCAGGCCTCCTGATGAGGCCGGACAGCATTTTTACAAACAGCGGAGAGGACACTGCTGTTCACCTGCTAGAGGCCCACTTTCCTGGATGTAGCGACTCAAGGAGCGAGGACAGAGCACCCGACCCTCCCCCTCCATCGGAGGAGGAATGGGCTCTGGCTAGCCACATAGTTACCATGGACAGGCTAAGGTGGGCAATCGGCAGTTTCAAACCGTTTAACGTCAGGTCCCACCGGCAACTTTCAGAAGGCAGTCTGGTGCCGAAAAAGTTCCGATAACAATGTTGGATGGGGGTCCGAGTACATTTCTATGTACTCGATTCTGATTCGGCACCAGGCTGCGTACTTGAGACATATGAATAGCCTGATAGAAGGCAGCCTGGTGCCGAAAATCTGTAAATTTCATAGAAACGGCCGATACGAATACTATACGTCGCATAAAATTCAACTTGGCACCAAGCTGCTGCTGCCCTCTATATAAACATTAAAAAATCTTGAGTACGCAGCCTGGTGCCGAGTTGAAATTCATATGACGTACAGTATTTGTTACTGCCGTAACGATGACATTAACATATTTTCGGCACCAGGCTGCCATCTATAAGGCTACTCGTACAAATCAAGTACGCAGCCTGGTGCCGAGTTGGAACCGAATGCATGGCTACGTACTAGTTCACCCAGCCAACATTGTTATGGGAAGTGTTTTCGCACCAGGCTGCCCAGCTTGAAATGCAAACTTCCACTTGCTACAATTTTATGAAGGCTGCGTACTTGAGATCCAAGATCCAATAAGTTCAGCCACTAGAAGAAAGACCAATCTAGTTCCTGAACTAACTATAATTTCGGGATCTTTTACTCAGTTCTAGAAAAATTGTTACAAAGTAGGGCTTGATTTTAAAACCATGACGTTAAGTCAGCAGGAAAAGATGGAATTTTTCCGTCCATGCTGAAGGAGAGTGGTGAGATCTTATTGGAACCGCTATGCAAGATCCTAAGGAGCTCGCTAGCCCTGGGCTACATCCCAGAGGCATGGGAAAAAGTCAATGTGATCTTTATACCAAAATCTGGGAGGCCCTCGCACTGCGTAGCCAAAGACTTCCGGCCGATAAGTCTCACCTCTTTTGTATTAAAGACTCTAGAAAAGATTATAGACTTCTATATCAGAGACGAAGTCTTGTCGAAATTTCCGCTCCATTAGAAGCAATTTGCCTATCAGGCGGGAAGACAGAGTCTGTAACTAGTAGTCAACATAAAGCGATCGTTCGAATTTGGAGAGATAGCTCTTGGATGTTTTATGGACATCTAAGGAGCCTTCGACAACACTAGATTCGAAATGATCCGGCAGGCGCTGGAAGAAAGAAACGTTGAACCGATGGTAACGAGGTGGATCAATAGCATGCTCAGGAACAGGACTGTGCAGGTGTTTGCGGACACAGAGCCGAATCCTGGGTATCAAAAGGCTGTCCACAAGAAGGAATACTCTCTCCGCTGCTCTGGTGGATCGTTGTTGATTCTCTCATAAGGAAATTAAATGAAGAGGGATTTCATGCGCAGGGTTACTCTGATGACTTGACCGTCTTAATTAGGGGCAAGTTTGAGAGTACCCTAGGAGATCGCCTGAGAAGCTCACTGAAGATAGTGGAGAAGTGGTGCCAAGAGAAGGGCCTGAAGGTTAATCCCAAAAAGACGGATATCGTGCTCTTCAGCAGAAGAAACACGGGACACCCCCTTGTGGGGAACTTTAGGCTCTTTGGTAAAACCATAGATCTCAGCCCGAATGTAAAGTATTTGGGAGTAATTCTCGACCAAAAGCTCAAATGGATCGAGCATGTCAGATACAAAGCGGAAAAAGCGATGTCTGCTTTCTGAATCTATCGGAGGGCTTTTGGAAGGGACTGGGGCATACCGTCTAGAGCCATTATGTAGATTTCTGAGACGGTCATCAAACCGATGTTGAGCCATGGATGTGTTGTGTGGTGGCCCAGGCTAGACATCGAGTGTGCGAAGAAAGAGTTGAATGAAATTCAGGGTCTTGTATGCATCTGCATTACAGGAGCAATGAAGACCACGGCCACAGCGGCCATGGAAGCGCTTATTGCGTTACCCCCCATTGAAACGACCATAAAAGCGAAGGCCTTTGCCGCGGCAGATAGGCTGACGCAAAATGATCTCTGGATGAGGGGCTTCGACTCGGGCCACGGAAGAATCAGACAAATGATAAACAGTCAGGTCTTCCGAATGCCCAGAGATCTAATGGTACCTACATTCAGCTTCGAGAGGCAATACCAAACTGTCACACCGGATAGGACTGACTGGCTGGGAAACTAGCCGGTTGGCCTTCCCGACGGACGGGGCACAGGTAGGCTTCACTGATGGATCGAAGACTGAGCAGGGAACGGGAGCTGGAGTCTATACGCAAGACCCGGATAACGGTTATAGCTTCCACATGGGAAAATTAGCTAGCGTCTTCCAAGCAGAGGCGTTTGCTGCGCTTATGGGGGCGATTGAGTTGGTTCCGGAAGGAACAACGGCTAATAGAGCACTAATATGCTCGGACAGCGAGTCGGTAATCAAAGCACTCGCGTCACCTGTCACAACGTCTAGATTGGTTGGTGAGCTAAAGGCTACTCTAAATCGACTGGGAATGAGCAATCAGATCACAGTGGCTTGGGTCCCAGGTGTGTTTCGAGTCCGGAAACGGACGTCCTAACTTGATAAATCTAAAAAAAAAAATAACGTCATTTTCCAGTGAAATTCATCACTCGTATCCAATAGCCAGAATATATTGATTTATCGTAGGTTAGCAATCAATTTATAAAATTATGTCCAACAACCGATTTTTAAAATAAAAAGTGCAGGGCACTTGAAAGTTAAGGATGTTAAAAGTCAAAAACACCATCTCAACTGTTAAAAACTCTACAAAAAATTTGAGTATTCATTTTTTTCGAACAGTTTATAACAGTTGAGAGGGTGTTTTTGCCTTATAACTTCCTTAACTTTCAAGTGCCCCTGCTTTTGTTATTTGGAAAAATCGGTTGTTAAACATAAATACACAATTTTCGAAATCGATTGGTACCCTACGATCAATATGTTCTGGCTACAAGCCTGCTCGTATATTGAAAATACGGCCCCCTGGAAAACAATATCTGAGAAATCATGATAATAATTGCCATAAATCAAAACCCATGAAAAATATTATTTTTCATGCTTGCGGATGTAAACTGATTTTCTGGATTTTCCGGGCACAAGCCGGTGACTTCCTGCAAAATTTGTTTTTTCTACGTGCGAGATGCATTCGTTGGCTACGGCTCGAAACACAAACTTCCCACACGTCTCGACAACATATTAAAGGATACAGTAAATAAGTATTGTCTTTTCTTCACAATTGTATAATTTTTCCTGTCGATTTTTACACTGTTTCAATTTCTCCGAGACAAGAAAATTGGGGAAAACGACAAAATATGATATTTGGGAAAATTTAAAGCCTTCTGACTGTGCTTCTTAGGCCCATCAGGGTAAATTCTATGTATGTTTTTGCGTCAAGTACAACTTGCATGAAAGTAACGAAAGAACGAAACGTTCACAATGAATGTCACCCATATTCGATGCACTTCGTTCGAAGCTGCTACGCGGTATGTGTAAATCGTCAAAAACACAAATAATTGAACAAAAGAAGAAAATAATCTTTCAATTAAAAGCGTGATTTACAAGAATCGTTAAGCATGTGGTCCGTAGTGTGCTTAGTCCGTACTAGCTGGGAGGTTACTCTAAGTATTACACTGGAAGCCAACACAGTTTATTTACAAGAAGATGCTCCCAACTAAACAATTCCATTTTAATTACGAAGTGACTATTTGCCCAGGGGCGGATTGTGCATTCTGATTATCTATACTTTAAAAATCGTATGAGATTGGTAGGTCTTACCAAGACGCCGGATAAACACTAGTGCTCTATTGAGTATGCGCTTCTATACTACGACACTTTTGTCAAAGTTAGCAGTCAATCAGACTGCAAGGTTTTTACAGCAGACCGTCAATCGTAAGTCTCAGCATCTGGTGGTGTTCAAAGTCACAGGGCTTACTATGGCAACTATGAACCTATGAACAACGTCTGTATGCAATACAACAAGTTCTTCTTCTTCTTTATTGACATTACATGCATAAGGCCTTGCAGATTTTTAATTTACATTAAAAAAATCGCGTACAAATAATTGACGAGCACAGCTCTGTTAAAAATTTAAATTTATAAAGGGATTAATCATAATAATAATAATAATTAAAATAGACTATCATCATCGACTGATAAACGGATGAGCGCAATCTAGGCGCTGGAACTCAAGTAGTAAAGTGTAAGCAGCCACTGAGTTGATGAAGTTAGCAGCGATGAGTCAATGATATTTTTAGTCACTATAGTATTCTCTACTCGCAATTTTAAAGCCAGTTAACGATGTTTTCTTTTTTGCTGAATTATACGACAGCTCGATGTCTCGAGAAATATTTCGTAAAATCGTAAGAGCTGAACAGTTCGAAATCAAACTTAATAGATTAAAAAGACTCACTTGAAAGTTGAAAGCGAAAGCTCATTTGGCCAATGTAAATTGGTTTAACTGTTCTAATGTAAATTGGTTCTCACGGCTAGGATTGGTCGAGTATTAGTAATTTGTATTCTAATCAAAGCCTAATTGGCCTCTTCTCACGTAGTTCACGTGGCCATGTCAAATCTAGAGAAGCTTATATCCAAGGACTGGGCCATTTTCCCCTAAAACCCTGAAACACATGTTCTCTAAAATTTAATCCTCTACAACCTTGCCCTTGGAAGCAACTTTCTACCTGTCATAGTTCTGGAGATTCGGGTCATCCTGCCCAATTATGGAAGTGGCCATATACCAGAATCGGGCCATATTTCCCCAAAATGGATGCATGGCGCAATTTTTCGCTGTTGAATTCTAGAGCAAATCGACAATATATTACATTTAATTTAACCGAAAGAATCTGAAAACAAATGTTCAAGCGATTTTAGTAATACATTCCGAACACATATGATTCTTTTCGTCGTTTGAACAACCAATCACAACAAAGCAAAACTAGGGAAGGTTCGATTGTTGGCAATTTTGTTGGCTTTGAATTATAACTAAACGCGTTTGTTTGTATATGAGTGAAACATCTGAAAAACAGTTGAAATTTTTATGTGTAAATTACACATGTTACTGCATCAAACACAAAAGTAACCCATATATCTCACGAAATTAAAATTATCTCTTAACTGAAGGGTGAAAACAATTCGGAATTCGACATTTGCAATATGCAAGTTGAGAGACAATAGTGAGAAAAAAACATTCCCACTCTGAGAAAAATGAATTATTCCCGGCGTTCTTATTAAAATTTTTATTATTAAAGATACAAAATATCTGGCACATTGACTTAAACTAATATCAAAAGACTAAAAATAGATTTAACATACGCGCAAAAAATGAGATATTTTATAGTTATCTACTAGGCCAAACGATTGATTCGATCCAATCTAAATAAAATGCAACCCGTGCGTAAACACTCGGCAGGGCAGATCCACATGATATTCCGAACGATGTAACTCCCACAATCGTTGACATTCCATTTTCACTGTAGATTTGTAAGGGACCACCGCTATCTCCCTATCAACGAGATTTAATCAAATTGAGTAAAATGGAAAACATTATTTTCTACCCACTTCACACGAATCGTGTCCGCCTTGTGGATCGTTCGCGCAAATTTGTCCCAGATTGACACCGTTTCTCAAGCTCCTGTCATTTGCATTATAATCCAATAGCGATGAATTGCATGACGCAAGTGATACTCCTGTGAGATTTGTTTTTAATAGCGCATTCGATCTTTGTCCAACTGAGAAAGAAAATCGTCAATTCAACTCGTCTTTCGTATTTTCAAAGCATTTACATTCAACGGATGTTCGTCCCCAACCGGTTACAATCAGTTGAACGTCGGCCCCAATGTCGGACATATTGCTTCGCAAACACGCTGGCCGAATGTGGTCGTCAAAAGGAATGGGATTGGCCAATCGAATCAATGCAATATCGTCATAACGACGGCTTGGCGTATAGTTAGGGTGTGAAATAATTTCCTTTGGATAAATGGAACAATTGGATTAAGGGAACACTTAGAATCAGAAGAACGCAGACATGGAGATTATGGAGAATCGCGGTAAAGGGATGTTTCCATCGTGATAGATAGCGTCACATTTTGCAGGATGAAAGATTCATTGGGTGGGAAATATTTTTCCCTGACTTTACAATTATCTTCATCTGTTGGGTGAGGGGTCGTGCACATATGACGTCAAACTTGCTATACAAAATTAGTATCCATAAAAGGGTCATAACTCAGTCAGGAGAACAAATTTTGTTTATAGAACTCTGGCTACCCCCTAAATAGGGGGTGTGTTTGGGGGGAGGGGTAGCCGGAGTACTATAAGCAAAATCTCTGACCAGTTTGCATTTATTGGATTTTATAGTAAGTGTTACGTCATATGTCCCTGATACGTTTTGCAGCCGAATTTTTTTCCAGCAGTCAAAAATTATCATACGTCTCATCTATCGGCAGTAAATTGTCTCGGAGCGACAAAGGCTTTATAATTGAAAGGCGCGTAATCAAAGAAGTAACAGACCAGAACTTAAGTCACATGAAAAATACTATTTACGGAAATAATTTTTCCTCGCCCTGAGTATCACACGAATGAATTGTAAACTTTTAGTGAGTTCTAAAGAATTGAAATATGGAAAGAACTTTAACGGAAGCACTTTTTCCGCATCAGGAAATCGACGCTAAAAGTTATCATAATTTGAATGACTGCAGGTGTTGCAGGTATACTTACTGCTATTGTTGAGGTAACTCCTTCCACACCATCGTCATTGGTTAGCAATGTTATCTGAAATATTATTTCATCGTAATTGTTCAGAAGATATTATGTAGTTTTGATGAAACCAGTGGCGAATAATTACAAAAAAAAAAAATGAAAATTCGTTTAAATAACTTTACGTGTGCCAGTTAGATGAAATTATAAAACACAATTTCCATATTTATACCTTTCCGGTTCTAACAATCGTTGGTAAATTGCGGTCCGTAACGCAATGAGCTGCAGTCAATATGAAATTCTGAAAATGGAATGGTGTTGTCGTGAACAATTCAATCATTCGTATATATGACATTAGAACCTCTGAAATAACCGAGCCACCGCAATTGAAATCGTATTCGTTGCCCCCAAATTCCTGCGTCGGAAATCCTAGAGCTGCCTATGAAATTGGATTCAATCTCTAGTCATCATTTGATTAGTAAAATACAAAATTATTTGTACCATGTGTGGGAACTCTCCCAATGCGGTTGGAGAGCCACCCAATATGTTGAAACTTAAAAATGCACTGCTCAGTCTTGTATAGTTCTCGCAAGCTAAGGGGAAAAGCCAATTTATTCACTTCAACATTAATTTTGTTAAAAGCGTAGACGTCGTACCGATTTCACTTCTCCGCTGACCCAATCTTGGCGGTGGAGGTGACGTGCTACTCGGGGAAGTCGGGTTTGGAATAATTGATATATCATTATTGCTAAACATTTAAGAGAAAGGAGAAAAGTAATCATTTAAAACTACTAAACAACACACAAACTTAGCCGAAAGACCAACACCACACTACCTTCCACAAATTGTTTCACTATCTATGTTATTACACCCATCACCAACTGTATTGTTTCTGTCAATTGCAGCGGCCAAAATATCTCGAACAAACGGTGGCATAATCAAGGCATTTGATTTTTGCGTAGTTGCAGACGTAGTTGAATCGTTAAATACTTCAACATTTACATCATTTATTGGAGACCAAGTACTCCAGAAAGGGTGAACTGTTGGCTGAACCGGCGATTTAGAAGCATTTTGATTTGTTTGTCTGGTGGTTGTACTTAACACCGGTAAGCGCGTGGTAGCAGCAGAAGGTAAGCGCGTGATAGCAGCTGAAGGTAATCGCGTTAAGGTACTTGGAATAACCCGTGGCGAGCGCTGTGTAGTAGTTGTTGCTAACCATGGTGCCCGTGTTGTAGTGAATGTAGTTAACGGTGGCGATCGCGTGGTAGAAATTGTAGTGAATGGTGGCGAGCGCGTGATAAAAATTGTGAATGGTGGCGAGCGCGTAGTAGTAATTGTAGTGAATGGTGGCGAACGAGTGCTAGTGATTTTTACCGATTTCTTAGATGTTGTATCTGGACTAAAGTGAAATGAATCTGAATCACACACCGAGCTAATTTTTTAATAAAATTCTTAACTTCTCTATTTTGTTATTGATAGGATAAGTAAAAATAATTTGATCGCTAGTCGTAATGGCCGGTGAATGTTTCTTGTTAAATGATTTCCCATCACTTAAACGTAAAAATTGTAAAAAAAATAACTTATAATAACAAGAAAAAGCGTGTTAATGAAATTAAGTTAGTCGAAAATTGAGCACAATTTTATGGCTTAAAACGAAACTTACCCAAAGTATATATCTTCGTCTCCGGATGGAATTGGTCTTTGACTGGGTGTGGGTATTTCATCCTTACAGCAGGTGATTTCATTCGTTCCCTATCACAGAATACGTAAGAACAACAATCAATATACCAATTTTTTTTCTACTATTTACCTCAAATGAACATCGAACCAAATCTGAGGTTTTGATACTTCCTCTTCTTAATCCTTCATTTACCCAACGGCATAATACGAGTGATTTACATACTCCCAATGAGCCATCTTTTAACTGACACGCGTCTCCGTCTAAAATTAATTAAAGAAATGTATTACAATGAATCAGTAGAATTTTGAGGAAGAAATTACGATTTATTGTGAATATTTTAGACTGTGGAAGTGGGAAATAATTCATTTTAATGTTCTATTTTCGTACTCGATAACTAGACTCACACGATGCAAAGTAACGGTAAGAGGTTAGTTATTTTGTCCGTCATCGTGCATGGAAATAATGTTTTCTTCCCGACAACCGAGTCAAAATTTCCTGGAAACCGAAAATCAGTCAGCGATTTCCCGCTGAACCAAAAATAATTTCGCGGTGCTGTAGGATCGATTTCCCGGTGCTTATCTTGAAGAAACTGGCCACTTACCGTTGCATAAAAACAGAAATTTCCATACAAAAATTGTATCAGTACGTAATTGCATCGATATCATGATATATTTTGTTTTTAAAGAAACGGTTGTTTATGAATTATATTATAAATTCCTTAAACTGATTAACTTAATTCCCGATGAGTTCAGCTTCTCTATGAGTTTAGCTTCCCGATGAGTCTCCCTTCCCGATGAGTTTTACTTTCCGATGAGTTTTACTACCCGATGAGATTGACTTCCCGATAAGTTAAGCTTCCCGAAGAGTTTAGCGTTACGATGAGTTTTACTTCCCGATGACTGCTGTCGGTTAGTAAGTATCTTTGCCTTCGGTGATAGTGAAGGTACGATTTCCCGCTTGCTGTCCGTCGGTAAAATAAACCTTTCCCGGCAACAAAAAAAAAATACAAAAATTTCCTGGAAACACGTTTGCAGGTTTCCAGGAATTTCCATGCACGTCCGTCATCGTGTAGGGTTGTAATATAACCGAAAACGACATAAGGCGTGGTGAGGAGAAGACAATTTAAACATGTCCGTCCGTGTCGTTAATTTATTTTGGATCTATAAAAACTGAAGATTTTAAAGAGTTGGACTATCAACTGAATTTCACAACTGAGCCATCAAATGAACTTGACAGTGGAGCTATCAACTTATGTTTGATAATTGTTATTTTGCAAATTTCAATGATAGTGGAACGGTAATGGTTTTTTGCTCAGTCAAATGTAGGTAGCAAAAACACAAAGAATTATTTGAATAGCATAGCATGTTTTCAACATAGTTTCGTGCGAGTCTGCTATAAACACTAAGCCATGCAAACTCATAGGCGATACATATTTAACATCTATATTTAATTATTGCCTAAGAAATCAGCAGTTAATAATTTCACATTAGATGGAGAGGTAAACAACTCCCAAAAATCGTGTGATAAATTTAATTATCTGACGACTTAGCGATTCCTGAATTTTTTTGATTGTTCGACTTTTCATGATAATAATGTGCACGTATTTTATCACTTAGGTTAAGTTAGGGTTAAGTTTTGTAACATTTAAAAAATTAGAAGATTGGTCGCTTTATCAAATTTTTTAAAACCGATAAAGAGAATCTTCCCATCTCCAATGAAATTAGTAATTTTACGTGTTTTTACGTGTCGGGTCGGGCCGTAACCTTCCCACTCGTCAAAATAAAAATTTGGAAGCACAGACGACGGACGTAATGTACTATTATCAAACAAAAGAAATTTCGTCATATAAATTTGGCAAAGCCCTCACCTTGGCTGTAAATTTATCCCAACATACAGTTACTAAATTGTAACGATTTTTAAATTCTTGAAGGATTTTTTAAAATATAAGTAGACGTGTGCGCCGCCGAAAAAAGGCAGAAAATAAGCAATCGCCGTCGCCGCCGAAGCATACTCCATGCCGCCGCCGAATGACTTTCGTCGGCGTGGATTGTTGCTTCTTTTTAGTGAAAATGCATGTAACCGTGCACAAAAACGAAAAAAATATCTACATTCATGATAATTTAAATATGTAGGTTTATTCACAAACTCTTGTTTTCATTTTTCAACTCGTCAGAAAATCGTGAAAGAAGCTAAATACTTGAATAGAGTAAAAAGTGGTAAAATTGGTTACGAAAACTAAAAAAATTAGTTTGACTGCATTGCAACCGATATATCAACGATATCAATAAAACGGCATTTCAACATGAGACTAACAATAATGTGATACAGTGAAATTCTTTTGCGACTTCCGCACTTCCCGTTTCCCTGGATGCAAAAAAAAACGACGCGAATCGAGCTTGTCATCGAGAAATCTTAATCCACTTTGTCGACAAAAATAAAATCTTACTAAGTCTGAATACTGCTTCAAATGTAATTACAATGCTTGAGTTTAGTAAAAAATACTTCCAAAATACAATTCTTTTACTTTTATTTGAAAAATTCATTTCGCCGCCGGCGCGCCGACGCCGCCGATATTTTCTATTTGTCGACGCGCCGCCGATGGCTAATTTTTCATCACGCCGCCGCCGCGGATTGAATACCTACCGGCGCACATGTCTAAATATAAGATTTATGAAATTTAAAAAGAAAATGTCCGTCTGTCCGTCCCGTCTTTTTTTCTAAACGGCTGCACCGATCACACTTTTTTCCCTGAAAGGTACACATGTCCCATGATTCAAGTTCAAAGATGAGCAAAATCGGTCAAGTGGTTCCGGAGATATGGTCGAAAAAGTGACCAAAAACATGGTTTCTTGAGGGTCGGTGAAACTTTTTCGCAAATATTTCAGCAAGTATAGCACGGAAATGGTTTATTTTGGTGTCAAGTGAAAGCATTTGATCTCATAAAACTGCGAAAAATTTGTTGTGGAAATTGTGTCAGTGGTCTGGGCACTGGGACCAATTGGAGAAACTACGTTGTTCCTCTTTGAGATATGGTGCATAAGAAAACATTTAGGCCATCCAAATTGGCTCCCCTGCAAAATTCGGAGGCACAAAATCCAGAGGCGTCAAAATCCGGACAAAAAATCCGGAGGCTACAAAATCTGGAGGCTACAAAATCCGGAGGCGTCAAAATCCGGAGACGTCAAAATCCGGAGGCTTCAAAATCAGGAGGCTTCAAAATCAGGAGGCGTCAAAATCCGGTGGCGTCAAAATCCAGAGGCATCAAAATCCTGATGATGTTGTTGCTCCTGGATTTTGTAGCCTCCGGATTTTTATTAATACTAAGTATAAAATAATGTTTTTTGAATTTTTTACAAATTTAACATTTAACTTGAAATAAATCACAGAGAATGAATGATTGTAATTCATTGGCGACGCGACGGTATTAATTATATTTAATATTTGATGGGCTGTGCCCCCTCATCCCCGCGCCTGCGACGGGCTTGGTTACGCCCTGCATGTGGCCATAGGTGCATGGGGCTCTGCCCCAAACCCCGCTAGGGGCTCTGCCCCTTAGACTCCGCAAGGGGGATATTCCCCCTTGACCCCCTATGCGGGGGCTGCCGCCCCTCGACCCCGCTTTTTTTTATTTTATTCATGGCCTGCGGCGCAGCAATACATATTCATAACACAATTCGTATAAATAAACTGTAGCTGCTGTAAATAACAATACATATTTCGTCCGTATTTCGTCGAGATTTTATCCTGGTTTTTTATTTTCTTCTGGATTTTGACGCCTCCGGATTTTGACGTCTCCGCATTTTGACGCTTCCGGATTTTGACGCTTCCGGATTTTGTAGCCTCCGGATTTTTCGTCCGGATTTTGACGTCTATGGATTTTGTGCCTCCGGATTTTGTAGCGGCACCATCAAAATCAATGGTTTCAGACGTACTTCGGTAGGGCCTTTGACATTACCTTGGGTAATTTCTATGGATCTTTGAAATTCTTATAGTTATAAAAGAGCACTCATTTCTAAATTACGTTCGAGTCTATTCTGTTTGCCACATCTATTCTAAATTAAACATAAAATGCTACACGAGTCAATTGTAAAATTCGTTTTCTTTTATTTTAAATTGTATGAAATTCTGATACGTACGGGTCGTCTTTGGTTATGTTCTATGTAAAATTTGCGAAATTGTCGAATTTTTTTTAGCTTGTGAAGCGACTTTTAAGAATCACTTACCCCTCGCATTAGTCCTTTTCTTTTATTGTTACAAAATATAGTCCTGATGACAGGTGTGGAGGTTATTAGTTACATCAGGAACCACTTTTGAGAAAGTTTTCCAGAAACCTTTGAGAAATTTGATAAATTTTTTATAGGGCTGAGAGGGAAATCCGTAAGTATTTCCGTGGTATTTCGTGTATAATTGGTAACGTACATGTTCGAGACCGCAATTAGAGGCACTTCCACTTGTCGTGAAATCTTCAAAATATTTTACTTTCTCAAAACGGTCCTTGAATTATAAGCATCGAGGTTATTACGAAGTACCGCGTGAATTTAAATGTATATGTTGTTGAACTCTTGCCAGGCACAATCATCTAAATTGTGTGCGCAAGTCGAAACGATATCCTCGGGAAGGTTAAGTAATGAACTCAAAAGAGGTATGTATGATGTCAGCAAAGCTTCGAAAACGAACTTCAATAATTCGGCAAAAATTGTTGTCCTAAATGATGCTAACCCTTAGTTTCCCCTTATGGTTATTTTAGTTCTGGCGGCAAATGTACATGATTTTACCTCTTATCCTTCACTAAAGGCCCTAAGAAATCCAAAATCTAACTGCCACTATACAGGCCTCCACGACATGCATTTTCAATAATTGAACTAAAAGTCACTTTGACTGAAATCATTATGCTTGTTGAGATCAAAGTATATAAATAGGGAAAGTAGCACGTATCAGGATCTCTCTGTCTTTCTTCTTGGGTAACAAATCATTTGTCATTTTCGATTATTAATTGTGTTGCTAGTGCAGTCAGGTTTTATTTTCTTAGCGTATGCTTTGTCCCAGTTTTCGAAATTTGCGACGTTGTCCAATTTTTTTCTTCCCCCCCTTCCCCATCCTTCCCCCTTCCCCATCGCTTTTCGTCCAACTTCGCCGAGCCCCCTCCTTTCCTTTTGATGGGCGTTATTTATGAACAGCCCTTAACGAGTAGGACACTTTAAAAATGGCGAAGTTTAAATACGATTGAACGAATTTTCCTTACACATCCTTACATTGTCGACTCGCACCTGTTTAAATGACTATCTGCGATCTCCATTTCCCTTTTTACTTTACTTTTTACTTTTTAAGAATGATCAAAATAACTTCAAATTATCAAAAAAAAAGTATCGTCGCTCAGCCATTGACGTTTCAACAAATAAAAATTTCATGAACAAATGAAGGTTGTTTGTAGTTTAAAATGAAGTTTATGGGTTCACGAACCATTATCCGCAGTCTACCACATTATCAAATTCGTGCCACTTTATAAAAATCACTGCAACACAAATCTAAGGCGAATCAACAGACAATATTTAATTGCAGAACGAGGTGTGAAATTGTTTTGCAAGCGATAAGCGTATCGAAAGCGCGCGAAAATATACAAAGTATTCATTCGCAAACTGAATGCAAACGACCTTCTCGAACGCTTCCAGTCAAACAAATCGGTATTCTAAGGGACATTGACTTTTCTGTTTTGAAATATCAAAACAACTATTTTTCGTTTATTTATTTGACTGAAAGCAACTCTACTTGAAATTTAATAGGAAACGACACCGCTGATGGTTACTTCCAATTTCTAATTGTTTTGTTGTAAATGAAGGACATTAATTGTTACTTTTTTTGTGAAAGTTTTTTGGGAAACTGATAAATTTGAACTAGGAAGTATCTAATACAAGGTTTTTTTAAAATAATGAACTTAAAGGTGCAGCTTTTGGTTGTATATCTTTTTTTTTTTTTGTTAAAAGAGAAATTTACTTTTTCCTTTGCGCAAATTCTAAGACATATCTCCTTATGTCGCTAGAACTATAAGCATTTGAGTTATCTTGCATCAGATAAGCCGTTGAGGCCGAGAATGTATTGGGTGCATCTAATAATTAAAACTATAATCCACCTGTACCTGTACTATGATTATGCAAGGTAAACAAGATCAGATAAACCGTATTAAATATGTCAATACATTATCGCCTTCAGTGCGACGTCGGCTTATGTCAAAGTAAACACGTAGCATAGCAAGCGATTTTCACCGAATAGTCACAGAGTTACAAAGATTCGGTGAAAATTGCCTGCATATGGCAATGAATAAAAAATGGTGTGCTTATCAGCTTATATACTTTATCAGGAAATTTCGTATACATAAGCCGACGTCACACTATAGTATAGTTACTTTCATGACGTTGTGCTTAAGCTGTCAAGCAATTAACAGCGTTAGTTCGACGGCCTAAATATAGTTTTATACTATGCTGACATAAGCCGTTGACGCGTTAATTTTGCGTTTTAAAATTATAGATGAATTTGTATTGTAATAAATTAAGGCAATTTCGGGGCGTTATGGCGGCGTAACGATAACAGCCCGAACGTCCGTTAAACAAAACGATTAATTTGTACGGATGAAAATTGCATGCAGGCCAGCCCATTATGACGCATGTCATTAAATGTAATACATTACTCATAAATAACAAATAGGAGCTCTTCACGATTCACGGTAACAGATAATAATTTTTATATTTTTATATTCATGCTTACCATACAAATCTGGTGTACAATATCCATAGAAGTGGTTTAAAATAAAAATGATTGTCAGAGTGGATGTTGTTGCAGTGTTTTTAAACATCTTCCTGAAGGTCGTCGTCTTTTGCAAACAATTGTATTAGACTTTATTATGAACGTTCGATTTGTTTCTTAAAACTTTATTTTGCGTCACTGTATCTCTATTTCATTTTCGTGCCTTATTCTGTTTATGCATCCATTTTTTATCACTTAAGTCATCAATAATTGTTTTAATTGTCACTAAAAGTACATTATTTTTATCATTACAAATAACTTGAGTTTTTCTCGGAAGCGTGAGAGTAAAATAATGGAAATAAAATGTAATTTTAGATACAAAGTCACAGTAACGCTTTATTGACGGCGTCGTCCTTAACTCTGACTCCGACTTTGGTATACAAGAGTTCTAAGAAGTAATCAGAACCGGATTTGCTTATGAGCTAAATGAACCAGTGGCTATTTTCGAGAAAATGTAAATATATACGCTACCTCGAATACCACTGATTTATGTTTCTCATTTAGATCGTCATAGCGACAAACTCAATGGTATCTTTTTTTTCACACATGTTGCAATAACTTTGCTATTGTTATGATCCTCTGCTATTCCGCTTTTATTCATTCTGTTCGTTTGAAGGAGACATTGATGTTAAGCTTCATAATGTTCTGCTGAAATGTACTTGAATATCAACATCACAAATTGTTCTATTTCGTTAGTGGCAAACTTCTAAAAAACATTATGCAAGCAACCGACGTTTACATCTTTGTTATAAAAATGTAGTCAAGTTTATTTCCTGTGTCATGTAAACGATATTTAGAGCAAAAATCGTCAACATGGGTACATGTAAATATTTACAACTTTATATTAAAATTGTTACCTTTAAGACAAAGTTTAAAAATCTTCGGTAAATTTTTTATTGGGGTGTCGGAAATCAAAAATTCTAACGCATAGAGAGATATAACATTTTAAATTTATTAATTTAGTATTTATGTCAAAATGTTCTTTGAGTCGTCGACTGGATTACCTTATGTAACGGAAGTTTCGAATAGGGAAATAACTTCAAAATTTCGTTAAGGTAGCATTTGTCTGTCAAGTATACATCCTACAAGATACTGAATCTTACATCCTAAAAAGCCCGTACGAAACGTACGAAACGCTGTCAAAGCTATTTTAACAAGGTAATAAAAAAAAACACATTTAAGTTGCAGTCAATGTCATAATAATATATATAGACTGGGTATACGTAACCATCATCTAAAGCAAATATGAAAATACGTAATTTGTGTGTATCATACACATCACATACCAACACATACACAATTATTTGTTCTGCAGAATATACGTAATCCACATAAATTAGATGGACGCTCTTACACTACTACACGCATTTCATGTTTGCTTCAATTTGTGTCAATTTGTAAAAAACTGCCAATCTAAACTTAATATATCATTGGTTGCAGTGTACAAAATCGTGTAAATATCGCTCACTTAAGGGATCATTATATTGGACGCGACGCCTTTCACACCGTGTTTACTATAATGAGCCCTTTAGGGGGTCATCATATTGAGCGCGATGCAAATTGCATCGCGTAAGGTTTGTGTGAAAGCTCAACTTGACAGAACAAACTTTTTTTGTCAAGTTAAGCTTTCACACAAAGCTTACGCGATGCGATTCGCATCGCACTCGATATAATGATCCCTTTAGTGTCCGTGGATTTTAAGGTGGAGAAACTCAAATGAGCATAATAGATTCAATCTGATCTATACGAGTCTCAGTGAGAATGAATTAACAAATTTTATTTCTCTCGAAGAGTGAAATATTTTAACAGGTGAGACATTTAGGAATTTTTTGTAATCTGATAACACCAAGAAAATGATAGAACTTGTTTCAACTAAAAAATCACATTTAGAACGACTGTGAATTATCACCCTGGCAAAATGGAATGATCAAACATGAACTTAAGCCCAGAAAAAGGCAACAATGACCAAGGCAAAATCGAATTGTCACCCAGTTAATTATCAGTTTGGTTGATAATTTTCTGGGTGATATCTACTTCTTACAGTCTGGGGAATAATTCGGTAGGAAAAAAAATCTGTTAAAATATTTTAACAGATTGCAACTTTTAGTAAGTTGGCTTTAATCTGATCATAGGAAAATGAGAGAACGTATCTCAACTAGAAAATCACATTTCACTATTCAGTCATGTGACCTGTATAAAACAGTTGTAAGTATTCAATTTAATGAGGCAATTCACGCATATACTGCGGCGTTGGGTTATGTCCAACTATGCAAAATTTCATAACGAAATACACAGCAAGTCGATGAGGAAAGAAAAATGGTTTGACTGTCAACATAAGACTTAAACCATTGTTGCCCACGCTACCTTTCCACTTACACACAATAATCATAATGCAATGAGACAAACACTATTGTTGTCTACGCTTTAATGCGGTCAACAGGTAAAATGCATATGTATGAGTGATACAATAATATGCAATAAATGTTAGAGTGAAAGAGAAAGAAAATTCTCTGTTGCTGCGTTTTGAGTCATATACACTGCAACATTAAACGTATCCTTTGACATAAGCCGAAGTCGCACTAAACGCGTGGATAGATTTAAGTACTTTCTATGAAAAAAAGGAGACAGAGTATGAGAGAGAGAGAGAATGATCATAGCATCCAACGTTTGATCAACAATCACAATCTGGATGAGCTCATCACCCAGAATCTATGCAGACAATATTGATCTTTCTTAAAAAAGGCATGAACTATTCATCAACACAATTACATACGTCAGCAAGGCAATTCTATACTTTTTTTTCTGTCAATGTATCGATCTGACGTTATATTCAGTAATTTATATGAATAAATTTAAAAAGGTGAATTCCCTTGCGAAAATTGAGTAAGACATCAGAATGTAGTCTGCATTTTAAGTGATATAAAATGCTTATAATGCAATATAAGATAATTATGAAAATTTTAGGCAATAAAACCATCAGTTTTCCATGCAAGTTTAGTGATTTTTTCGGATTACAACCAGATAGATCTTTTGTACCGATTGGTTCCTATAGAGGGCCATGAATCCAATATTGAGAGTTCCATTTATTTAAAAAATGAAGCTAGTCGAGTGGTCGAGAGAAAAGCCGCTATAGGGTTAGTGCCGCAGAATATGTGGTTGAGATAACACGTGTTCAATCTGAAATAGTTGTAGCGACCGACACAGAGTTAGAGTCAATATTTTGTCCAACAATCTCATATAGTAGTGAGAGTTGGGTTTACTGTTGTTATTAGCATAGCAAGGAGTTCAAAGGATGAGTGATGACGGGCCGTCTTGGATATACAAAGAGAAATTTGACTCTATACATTTAGGAATTAGGGAGATTTCGACATTTCCCAGGCGGGTGACAGAAAGCAGTCGACCATAAAGACTTAACTTCACACCAATGGTATATAAAGCGTACCGATAAAGAGCTTCGACTAGGCAATATCTTTGGCGGGTAGTAGGGCAACTCTGTAATATGAACATTTCTTACGGAAAGGTACTTAGTTGACTATTAAATGTGATAATGATGATCACATCTTCATTTGAAAAGTGGTGATTCACCGACTATAAATACTATAGAAATGTGAAATTCTATGTGAAAATAACTACGACACCAATCTCTTCGAGGAAAAAATAGTTAACATAATTTTTGCAATTAATGTTAAATATTAGGTAAGCCCATTACTTGCAGTGATATAAGCACTAAATTCAAGTTCATTGTATTGTTATATTGGTTGAGAGAGGAAGAAGAAAAAACAATAATATCCACTAGGTCTCTTCATGTAAGTGTTTATCAATAAGTCAACGTGTATGAAATTAAAGTAATTTGATATGACAAAATTTATTTAAATTTGATGAAAACCAGTTTGCGTACACGTTTAGGTAGAATATCAACAAGAAACCACTAAATTTATTTTGTTTTTTTTCGGTATTGAACTTGTTGATGTCGTCAAATATATACAGACATAGAAAAAAAATCACAAATTTCAAGTAAACATAACCGAATAAATAAAGCAATTAAAGTTCTCGAGAAATTTATCAGTTACGCTTTATGTAGAAACATCGACGCTACTGTAGGAAATTAGCTATCAATTCCAAGTGTATTTAATTTTCTTATTTATATTACATTATCAGTTGAACAAAATGATCTATTTAAAATGTAAGGGAATGTTGTGCTCAATAGCACACAACATTTTACATTTTACAAGTGAAAATGTCAGCTGATTAAATATAAGGCAATATTTGGATTAAGCATTGACACACTGCACTTTGAAAGGTATTTACCGCACTGTTTTTTTGCAGAAAACACTTGATAATCACAATATTATTGATTAAATTGAGCATCAAAGAACCCAACGTTTCACTATAGAGAAATAACGAACTTCTCAGAACACTGCAAAGAACTTATATTGAGAGTTTCGGTTTAATCCGAATGCGTTGATGAAAGAAATATTTATAAAAGCTTAGCGAAGTTTTGTTGTAGGGGGGATACAAAATGACGACAGGGAATGTAATATTGACAAGTTTTGCATTTTATACAAATGTGTTTTGTTAACAAAATGCTCGATATTCAATACATTCAAGCAAACAAACAAATGTATAGAAAATAGTCATGCAACGAAATCAAAAGTGATATGTTATTTAGAAGGGTCGTGGCCTTTACGTTTGGTCAAATATTTATTATCTCTAACAGAGCTTCAATGTGCTAACTTTGTGTTGAAGAATATCTTCCAGAATTTTTTTTTTTTTCAACTTTATAAAATGAGATTCTCAGTTCATAGCCGATTTTGAGATCGTTTTACGCGTCAATTTGACGGGATGCTTGGGGAAAACTGCTATCTTTGCGTTCAGAAGTTAATGTTGAACCTTTTCTGACATAAGTTCTAAAATTTCGCTAAAATTACTTTATTCTAACCAACGATATAGGTAAATTTAAAAAAAATCTGACTTTTTAAAGTGCATTTTTCAATCATCACATTTTGACGTCTAATAATAATTATCTGCCTTAACAACCCATGAAGGGTTAGAGGCCAGATCATTATTTACTAGTCGCTGTTTGTGGTTCTACTTTTTGAGATCCTTTCATTGCAGGAAAGTTTTTAGTGTACCAGTGGTAAGCTGTGCGATAAACCCAGTGCCATCTATCAGATGTACTAGGAGCGACGTCACGCGAGTTTCAGGAGCGAGTTTCACGGTGTAGTTAGATAAAATGTAACGTAGGAACGCTCACATCATCGTTTTCCGAAT
The DNA here is from genome assembly GCA_029228625.1 of Pseudolycoriella hygida. Taxonomy (NCBI): domain Eukaryota; kingdom Metazoa; phylum Arthropoda; class Insecta; order Diptera; family Sciaridae; genus Pseudolycoriella; species Pseudolycoriella hygida. The sequence continues at coordinate 46,423,141 of CM055406.1, read as the reverse complement.
GCCTTACAGCCTTGCAATCTTCTATAAAATTGTTGGTCATATTTGATTTAGTGAAAAAAAATGTTACGTGACAAAAATCGCGGTGTGTAAATGAGATCCGAGTGTTCCCTACGTTACATTTCCCAATTTCCCAAAAATTCGTAAAACTTATGTGGGATTCTTGACTACCAAATACTCGACACGCATAAAGGTTAATAATTTTAATGCATAGCGAGCGGTATTGTTGTGTTACATTGACGGTACATCGCCAATGTATACATAAAATAAATGCCACGAAATTGCACGAAACTGTGTAAACTGCACGAAACCACTTATAAGCTGCACGAAACCATGTAAATCTAGTTACTGTGTAAGGTATGAAACGCTCTCATCGTACTAAACGAAAAACATGGCCGCTTTGTTGTTGTCAAGGCGAACGTGTGGAAAATATGTGAAATTTTTTGGTGTGTTTTCAACATACCGCTCGCTTATGCATTAAAATTTTGAACTGAATTGGCTATGATATGCAGTTGTAACACATCTGCGATTACGACACCTCGCCTTTGGCTCGGATATCGCAAACTTTCGCAGATGTGTTACAACTGAATTACATAGCCAATGCAGTTAATAACTATTACTATCTGATGCTATATATAGTTCATTACTTCGTAAACAATTCTGCGAACACGCAAACTCATTCGTTTATTTTGAGCAACTCGCTCTGGAAACTGTTGTTTTGACGAATGTAGAGTTTGCATATCCGAACCGAAGGGTATGCAAACTCTACACTCGTCAAAACAACAGTTTCGAAAGCTTGATGTCGAAAAAAGAACACTCGTAAGTTTGGCTCTTATCACAAAATTGTGTCCTCATGTAATGAATAGAGTCAGGATTCAGTTGTCAGGATTCAGCTACGAAAAAATCAGAAGGGGTAACTATTCGTGGCACAGAAAAACTTTATCAAATATCTAAGTGTCACATTAGATGAAACTCTGACTTTTCAGTCCAATACTGATCTCATTTCTCATTTGGGAATGCTCTGTCCCCTGCTACACAGAAAATCCAAACTCAACACGGAAAACAAATTACTCATTTTGAGAGCCATTCATCCAAAGCATTCTTTTGTGCTAATGCCTAGTATGGGGAACTGTGCCAATACTCACATAGAAAAACTTCAAAACATCCAAAGCAAATGCCTCAAGATTATTCTTGATCTACCCTATAACTAACGCTATATACCACGGCCTATTTTTGAGAAACAAATTTCGCGAAAATTTCCTGAATTTCGCGAAAATTTTCTGAATTTCGCGAAAATTTTCTGAATTTTGCGAAAATTTCTCGAATTTCGCGAAATCTTCTCAAATTTCATGAAAATTTCGCGAATTTCTTGACTCGTATTGAGATTATTATTTTATTATTATTATTATACATTTATTGTCAAACGGTTTCACAAAGAACAGAATTTACAAAATTTTGTTTAAAAAAAAAAATTTATGAAACTATGCTGACAAGTAATAAACTTAAGTATGTACATTGAAAATCATGCGGGAAACAAGCAACGCGGAAGTGGCAACAACCCAGTCGACCCGTCGGAGTCACTACCACACTCTGCTTCATATGACTTTTTCCATTAATTAATCGGAAAGACGACTGAAATGAAACGGCAAAAACGACCAGTCGTACGGCCTATGCAACCATCGTCAGTGACAAATTGATGATTTTACCCTGGAACGAAAGTTTTGGCGAGTAAGGCTATTTTCATAGATATTAGTAAAACTTTCGAAATCTCTACAAATAGCGGCTATAGGCTCATTAAAACCGTAATCGGTTCTATGAGGAGGAGGCCGAAACATGCTCACGGCACGCATTCCATATGAATGGACTGGCAGGTGACGATAAGATTCAAATTTGGCACATAGGTCAGGTGCATTAATCACTCCCTTTATCACGTCATAAATGAAGAACATCCGGCTAACCTTACGCCTGTCAGAGAGACGATCTAAGCCTAGGACCTTACGTCTTTCGTCGTACGGCGGGAGCTCGAAACGCGAATTCCTTTTAACAGTCCGCCGGAGCGCAAACAAAACAAATTTCTTCTGGATCGACTCGATGTCGTCGCTAAGCGATGCTGACGATGGACTCCATACTACTGAAGCATATTCTAAATGGGATCTGACATGGGCGTTATACAGATTTGACAGGCAACGCAAATCAACGAAATCAGCACAAATCCTCTTGAGAAACCCAAGCATAGAATAAGCTTTCGCTATCTTCTTGTCAACATGGGCTTTGAGGTTCAGTTGAGTATCCATAACGACACCAAGATCTGAGATCTTCATAACTCTCTCCAAGTCGACACCACCAATAGAATAGGCAAAAACAGTCGGGTTCCTCACGCGATAAAAGGACATCGCTTTACACTTAGCGACATTGACCGACATGAAATTCTTTTGACACCACTCGGAAAAAGCGTCAATATCATGTTGAAGGTCTAGTGCGTCAGATACGCTGCTGATGGTGTGGAAGATCTTTAAGTCATCAGCAAACATGCTACATCTGGCCTTTTTGAAAACACTAGCCACGTCGTTAAAATATAGAACAAACAGCAAAGGACCAAGGTGACTTCCTTGGGGAAGTCCGGATGACACGACAAATGAACTTGACCTATAGTCAAGAACTTTCACGTACTGCTCTCTGCCCAATAAATAGGACCCGATCCAATCAACCATACACTGTTGAAACCCAAGTTCATAGAGCTTTTTCAACAGACAACTGTGACGAACCTGGTCGAAAGCCTTTCGAATGTCGGTGTGTATCGAGTCTACCTGAGATCTGGACTCGATCACGTTCAGGGTGTGGTTAACAAATTCCATCAGGTTCGTTGAAGTAGAACGCCCTTTCAAGAAACCATGTTGCTTCCGGGAAAATTTCCCATGCAGCATTTTACTCAATCGATTGCAGACTAGTAGTTCGAAAATTTTACTAAGAGTCGGCAAAATCTGCATCTGTAACTGCATCTTTGCAATGAAACGACCTTTAAAAGTGCAATACAATATTTGATCCGCCCCCCTACGGTTTGTTCCTTTCCTTCTGATATATATCACAACAAAAACCCTTTTAAAAGGGAAATGTGACGCCAGTCCTTCTTCCCCCTTCCAAAACAACTGATATCAATTTGGAGTGACGCTTAAAGCTTTGAAACGCAAAAATTCTTTTGGAATGTTTTCATTTTTGATTAAAAAAATGCGTCACAAATGCCGGACCCCCCAATGTTATAGTTTTTCTGTTCTTTCAGCTTTCACAACGCAAAAATGTGTCATTATGTATGGCGTATTTTTGAACAGGAAATCAAATTTTTGCGTATGACAGCGTAGAAAAATTATTATTAGTCAATTTTAGTCAATTTTAGTCAATTAGTCAATTATTATTAGGCAATTAAGTCGTTCTTCGATTAACCTAAAGAACGAAAACAGGCGGTTCAAAATTTGAACACCACAATTTAAAAAAAAATTGCCTACGTCCCTATTTAAAGAAAAGCTTCCGACGCAATAACAACATTTTTTTTGACAGAATAGAATTTGACTTTTCTTAAAAACCATCTTCTTCCATAATTTTCATGATTTTTTGACTTATTGGCTCTAGGGAACCTCCAGGTCGGCTTCTGACTCAGTTATCATCTTAAACAATTACGAGAACACTTTAATATACATTGATACTTCATTGAATTGCAAAAAAGATCTGGGGCACGAGCTCCCCCTAGAAAAGTGGTCTACGTACGGTACTGTTCCCGTTGCTTAGAAACACATGTCGTCTCACTTTTTGCTGTTAATGTACAAGTTTACAAATCATGTCAGGGGGACTCTATAGAGGGTTTAGCGGAAATTAACAAATACTTGAGGTGGATTTTAACGAGCTAGAAATTAACGCTTCGAAGACGCAAACCATAGCCATCAGCTCAACGATCGAGACTAGATACCTGCAACCTCTTTGGTTGGGCAAATTGATAGTACCCTGTTCTGATTCCGTTAAAAACCTCGGTATAATTTTTAACCGGAAGATGGATTGGAATGATTATGCTAGCTTTGTTTGCGGTAAGATGTACAGATCCCTGCGGAGTGCATGGTCGCACTTCCGCATTACGCCTCTGTCGATCAGGATTATGCTAACTAAGTCGTTGTTCTTGCCGCACATGGAATACTGTAGTGTATTCTATCCCTATCGGATGTCGGCGTCCTCAATGAAGGTAATTGACAAGCACAAGTTTGAAAAGCACACATGAACTATAGAAACTATGAAAATATATTTAGATCTAATTGTTTGATCTACTTAACAATTTTCTATAAACGTTTTGACTTTCGAGGATTTCTTTTAATTTTCTTGAATTTTCGCGAATTTCTCAAATTTCGCGAAAATTTCTCGAATTTCGTGAAAATGTTTCTCAAAAATAGGCCCTTCTATACACAGATGGGCTGCCTTGCCACAAATTTCCAAAATCAATCTGAAATTTACTAATACATTGTTCATATCCTAAAGCCCCCTCGTTAGAAATCCGCACTGAACAACCCTCGACTGTGATAAAAAATTAAAGTTAATCCTTCAATAATAATATGAAAAAAATCTTATGTAGTTTCCGGTCTTTATTTCTTTTCCAAAACTATTATATATTTGATCACTCAATGTGAAAAGCTTAATTAAGCAATGGTGAAAAAGCCAGACACAAACCGTATTCAGCTATGAAAATACCCAGGTGACGCTACCGACAGGCTGCTGCTATTGCCTGATGAAAAGTGATGCAAACTACGCTCTATATTACTTTCGCAGGGTCCAATGTAATGTACTAATCAATATGCTGTGCATTTAAGCAAACTATTTTATATGGGCAGCACGTTACATAAATCTACTGCTAGCTATCAATTTCTAACTACCGCCAATCAGCTATCAAATATCCTGGTCATGTGTTAACTATTACCCATCAATGATATTTTATTGAATGTCGAAAGATACTGTACTAGTCGAAGGACTAAATCTGTTGGAAAATTTCCATTCCAGATAAACCTCAACAGAGTTAGAAAATTGTTTACAATTTTTATAAAGAAATATTTGGAGTTCAGATATCTGGCTGTAAGTTCCTAAATCTTCTTTCATTCTCAATTACAAAAGGTTCCACTAAGCACATTTGTCTGTGCGGTTATGGTGATTTACATAAAGTATACTTCGCATAACAACCTAGAGATTCAAATTTATCCCACAAGTCCCATTTATTTCAAATGTCTTATTGTCATATAGCAATAAATGCAATATCTTTCATGGGATCGAATCTGGGCGCAGTCGACTCAAGGGCCTCCGAGCTAGGGCCGTTTAAGTGGTTTCTGGCCTTTTGTATATAACTTGAGTAAATCTTTTCCGATTTTCAAAAAAAAAAAAATTTGTTTGAATGACTTGGGCATGCCTGACAATTTATGGAAGAAAATTTTTTCTACATAAATCGAGTAAATCTTATAATTGAAAAAATGATTAAATTTAGATAAAATCAGTCAAGAACTTTCGAAGTTACGGTCGAAAAAGTGGTTTTTTGAAGGTCGGTGAAATATTTTGACTCATGTCTCTGTGAAATTAGCACGGAAATCGCTTTTCAAGGTTTTGAATAAAAGAAATCACGAAAAAAGTTTAATTGATTGATTTGGCTTGTTTCAAAATATATTTTCCCCGTTTCTTCGGAAGGGTTGATTTTGAATGTTCTCCACCGTATCACAAAGAGGACCAACGTAGTTTCTCCAAGAAATCCTGAAACTATTTTCTCTAAAATGAAATTCTCAACAACTTTGTCCTTAGAACCAAATTTCTAATTGCCATAGTTTCATAGATATGCGTCATCCCTCCCAATTCTAGAAGTTGCTTTATCCCGGGATTATGTAATTTTTCACTAAAACCTTGAAACACATGTTCTCTGTAATTGTATTTTCTAAAACTTTGTGAAATTTTAGAAGTGCATGTAGTGCATGAAGTCATGTTGTTGAGGGGATCATTTTCGCCCATGGGAGTGGCAGCCGCCACGCTTCGGCTTGGCAGCAGCGGTGGCTCAAAAAATCTTTTGATATGTTGTAGAGGAAGTTGTGGGGTCATTTTCGCCCATAGGAGTAGTAGCCGCCGCGCTTCGGCTTGGCAGCTCAAAAAAAAACGTTTGATATGTTGTGGAGTAAGTTGAGGGGATCATTGTCGCCTTTGGAAGTAGTAGCCGCCCCGCTTTGCTTTAGCGACGGCGGGATCAAAAAAATTTTTTGGAACCGTACGAAGTACGAAGGTCCTATACGTTTACTACAAATTCAGGGCTCCAACACATCCAATATTTGTCCGTCTCCACTTTTTTTTCGAAACGGCTGCACCGATCACCCTGAACTTTTTTTTCGCTGAAATGTACATATGTCCCCTGAATCAAGTTCAAAGATGAGAAAACTCGATCGGGTAGTTTCGGAAATATGGTCGAAAAGGTGTCCAAAAATATGGTTTTTTGGGGGTAGGTGAGACTTTTTCTCAGATATCTCTAGAAATAAGGCACTTAGAAAGCTACTCTCTAAGACAAAGCTTTAGAGAACTAAATTTTAGCGAACACGAGTTTCAGGGGTTTTCTAGAACTCAGACGGATAAGAACGTTAGACAACGCGTGATTGGTGTCAGAGTTCAGAAAATGTACTTCGAGAGGGCTTTCGACATTACTTTGGGTAATTTCTGAGAGTCGTTTAAATTCTGGTAGTTCTAAAAGAACTTGACTATGCATTCTGATGCGCATTATATTTATGATAATAGTAAGAGTTTGGTACATCGAAGCTTTTCGCACGTAAAGGTTTTACGTACGGGTCTTTGCATATGTTTATGTTTATATTTCGTCAGAAACAATTTTCCAACTTCCAAAAGAACTGATATCATAACGAAAACTCTTTTTAAAAGGGAAATGTGACGCAAGTCTTCGTCCCTGCTTCCAAAACAACTGATATCAATTTAGGTGACGCTTGCAGCTTCGGAACGCAAAAAATTCTTTCGAAATATTTTCACATGTGATTTAAAAAAATGCGTCACAAATGCCGGACCCTCCCAACGTAATCATTTTTCTGCGCTTTCAGATTTCGCACGCAAAAATTTGGCAAACTGTACTACATAAATCACGCAAAGCTAAATTTTTGTGGTGTGAAATCTGAAAGCGCAAAAAAATTGTTACGTTGGGAGGTTCCGGCATTTGTGACGCATTTTTTTAATCAAATGTGAAAATATTTCATAAGAATTATTTGCGTTCCAGAGCTGCATGCGTCACCTAAATTGATATCAGTTGTTTTGGAAGAAGGGACGAAGACTTGCGTCACATTTCCCTTTTAAAAAGGGTTTTTGTTGTGATGTATATTTATTTTTGGTTTAATAAAAATCGTTCACGAAAAAAATCGACATGAAAATTCACCTTTTCCACACAATTTATCAGTCTACTACCTCTAGTCTCGGTTCCGGCTACAGTTTAACTTATTATCAAGGTCATAATAAAGGTAGACGTGCAAAGACTTTTACACGCTTTTGATGCTAGTCCAAGTCTCTTGAATGTAATTTGAAATTGGGTCGACCTGGTCAACCTCAATGACCTCATTAATAATCGAAACATGATTCGTTGATAGCATTTAAAGTACAACCATTACAAATTGCAATGATTATTCATCAATAATAGAATTGTACGATGTATTCGTCGGCAGTTAAAGCTAACAAATTTATTTATCATCATATAGAAAGGAATCGTCATTTAATGACTTGCCAAATAGATTTTTGACACCTCATTCTACCTGTACTTATGACAAACTAATACCTGAAATCCCGAGGGAAGCCATCAAGGAAAATAGGAACAAGAGATCTTTGAATTAAAAATTACAGCCCCTATCGCCATCTCTACATAAATTATTAACTGGCAATAATGTCACAGGATAGTCATGGCGGCAAACGCTTCATTGTTTCAACATTGGATCGCAGAAGAATAATATTTTTACCTAACGTTTTCCTCAAATGCGATGTAAATAAAGGTATTTTCATGAAAGTTCAAAAAAGCTTTAAAACCGATCAAGGACAGTGACATCTATCTACCAGTCTACCACAAAATCTCAATAACTTTTTATCTTCTTTGACGCTTTGCAACAGTATATGTAATTCGCTAGAAGATTATCTTCGGCCGTCAGGCACCAAGCAAATCAACCCAAACAATATAACAGCTCGTCCAAAATGAATTTCATACAAAATGTTTACAAATCTTTTGTTTTAAACAGAGTTATCTTATCAGTTTCACGTATATACATATTGTTATCAATTTGTTTTACAAAATTTCTCATGGAATTCCCAAAATTCAAACAAAAGCAGGAAAAATATTCTTATTTTCACAACAAAACTCTGTTCCGTACATTTCGTTTGCAAACACAAACAAAATAATCCAGCGATGTATGTTTACTTGGTGGAAATGAATCACTAAAGGTTTGCTGCTGAAATTTCAGCTCTTTCAGCTCTACTGTATAAGTGAAACTAACGTAGGTTTGATTTCACCTTTTTTTTCTATCATTCGTTATTACTAACAGCCGATCCGGTCTTATTGCTTAAGAGGTGCAGCTTTGTGCAAAACAACCTTTTGAATGCAGTGAAGAATTTGCTTCGAAACTTTGGTATTTAGGTAGGAAAGCGAAATTTTAAATTATCGAAGCCCTGGATGGAGCTCGAAAAGACAATCTTCTGGGAAGATGGTCACTGACTACCAAAAGAAAACAGCCCAAGCAAAAAACCTCCGAAGAAAAATCTTACCCTCGTAAGAAAATCCAGAAAGTTAGGAATGATGTATACCAATCTCTCTCTCTCTCTTATATAACTCTTAGTTTTATTTTGTTACTAGTAGGTTAAGTTTAGAATTAAGTCATCTTTTTTGTTGTAATATTCGTAATTGTTATCGTTCAACACAGGTTATGATAAGGTGTTAAACCTTCTGTGATTATTATAATAAATACATACATACAATCTTAGAACAAATTACCAACAGACTCGAGTTGTTATAAAACACTCTTACCCTCTTACGCTATTACAATCAGTAAACTTAAAGTATTTACACAAATTAAAAACTAAAATTTTGTTACTCTTTACGTCTGGCATCTCATTTGTCACTAATTTTCATTCCATTCCATTTCCACTATAAATGAAAACAAAAACAGATTATGGGTTGTATGCACTTTTGGCAATTAAGAACCAAATCATTGAGACAAGGGCAGCGAGAGTAGTACTCCGCCGACGTATTTTATCTACCGTGCACGTATAACGAACGCCGTGCACGCATTATGTGAGCTCATAACACAATACTTAAATAAAGTTGATAATACATTCACGGCGTATATAAAACGCCAGCGGCGTAAACACAATTTCTACGTCGCTTGTAGATATCTCGCTCTGTGTAATCGGAGGGATGAATAGGAAAGACGGTGAGGTTAATTTCTTGTCGGGTCATAGATGCTTCAGAAAGTACCTGCGTGGATGTCGATTCGCGGAGTTACCTTTCTGCACGGCATGTGATAAAGATGAAATACCCTGGTGAAAATAAAAGTCTCAAAACTACGAAAAACGTATACTCACGGTCTAAACTCCCATGTATTTTGAGACCGTGAGTATACGTTTTTCGAATTTTTGAGACTTACGGTATAGCACATGGTATTCGCTTGTCCCCGTTTCGAACAAGAGCGATGTGAGCTGATAGCTGCGAGCAGGTCAGATTTAAACGCCGATAACATATCAGAGATGTGTCGTGACGAGGAGGTGTAGAAGGTGGTTGACAATGTGGTGGCGAATGGTGAAGCTGCAAAGTTCATATCAGCGATAAGCAGCTGGTCTGAGATTGTAAGCGCCCAAAGCCCAAAGAAATGCTGTGCGGAGCTGCTTCCGGGGAGACGAGAGCATGATCATCATGGAAGGAGGTTTCCGTTGGTAGGTTGTCGAAAGACGGAATCCAACACTACCTGGGTCGTTGATTGACTACTACAAGGTAACAAATGACTAGAAGTAGCAAAAGTGTTTCGATAGCGTGAAAGTTCCCTTCATCAACCAGCAATCACACCTACAATCGACAATAGCCATGCAAGCAATCACCGAAATGCTTCACTTCAAGCGACCATTCACAAAGTACGCAGGCTAAAAAACAGCACGCTTTTTTCGAGCTCCCTCCCTCGCCCTGAGTAGCGTGCGCACTTTGTGAGTGCCCCTAATAATCAGCCATACGTCTCAGAACAATACGTGGGAGCAGCATCTACTAAAAATCCCTTGAGGACTGTATACGAGAGAATTTGATTTCCTGAATTTTCGTAAGCAGCGATCACAAGCCGTTCGCAGTACTCCCTCCTCGCTTCTTTCAAGATTTAGTTCAAAGAATATCCTGAAACACCAAGACGGAACCATTTGCTGAATAGCAACTCGAAATCTATAGGCCTTGTTAAACGAAATGAAATCTGAGCATCAGGGTTGTGATGTTACACTAAACATCACATCGAGATTAAGGACAATTTGAGGAAAATTGTTGGAATATCATAACAAGGTTGTGGTGAGTTTTGTTGTGACAACACACAATTACTTCGCTCTCTCTCCTCACGGGGAGAATCTCGACTATACTCACCACAGCATCACAAACACTCAGAAGAAGTGGAAGAAATACATCACATCCAAATGAAAATATTCACCACAAGCAAATTGTGAATTCAACAGAATTTTCATCCTGTGAGAGATGAGCGCTGTCTGAGAGTTGGTGAAAGTGAATTGGTTTCGGCTGTCGGTTTGGGCTTTAGAGAAATTCATTGCCTTGAAAAATACGTCTCAGTCCGGAAGAGCCTTCATAGTGACTTTAACGCACGGACACTTCAATGTTCCCATAATGTGATTTAAGATCGTTCCAGTTGTAAGGAAATTTTATCACGAAATTCGTCGTGTGTAGCTAAAAAGACTCTCAATAGTGACCAAGAAGTTTATTGTTCATAACGTAAAATCTTAACAAATTTTTACATTTTTAGAAGCCACCACTAGCACCACCCCAGGTGGCGGTCTTTGCTGGAAGAGAATTCGTTTGTTCATCGTCATTCCAATCATCAGCTGGAATAAAGGCAGTTTTGAGGGCAGGTGGGCTTTCTTCCCAATTCTCCTGTTCAACAACATCTTGAATGTGAGCGTCTTCTTTGATAGCTGGAACCGATTCCTTTGCAGCCGCTTCTTCCTTTTCTGTCTCTTCTGGATCACGATAGAAGAACAAATCGACAACGACGTTCCATTCTTCATTACGTGAAATACGGCCACGTAAGCGTTGGACTTCACGCGCCAACATCCACCACATCAAACCAATGGAATGGGTTGACTTTGTGTTGCATGGAATAGCAATGTCGATGTATTTCAATGGACTGTCTGTGTTACAGAAAGCAATGACAGGAATGTTCACATACGACGCTTCAATGATTGGTTGATGATCAGTTAATGGATCGGTGACGACCAATAGACGTGGTTCACGGAACGCCTGTTGAATCTGATTGGTGAATGCACCTGGAGTGAAACGTCCAGCCACTGGTGTTGCTGAACAATAGTTCGCGAACTTCAAAACAGCACGCTGTCCATACACACGAGATGAAATGACGTAAACCTGCAATAAACAAAGAAAACTATCAAAATTGTTGCCACACAGTGAGCGCAAGATCATTCGCATCTGTCAATATCAGTTTAAACGTTTGCATCAGAGACATTCAGCCCCGAAAGATGATAAAATTAATTTCATCATTAAAATTGAATGCGAATTTCCCGAACTGTAAAAGTCAACACTTACATCTTGTGGTTGTTCAATAGCAGCAATTGCACGGGCAGCTAACAACAATTTCTCCCAGGTACGTCCCAAATTGATCAAATGGATGCCATCTGGGCGTCGCTTGTAGACATACTGTTCCATCTGGTAGTTAACTTTTTCTGACCCTAAATGGGTTGTAGCGGCCAACATTTTGGTCACATCTGACTCTTTAAGCGCCAACACATTTAATCCTCCCGACATTTTCACGTTTTTGTTGAGTTACGAGTTACCTGCAGAAGAATTAAAAGTAGCAAGTTAGGTTATGTCATGATTTGCATTCTGTATGGAATGTTTTATAAACAAATGCTCGATATTTCTATGAAGAAAACCGCGTGTGTTTGGTATACCCAACATTAAACACGTGGAATATTAAAGGAAATATCCAACTGATTTGAATCGAACCCTTAAAAAGTCAATAGAAACTCTTCTGAGATCAATACAAAATCGTTACATTCCCGATACAGAAAAATATCAATTTTGTATTCATTTTCCAAGTTTTCCAAACATTATTTTGGATTGACTTGACATTACGACACGTACGCACGTGGCGATAATATCAGAAATACTTTAAATATACAGTAAATACATACACCAACAATTCCTGTTAGGGATTACAAATGAGTAACGAAACTGTATCGAGACAAATAAAGTAACAAAGTTGTATTTATGTTCACCAATTCCACATAATTATTCAAAGCCCAAAATATACTTACGTCTGATGCCAAAGGGAGCTGATGTAGAAATGGACGAGTCGAAATACGTAACAAAGGTAACAAAACACAATGTCAACAGTCGTTGATTTCGAAATGAAGGGTTTACAAACAAAAGTTGAGTGCGTTCACCATGAAAATTTCACTTCATTATAACAGTTAAATAATTAGAATAGTTGAAAAAAAAGG
>CM055406.1:46274374-46409897 GCA_029228625.1 Pseudolycoriella hygida | reverse complement strand
GGGGGGGGGTGGGCTCATGGTAAATACAATGAATACAAGTGAAAAATAACAAGTTGATTTTTGGAAGGAAAATTTTCAATTTCTCTGTTTTCCTTGTCTCCCTATAAGGTTCTCGTACGCATCAGAATAGATGTGGCAAAAAGACTCGAACTTATCTAGGTAAAAATTGCTGAAAAGGCAATATGAAAATTCCCGTCCGAAGCAACAGTGTAAAAAACCGCTAAAAATATCCACAATTACAACAAAAGAATAAAGAATTTCTAGGTTTTTCAAAAGTCTGTAACTTTTGACGCCGAAATGGATATTTTCATCATGGCTATACGGTAGTAAGGGGCCGTGACGCAAGTCTTACACGCCAAAAAATTCACAAGAAATTTTTTCGTAGACTAAGGAACATATATACGGTACCTTTTTAACTTACGAAAATCGATTCAGCCGATCCTAGAAACAAAATTTTGAAATTTTCTTTTTCTCATTTAAATAATATTTTTAACTGACCGATTTTGTAAAGATGTAGTAAGACTTTATTAAATTGTTACTTTTTAGGATCTCGGAAACGGCTCCGACGATTTTGCTGAAATTTTGAGAGTAGCTTCAGATCATAAAATTAATCGACACGTTTTTTTTTCCTTAAAAAACTGACCATTCCTGCGATTTCTGGGATTTAGTCGCTTCCAGACTCAGTCAGGATAACTCAATAACTCTAGAACTATAAGAGTTAGAAGGTTGCTTGAAAAGGCAAGGTTGTAGAGAAATAAATTTGAGCGAATACTTGTTTTTGAATTTTTTCGAGAAATGAATCCGGAGATGAAGTCACTTCTAAAATTATTGGGTCTGCAACGACAAAAATTAGCCTTATCGGAGTTACAAAGTTGCTTCCAAGGGCAAAATTGTAGATAAATTAATATTAGCGAACACGTTATTCAGGGCTTTGAGGAAGCATGGCTCAATCCTGGGATATGGTCACTTCTAGAATTGGGAATGATGACACATATCTCTGGAACTATGAGAGTTAGAAAGTTGCTTTCAAAGGCGAAGTTGTAGAGAACAAAATTTTAGAGAACACATGTTTCAGGGTTTTTTTGAAAAATAAACGAATGCCAAAATGCTAGATTTGGGAGGGTTTCTACTCAATTAACCAAATTCTTCCGATTTTTTTTTTTTTTGTTTTTTTCCCTCCTAGCACTTTTCAACTTCCATAAGGTTTCTTGATATTTCAACACTTTAACTTGTCACACACTACAAAGTTTCAAACAATGCAAAGTGTTCAAAAAGGAGAGGTGAGGCCATTTTATCTCATACCCTAACGAAACAAAACTAATGGATGTGTAAATTGCTCAAAGTGCAACACTCAACACATGAACCGATCTTCACAAAATTTGTTTCTCTTAGTTTCCTGTAAATCGAATTTCATTAATAAATTGTGATTATCGCCCAGAGGGAAAAAGTGTTGCGGTCGTTTAAGACTTGTCGCATTCAGGAGGAGGGACAGGCACGCATATCTTTGTTACATCTTTTAATTTACAATATTTTTGGACCCGTACGAAGTACAAAGGTCCTATACGTTTACTATACGTCATCATCATCATCAAACTTTATAGACCATAGAGAAAGCTACTTTCGGAGAATGCTGGACTATCTTCCTCCAAGTCCTTCTATTGCCCGCCAAGGAGATGATTTGTTCGCCCAGAGAAGGTCCCCTAGCTTCTAAATCTGACTATATTGAATCTATAAATCTTCTCCTTGATCTTAAACCCGGGACCTGTCTGTGCATCCAGGATCTTTTTCGGTAGCCTGTTATTACCCATCCTTTGAACGTGCCCGAACCAGCATAGACGACTGGCCCCTGCCGCTCCTTCCACTGATGAAATCCCTCGTTCCTGATATGATTATCCCACTGTTCCCGTTAACGTTTGCTATGTTCCTAAGTCCCTTCATATCAAAAACCTCCAGGTCATGCAATCCAACTCTCCCTACCGTACAGAATCTTCGGCCTGAAAGTTGACCTGTGGATAGCTAACTTAATTCCCTTTTGTTGAACATGTGCCATCTCAACTGACAACTGACTGGCCACCGCGTTTCCCATTTTCGTCCTTTCCTCAAATTTTCTGACTAACTTGCCATCCCCTGAAGAAATGGTTCCTAAGTACTTGAATTGAAAACCTGTTTCAACTCCTCCCCATTTAAACTGCAGACTATCTCTTTCCGAGATTTACCGATATGCACAACATTAGTTTTCCCTACACTTATCTTCATCCTGTACTCCTCACATGCAGCATTCAGGCAGTCAATACCACTCTGTAAATCCCTGCTAACAGAATCAAGTCATCCGCAGTATTGTCATCATTACCTCACCCAACTAGACATTTCCCTGCAAGTTTGCCTGCTTGATGATTTTGTCCATTAAAATTATGAGCAGAAGCGGGGAAAGACGAACTTATTAACCTCGAAATACTCGCTAATTTCGCCATCTTTTTTTACCACGGCCCTGCTCCTCAAGTAAATGCATTTAATGGCACGCAGTAAACTTCCATTGATACCGTACTCGCTAAGAACCACGAACAGCTAGTGCCTTCTCCAAGTCGATGAAGCATAAGTATAAATCCCTGTTCCTTTCATAAAAGTTTTCGATAGTCTGAGGCAGAAAATCTGATTCTGTAACGTGTTAACATCTTTGAGGTCTGAAACCACTCTGGAAACTTTTACTACAAGACCTTTTATTGTAACATGTGGTAGCTCGATGTCCTTTTGTCCGTCCCGCTGCACCGATCTCCCTAAACTTTTTTTCCTGAAAAGCACATGATTCAAATTCAAAGGTGAGCAAAATCGGTCAGGTGGTTCCGGAGATGTGGTCGAAAAAGTGACCAGAAACATGGTTTTTCGAGGGTCGGTGACATTTTTTCGCAAATATCTCAGCAAGTATAGCATTTTGGTATCAAATGAAAGCATTTCATCTCACAAAACTGGAAAAACTGTTTTGTCCCATACAGACCACGAGGGTGTCTTATTCATCCAATATTCATTCATAATTCATTATTGCCTAAGAAGTAAAATTGATTTGTAACTCGATTCGGCCATGCAACGTAATTTGTCGATGTTGCCGAATTACAACAAGCGGAAAATTAAAAAACGATATCTACAAAATATAGTAGTAGTAGTAGTAATCTGCCCTACAACCCATGAAGGGTTAGAGGCTAGATCATTATTATTTCTAGTTTCTACTTTCGCTGTTTGTGGTTCTACTTTTTAAGATCCTTTCATTACCGGAAAGTTTTACTGCGCCAGTGGTAAGCTGTGCGACGAACCCAGTGCCATCTATCTAGGAGCGAAACTAGTAGGAGTAGAATACCGGTTCTCCCAACAATGCCTTTTCCGATGGGTACGATGGCACTACACTCAACTTCACTCGACTTGAACACGATTCAGTCAGTTTTGTTTTGTTTACAAATCCAACAATCGGTACAAATCCGTCTGTGGTTGAGTTTCGAACCAACGCACTGGCAACTCGATCTCGTAGTAGCAAACAGACGTGTTAACCACAACGCTATCGAGCTACAAAATGTAGACGAAATTCAAAAACTCCAAAAAATCGGTGTAAATTCGATGTAGATTTTCATAGTAAGTGACAACCTTGTGCATACAGACTAAAGCGGTCGTTATATTGGACGAGCGATGCGATTTTTCTTGTTTACAAAGTCACATATCCCGCACACATTACGATTAAGTGACATGTCCGATACATGCCAATCGATGATAAATAATTTATTTTGAAGATTCTTTGTTGTCGCCACAATCCATTTCCGGGATAGGGGGTCATTACCGTTAATGTTTGACCAAAAGCGTCGTCTGCAATTATTTGATACGGAACATTTTCAACGGTATTCGGCAGGGGTTTCGGAGCAGGTAAATTCAAACGATCATCTTGACTGTGCCACATTCTGCCAAATTCACTGTTCCAAAACACAGTAGCATCGTGATTCGAACCGCTTGCTCCTACGTCGATCATAACAAACTTGTAGCTAGCCTCTACCACCGCCATAAGGTTCACTGAGAATGTTTTCTTGTAATTGAAATTTTCGCTACCCGATTTTGATGGACAGAAGAGACCAACATGCTTTCCGTCACCGGCCCCTAGAGTGTTCGGAAAATTCCACTTCTTATAAAAGTCATCAGCGATTTTGGTCCAACTGGCTTGATCTTGTTTAGCCATCATAATGTGAAGCAACTCGTTCACGATTGCGTTTACAGTTTCAATGATGACTTTTCGAATAGTTGACGCACCCATCCGGAAACGAAACGCAAGATCAGCGATCACGTTGCGATTTTTTTTTTGTGTATATAACGACTTTTGCGATTTTTCGCATGTGGAACCTAAAAAACAATCGCATCGCGTGCCAATATAACGACCGCTTAACTCTTCCAAAACTGTGCTGGAGCGCGTTCAAAAATTATTTCTTCGCTCAGTTAAACGTTGATGAGAGCTGTCAACTTTCACTGACAGTGTGAAATTTCTACCCATGTGTCGGCGATATGGAAAAAGTTTTGCAATCAACGTTTTGGTTATGATGTGAAAAATTATTTCAAAATTTATTGCAAGAACTATAGTGCATACGCTTGAAAATGTAAAAAATTCGCGTATATTAAACGCATTGATAAAATGAGCGAACCTTCAAAATTGCGAAGAAATGAGAAGGTGGTTCTCTTCTCTTTTTACTTTCTTATTTCATTTCTCTTACGGTTATGTACAGTTTTGTCCGGTTGTTTTTTCTCTCAAAAACTTTCATGTCCATGCGTCAATTCTGGCGTGTATATTTGCGGTTTTTTTCGTTACGCAACTTTTCCAAATTGAATCGGCGCCACAATAAAAGTTCAATTGCAAATTTATAAAAACCTTAAACATATTTTTGGGAAATAATTGCTGAAAATTGGACTAAACCCTAAAATGCAACACGAACGAAAACTTTTTGCTGTAAATCTTATCGGAAAATATTGCCGTACACATTCCCAGCTCCACATGGCTAATTATTCTGTTTCGCGGTATAAATAAACGCAACTTTCATTTGCAAACTCTTCATTTCGTTATCTTTTATTCCATTTGTCAAACAAATTTTAACGAAACCACGATGCGTTGACATTTTCGATTCCTCCTTTTTGATATCAACTCCCATTGGCATCATACGTAAGTCAATTTCAAATAAGAAAAATAATGTAGAAATTGTGAACATAAATACAATTTTGTTGCTCATTTGTGTTCTTGAATAGCTTTTCGATAATGATAACATGAAGAAAGTGTTGACGGAGGTGTATTCATTATGAATTTTCAAGTATTTCTGGTATCGCCACGTGCGTCCGTGTCGTAGTATCAAATTGTAAAGTAGAGAAGTCCCAAATTTATAATTTTAAATTATGTTTTGACGTGTTGGGTTTCAAGGCCTTAACAGGTTTTTTCATGGAATCATAGAAATGTCGATCGTTTGTTTTCTTTTACAAAATATTCCATGCCGAATGCAAATCACGACATAACCTAACTTTCTACTTTTGATGGTTTTGCAGGTAGTTCGTAACTCAAAAAAAAAACGTGAAAATGTCGGGAGGATTAAATGTGTTGGCGTTTAAGGAGTCAGATGTGACAAAAATGTTAGCCGCGACGACCCATTTGGGGTCTGATAAAGTCAACTTCCAGATGGAACAGTATGTCTACAAGCGACGCCCAGATGGCATCCATTTGATTAACTTGGGACGTACCTGGGAGAAATTGTTGTTAGCTGCCCGTGCAATTGCTGCTATTGAACAACCACAAGATGTAAGTGTTGACTTTTACAGTTCGGGAAATTCGCATTCAATTTTAATGATGAAATTAATTTTATCATCTTTCGGGGCTGAATGTCTCTGATGCAAACGTTTAAACTGATATTGACAGATGTGACTGATCTTGCGCTCACTGTGTGGCAACAATTTTGATAGTTTTCTTTGTTTATTGCAGGTGTTCGTCATTTCGTCTCGTGTGTATGGACAACGTGCTGTTTTGAAGTTCGCTAGTTATTGTTCAGCTACGCCAATCGCTGGACGTTTCACTCCAGGTGCATTCACCAATCAGATTCAACAGGCGTTCCGTGAACCACGTCTATTGGTCGTCACCGATCCATTAACTGATCATCAACCAATCATTGAAGCGTCGTATGTGAACATCCCAGTCATTGCTTTCTGTAACACAGACAGTCCATTGAAATACATTGACATCGCTATTCCATGCAACACAAAGTCAACCCATTCCATTGGTTTGATGTGGTGGATGTTGTCGCGTGAAGTGTTACGTTTACGTGGCCGTATCTCACGTAAGGAAGAATGGAACACTGTTGTCGATTTGTTCTTCTATCGCGATCCAGAAGAGACAGAAAAAGAGGAAGCTGCTGCAAAGGAATCGGTTCCAGCTATCAAAGAGGACTCTCACGTTCAAGATGTCGTCGAACAGGAGAATTGGGAAGAAAGCCCACCCACGCACAAAGCTGCCTTCGTTCCAGCTGATGATTGGAATGACGATGAACAGACGAACTCTGTTCCAGCTAAGACCGCCACCTGGGGTGGTGGTAGCGGTGGTTTCTAAAAAATCAAACTGAACGTGTAATAAAGTTCTTGATTCTGAAAATTGATTTTGAAATCACACTACAGGAACGTCGACGTATTACATCTTAGAGTAACCATGAATCGAAGTTTAGGCAGAAATGTTTCTGCCTTACTTTCCGCAGCCGACTTTCTTATTATCATGCCGATGGAATCATTCGTCCGTCTGGGTAGGAAACATCGGAAAAAAATGTTGTTTACTGCGCATCCAAAACAAATTTCATTCAAAATGTATAAATCTTTCGTTTAAAAAAAAGATTTTTACATTTCGTATGAGTTTCATTTTGGACGCGCTGTAATTCACTTTTCGTTGATGGTGAACAAACAGCAAGTACGTTGTGTTGCATATTCCAAGGGTTTGTGATGTTGAGTCTGTGGTGTAGGTGTATAGTTGTTCATGTCACAGTAGGAGAGAAAGGGAAGAAAATGTCTGTTATCAGAATATATAAAATCTTATAAGAAGTAAAGCGAAAGGAGCGTTCCATTTATTACGAACGTACTTCGATCACCGCTTACAAAAATTCAGGAAGTCAAATTGACGCAAGACGCAAATAATGAAATAGAGAAGCTACTTCGTCTCTTATACGATTCCAATGTAAATTTTGTTTGACAAAAGTTGAGTTGAATGAATGAATTTACCGACATAGGCGTGTTTTCGAGTTGGTCAAATTTTGGACACCTACATTAGGGTGGTCCAAAAATGTATGGGAAAATTAACTTGTCGAAAAGTTCGGGGCCCCACCTCTAAAAAGTTTCTAAATGTGTCACTGATAAAAAGTGTATATGGAACCATCTGAATCCAAAGCCGTCCTGAGGGTTCCCCAGAGCAAAATAGTCAAAAAAACGTGGAAACCGCGTAAATCGTGGGTTTTAGGAAAAGTGCATGAAACTTGTCAAAGATGAGGAGTGCTGTTAGGGCAACTTTGGTTTATTCCGTTCAAAATAGTCCCGAGAAAATACTTTTTCATGTGCTGGACGCATCCGAAGTGTTTCGGTGTCAAGAGAGTCCGTCAAGTGGCTTTCTTAGTTCACAACTTCTTTGCTCCAGGCCTCGGTGAGTTTCACAGTTTTTGGAAAACGGTCTTCTATGAAATTTTGAGGCTAGATAGGACTTCAAAATAACGCCTAAACAGTTTGACTTGGAAGTATAAAATTCATTAAGGCTGAACAAAAATTTATTTTTCGAGAACCTCCATGAAATTTCATGAACTTCCATGAGCCTGCCTAAGTGGCCGTCCGTGTGTTTCGTCATTATTTGGCTTTTTTGGGAAGGACTAATACTATAAGAGTAGAAAAATGCCGAAAGTCACTTTGATTTACAGGTAAATGCATGCTGGGGATGCCTAACACGTAGGCGTGTCACTCTACTCACTGACGGAAGGCGCGGGAGCCGGGGTATTTTCTCCAGGGCAGATTGTTGAGAGGTGGTATCACCTAGGAAGGTTAGCCAACGTGACTCAGGCTGAGACGTTCGCGGCACTGATGGGAGTGCAGGAGGTAATCCCAACAGAGGCATGTGGAAGAAAAGTCACAGTCTGTTCCGACAGTAAGGCTTTGATTGGGGCGCTCATGTCGCCTGTCGTGACATCCAAGCTGGTGAAAGAGTTAAAGGAAACCCTGAACCGGGTTGGACTGAGAAATCAGGTAAAGCTGGTCTGGGTCCCCGGACACTCTGGCGTGGAGGGAAACGAGAGAGCGGATGAGCTGGCGAGGAAAGGTTCGGCACTCACCAATGATGCCAATTGCACCTGTGGCTTCGGCGAGGAGACGGGCGTTCACGTGATATGTGAATGTCCGAAGTTTTCCTCACTGAGGCTTAGGACTCTAGCTAGTTGTGTGGTCCAACCCGCAACAGTACTCAGCATAGGGCCTGCCGCTCTAGATAGGTTCTTGGTTGGGAGTGGGAGGTTTTAGGAGATTTACATCTATAAAATTCAGCTATGAAAGCATGGATGAAGCCACTTGAGGAAAGGGGGTAGTTCTATGTTGAGATGTTAATTCAGCTATGAAAAAACACAGATGTCACAACTTGAGGTTCGGGGACAAGAATCCGACAAGACATCTATAACATTTATGCGTCATCATTTAATTTTTATGTTTGTGTTCGTGCATTTTTGATTGAAGTTTCGTTTTCGCGCTGTCATTCTCGCACTGGAAATATTTCGCATACGCTCTACTGCCATAATTTGCATAAGAAACTTAGTGCGAAAGAGAAAAAAGAAATTCTATACAAAAGTCCACACAAAGTTTTTTGTCTCTTTCGTACTAAGTTTCTTATGCAAATTAGGGCAGTCTAGTGTGAAGGTGTAGTGAGCATTCATATGACGATACAGCGTTTTGTTTTCTTTCTCTTATCCGTAAGAAGTATGTACAAAGGTCCTCCTATACGTTTACTGGAAACAATTTTATTAACAGAATTTTATTAGATCGAGATGGGAGTTTAGGGGGATGCATCTACTATCGTCTAGAGATGACGAATCAGCAATAAAAACATGTCCGTCTGTCGGACATGAAATTTTCGAATGTCCGTGAAACTTTTTCGCAAATGTCTCAGCAAGTCTAGCATGGAAATTGTTCATTTTGATTTCAAATGAAAGAACTTTATCTCACAAAACTGGGGACAAATTTTTGTGGGAATCGGGTCAGGGGTTTGGGCACCGGGACCAATGAAATGGACGAAATTGAGTTTCTTCGCAAGCATTTTGAAAGCAATTTTTCGTCTATATTTCCTTAACTGTGCAATATGGAGATTTACTGTCAAAGGCAAAGTTGTAGAGAATCAAATTTTAGAGAACACGTGTTTCAGGGTTTTAAGGAAAAATTATGAAATCCCGGTATAAAGCAACTTCTAGAATTGTGAGGTATGACACATAGGGAAAATAGTTTCAGGATTTCTTAAAGAAAGTATGTTGGTCATTTTGGCCATCAAAATCAATGGTCTCAGACGTACTTCGGTAGGGCCTTTGACATTACCTTCTATGGATCTTTAAAATTCTTATAGTTATGAAAGAGCACAAAACATTGGATTGTTTGCTAATTTCTATATTTGGATACGTTCGAGTCTTTTCAGACTGTATTGAAGCGTGGGCAACAATAGTTTTTGTCTAATTTCATTATGATTCTTGTGTGCGAGTGAAAAAGATGCAAGATCGAAGCGGTAGCGTGGTTCATTCAAGTCATGTGTGGAACCCAGCAGCCATGTCATGTCTCTGCAAAAAACCAACCTATACTACAGACCTCTTGATATGCTCAGGTTTGCGATACGGCATTTACGCTTAACACGGCAGTATACTATTGTAACAAAGCAGTTAAAAATGTAAAAGTGACAGTTGAGGTGAGAAAATTTCTATTCGCCTCTACTGGAGAAAAAGAGCAGAGAAATTCAAAACTGTCATCATGCAAAACCCTTCTCATCGGATTTGAGTGAATAAGTTCGCACCACAAAGTACTTGCTTGCGGTGAGAAAACTCCTGTTTTATCCCCGCAAAAGTGGTGAGAAAGTAGTTATTTTCGCACCGCTCCCGACGTTACACTGAATGAACATTTTGTCGTGGAAACACTCGTTTTCTCACGCGCAAGCACAAAAAACATTGAGTTAAACTTGGGGAGAAAATTGATTTCCAACTCGAGCGAATTACGGAATTTACTATTTTTTCATCACTTATAACAAAATACTATTGCATATTGACACATGTTTGTGTTTTAAACGCTGAAAAAACAGCAAAACGAATTAAATGATGAAAGAGTGTTTTAAAGAGTGAATTAACGCCTGGAGCAGAACTTTAGGGAATCAACGCCCGGGGAATTGTCGCCCGGAAAAATTGGAGTTAGCAACCGGGGAGATATCTACTTCCGGACGATAATTCCCCGGGTGAAAATTCCAGTTTTTCGGGCGATAATTCCGCTCAGGGTGTTATTTCTCCTGTCACCGGGAAATTAGAGGAGAAGCGAGAGAGATCGAAGAGCGGGTATGTTAGATGAAGAGGGATACAATTCTTCCTCTAGTATGTTAGTAAACAGCACCGCCCTCCATGACGTAACACATAATAGAACAATGTTTTTCGTGCCTATTTTTCGTCTTACCACTTACGAAGTTCAGATTATCGCACTCAAGATTTTTACCATTTCTCTGACCGAGAAAGTTGACGCACACCATTCCCTTTCTTTTCATTCGAGATTCTACAGAGCAATGATAAACAGGTGGTTTCTATGTTAAGACGTTTAGTGTTTTGAGTCAAAATTCGTCAAATACGAAGATTTTAAGTTCAAAAAAATGCTGTGCGGTAAAAAAAAGAACATTTACGTGTCTGGCATTAATCCCATTGAAAATGGGCACTTAGTGTCATGCAAAATTCCAAATTACATGGAAATTCGAAAATACATTTCTGTTGGAGAGTTGATAGAAACAAAAGAACCGTTTGATTTGAACTTCAATGGCAGAATGTCGAAGTGGTCAATAATCTTTTTTCCAAATGGTCAATATGACTGCGACGGTGTCGCTAGCAACAATTGGTGTGTTTACATCAAGTTGATTTCGTGTGATCAACCGGATGAAGCTATGAGAATGAATATTTCGATTACGTTGTCGTCGTTACGATCATCCAAAAAAACAGATGATGAAAACATATCCGTGTTTTTCGCAAATGAAAACCGTAGACGTTGGGCTGGACCGTTTCAAGTGAACTGCATTGAAGAAAACTTTCTGGACAATATTTTGATCATAAAATGTGCTTTCCAAATCATTTCCAACAGAAAGAAACGGACCTTAAGTCATGTTGGATCTTCACTTTTTTTCAATTCATTGAAAAAGAGACGCGGAGTTAAACCATCCGAAGAAAAACAAAAATCCATTGATTTTTCTTCAGAAGATGTTGGCATGACGATGACGCGAGATCCGTTCGAAACCAAGTCTCCATTACGGTGCTACTGCAATAAATCGCGTCGTCAATTACCAATTACAACTGAGGTAAATTGTGAGAAAAAGGAAAAATGTTCAAAATTCCGATATCAGAAGCCCTCGTCGCAGTTGAATCGTTATCAAGGTGAGACACATGGGTCGCCTGAAACGGGCAGTAAACCAATCAGTAGTGGATGTTTGAGTGTATCAGATATTGACAACAACAACAGAGATGCGGATGAAGGACTGGCAGGAAGTGGATTCCAAGTAAAGTAGACTTTTCCTTATTTTTTGAAAGGCATTTGCAATTTGAAAAAATCTATTTACAGCCAATGGAATTAGAATGATGCAAACAGCCAGCTTTCGTTAGTACGCAGGAAATCGTAAGCGGATTTGAAAATCTCAACAAAGCGCCCAAATAACTTCAGACTGATGATTACATTTTTCTAGTTCTACATGCAAATTGTGAAAAATGTGGTCCATACTTATTGAAAATGTGTCAAGAAATGTAAAGAAAGAATTGAATTTCAGAATGAATTTTGTTTTTGATACTTGCGAGAGTTGTTAATAGGAGTTTTTCATGCAGAGAGTTGGAGCACATAATTTTCAATTGTTTCGCTCACGTATGACAAATACTATTATCTGATTGGCTTAGAGCAATTTTTACCGCTCACATATGACATTGTTCAATCAGCTGTTATGCTGTTTTGGCTCTCTGAAAAGTTCCTATAAAATCGATCTGTCCATTTGGAACTCTTGTCTTGTCATTTGTAAACGAAACCCATATCTTGTTACATTCAATTTTTGGTGAACATTTTTAAGGTAAAATTCCTTTTGACCCTTTAGCATCTGCTAGAGGTGAGCGGGCATATCTAATTTTGCAGCCCGCCCGCCCGATGCCCGCCGCAAAAAAAAAAAAAAATAAAAAAAGCCCGCCCGCCCTATGTCCGATTTAAAAAGCCGGGCCCGATGCCCGAAGATTTTTTTTGTGTATGTCCAATGCCCGCCCGATATTAACTCTACATTGTGTATTATAGTGCAGTACAGTAGAGAACTTCACAGAACTACGGTAACGGAGGAACGAAAATACAAATGATAATTATTATCAAACAGTGAAAACGCCAAAGAAATAATCAAGTTTTCACCGACATTTGCCTTTAGCGTTTCTGTTTTTGTTCATCATTTACTGTACGAAATCTGAAGTTCTCCTGAAACACACACGTACCGCTACACGTACATACAATACGTTTGTATTGATTGTAGTCGATGAGAAAAAAAGAGAGAGTCATAGGATTGGCTGAAATTATTTAATTTAGCACAATGTTTTCTTTTTTTCCAACGCCCGCCTCACGTCCTCAGATTTTTTCAAATGCCCCGAAAACTGATGCCCGCCCGGAACATCAGGCTGCCCGAAATTTTGGGCAGCCCCCTCACCTCTAGAATCTGCCATTTTAATGGACCAAAATTTGCTTTCCATATTTTCATCAAATGAGTCATAATCGTCATCCATCGATTAATCCACCGAATAATGAAAATTTCGGATTTGTTTGTCAATATTCGTCTGAAAATGGGCCCGAAACTTTACCATGTTTAAGTTCGACCAAAGATCGGCGTTGCAACAATGTGATATATAAGGGAAATGAACTAAGCTCTCTCTCTCTCTCTCTCTCTCTCTCTCTCCAGTTCATTTGCTATAGTTCATTCGTTCATCTGTTCTAGTTCATCATTTTACAAGAACTTAGCTGTACGTGTCGAGTGAGATTTTGGTCCGACCAAAATATCCACTTTCCGCGTATAGTAAATTTATTTACGAGAACTTGGCTGTACTTGTCGAGTGAGATTTTGGTCCGACCAAAACCGCCTGTTATCGCGAATGGCTAATTTATTTGCGCGAGCTTAGCTGTACCTGTCGAGTGAAATTTTGGTCCGACCAAAACCTCCAGTTATCACGAATGGTTAATTTATTCACGAGAACTTAGCTGTACGTGTCGAATGAGATTTTGAGTGTTTGCACACTAAAGCAAGGTGAAAAAATAATGTTGATAAATTCACCGACAGGCCAGTACATTCAGTTAAAATCAAAAAAAATTATCCAATTAAAATCTGCTTTTGATGCTTAAATTATTAATTTAATTGCTACAAAGTACAGTAAGTAATTTAATAGATTCATATGAAAACACAAAAACGTTGCTTTTCTTTTTACGTTATTTTTTGCAGTTCTTGCAAATATTTTCATTTTAACAAATTGCCTAAAAATTTCATTCGAATTAGCCATACGCGAAAAGTGGTTATTTTGGTAGGACCAAAATCTCACTCGACAGGTAACACCTAAGTGACCTAAGTTCGCGCAAATAAATTAGTCATACGCGATATCTAGAGGTTTTGGTCGGACCAAAATTTTACTCGACAAGTACAGCTAAGTTCTGGTAAATAAATTAACCATTCGCGATAACTAGAGGTTTTGGTCGGACCAAAATCTCACTCGACAGGTAACAGCTAAGTTCTGGTAAATAAATTAACCATTCGCGATAACTAGAGGTTTTGGTCGGACCAAAATATCACTCGACACGTACAGCTAAGTTCTTTTAAATAATGATGAACTAGGTGATGAACGAATGAACTATAGCTAATGAACTGGAGAGAGGGAGAGCTTAGTTCATTTCCCTTATGTCGACACACTGTTGCAACGTCGAGCTTTGGTCGAACTTCAGTCACATGAAAGTTTAGCATAATGAGCCGAGAAAAATCTGTTCACGCCGTCAATTGTTTTTCTATCGGCGCGCGGCGTCGTGTAAAATTAAAAATCACAACAAAAACCCTTTTTAAAAGGGAAAAGTCTCCTTTTAAAATTTTAATATTGTAAACGATCCTTAGAAAAATCTAAAACGCACGTTTGCTTGTCTGCCAAGAAAATGATTTATATTGTGAAGGAAATCTTGAATCGCGAGCGAAGCGAGCAAAATTTTTTTTCTTTTTCAATTTTTTATTTATTTATTTCATTCAAGTTACAATATTTTGTATAATAATGTCGAATTCCAATGTGCCTCGCACTGTGATGGAACTTGAAAGAATTTAAATTAAAGCAAAATTTTTAGACCTTTCGATTAAAATGTTTTTCTTGAAAATGTACAAAAAATACTTAAGGCACCAGCAGAGACTCGTTTTTAATGCCCTAGCTTAGTCCAGGGGCCCAAACTCAAAAAAGTTTCCTCCATAAATTGTTGAGATTTCATAGGCGATTAAGAAAAAAATTATGGAAATCAGAAAAGATTTTTTCGATGTACGAAAGACCAGAACCACTTAAGAGACCCTAGCCCGGCGGCCCTTGGGCCGAAAGTGCTCAGATTAAATCCTTAAAAGATTTTTCGATTAGTTTTCAGGAAAAAAAGCTTTTTAAAATCGGTTGTTGAGACGGACGGACGGGCGGAAAAAATTTTGTTTTGCATTTTACTCTTAGACCCCAAAACGATACAATAGACCCCTTTTCGAAGCACTCATTCTTCGTACGGATCTGATAAGAAGTTGCAGTCGTGGTCGAATTGAAAAACTCTTAGGGACTGTTCATAAATAACGTCTACGTTTTTTTTTTAATTTTTGACCTGAGGAAAAAATATTTTACTCGTTGTCCCACCGAAAACTTGTCATTACATGTTTTTGTGCGCCCCACGGAAATTATTCATTACATGTCATTCATTACATGCTATTCATTACATTTAGCCCCCACCGGAAACTTCTCATTATATGTATATCTGCATGTAATGACGCGTTTTCGGTTGGGACACTGAGTAAAACAGCATACAGTGGGGGATGCTTAATAACTCATCCATTCTGGATAATTTCGTGACACTCGCAAACTCATTCGTGTATTTTTAAGCAACTCGCTTTAAAAACTGTTTTCAAAACTTTTTGCTCTTGAGTTCGGCTCATTTCACAAAATTAATCCCTCATGTAATGACTTATTTCCGCATCCCCCATTGTAATCTACTATTTTTTAATTTTATTTAAATCCATGGATTTTTTGGGTGGTGATACATAGAAAGAGAAAGTATTTTCTCTGTGTCCGTTCTTCTTTTGATGGTGTAAATCATTTATATCATACATAAGCCCAGTAATTTTGATTTTTTGATTATTAGTTGTGTTTGCTGGTTAGAGTGGTCAAAAAATGTATGGGAAAATTAACTTGTCGAAAAGTTCGGGGCCCACCTCTAAAAAGTTTCTAAATGTGTCACTGATAAAAAGTGTATATGGAGCCATCTGAATCCAAAGCCGTCCTGAGGGTTCCCCAGAGCAAAATAGTCAAAAAAAACGTGGAAACCGCGTAAATCGTGGGTTTTAGGAAAAGTGCATGAAACTTGTCAAAGATGAGGAGTGCTGTTAGGGCAACTTTGGTTTATTCCGTTCAAAATAGTCCCGAGAAAATACTTTTTCATGTGCTGGACGCATCCGAAGTGTTTCGGTGTCAAGAGAGTCCGTCAAGTGGCTTTCTTAGTTCACAACTTCTTTGCTCCAGGCCTCGGTGAGTTTCACAGTTTTTGGAAAACGGTCTTCTATGAAATTTTGAGTCTAGATAGGACTTCAAAATAACGCCTAAACAGTTTGACTTGGAAGTATAAAATTCATTAAGGCTGAACAAAAATTTATTTTTCGAGAACCTCCATGAAATTTCATGAACTTCCATGAGCCTGCCTAAGTGGCCGTCCGTGTGTTTCGTCATTATTTGGCTTTTTTGGGAAGGACTAATACGACTAATACTATAAGAGTAGAAAAATGCCGAAGGTTTATAATTTTTTTGCGTTTTTGGTTTGTCCCAATTTTCGACGATGTCCAATTTTCTTCTCTTGATAGACCCTATGCAAACTTCGCCAAATCCCCTCCCCTTTACGTTACTTATCACGTCCCCTTACCTAAACGTAATGTTACATAAGCTGAGGGTAAATTAAATAATGAATGCGGGAAATCCACCTCCCCAGAGAGCCTTCAAATTTTTGGTCAATGGGTCACCGTATCTTCTGTGTAAATAAAATCCTTAAAATGGACACTGGACTTCGAGTCGTACGGGTCTGAAGTATTTCAATGATATCTTTATGAATGCCGATTAATCAGCAGATCGGGTTATCTCTCTGAGAAACATAAATTCAACGAAGTTTTTTGCAGCTCACAGTTGAATTCTCGCTACAGTCAGTGACGCGATAATTTTATTTTGCTTGGTTGTCGCATTTCTAGTGTCAATTGCTTTACTTCCAGAAAACTTGTCCTCAATGTATACAGTAAACTCATTCGTTGGCGCAGCATTTCTTTAAGAGAATTTAATTGCAGGTGTGCACAGTATAAAATTATCGTATTCGATGCGTACGGAACACTTGTGGATGTAAACGCTTTGCTTGAAACTACTCGAAATGTAATAAACTCAACAGATCCGCAAGTGGCAGTGCAGTTAATTACTCTATGGAGAAGCAAACAACTCAATTATTCGTGGCTGAGGTCATTGATGAAAAGTCCAACGCGAGATACTTATCAAGACTTTTGGGGAGTGACTCAAGACGCATTACAATTTTCCTTAGCAACTTTAGGGCTTTCTCTGACACAAGAGCAAAAAGATGATCTAATGAACGGTTGGCTTCAACTCGGTATTTTTGCGGATGTAAAAGAATCTCTCGTTAAAATCAAGCAAAATTACCAGCTGGCAGTGCTTTCAAACGGATCGCCTAACATGTTGGAAAAAGTGTTTTCGTACAACAAATTAGACGATTTAATTAACACTTCTCATCAAATAAGCGT
Organism: Pseudolycoriella hygida; assembly: GCA_029228625.1. Classification (NCBI taxonomy): domain Eukaryota; kingdom Metazoa; phylum Arthropoda; class Insecta; order Diptera; family Sciaridae; genus Pseudolycoriella; species Pseudolycoriella hygida. The sequence goes on along the minus strand of CM055406.1, from coordinate 46,392,601 downwards.
CGATGGAGTAAGATTATTCAAACCACATCCAGTCATTTACGAATTGGTTGAAAAGACGTTCGGCATTTCAAAGTCAGAAATTTTATTTGTGTCAAGCAATAGCTGGGACGTGAGTGGAGCCCGATCCTATGGACTTCAAACGGTTTGGTTAAATCGGAAGAATGATGCGTCCGATGTGCTTGGTACATCGGCAGATATGGAATTTTCCAACTTAAATGAGTTAGTGGAATTTCTCAGTTCATAAGCTACGTCGCGCTGAATTTTGGACAGGTAATGCAGTAATTATATTGGACGCGGTAAAAATCGCTCGCGTAAGGGTTGCTTGAAAGCTCAACCTGCCAAAAATAACAAAAATTTGTCTCGAGTTGAGCTTTCAAACGGGAGCGATTTCTATCGAGTTTAATATAATTACTGCTTAAGGTGTCATTATATTGAGCGCGATGCGATTCGCATCGTGCTCAATACAATGAATCCTTTAAAGGGTTCACTATACTGGACGCGATGCGATTCGATAAGGTTTGTGTGAAAGCTCAACTTGATAAACATAACTTTTTTTTTACAATTTGAGCTTTCACACAAATCTTACGCGATGCGATTCGCATCACGTCCAATATAATGAGCCCTTAAGAGCATTTTTTAGAATGAAGTGGACAGCTCCTACAGCAATGCTACTCCATTTAAGTATATCAGTTATGAGACCGAGCCCCAGCCAATAAAACTGAGTTTGTTTTAGGCACTGTCAATATTTTGCATAGAAACTTTGACATCGCTTACAACTGGTAATAAACTATTAATAAATTAACCGTTTTTTTTTTGCATGTGAACTGGTCAGGTTAAACAGTCAATAGAAACATAACCAAAGACACGTACGTATCAGAATAGTTTGACACGTTTGAGTCTTATTATGAAAATGAGCAAACAATCCAATGTCTTATAACTAAAAGAATTTCGAAGATCGATAGAAGTTGCCTAAGGTAATGTCAAAGGCTCTACCGAAGTGCGTCTGAGACCATTGGTTTTGCTGACCGAAATGTTCTCCCTGAACCATATCACAAAGAGGACAAGCGTAGTTTCTCCAAGAAATCCTAAAACTATTTTCTTTAAAATGTAATTCTCATCAAGTTTGCCTTTAGAAGCAAATTTCTAACTAACATAGTTCTAAAGATATGCGTCATCCCTCCCACATCTAGAGGTGACTAAATCCCGGTATAAGATCGCTTTTCTTTAAAAACCTGAAACATGTATTCTCTGAAATTTTATTCTCTACAACTTTGTCTTTCGAAGGAACTTTCCAACTTTCATAGTTCTAGAGATCGTCTAGATCTAGAGTCGTTTTGGAAGTTTTCAGTTGTTGAAAAAATTTCTATTTTTTAAAAAAAGTTTTCTCCGAAAAAAAATTTTCTCAGAAAAGAAAATTTTTCTCCAAACAAATTTTTCCTTTAAAAAATTTTCTCCAAAAAAATTTTTCTCCAAAAAAATTTTGTTCAAAAAAATTGTCTCCTAAAAAAATTTTCTCCAAAAAAATTTTTCCTTAAAAAAAATTTTCTCCGAAAAAAATTTTCTCCAAAAAAATCTTTCTACGAAAAAAATTTTCTTTCCGAAAAAATTGTTCTCCAACACCTTAGGCTACCATCGGAACACTTCGTATCACTTTCGGCTACCTTCGGAATACTTTGTGCCACCTTCGCCTGCCTCCGGAACACCTCGGCTACCTTGGGAACACTTCATGTCACCTTCGGCTGCCATCGGAACACTTCGTGTCACCTTCGGCTGCCATCGGAACACTTCGTGTCACCTTCGACTGCCATCGGAACACTTCGTGTCACCAATTCTTCTCAGTAAGTCATAAAACTTTCCTGAAGAAACCAACTGTCTAGGTATTCTTATTCAGAATTTAGCAAAAAATCCAAGATGGTGACAGTTGACAGTTGGCAGCCATTTTCTTATCATCCCAAAAAATTCTCCTGATGAAACTCTATAAATTTCTAGAAGAAACCAACTCTGCAAGTGTTATCATTCAGGAGCTTAAATTCGAAAACCCAAAGAAGCCAAATTTATATCTAACAAAAATCCAAGATGACGTCACTTTGGCAGATTTCTGAAAATCACAAAAAATTCTCCTGATCAAACTCTATAACTTTCCCGAAGAAACCAACTCTCTAAGTATTGTCATTCCGAAGCTAAAATTCGAAAGCCAAAAAAAATGTAATTCATTGCTTGAGAAAATTCAAGATGGCGCCAGTTTGACTGCTGGCAGACATTTTCTTGAGATCCCAAAAAATTCTCCCGACCAAACTCTACAACTTTCCCGAAGAAACCAAGCCTGTAGCTATTGTCACTCCGGAGCTAAAATTCGAAAACTCCGAGCATTACCTAAAAGCCCCTCAAAATTGACCACTTTTCCACATGCCACGGTTTTTCCAGAATTTTCCCGGAAAAGCGGCATATGAAATTTTTCATTTGGGGCCGAAACTGACGTTCCCTGAAAATTTTAAGGAAATCGCTCGGGCGGTTCTCGAGAAAAAAAAAGTAGATACATACATACATAGATCGTTGACACACAACACAGGAATGAAATTGTGATTACTTTCAAAGATAATTTTACCATTTTTATATCGAAATTTGTCTTTGATTGGCGATATCTCGGCTCGTTTTCAACCGATTTTGGTGAGTGCAGGCTCGTTGGAAAGCTGCTGCGACGTAGTTTGTTTCAAAATTAATTTGGAGGGGGAGGGAGCGAGAGGAAAAAACTCCAAAGTTCGCCTATACATCGTGTCTTGTCCCAAAGGTTTTTGTATGGAGTTTTTTGGGTTTGTGGACGTTTTTTTGGGGTTTGGGGACTGCGTCAAGCTATCCGCTACCGCTCCTCCAAGATTCTCTACAACTTTGGCTTTGACAGTAAATTTCCACATTGCATAGTTGAGCAAAAATATAGACGAAAAACCATCTGCTTTCGTATATGGCCAAGAAACTCAATTTCGTCCATTCCATTGGTCCCTGCGGCCAGACCATTGAACGATTTCCGTGCTCTACTTGCTGAGATATTTGTGAAAAATTTACACCGACGTTCGAAAATCCATGTTCGACCTCCACTTCTTGGACTGTATCTTCGAACTACCTGACGATTTTGCTCGTCTTCGAACTTGAATCATGTAGTTCCTTTCAGAGAAAAAAGTTTAGGATGATCGGTTGCGCCATTTAGAAAAAAAAATGGAGACGGACGGACATTTTTTTTTTTGTTGATTCGTCATATTTAGACGATAATAAATGTATCATCCTCCCACCTCGATCTACCCCATGTTACAATAAAATTGTTTGTAGTAAACGTTTGGGACCTTCGTATACTTCGTACCGGTCCAATAAGAACTATTCGTAGATTGCAGAACAATTTTCAGTAATTCCTCTTCCGTGACAATTTACATAAACTGCAGCAAAGTAGCTAAAAAGATTGAAAAATATTCAATATGGCGTATTCAGTCCTAAGACAAGCTGACTTTACACAAGGATGAAGTAAATAAATACTGGAGGAACTAATTTTACGATATTCCTTGTTGCGATCGATTCACTTTTGCAACATTACAAGAATTCACTGAGAACCGTTAGTAAAAACCAAACTTCTAAAACCGTTAACAATAAATTATATTAAAAAACCTCGTGTTTATCGTGTTATAATCTCATAAACTTCCTCGGCAGAAAGTTGCATCGTTGAAATTTTTCCACTTTTCCATTTAACTAAGCAGAGCCCGTTCTCAAAGCGTGCAATTATTTTCACCGGCAACCGTCGCCTTATCTTAATGACGTTTTCTTTTGGCTGCCATGAATTGCTCTCCTCAGAGTAGTTTTGCCACTTAATCAAATATTCCACCTGTAAATTTATCCATTCAGTTTTCGTTCAAATAAAATTCATCTTTACCTTTCCGTCCGGAGAAGTTCGTTTGGCCAAAATTCTCTCAATGGGATAATATTTTCGGTCAACATTCCTTTTTTTGATTCCCATGACGACGCCGGCGTAATTGGAAATAAATTGCACGCAAATGAAACGACCGAAACGACACACAAATGACACACGTAGCTTACTAGATTGGTTTAAGATGCCTCTACAGCAAACACATGGCAAGTGATGCTCTGAGAGAACCATTCGGCATATCAGGAAGATCAGGAAAGACACAATGAAGTGAGCAATAATTGCCACCAATCGTGATTTCGCTTTTAGAGCCACTTCATTTGTTCGATTCAATTTGCTGGGCCAGATCTGCCACATCTACAAGATTCTCTTTGTTTCAGATTTTAAATGTTATTGCTTTTGGCGCGTCAGACATTTAAAATTTTATTTTAATATTTGGCGCGTCTTTACGAGTAATAAACAACTCCCAAACCTGGTACAGGCTAAAAAAAATCTTTGAAAAATCATCAAGATTTTTTGAAATACAGAAACGGAAAAGTGAAAACCGACAAGTTTCTGATTTGTATGGTAAATTCGTATGATAAATCAGAAAGTTTTCACTTTTCTTTTCGTGTAAAATTCTTTTTTTTGCAATTTACCAAACAAAATCACAATTATTGGTCGATTTCTTTCAATTCATTGTTTAATTTAGAGAAAATTCTTAAAAAATAAAATCCTGGTATACGATATTTAGCAGTTGTTCCCCCTCGTCTTTATGTTTGTAACATTGCCTTGCAGGTAATGAGTCTTCGTAAGACCAAATCAGCAAAAATCTTTGCAGATTGTGTATTTCATAAGTTGTTTTCACCAACATTTTCAGTAAAAAATCCAAGAAATTAATTTTTTTTTTTCAGACCCGCACGAAGAACGTAGTGCTACGATAAGGAGCCTATTGTGCTTGCTTGCTTGAACGATTTTCAAAATCAACGATCAAAAGATAGTCCAAAAATTCTTTTATAGCATTGAATCTGGGCACTGTCGGCCCAAGGTCCACCGAGCTGGGGCCGTTTAAGTGGTTTTTGGTTTCGAGGCTTTAGACTCAGCAAGGGCCCTAAAACTGAGTCTCCACTAGGGCCCTAAAACTGAGTCTCCACTAGGGCCCTAAAACTGAGTCTCCACTAGGGCCCAACGTGTTTTTTGTAAATAAATACTGTAAATCTTATCTGGTTTTTAAAATATTTTTTTTCTTGAAAGATAATCAAAAAATTGATTGCAGGATTGAGTTTGGGCAAAATCAGTCGAACACTTTTGAAGTTAAGGTCGAAAAAGTGGTCCAAAACGTGGTTTTTGAAGGTCGGTGAAAGTTTTTGACTTATATCTCTGTAAAATTAGCACGAAAATCGCTCTACAAGATTTTGTATGAAAGATATGGACCTCAGAAAATCATTAAATTTAAATTAGCGAAAATTGGTTGAGTCTTTCGGACTGTAGGATCCTTAGTGTGTGCACAACTCACGCTACTACACTAATGATGAAGTTTTCTGTGCAATGTTGTAGAAAAAAAGCGCCAAACTTTTTTGTCTATGAAAGTATGTGTCCCAGGCCTCTTCTTAGTGCCCTAGGTAGGTACTAAGGCTACAAGCCCAAAAAGTGGTTTTTAGACCCGTACGAAGAACGAAGTTCTTCGAAAAGGGGTCTTATGCGTTTACCACGACGTTTGTAATCACCTCAGTAGGGGGGAGCATCGATCATGGTCCTTAGATGACGAATCAACAATTAAAAAAATGTCCGCCCGTCACCGCGATAACTTGAGTAAAACTCAACCGATTTTCGAAAACTTTCTTTTCCCTGAAAGATAATCGAAATATCTTTTATGTGATTGAATCTGGGCAATTTTGTTTGAAAGATCTGGGCATGGCCGATAATTTATGGAAGAAACTTTTTTTAATTTGAGTTCTTGGACTTAGCTAGGGCACTAAGACCGAGTCTTTGCTAGGGCCATACGTGTTTTTTGTACATAACTCGAGTAAATCTTTTCCGATTGTCATAATTATTTTTTTAATCGACAGGTTTATGAAAGCCCAACAATGTGTAGAAGAAATGTTTTTGAGATTGGGCCCTAGGATATAGCTGGGGCAATAAAAACGAGCTTCTGCTAGCGCTCTACAATGTTTTTTGTACATCACTCGAGGAAATCTCTTCCGATTTTCAAATTTTTTCTTGATCGAAAGGATTGTCTGATTGATCTAGGATTGTCTCCCGTTTTATGAAAGAAAGTTTTTGATTAGAAACCCTTGCACTCAGTAACGACCCTAAAACTGAGTTTCTACTTCGTTGATTCTTTTTCTATTTGAGAGGTGATCAAGTACCGAATTATATTCAAAAACAAATTTGGACCCAGTGCCTGTGCTTAGGGCTGAAGTGGGCCTCAGGCCTGTCCTAAGGTCGGCCCTAACCGAAAATTTTTTTTTTACTATGTTGCAGAGCAAATTGAGGAAAACATTTTTGTCTATAAAATTATGTGTCCGAGGAACTTCCTTATGGCCCTAGGTCGGTCATAAGGTCTGCCCCAGACAAAAAAAAATGGTTGCTTCGAACGGGTTTTCAATATTGCCCTCTCGGCAATTTCCAATACAATTTAATGTGGACGTAATTTCATACACTTAAGAGTTACGGCAATATTTACTTAAATACGTTCGAATCTTTTCGTAACATCAACTCTGTTTACCACATCTATTCTGATACGTACGGGTCCCTTCATATGTTTTGCGGGCGATATTATACTCTACACGGGAAATTTTCTCATTCATGCAGAACGATTAACACTCGCCGGGATAAAATATCGCCCGAGTAGAGGGAGGAAATATCACCCGCCGGGGAAAATAGTGCCCAGGGCGATAATAGTCATGCAGAAATATCCTGTCACCAAACCAGCAAAATTCTTTCGCAGTGGTAGCGGAAGGCGACGCAGTCCTCACATTCCAAAAAGCACAAAAAAAACATGCAAAAATCTTTGGGACAAGACAATTATGTCACCTATGCACGTTTAAGTTTTTGTCCCCTGCCCTCAAACTTTTAAGAGGATTTTGTGTGCTAGCACAAGTGGTAGCAGGCGATTGTCTAGTGGTAGCAGGCGATTGTCTAGCGGTAGCAGGCGATTGTCTAGCGGTAGCAGGCTATTGTCTAGCGGTAGCAGACGATTGCCTAGCGGTAGCAGGCGATTGCCTAGCGGTAGCAGACGATTGTCTAGTGGCAGCAGGAGATTGGTTTGCGGTATCTGGCGACTGGCTACCAGTAGATAGAAATTGGCTTGATGTAGCTCTCTGTTGGCTACTTGTAGCTACCGGAGAACAGAATTCTTCCAATTTCAAAAATCGGACATCGTTGAAAAAAGCTTCGGAAAAAGAACAAAAAAAAGCCCATAAAAGTTTTGCCAAAGGAAGTTCATCGGAAGAATTCAACTATCTGATATCAGAGATCTGGGTGTCCGGGTATTGCAGTCGCCAAGTCGAAAAAGGCAAGCTGGTGTCAAACAATGATGTATGGGAAATTTGAATCTAATAGACAGTAGTTTACGATGGCATACTTTTGCCAGGCTGCCCTCTATGTGCCCTTGAACTGTCAAAAAATGGTGTATATCACTTTTATGGCATTGACAAATGCTTCACGACGCTCTAAATTTCAACTTGACACGAAGCTGCCGCTGTCATCTACATTTTAACGAACATAGATTAAGAACGCAGCCAGGTGTCAAGATGAAAATTGGTGCATTTTGAAGCATTTGTCAATTGCGTAAGGTAATATACCTCAATTTTTGACACCAGGCTGCCTTCTTTTGTGCAGTCGAACCATGACAAAGTACGCAGCCTTGTGTCAAATTGACAATATTTCCAATAAAGTACTCGCTATTGGCTCTAACATCTCCTAACATCACTTTTTGACACCACCTGTTGACGCTCTTCCATTTGTTGCAACTTTCTGAAGGCTGCGTACAGGAAGGATCAATCTAGTGCATGAAAGAACAATAATTGCTGGATGTTTCGGAGATTTTCAGAAAAACTGTAACAAAGTACGACATCAATTGTGAAACACCACCTTGAAAAAATGTTTCCTCTGATATCAGAAACGATCCTTTTACGTCTTGCTACGTAATGTTTGGCTAATACCATATTACGTTGCGTTGTGTCAAACCTCTGAGACGATTTTCTCTGTTAAAACTTCAGGGTGGTTGAGGTATCCCGTGGACTTTCAGACTATGTTGCATGAACATAGAAAGAAACAATCGCGAGACCTGTAACCGCTGCAATCTGATAAATTCAAAATCTCTTTAGATTCTGTAGCCCCAAAAAATAATTGAAAACACAAAGGATATAACGGGGGCCTGAAGTTAAGGGGAGAGAATACAATAAAAACGCATTTTTTAACTGAAATGAAAGAAATTCTTTATTAGATCATTTTTTGTAAAAAAATCATTATAAAATGTATATAGAGCTCAATATATAAAAGTTTAATGTATTCTACAGACTATACAGAAGAATTAAATTTAAATTTAAAAATAAGGAAAATATTTTGTTCATGTTATGTAAAAATATGTATAAAAAATATTTTCTTTCCTCGGATATATCAAAAATATATTTCCTCAAATGTATCACAAAATTCAGCAAGTTTTTTTTATATGAAAGAGGATTTTTTGAAGTGCGTTCAATGTACTTACCATTCCTGGATTGCTTATACGATTCGCTTACAGACACAAATTTATCATAAGACGAAATCCTGTCTGCATGTGCACGGCGAAGATTAAAAATTGGAATTTTGTAAAAAGAAATTAGACTTTCTTTAAGTACCTTTTAGTTCCAAGAAAATTATTCAATTTTTCTTTTAAATCGTCTCCTAAAATTACTTATGAAACTAGAGATCTTACTATAAAATTTGCACTTTATTTTCGTTATCTAAGATAAAAATCAATAAATTTCTCGATTTTTCATCGAATTTCTACAATTGTATTATGAAACTAAACGGAACGGACTTAATGAATCAGTCATCGCAAACAATCGCAGGCAGATTCTGCACAAATTGCAGTTAGAAATTAATAGTAGAAAAATTTTACTTGCAATTTGTGTAGCACCGGACGCCGGAATTGATTGTCCGCAATGTGTTCATTATATTGGAAAATCCGAAACAGTTCCCCATCTTTAATAATTTACTTACATGTCTAAAAATTGTCAAAATTCTTACATATCGCGATTTCATCGTTGCGGTTGAAAACGTGACATATAAAATTCACAGTCTGAACAATACATGGCTGGTGAAATAACGTGTTTCTTACGGCAAAGATTGCAAGAAACTGCCTTTGCTGATGCTTTTACGATGGTTGTGCTGTTGTTATAAACCCTTGTTGGTATCGCTGTTACATTTAATGTTGATTGTTGTAGTAGTTGTTGATCGGTAGCGGTAGCGTTACTCAATTGATTACTGGGTCCACAATCCGAACCACTTTTCGTTCCCGGCTCAAAGCTAACCTTCTTGGAATTGGACGGTTTTGTGATGGGAGCCGCGAAATATTGCTGTTGTTGAAATTGTGGCGATTGTTTAATGTTTTGCACATTCGGTATGTCGGATGTATAGCCGTGTGGCATAGGCACACGTTGATAGGGTGACGACATATACAAATTGCTTTGTTGTTGCAGCTTATTTAGCACCGACTGATCATGGCTATTATAACCGTTTATATATGGTGCTTGCTGGGGTTGTTGTTGTTGCTGCGGTTGTTGTTGTTGTGCTTGCTGTTGTTGCGCTTGTTGTTGTTGCACTTGTTGCTGCACTTGTTGTTGTTGCATGTAATTTATAGGAAGTGGTGGTTTTTGATAGACATTTGGTTGCATAGTCGACCGATTTATTGCCGGTAGGTTATTCTGTTGTTGCATGTAGTACGCGCTGTGATTCTGAGCAATTTGTGGAGCTTGTTGACGATCTTGAAGATAATTCGATTGAGAATCGTCAAACTGCACTCTAACTCCGTCATTCAGTTGTGTCCGTCGCATGTCATGCGTTTGATAGTTTTGCATATCTTGGCTAATTGGTGCGGGTAGACCTGAAAGTCCTTGATTCGGTCTTTGTTGTGCATTTAATGTAGGAACTTCTGATGCGCTCTGAATTCTAGACAAATCCTGTCCGTAGGCTTGTTGAGATCTGGACATGTGTTCGCCAAAGCCGATGGGTGATTGGTTCGTTTGCTGAAACATCAATTGTTTCGACTGTTGCTCGTTTGTGTTACCATTTTGTGGATAAACAAAACCCACCCTCTGTTCTGTTTGTTTTTGCATGTCCGTCTGCCGTTGTGGTTCGATTTTACCTTGATTCTTAACCGAATCATTCGGACTGAGAATGCCACTCTGGGAACCATTAACGCCATGACGCATCGCTGGCTCATTTTGTAATCTCATTATATTTTGCTGATGCGCCGATGACTGAATGAATGGCGACTTGTCGCCATCTCCACTGTAGTTGGCGGTTCGCAGAACTCGTTCCAATATAGGATTTGGAATGAAATCATCGTCTTCTTGATTGTCGGCGGTGGCGACTAAAATGACCTGATCGCAGAATGAAACACTTTTCTTTTTCGTTCGCTGTTTGTTTGCCTGAGAGTTGTTCAAAGTCTGTTGTACCATCGTGTTCAGCATTTCAACTTCACGAATTTCTTCAGCTATTTGACTTTGATTTATGTCGAATCGTGTCTTCGGCAACGTTAGGTACGCCGGTGTCTTTATTTTGTTGCTCATTGGAGCGCAATCAACTTCATCGATTGAACCGTCATTTGAATTGGATCGAGACAACGAATCCGGTAAGCCATTCATTCCAGTACGGATTTGTTTGCCCAGCAATTCTTGCGATGAGCCTGACCGTAACAGTGGGGGTTGATTGGTTGACACTTCCCCCGGCAATTTTATTTGTTCGAAACGAGAGGCCAAGTCTCGTACGCTGCTGATCTTATTGCTTAGCGATGTGTTCGGTCCATTCAATTTTTGTTGATCATTTTTCTTCAAAGTTGACTGCTTCGTTTGCATCTCCTTTAGCCAACTCTCCGAATTTTTAATTTCGTTAATTTGTTGTTGGTTTTGCTTTTGAATTTGTTGCTGTTTGTGCTGTTCATTCATTCTCATTTTCAGAATTTGTTGGCGCTGTTGCAATTGAACCAAAATGCTTGTGGTTCCTTCCACATGTTCCGCTACAGGTTTGCTCTCGTTGTTATCATTCATTGGTTCAACTTCCACATTTGGCGGAGGAGGCGGAAAATCTTCACTTGCTTGCCTAGAATGAATAACCGACACCGGCGGACTCGGATAAGGCGGCAGTTCTAAATTTGAACCGAAGTGACAGTCAACCTCGTCGACACCTGTGTCGTAGTCGCTGTTCTGTTGTTGGAATTGCTGGAATTTCAGTTGTGCATCTGCTGGTCGCAACGGTGATTGCTCCTGATGGACTACAGCACAAGTTATTATCGTTTGACAAGAATCTTCACTCATACTCGTGTTTGAGCTCATGTTCGATATGACGGAAGCATTTGCCTGATGGAATGGCTGGATTTTCATGTTATCTTGCTCAATCTGTTTCTGATGATGAATCTGAAGTTGCTGTTGGGACAATGTACTGTTGGTACGAATGGGAGGTGGTGGAGGAATTACCTTAACATTGGTCAACTGTCTGCCACTACCATGAAAACTCTTTCTCATAAGTTTGCTCCTCTCCAAATTTGGGTTTGTGCTTGAAATGGTCTGATATTCAAAATGACCCTCACTAAGGTAACCGCTCATGGTATTCCCGTTGTTCATGCCGAGTGAACTGTCATCCACTGATGCAATTGGCACGATAGCTTCTTTCTGAGGTTCAGTATCATTAGTTTCAGTTAGATCTGGCATCGAGCGATTTTTCCTTTTCATTAAGCCACCCATCAGCAATTTCCTACGCACTTTGTGCTGCTTCTTACCCGACTTATCCTTGTCTTTCTTCTCCTCTTTATCTTCTTTATGCTTCTTTAATGTGTCCTTAGCATTCGCTAAAAGCGGTTCAGCAATCGAAAATTCTCTAGAAATCTTATTGCGATCCTCGCTGCGACTTCGTTTGTCTTCTTTATTTTTTCTACCGAATAGACTTCTACTCTCACGTTCCGGTTTTGGCTTCTCATACTCGATAATACCGTCGGCCTCAATCAATTTCAACGGCGACTTGCCTTTCTTGGGCAATGTCGCATAGATTTCAATAGATTTCGTACTCGTTTTCGTATTCTTTTCATTCACAGCATTTTGGCGCAATTGTCTTATGCTACTGTTGCTACCTTCGCGCGAATGTTTAATTTCTGGAATGTATTGTTGATCCTTCACAATAATGTCGGTGCCTCTCTCCACTAAAATGCGACGATGAAGACTTCTAGCCCGCATAACGCATGTGTTGTGTTTCATACGGGCGAATGTCATTGTGTGCGGATTACTGTACGGTGCTTCCAAAGCTTGCCGAGCTTTCAAAGCAGCTGCATTGCATAGCACAAGAGCCGTTTCAAGATCGTGAATTTCTTCCGTTAGTTTGGATTTCTCCAAAAATCGATCCGCTTCCAGGCATAATCGCTCACAATCACCACATAAAACGACCGCCGATTCGGGAATCTTAGCCAGCTGTGAATTATGCTGTTTCGGTGGATATGAATCGGTGGACGATAGAGAATAGCTATCGTAGCCGGCGTCGTAAATGTGACCATTTCTTGTTGGACTCGGCGGATGACTACCACTACCATTGCTGCCATTCCGTTTGCCTACCAGATAAAGGTAAGGATTTTCTAGGGTCGTGGATGATGACGAACTGGCACTATTTCGATCACCACTCCAATTACCAGAATCTCGACGTCGAGGCTGATTCAAATGTTCGGGAATCGATAGACCGTCTTGGTGAACTGTAGCCGATTCAGCACTCAGACTGCGATGTAGATTTAATGGTTGTTTTCGCGCGATTTGTGATTGATGGTTTATGTAACCATCTTTGACTGGATCACCGTTAAGGCTGCTGTTAGTGTTGCCATTACTGCTGTTATTATTGAGATATGGGAAAAGGTTTTCTTGGTAGGAATTAAGATTTTGATATGGTGCGTTTGTTAGTGATTTTCGTCGGACATATTCGTCCATATCGTCGTTAGGAAAGATTTTATTTTGAATGACACTGAGATTTTGATAGTCACATGGTGTACGATTGGGTGTCGGTGTTATTGCCCGTCGAGTTGAACCAATCGGTGGCTTCTCCGGACTGGGAGTAATAGCCCGTCTAGTTACCATGTCCGTTTGATTAACAGGTGTTTGCTGCTGTTGACTATTGTTTTGCGGTTGGGGCGTTGCATAAAGTAATAACAATGGTTGATAACGGCCTCTGCTGCATTTGTCCACAACGGATTCAAAATTTGGGCCAACCTGAGGGTGACATGATACATAAACATTTTGTTATAACAACATGGAATAGCAAGGAACAAACCTCCTTAACGTTGGCATCGTCAAAGTACACCCAAACCTTGAGTTTGGTGTGAAAGAAAAACGTTGTGTAATGTTTCCCATAGTAAGAAACAATTCCAACCAATTCATGTTCAACGGATTGGGCCCACCTCGAATCATTTACATGATGAAACACATCGCATAAACGTAGAGATGTACCGATAGCCTTTAAAACAGCATGCACTTGGTCTGCTGCTGGACGTTCTGAATCCCAAACTATACCAATGGACACTACATCTGGCCGATTGAGCAACGCACGGCATATACCAATTTTAGCACCGCAAGCATTCTACAAGGAAAATATGTAAATTAGATTTCAGTTATTTATTCAAATTTAAAAATGTCATTGGGTGTTTCTGTCGTGTTTATCATTCTGTAATTGCATTGAACACATTTTACGGTTCATTGTTTTATTCGTTGTTGTTTGTTCAAATTAGAATACAGCGAACAATAATTAAATGTAAATCGTATGCATTTGATTGTATTTTGTGGTTAGTTTTAATTTGAATTCGTTCGTTTATACGCTTTTACAATTACAACCAGAAGTTAACTTGATTTTTAAGTTGGCCGTTGTATGAAATCTATTCTGTCGATTTGGTTAAGGACAAATGTTCAGATCAAATTTTCTAGGTTGCAACATGTGATCTTAAGACTTCATCGAACATTAGATATTTTGAAATATGGAGTCCAGTGATTAACAAAGCGTAATGGACGTAACAGACGTAACTTCTGTAAAGGTTCTAAAGGGCGTCGATGCTCATGCGCAAGTTACGAATCCCATATACTACTCATAGGAAGTCACAATTTCGTAAGCTACGAACGTCATGAGAATCGCCTCCCAGGATATACGCATTTTTTCGAATCAAATAGAAAACATAACCAAAGAACCGTACGTATCAGAATAGATGTGGCAAACCGAACAGATTTTGCAAATAGATGCGAACGTATCAGAATTGCAAATTGTTGCAAAGTTTTTAAAACTATCAGAATTGGAACAACCAACAGATATTATCCAAGGTAATGTCCGAAGTACGACAATTGTAGAAGTGGATATAGTCCGGGATTAGATGATTTTTCCATAAAACCCTGAAACACATGTTCTCTAAAGTTTTATTCTCGGCAAATTTGCTTTTGGAAGTAACATTCTAACTCTCATAGTTCTAGAGATATGAGTCATCCCACGCAATTCTACAAGTGGTGAAATCCCAGGATTCTGCCATTTTTCGACAAAACCCTGAAACACGCATTCCCTAAAATTTTATTCTCTTCAACTTTGCCTTTAGAAGCAACATGTGGTGGAATTTGTTTATTCGCCGTTTCTGATTTGGAAGCAACATTGCAACTCTCATAGTTCTAGAGATACAAGTCATCCCTCCCAATTCCAGAAGTGATCATATCCCAGGATTCTGCCATTTTTCGATAAAGCCCTATAAAGCCCAACGCATGTTCCCAAAATTTTATTCTCTTCAACTTTGCCTTTGGAAGCATCATTTTAGCTCTCATACTTCTAGAGATATGAGTCATCCCACCCAATTTTAGAAGTGGTCATATCCCAGGATTTTGCCATTTTTCGACAGAACCCTGAAACATGCGTTCTTTAAAATTTTATTCTCCTCAACTTTGCCTTTGAAATCAAAATTCCAATTCTCATAGTTCTTGAGATATGAGTCATCCCACCCAATTCTAGAAGTGGGCCATTTTTCGATAAAACCCTGAAACACGTGTTCACTCAAATTGTATTCTCTACAACTTTGCCTTTGGAAGCAGTTTTCTAAGTGCCATAGATCTAGAGATACGAGTCTTCCATCCCGATTCTGGAAGTGGTCATATCCCAGGATTGGGCCATTTTTCCGATATTGAACAATAATATTTCGAACGCTTTTTGAAATTTTAGCTAATGAAACGCTTTTCATTCTCTTCAATCGTTTCGTTCGAAAATTTCCAAATTCTCTTCAATTTAACGCTAATGATGGAAACAGTAACGTGTGAACATAATCGAGAGTGCACATGCACATGCCGAACAGCACGTTCACTCAATACATGTAATGATGAGAGGATTTTAGCCCAGTTATTGGAAATTGTCTTGCAGAAATCTTTTGAGTTTTTTTTTCAAAGTTCAGTTTGCGTCGAATAATTGGATCCGTAAGAAGTACAAAGGTCGTATACGTTTACTACAAACAATTTTATTGTAACATGGGGTAGATCGAGGGGGGGATACATCTATTATCGTCTAGAGATGACGAATCAGCAATAAAAAAAATGTCCGTCTGTCTGTCCGTCTTCACTTTTTTTCCAAACGGCTCAACCGATCAGCCTAAACTTTTTTTCCCTGAAAGGTACATGCCTCCCAAGGAAGTGACCAAAAGCATGGTTTTTCGAGGGTCGGTGAAGCTTTTTCGCAAATATCTCAGCAAGTATAGTACGGAAATTCCTCATTTTGGTGTCAAATGAAAGCATTTGATGTCACGAAACTGGGAATCAGGTCAGGTGTCTCGGAACTGGGACCAATGGAATGGACGAAATTGAGACTCTTGGCCATATGCGAAAACAGATTTTCGTCTATATTTCCTTAAATATGCAATATGGAGATTTACCGTCAAAGGCAAAGTTGTAGAGAATTAAATTTAAGCGAACACGTGTTTCAGGGTTTTGGCGAAATAGGGCCCAACCCTGGTATATGGCCACTTCCATAATTGGGCAGGTGGAACCGAATCTCAAAAACTATGAGAGGTAGAAAGTTACTTCCAAAGGCAAAGTTGTAGAGAATAAAATTTTAGATAACACGTGTTTCAGGTGTTTAGGGAAAAATGACTTAGTCCTTGGATACAAGCTTTTCTAGATTTGAATGGTCTGAGACGTACTTGGGTAGGGCCTTTGACATTACCTTGGGTAATTTCTATGGATCTTTGAAATTCTTACAGTTATAAAAGAACAGAAAACGTTAGATCGTTTGCTTATTTGTATATTTAGGTACGTTCGAGTCACTTTGCCACATCTATTCTGTTTTTCACATCTATTCTGATACCTACGGGTCTTTGGTTATGTTTTTGTATGAAACTTGATACTTGAATTTTCCGTAAGGCAAACTGATACGACTACCAAGGTAATTGAAATCTTTCAAGAATTTCAAAATACAAGCGCTTTCAAAGCGTCTATTACTATGGATTTATAATTATTATGTTAAACTTAATTCATTTTTAACTTAATTTTTTTGCAATATTCCTCACGCGTAAATTGGGTGAAGGAATCAGACACCTTGAACATGAAACGTTTAGCAACTTAAACTCAGAATACTTAGAAGTCTTAGAAATTATTCATTTGGAGATAGTATCAGAGATTTCTGTTAGATACGTTTGATTTATGCTCGAAAACGAACAAAACTAAGCCCAAAAGATCCCAAATGAAAATCGCAATATTTATGTTTAACCAAACTTCTTAGCATTAACATTTACCTTGTCTAACGTTTCTATTATTATTATTTTTTATTATTAAATTAGAAATCATATTTTTGAATCAAATTAAAGGTACGATCGCAGAATGTTCGATGGCAATCAAACGGAAAAAGTCAAAATAATCTCCATATCACAGAATATGTGGTTTAGTTTTTGTTGTTTTTTTTTGTAAAGAAATATTTTAACAAGAAAATATGCTTCAAGGTTGACATGATCAATGAATATTTTATAATAAATTTAGTTAACTAATTTTTGTGTTGCTGAATTGATTGTATTCACGTTGCTTGGTTCATTGTAACACGCACACATTGGTAAATTCTATAAAATATTAATTTGATTAGCATACGTTAAGTGTATAAAAGGTTAGATCGAAGAATTTATGAATATAATTTATATTTTTTGTTTTTTTATCTTGGCCGAATAAATAATTTAAAAAAAAAGCTTAATGTATTTGATGTGCTAATAACATGAGCTGATTCGACGACAAATAATATTAAAATGATGTTTGTTGTGAATAGACAAGATGATGAACGGAATTGTTAAACATAATCAGGTGAATCTCGTTTTATTAGAAGTTTGAAAGTAGTTTCGAGTGTTTCCAAAGCAATCAAATGGCAGCATTACTTAGCAGTTTCTTCAATATGAATTCCAAACTAACCTCCACTTCGGAATATCAATTAGTTTGAATTTTTAAACACTCGAACGTGACGAAAGTTTTTAACGAAATGAGACAGAAAACACCCTCCATTTAAAAATCACTAATAACACATCAAACTGGTGTCTCACGTCCGAACGTTGATATGGGGAATGTTTTTAAGTATTAAAAATCGTTGATGGGAAACAAATATTTATGTTCGATGGCGCCACCGCTAGTCGTCAGGTGAAAAAATCTATAATCCTCAAACAAGCCGATGTACTATGGGCCAAAATTTCGAAATTTGTACCAAAAATACACTAACGAATCATAAGCAAAATGAAGAAAATATCCACAAGCGACGTAGGGATTGTGTTTATAATAAACGCCGCCGACGTATTTTATCCACTGTGCACGTATTACGAACGCGGTGCATGCAACTTTCTACCTCTTATAGTTCTAGAGATATGGATTATCCCTCCCATTTCTAGAAGTGGTCATATCCCAGGATTGAGGCATTTTTGCCAAAAACCCTGAGACACGTGTACCCTAAAATTCCATTCTCTACAATTTTGCCTTTGACAGTGAATCTCCATTTTCATAGTTAAGGAAATAAACACGAAAAACTGTTTTCGTATATGGCCAAGAGACTGAATTTCGTCGATTCCATTGGTCCCGGTGCCCCGACCCCTAACCCGATTCCCACAAAATTTTTTTCCAATTTTCTGACATCAGATCCTTTCATTTGACAGCAACATGAGCAATTTCCGTGCTATACTTGCTGAGATATTTGTGAAAAAGCTTCACCGACCCTCGAAAAACCATATTTTTGGTCCCTTCCTCGACCATATCACCGGAACCACTTGATCGATTTTGTTCATCTTCGAACTTCAATCATGGGAGGTATGTATCTTTCAGGGAAAAAAAGTTTAGGGTGATCGGTTGAGCCGTTTGGAAAAAAAAGTGGAGAAGGACGGACATTTTATTAATTGTTGATTCGTCATATTTAGACGATAATAAATGCATCCTCCCAACTGTCACCCCGATCTACCCCATGTTGCATTAAAATTGTATATAGTAAACGTATAGGACCTTCGTGCGGGTCCAATAAAGTTGATAATACATTCACCGCGTATATAATACGTCGGCGGCGTATATTATAAACACAATTCCTACGTCGTTTGTAGATATTTTCCTCAGTGCACAAAAATGTACCTTCTACATCATAAGTATATCGCGACTATACAACAGATTAACAGCATTTAGACATGACTATGACATATACTTCTCAAGTTGGCAGCCTGGTGCCGAGTCGGAACCAAGTGCATAGTAATGTACCCGTTTACCATTGCAACATTGTCATAGAAACCTTTTTGGCACTAAGCTGCCCATCTTGAAATGTAGACCTCTGTTTGTTGCAATTTTTCTTTGTGAAAATGTTCTGGACGACGAACGTCGATAAGATAAGGAGTTCGGGCACAAAACAAAGGATCAGTCTAGTGCCGGAACTCCTTATTTCATCGTCGCTTAGAACATTTTCATGGAGAAAAATTGTTACAAACAGAGGCCTCGTTTAGACAACACCACGTCATCACTATCACGGCATTATTACATAAATTTCACAACTTTTCTATATCTTTAGGATTTTTCCTTTTAAAAAGCGAAACATAAACTCAATGGTATATTTTGTGCAATGCCGTGGAAGCGTGATCTTGTCGTCAAAATAACAGACATTTCATGAACGCGAAAGGCAAAAAGAGAACATTCGCCTATATAGACCAAGAGCCCAAATTGATGTTATACATTCGCGCAGGTTTTTTTTAATGAAAGAGTTTTTCATTTTTTACAAGTGACAAAACGAAAACAAAGACGAAACAGCCGGTGCAAACACAATTCTCATGTTTAAAATTATTCTAGTGTCCCAAAAATTATCTCTTTGTCAAACTGATAGTTGTTGTGGTCCACTCAGCGCTCAAATCTTGAAAAACTACATCAAAATAGTTCCATAAACGTAATAAGTAAATGAGGACGACATGAATTCAGAATAATTTGTTAACCTTTCCAAGTAGCAAAAGCAAATATGGAGAAAATGACAATCAATAAAATGAAACATCTCGAAAAGATATGCGAAAAGAGACATCATCGATTATCATTAAATGTATTCGCACAAAAGTAGGTTTGTAAGCCTCTCAATTTAGGTTAAAGTACGTTGATCAACAAATCGATACGAATGATCGTCTCGCTAACCAAAAAGTATGGAAAATATTTTGGCTGATCAATTCGGAAATATTTACGAATCGAAACGAAGCTAAAGGTGCGCTTAAATCGGCTTCTTGCAACCATATTTTTATACCAAGCAACAATACAAGGAATTCCAATTATTATTTTACGTAACTTTCACTTCATTTATCGAATGTTCGAAATATGTGCAGAAATAATAAAACGCACGTTACACAAGCTCAGATAATGCTAAATTTTTATGTATTTTATGCGATAAATAAATTAATTTCATGTTTGTAAACTACACTTTGGAGTCGTGCAAAAATATGTTGAATAACAACATTGTATTTTCGGTTTTCTGGTTAGAGGTCATTAAAAAATATATCTTGTGATTTAAAAATAAAAATTAATATTCTTAGGTTAACATACGACGACGCCTTGTACAAATGTTCAACATTATGTTTAACATCAATCACACAAAGTGTGACAAGACTATCTTAACGTATATATCAATTTAACCGTAAGAATGGCTGATATTGTTTCTATACGTGTGTAATTCGACGTATAGTTTTCCATTTGTTACTTTATTTCAGATATAATGAATGAATGATGCAATAGTTCATTGATCACACCTTTGAATTTAATTGATTTTTAGACCCGTACGAAGTATATGAGGTTTACACGTTCACCAGGACCAGGAGGGGGAATAGGGGAGGAATGGGCTTCAGGGAACCTTCAGAATAAATTGTTCGTCCATCTGTCAGTTGAAAACTTGAGTGGGTCATGGTGTTGGAAGAGAAATTAGATTGAGTTTGGGAGGAGTCAGATTAAGTATGAGCTGGGAGGAGGAAGGGAAAAATTTTTTGATATTTTTTTTTCAAATTTTTTAAAGTTAATTTTTTGTTCACATTTTTACATCGTTACTTCGGAGGGGTTTTTGAATATTGAGTCTTTTGGAATCGGTCTATTCCAACTGTCAAAATGACGTTTTAAACGTCAAAGTTATGAAACTAGTGAGCAGTTGAGAAAACAGTTACCAAAGAAGAGTTGAAGCGGTAATAGCAAGTATTTTGATGTTTGAAACGTCATTTTGACAGTTGGAATAGACCGACTTTTGATCCCAATAAACTCATGTTGCCTTTGGGGTAATTTCCAATGCATGCAATGGAGTGAGAACGTAAGGCCACATTAGATTTTATAGAAAATCGTACGGGTTTACGAAGCTCCTGCATTTTTTTTATAAAATTGCATTAGACACTCGGAGCGAGTTAACTTTTTTTCCTTTCTTTAATATTGTTACAATGACTTTGAAAAATGTTTGGTTTACTTACAGGACAATCTCTAATGTCTCCCATATTGCCGGCGCTTCGTAATAATTGACCAAAGGTAAGCTGTTGATGGTTCTGTGCTGAGATAATGTTTTGTGATGTTAATGCTGACGCTGACACATAATGTACCATCTGAAAAATGAAACAAAATAATTATTTAATGAAATATCATTAAAGCAGAAATAATTGCAGTAATTATCTGCTGAAAGAAGATATGACACTGTTTGTGTGCCTGTCTTGATTATCATTCAAATTTAATACATTTCTCACGATATTTTTGGCGGCAATTTTAGTTAACTTATTGTGTAATTTTTGTTTCTTTTATGGTGGTCAGTTTGATTACCCGAAATTTTCTTGTCACTTTACCGTCAAGAGATCAACAACTTTGTTTTTATCCGGTTGGGGCGAAATTTACATTTTAATTTTCATACAGTTAATTTTTTGTTCAAGAATGTCTCGACTCGTGCGTCGTCGGTCTAAAAGCGCTTATAATTCCAATTTGAGAGTACCCAGTAAACAAAAAAAAAATTGTTTCTGTTAACGCAAGATGTTCACTTCTTTACTTCTTTAGAAACTATTCGTTCACTCCTTACTCATAGAAGGTCCTTCTGATCGCGAGTGAACATGACGAGTAGGTTTGGATAAGCGCCAATTTTGTCAGAATGATATTTTTACCCGTACGAAGAACGAAGTTTTTTTCCTTGAAAGGTAATCAAAAATCTTTTGTGGGATTGGCCCAAGGGCTGTCGAGTTAGGGCCGTTCAATTGGTTTTTGGTCTTTTGTACATAACTCGAGTAAATCTTTTCCGATTTTTATACTTATTTTTTAATAGACAGGATTATGAAAGCTCAACAATTTGTAGAAGAAACGTTTTTGTGATTTTGCCCTTGGACTTAGCTAGGGCACTAAAAACGAATCTTTGCTAGGGCCAACATGTTTTTTGTACATAACTCGAGTTAATCTCTTCCGATTTAAAAAAAAAATTCTTAATCGGAAGGTCTAGGAATGTCTCACATTTTATGGAATAAAATTTTTCAATTAGAAGCCCTTAGACTCAGCCAGGACCCTACAACCGAGTTTCTAATAGGGCCCAACGTGTTTGTTTACATAAATCGGGTAAATTCTAACCGATTTTGTTGATTCCTTTCCTATTTAAGAAGAAACCCAGTACCAAATTATATTCAAAAACAAATTTGGGTCCGGTGCCTGCGCATAAGGCTCGAGTGGACCTCAGTTCGGTCCTTAGGTCGGCCCTCACCAAAACAAATGTTTTGCTATGTTGCCGAGCATGTCTATGGAAGTCTATGGAAGTATGTGTCCGATGTCTCTACATAGAGCTGTGTTGTAGAAAAAATTGAGGAAAACATTTTTGTCTATGGAAGTATGTGCTCGAAGCATTTCCTTGAGGCCCGAGGTTAGTCCTAAGGTCGGCCCTAGACGAAAAAATGTTTTTTTGCTATGTTGTAGGGAAAATTGAGGTGAACATTTTTGCCTATCTGGGGGTCAATTTTGTGCTTTAGGAAATTAGGGAATCGAATTACGAATCTTTCTCCTCACTTAGAGAATGAATATCGCCTGAGTTAAATCAACGGGAAAAACATCTCACGCGTTATTATTTCAGCAAAATCAGTGGGGAAATCAGGAGGGAAGAGTCCTCAAACCAGGTTCTCAACAATATTGTTGAAATTTTAACTCAGTGAACTCCTTAGATTATAAAATCCCAACACACGTATCCACCGCTGCAAAATATATATTTACTGCAGAATATTCACTGTTGAGATCTAACAACGTTGTGAAAAATCTCAACAATTGTTGAAATTCTGTTTAGGAAATCATTCAATTTTGTCTATTCTTGGAGATAAGTTTTCTCGTACCATCAGAAAACGGTTGAAGAATCTTTCCCTTCCAATTGCGCATAACAATTGAGCAGAGAGAATTCTATTTTCTATGCCAAACAATGAGTCGCCCTGTTAAATTTCCTTTTGAGCGTCGTCACATGTCGTAATGGTAGTTTCGTTAATTAACATAATTTGCAACATGCAATTAACTGATGGTCAGATTCTTAGCCAATAAAAAAATCGTTGTTTTTCACATTATCTGCCGAAAATTTTAATTATTCGGTAAAGATAAGTTTTTAATTATTTAAATTGTTTCAAATTTGAAACAATAGAATTAAGATTTTCGTCATTATAAACGAAAACTCTTTTTTCCACCTTGGGTGGAACCATAGCGCATTCAAAAAAAATTCAATTCGTGTAATGAGTCATTAAAAAAATACAATTGTAAGCGAATATGCTTTACAATTAAATTTCGATCAACTTAACAGCGTTATAATATGTTTGTACAATACATTGTTTGGCATATAAAGCAGTTTTATTTATGGTTGCCATTCTAACAGAATTAGAATGTCTTTAACCTTTAAATTATTATTGTTTCTTTTGTTGTGTGAACTGTTCTTAGTGGAAAGCATAAAGTATGTGTGGACGTTTCTAGATCACAAATCTATTAGTTCCAATTCACAGTTGAAAAAATATAATTTTTTTTTGATTTTGCAGTAACACGGACACGGACACAATGTTATTATGTAATCACCAGAGTTCTCTGCACAGCATTCGTGTAAGTATACAATTTTTTTTTCATCAAAGAATTATCACAGCTGTGATTTGTTCTCTAACTTTGTTGATATCTAAAAGTTTAAACAACAGAATATAAATTATTTACAAACATTCGAAAGAAATATATTTCTGTTTGCGAATTTACACGTTTATCAGTAAATTTGTTACGGTTAGTGAGCGCAATTATTTATTTAAGAAACTAATTCGCTCTTTTTGTTTGAACGATTAGAAACCGTTCAGTGTTAGGTATTTACATAGTAATCTTTTGAAGATTTACCACCCATATTGATGCAACTATAACGATCGCCAAAGATTTCATTGGATTGTCTCGAAAAAGTTCCCTAATTGAATAAATCTTCTCATAGGCTCCCCTAGCAACTCTATGCCGAACGGCAAAGACTTCTTCTAATGAGATACACTTCACGAATCTAAAGATCTGACAGAACTAAAAAAAACTCTAAAATTTTCCTACTATCTATCATCTTTCCTAACAGTATTATTCCTTAAATTTCAGGACAAATGCTTGTAATTAACTTCAGCTAGTATATAGCTGTTGAACATTCAATCTGTTCAATCATGTTGTTGATCACTATAGGTCACTAACGATTGCCAACAACAGTCGTATATCAACAGCGAGCACCTTCCGTGACTATAATTCGTTTTCCCTTGTAGACTCATCGAAAACGCTATTAAAACCACTGAAAATCTCTCCCCTTCCGTTCGTCCGTCTGTGCATCCTTCACCGTAGAGTCACCGATTATTCAACGGAGAATCGCCGATGATTCAACGGAGAATCACCGATGATTCAACGGAGAATCACCAATTATTCACCGGGGAATAACCAATTATTCACCGGGGAATCACCGATGATTCACAGTGGAATCACCGATGAATCACAGTGGGGTCCCCGATGATTCATCGAGGAATCACCGTTGATTCACCGAGGAATCGCCGATGATTCACCGAGGAATCTCCGATGATTCCACCAGGAATCACCATTGTTGATGGTGAAGAGTGCACAGACGGACGGACCGACAGGAAGGGTGAAAACATAAAGTAGCTGTTGAATCATCTGTGATCATCGATGATTACCCGCTGAATCGTCGGTAATCCTCCGCTGAGTCATCGTTGATTCACCAGAGAATCACAGATGATTTAGATCCAAAGTTGACTACACTTCATCGCTACTTTCCTACATACATGACAATGGTTTATTGAGAATATTCAGAAGGCAGTAAAACGTGAAAAATGACCGACTTTTAAATATTCTGTATGTGAGTAGTGAGTACACAATACTTGGAAAGGAAAGAAAAATATATTTTAAGAAATGTGTTCCTTTTCATAGAAATATACAATCTGCTGTCCAGAGGCAAAGAAATATATGCCAGAAAGATACATGCGATGCAGTAATTTACATGCAGAAAACTTATTCGCATATTGTAGCTTTGTCCCTAACAATTCGTGGGATTATTACACAGCACATTCGAATGAAATAAGCGGTTTGTTTTCCTCATTTCGTTGAAATAAAATAAAAGCAACGTGCAACTAACAAAAATTATTATATTTTCTATTAATATCTCTTTTTATTGTTAATTTGAAAATTTTGTTTACCGTACATAATCTTTTCATCAAATAAAAACAAAATCAAACAATGAACGACAATAACCTCTTCAAAACGGCATAACAGTACGATATTTCATCTTCAAGATAATCTTCTACACGAAAAGTTTCAACGTGACACAAGTCGCTAGATTCTATTGGTATGCGCGTGCCACTGAACACTGAACAGAGAAATGGTTCTCAGTTCCTCGTTCAGAATGTAAAAGATGATTTCTATGAATTTCTTTTATTAGTATCCGTGAAAATTTTTTATATTTCTCAATCAACGGTAATTCGCTTTCCTTCACAGAAATTATCAATAAAACTCTTTCCAGATATTATGCAGCACTCAGAGAATAGAAGGATTTGAAGTGACTAAATTCCATTGCACAATAGCGCCTCAACATAAAATCATTGTTCATAGATGAGGTTCTTAATTGCACTGAACAAATATGAACTGAATATCCTCGAACCGTTTTTTGTTTTTCGGAGCAAATGAACATAATTTTTCTTCACTGAACTTGCGTCACGACCCCGTAGCACCGTACGACTAATAAGCACAACGAAAGACATCAACAATGTGACGAACCTTCTTTTAAGATCTCTTTTAATTCTCTATTTGTTTGAAAATAAGATTTATTCTAAATTTTATGATAATATCGAAAACGCGCTTATTAAATTCATCTGAAAGTTGAAGATTATCAAATAAAATGATGTGAGGCGATGAACTTTTTAATGATAAAATTAAAAGTTGAGAACTTGATATGTGGAAAGAAAAGAGTCTTTCAACCTTAAGTTGTCTTTTATTTTCGCTTCATTCACCAACAAAAGGAAACCGTTTTTCATTAAATATTTACTTTTCTCAACAATCCATAATGACTCCATAAATCTCGTACAATTAGAATGCAGAGCCTAAGCACCATATCAAATCAATTTTGTAACAGACAATCAAATTAAATTAATTTTGAATATATGTAATGTAAACAAACTTATTGAAACCCATCATACGGATAATCAGTGATAAATTATGTAATTTTCGAGTTAGTTAAAGGTATTATTGATACATTCCAGTCATGTCAAAATTATTTAAATTAAACATTATAAAGTCGTTGTACGTATGCCTCCATGTAATATTGTGAAAAATGAGAAATTTAATCAAAGCTGACTGATTGATTGATATTTGTACAAACAAACAACCAAACGAAAAACTTAAATGCCTTAGATGAAGACGGTTTTGTGTTGAACAAAGTCAAACTTTCTTATGTTAAGGGCGTAGCTGGGGATATTTCCACCGTCAATTGCGTTACAAATGTGGCTCCACAGCCACAGCGAACAATGAGGTGTTAAGAATGGCGTGAAACAATGTCAAACTACATGTATTTTTGATCCCCCTGATGGTAATGAATTTCGAATTAGAATTAAGTTCACTGGGCTTTGATTAAATCGAACATGTTTGACAGATAGAAAAATGTCATTCGAATTTCGCTTATTTACAGCGAAAAAACATAATTGAAATCGGATGACACTTTTATCTTGCAACTGATTTGAACCAATTTTTGCCAACCAACGATTGCACGCGAAAAAAGATTTACTTCAATGAATACGTAGTTACCAATGACGGCATCTGTAATGTAATGCGAGGCTTAACCTGCTGAAAGATGGCGCTGCCCGTACTGGTAAATATGGTACTGCGACGTAAATATAAGCAATGGTAACAGTAACAGCGCGTGATTTGAATTGGGCTAATTCCATCGGTAACCCATATATTGTCGCTACCATGTCACCTGGGGTACGAATGTGTTTTGCCTCATGTTAATCTAATTCACATTGAAACAGTGAAAGAGATGAAATTCGTTACCCATGTGACGGTACCGATGGAATTAGCCATTGTTGTTTTCTGTTTAGGTTATGGTTATGGCTAATTCCATCGGTACTGTCACCTGGGTAACGAATGTCATCTCTGTTACTCTTTCTATGTGATTTATATTAGCATGAGACAAAACATATTCGTTCCTCAGGTGACATGGTAGCGACAATGTATGGGCTACCGATGAAATTAGACTTCTGTTTATCTTTTTTCGAAAGAGTGTTTTTGAAGTGTTTTTCAAACATCAAACTACCAAAATTCACTCGTTCACAAAAAATTTCAAAATTTAAATTTTGTAAACGCTATAGAATTTGAGTGTACATCAAAATACTACATATCACTCAATATGAAAAATATACCATTTTGCGTAAAATAATGATAACTCAAGCAAATTCGTAATGGTGTTTTATCTCAATTTGTTATGCATAGCGTACTAAGAGTGAATGAAATGAAAATAACGTTCACTCTTAACATACAGATGAAATTGGTCGTGTGTTACCGATGGAATTAGGTTAGATTAGAGTGGGTGAATCGAAGCCTCCCTACCGATGGAATTAGTCTTATAGAGACGTGACAATAAACCCAGCTAGACAAAAATTTCGGGTGTGGGTGAAGGAGGACGCGAGGTATAAGACAGCAGAAGTTTCAACTCCCTTTTTTCTACGTCACTGTCTTGTGTACATACCTAGCTCTGCATCGTCCGCAAATTGTTTGCATTGATGTATTACGAAAATGTAATAATTTTATATTGTAATGACCGTTTCGGTAACACACAATCATTAAATAAACTGCGACAGGTTGTTATTCAACATATTCGTTTAGTTCATCTAACATGAATCTCAGTTTGAATTACCAGAGGTGAATATGATTGTAGACATTTATTGCAAGTGTTTATTGCACATATGTAACATACAAGATGTTATTATTGTACTTGTACTCATTGTTCAATTTGGAAAGGAATTTTAATTGGAATTATCTAAAATTTATTTACGCCTCATAGCTCCATGGTATTAGCTTTGAATTGAGGTCAATTGAAGTGTTTGATGATTCAATCGTAAAAATAATCTTTTTAGGTAGAAGATTCTCTCTTAAAGGTTATGGGTTTATTTAGGGAGACGAAACGGATTAAAAAATGTTTATCTTCAAGAATGCAATTGAATTCATTGCGTTTACGATGGAATTAGTGTCACTGAAAGCTAGCTGATAGTTGTGAAATATTTTTGTCACGACTAAGTTCAAGAACTGGGTCATAGATAAAAGGGGGTGATTCCGAACCGATTCTTATCATGGGTGATAATTCTTTTTAAGTGTTAAGGACGACCTCGTGGAATTGTTAGTTCATCCAAGCGGTAGTGGTCTCGGTAAAATAGAAAACGAGCTTTTTAGGACCAGAACTATTATGAAAATCTAGCTGCTCCCAAGAAGACTGATGTTAAATTTTCATCATGACTTACGCCTAACAAATTTACAGAAATCGAATTAATGACGCGTCTCCACACATTCTTAAATGCGTCTTTCCTAACAAGATTTGATGAGAAAAATTGAACAACGTTTGTCATGTTTATTCATATAATGCTTCAAACATCATTACGTTTGGATTTGCATTCGAAGCAGAACATAAATCAACTTGGTCCATCATTTCAGGTTCGTTTATGTGTGTGATGCATTAAAGGATTATGATAAATGAAAAAATTTTACCGTCGTTTAAACATTAAGTCATAAATTGTTGAATTATGAAGATTAAAGAGAAAACGATCTTCTTCATGACTTTTAAGAAATATTAAAAATTTTTAACAAATCGTCTTATCGTAAAGTGTTAAGAACTTTTTCATGTGTTGTACGTTATGGACCACATCACTTGGGACAGGCCATAAATAAATAAATGGTATTAAGAAGTCTCATTCCAACCACACTTTTAGACTTTATTATGGAATTTATAATTCAAGCAGCAAGTTGAACCAGTGAAGCCAACACCTGAATGGGTAGACTAGAGTAAAACCAATCGGATTATCGAGTAAACTGGAGTTTATATTGAACAAACAACAGAACACTCTAAACTTTTTGACCAATAAATGCTATGAACAAGACTTTGGATCTCAGTTCCAGCATTTCAATGTCAGATCTCAGGCAAGGCTCAAATCCGCAAGAGTTTATATTGTGGTCGCAGTTGAAAATTGGAGTTTTGAGAAAAAAAATTTTGCGATTGAGAATTGCACCAGCTCTCAGTTCTCTCAATTTGATCTCAGTACCTGTCAAAAAATGTATCGAGAAATAAAATTGAGAGAGTGCGAAGAGAAATCATCCTCATTATCTGTCAAACAATGCACGTCACAATAAAATTGAGAGAAAGTTGAGAGAAATTATTTTCATTATCGGTCAAACAATGTACGGCGCAATGAAATTGAGAGAGTGCTGAGAGAATACGAAAATACCAGACTGCAACCACAATATCACATGTTCTGATTTAAAGTCAGATTTTCAGATCAAAGAATCAACCAATGCGTGAAAATATAAAAATGATCCACAGGTCAGGGAGGTTGTACTACCAATTGCAGGCTAATGCAATAATCCCTTCTCAGACCCAGATCTGTGTAGCCCAGATTCCGATTCACATTATGTCTGGATGTCATCATCACCAAACTTTATAGACCATTATTTATACCTTCTGGTGTTGGGTCTTTGCAATGCAACCCGGTGATCATGGACCATACCCCTACATACTCTCCTATCTTCTGATTTGATTGAGCCTGTAAACCTTCCCTTTGACCTACCCCTAGAGCATACAACCGGGAACTTGTGTATTCAGTATCCTCTTTTGGAGCCTGCTAATACTTATCCTCTGAACATGCCCATAACATCGCAGAAGACTAACCCTTGCAACCTCTTCCCAGATTTCGTCGTTCCTGACTGATCCCTTAGATTCACCTTTGCTCTACTCCCAACAAGCCTCATATCATGCACTGTACAAGGTATCCGCAGTCCGCAGTGACTTCTGGTTATGATAATCAGAGGTGCAAAAAAAACGAACAGATTTTTTGATTTGAAATTAAGTGCCCACTCATTAAAACAGTACTTGATGCATTACATTACAGAATAACGTTTAGGCTTCAGCAACAAATGGTAGCGTGAGTTTAGTTTGGTTTACGTTGATGAATAAATCTTTTAGTTGAAGAACTTTGAAAACCAAAACAACTAGTGAGTCGTGAATGCATTTAAATTCCGATTCGTGTTGGCATTTAACATTCGTACAGAAGTTACAATAAATCACTAAAATTAATGATCATTTTGAAAGAAGACAAACGAAGCAAAATTTGCAGAAAATCGATGTCATAATTCACTCAAAATCACGAAGCGGATATTAAGGAATTATGTTTAAAATTTGTCATTTCAGTTTGCAAGTTTCTTTCATAAAGAAAAAAAAACACAAATTGCGAAAATCATTACGTGGTTTAAAAATGGGTGTCAAGCGTCCGTATCATTACGATACTTTATTTATTAAATAAGCGAAATATTTTTCTTTATTACTGTTAGATTATAACAGATTTTGTTTTTACGTTGAAAATGTCATGAAGTCATCGGATAATTAATAATTGTTTCGTTTTTCTACGCGTCTGCTGACATAACAATTTGCTTTCCGTAAATATCGATACTAAAATCTTGTAATTATTTGCTTACGATTTGCAAAGCTGTCTGTTATTAACGCTAAAGCGTTGAAAATATTTTAAGCGCTTCCTGTTCTGTACATTGGTAAATCTAACGATTTAATAACAGCATAAACCATTGCTGCAATCTTATTTACTCACAAGAGGACGTGAAATGGTATGTATCTTGAAAAACATTGTTAATTTCTCTCAGAAAAAAAATGAATGAAGTCATTATTCACTTTATTTATGAGTTCACTTAGTTGTACGCTTTTCTGCAATACGTGATTCTTCGAACGTGTGCTGAAATGAGTTTAGACTGCCATCTATTCTATTCTATGAATTTGACATAATTTTAAGAAAGTTTAAAAATGCCCATCCCAATTAAAGATAACAAATTCATTCATTTTTTTATGATTCACTAATGTTCCACATTTCATAACCTTGATACTACACCAAACACAAGGTGTTTGGATAAAGAAGAGTGTAACCTAAATTCAATTTAAATAAAAAAAATAATAACAAACCTGCGTAAAAGGCAGCTGCTCAGAATTAGCACCACATTCACATACACTCTGTTCGACTACACGCATTGCAAAACGTCGATGAGCCACACATTGTGCAGTTTCGCATGAATCACTTTCTTCGGGTGATAAATGCGAATGAACACGATGTAATAAGAGTTCGAAACATTCGGCTGCATCACCCAAACAGCCTAGCGGAAATCGTCGTCCAGCTAATGGACCACTAGCCAACGCTCGTCGAAGTGGTTCTGGACATAATGCTGGCTCTGAGCTTGTTTGTAACTGCTGAAATAATTCCTGTAAGCAGAAGAAAAAAAAAATGTTTGAAATTTTGTCCAAATCATTTGTACAAATAATAATTTTCTTACGACAATAAAAATTAAAAACAAAAAAACTTACAACAACTGCACGAATACAATCCAAATATTCTTTTTTCACACCTTTTGGTGGCTTCCCATCTTTTTTGTTGCTACTCAACTCTTTTTTCGGCGATATTTTATTAATTTCACTTTTAGCATTTTCTTTGTCTTTACGTTGAAATCGAAATTTAATCATTTTTGTCGTTTTTTATTTTGTTACAAAATTTTAATCATAATTTTCGTTTGCATCGTTTTACGGTTTAGTGATATTTAGCTGCATTGTTGTGCTAATTTTTTTTTCAAAATAAATTGTTATTTCTCTGGCAATTTTACACATAATTTTGTTTTGGTTATTTCACAATTTTACGACCACGAAAAATGTGTAATCAATAATTGGTCTATCGAATATGTGGCTTGCAACTGTACGAAAGATAAGCATAACGAAAATAAACAATTCAATGGCAAAATGAAGTAAAATCAAAAATATTCGCGTGCGAACGCGTATCTAGCTACCACATGCTCATAATTTGAAAACGATTGTTTAACCAATTACAACTTAAAATCGATGTAATCATCGCCATATGGTCGCATTTAGAACCAAATAAATACAGTCTTTTTTTCTCAACACCTGCTCCAATTCGACTCGACGTGGTATTGGACTTCTCGCCGATATCATAAAAGATGTAAGATGCATATGAAGAGCTTATAAAAAATTTAATTAAATTCAACGACTTTAACCACTAAACCGAATGAACTTCAAAGCATATACTACACCAGTCCCGTACGATATTTTTCATCGCGTAAGGTGCAAAACTTAATGATATGCAATTTTGGAGAGATGCTCCAACATATTTGATTAGGTAGTTCCACAGTCCACAGTGTAGTTGGACAAAATGTAACGTTCCTACGTGTGCATTACGCTCATATTACTGTTTTGCGAATAAAATACAGCCTTACAATCTTATAGAAAGAAATAAAATTAAGAGATTGTGAAGAGAAATTATTCTCATTATCTGTCAAACAATGCACGTGGCAATAAAATTGAGAGAGTGTTAAGAGAAATTATTTTCATTATCGGTCAAACAATGTACGGCGCAATAAAATTGAGAGAGTGCTGAGAGAATACGAAAATACCAGACTACAACCACAATATCACATGTTCTGATTTGGCCATATACGATTTAGTGGGAAAAAATGTTAAAGTGATAAAAATCGTGGTGTGTACTTAATGAGATCCGAGTGTTCCCTATGTTACATTTCCCAATGGAACATCCCATTTATGTGTCTGACGTTTAATACGTCATTTTGACAGTTGGAACAACAGATTCAAATGTTGTACGTTATTACCGTGACACTTTCTTTGCTCAGACATTTGAAAACTGATACCAATATTGTTTTTGTCCATAACTTTTAACTTTTGACATAACCCCAATTAACCAAATTCTTCCGCGGAAATTCGTTCGGACAAAGAATAATGAAGGCTTTCAAAAGCTTCTTTTGTTCATTGTCCGAACGACTTTCCGCGGAAGAATTTGGTTGATTGGGAACGCCCCAATTTTAAGTAACAAAATTTTTGAGAAAAATTTTCTCTGATCTTCTAAAGTTCTACTTTATCGGTAATTTTACCGGAATATAAAAACTTAACCGATTCTGAGACATTTGACTGAAGGTATCGTTCGTACAGGAACGTATATCTTGCACCGCTTTCCGGTAGCTGAGGGCTGCTCATTTCTCCCGATGATACGATAATAAACATTGGGTAAACGGTAGACTAAACGTATTAGCCCATTGTACGTTGCACGCGACTTAAAAGGACGTTTTAGCTACTGCATTACATTATCGCTAGAAATACAGCGTAAACGGCGTATACCCCTAATAAATTGAATAAATTTTTAAAATACACAAATGAGAAAAGAACTAAAGCATTCAAATCGACATAAAAATGTCTGCAAAACTTCTTAAAACATTTCCGGTTGAAAAATTATGTATATCGTTGGTAGTTACATTGTCTTCAGTTTCTTTTACGGTGAGTCATTCATTTCGCGTCTCACTTTGTCAGTGAAATTTACAAGAAATTCCCATCAAAATATCAAGGTAAAAACCGCATGAAACATTAAAACGTTGTACATTATAGTGGTTGGTAAGTTGAAGAGTTGGACTTCTTCATTGATTATGAGTCATACGGTTCTGTTTTTATTTCATTCGAAGAATTCGAAAAACTAATCTTCAATGGCACAATCGACTTGGAATGAAATCTTTTAAGTTGAATGTATATGTATGATCAAAAAATAATTATTGTCTTCAAAATTCGTTTTTACGAAATTGGTTGAAATAAAAAAAAAACAAATTTCGGATACAAAATCCATAAGAACGATAAAATAAATGGAGTGCAGCCATAACATCACGCATGGCTAACTTACTTGAAAAATTGAGCGATAAAAAATCTATAATAAGAAACTGAAAACAAATGTTTGAATGTTAATCACGTAAAGCTTGGATACAAAAAAGTGTTTCGAGAGTTTAGAAATGTATATCAAATTAACGTCTGGCTGGAATGAGTAGTCAATTATAATTATGTTAAATAAGATACTTGGCACGTAACGTAAAAAAGCTGCCCAATATCCCATCTTATTGGACTTGCGCAATGCGAGAGTGGTTTATAAAATGTATTTGAGAGGCACATTTATGACATGTGCGTGTGTTGTCACCGAACCTCAAGTGGTGACATCTACGCTTTTTTCATAGCTGAATTAACGTCTCAACTTAGAACTACTCCCTTTTCTCGAGTGGCGTCATCTATGCTTTCATAGCTGAATACGGACAAACATAAAACTAGTGACACAATCTTTTATTACGCTAACTTTACCCTAATAGGGTAAGCGTCAGTGAAACGGAGTTGAGAAGTACATCTGACTCTGCATAGTTCAAAATGTACATCTCATATCGTCTGGTTTGTCTAGAATCTAGCGGAGTAAAAATGTATGCAACATCTCATATCATCTGAAATATATCATCCCAGAACAGATGCAACATTACATTTCGTCTGAGATGTATGCTGTCACAAGGGATGCAACATCTGAGATTCACTTTTCGACTCAGTTTCCCGTTTGCTAAGGTTCTCCAACGCAGCGTTAAAACAGAACATGTCAGAAGCACCAACATGACTACAATATATTTTTAAACCGTTGGTAAACGGTAAAGCCAATAAACGCAAATTATTAGGAATGCAAAAATCAGATTCAATTTACATTTTGAATTTAAAAAAATTTATCAGAATTATTGATTTTCCATCAACAAATTTAATTATGTAACGCAATTTATGCAAATAAATTGAAAACCATCGAAGCAAAGAACTAAACTAGATCTAAAGTGAATGGGATACGATGTAACCATAAAAAAAAAGTAAACTTTTACGTGTTCTCAACTATACATTCGACTTGTATTAGATGTGTCGCGCATACTCATAAATGATCATTCAATTGAAGCAAAACGAGTTAATGCACATATTGCATGAATACCTCCAGTGTGAACTATATTTGAAAAATTCTTCGGTTGTCGCGCATAAATTTGATCTACGGCAACAAAATATTACGTGGAACGTTTAGAATTAATGGAATTTAAAGTTCTAAAATTTATCGCTTAGAATTCCAGTCTACACTTTAAAAACGTCCAACAAAATGATAAAAGCGATGAATTTTGATTTCATTCCACTGACACTTGATCAATGAAAGTAATTATTTATAAAATATTCTGTTTGAGCCGACGTCTTGTAGTTTACCTTTGGAGTTATTGCAACGTTGTGGAATGTATACCGGTTCGTGTTCAGGTATCTCAGATAATTAAAAGGCAAAAATTCGAATTGGAACTTTATTTAGGACATTTGAATGGATTATAAGTAAAATAATTTTGGGGCACACGATGCGTATCGTCACACCCGAACTGCCAACAAAAATTCAATCTTTGGTTTTCTTACATTCAGCGAAGGGATGTAGTTCACTTTCCGGTGTTTGGGTGTGAAAATGTAGAATCCGAGGTGAAACAGTTTTTCTAACATATTTTAAGTATTTTTGTGGTAATTGCAAACATAATACATTGGACGCAATCAAAATATGTTTATCGCAATTATATTACATTTTAACTTAGAGTTGTGCGCCGGCGCACGCCGCGCTGATCGCCAGCCGAAAAAGTACACCACCGCCGCAGAAAATATTTTTGACATGGGCCGATTTGCGCCGCCGCCGAAACTAAAAAAATTGCATCGTCGCCGCCAACCGGTTTTCGTCGGCGCAATTAATGATCAAAAATGAAATTAAAAAAGTTGAAAATTTAAGTTTTTTTTAGAAAACTCCGCCGACAGCCGAAAGGCTTTAAAAAACGTGCGCCGTCGTCGCCGAAAATAAATTTTAGTTGTGCTGATTTGCCCCACCGCCGAAACCTCTATTCGCCTATTTTCGCCGCCGCCGACTTAAAGAAGTCCTTACGCCGCCGCCGTTTTTTTTTT
Organism: Pseudolycoriella hygida; assembly: GCA_029228625.1. NCBI lineage: Eukaryota > Metazoa > Arthropoda > Insecta > Diptera > Sciaridae > Pseudolycoriella > Pseudolycoriella hygida. The sequence goes on along the minus strand of CM055406.1, from coordinate 46,356,450 downwards.
TGACCGGCGCACATCTCTAATTTTAACTCAAGGACAATTTGGAAGCAAATAATATTATGGCTTTTACAAACATACAATGGTTGTCCTAAGCATAATTTTTTTTTGTTCAGAGTATGAGACAATACTTTATTGTAAAAATGACCTCGAGAACTCATAGTAAGAACAATGTAACATAAGAGAGTAATAAATAACGCTCACACCACGGGTATTTTCAAGAAAATTTTGAATTTTTCAAAAATTATCCTTCGGAAGATTTCTTAAAGACCATACCAGATGTCTTAGTATTTCTTGGTCGTCTTTTGAGTGATCTAAGCCAAAACAGACTTTTTTATTGAAATTTAGTGACATACGACTATAAGGAAGATTTTCTTTAAAACTCGCATCTATCAATGACATGTTATGTTATTTTGTTATTGTATATATGTTATTTTGTTCATTAGTTTGTTAGCAATTTCATTTACAATAATTATTTTTCTATTAGAGAAGAAGTCACCGTAAGCATTTGCCGTAGGGGAAACTGCGTAAATCGTGTTCGACTAGGCATCTTAGAAAACTTTTTTATGTAATAGCTCAAATGATAGAAACATTTTTATTACAACTTCAACAACAACAAGTGGATAAGAAATAATTGCTCTCTAATGACCCCTTCCTTCCTTCCTTCCTTCAGTGCATATCGACGTATTCAACAATCCGAAGTTTTCCAATAATTTTTATTACGTAAATAAAAACGACTAAAAGTCAAATTATGGATGGGTGTGTTTTAGTTATTGTTAAATTGACCATAACATCTTGTTGAAGTGAAAACATTATTTGAATCTACCAAATTGTGTCGTAAAACGATAAATAACGTGATTACAACCACCCCGAAGGAAACGAAAGTATATCAATGAAGTTTTCAATTCATAAAAATGACTAATGTTTAATGCATAAGATTAAGAAGAAAAAAAATATTATCGTAACATGCTAAAAGAAGGATTACTGAGGTGTGAATCCGTGAGAACAAGAAAATTTAAAGAAATACACATGATCGCATCTGTGTATGTTGAAATGAAAAAAAAGATGTGATCTAAATATACAAGTTGATTAAGAATAAGAATGAATTAATAAATAGGAAAAAATATTTTTTTTTTTACAAAAATTAAGAAAGAAGACTTGTGTATACAAGGTATAATGTCCAGGTTTGCATTGTGGGAAATTCGATCTAATTTATGGATACATGAAGACGAATTATATTAGCACTTATGTTTGTATAGCATGATGTCGTGATTGCGCTAATTTTTACGGCAGACTATATTTTAATAAATTATTCCAATGAAAAATTAAGACTTTGTTGAAGATTTGGAAAATGTATAAACAGGTCAATGTTTGTATTTGATTAACTAGAACTTCCTGAAAAAAAGACTAAGAAAATTTATCAACCGTATCAGCTCTTTTTAAGGTAAAGTGTCGTTTTCAAACCCAATTATGAGTCATAATGAAAATGGCATTCATACTTAGTATTACATTACATCAATTTACACCTAGGGTCGAAATAATTATTACGCATCTGCGGGAAAATTTATTTTTCTTCGAGGAGGAAGCTTGTATCCCGTGCCGAAGGCAAGGGATATAATCCTCCGAGAGGATAAATAAATTATCCTGCAGAAACGTAAGAGTTTTTATGCACCGAAGCAAGAAATCAACAAAACAAATTTTGATACAACACAGTAATGCATGACTTATCTTTTAGACAGCCACTGAGGTGTATAATCATCATTTTTTGATCGGAAGAGATGATTTTCCAAACTCTTGTCCCTAGTTGTATAATGGAAGTTTTTCTAACTTATGAGAAAAGGAATTTTTTATCGAGTGTCGTTCAGGAAAATGTATGGTAACACAACAATTGTCATTCAAGGACAATCACTTCACTTAATAACTTTACTGACTTTTTTAATGCTTTAAACATAGCGCTGGTTGTGTTGAGAGAGACATTCAACTAATGATTTTAAGAAGGTTTTCCTTATATTGTTTTGCGAGTTTTTTTTTTCTTCGGAAGCAGGAACTTGAAGCGAATACTGTGAGCGCTATTAATTGATAGTAAGGTCTTCTGAATGAACTCAACTATCTGTATAATCAAAAACGCAGGCACCCCATCAGCCACACGCACTTTCCATTACACAGATCTTGCAATCCACATTCGTAACGAAATGATTGATTTCCTTAAGCCCCATAGTAACTTCTATTTCATACTGCAACTAATATCAACATTTTGAAAGGGAATATTTTATTACATTTTATTTTTCTTATGAATCGCTAATACGTTAGGAGTTGTACATAATACAGGTGGTATATAGAATGTGGTTGAATGTTTAATATTTCGTTAGATTACATTATCATCCATCCCTCAATATGAAGTAAACAAACACTGTGTGTATATTGACAGAAGTTTACAAACAAAAACTCGGTGGTGTTATGAGTGTAAGAAAATAGACGTCATATAGTAAATAACAATAAAATATTTAATTAATGTTAGCTAGTTCTTTAAACTATTTGCGCAACAATTACACTATGTCATAAAATTCATAAGCAAATTTCTTCTAAGAATCATATAATTAGAATAACACGGTCTTCCAAACAAGTATTTTTAATAATTTTCATTTTGTCTTGCGTTATGGCATTGTTTGCATTATTGTGTCATTTACCTATTTCGTATACAAAACTTTAACAACCTGTACAGTGAAACCTACAACTTAATTTCCATTGAAGACTAACGAATTATTCAAATTAGTCAATTGTCTGAGACGTTTATTCGGTATCTCATAATATAATGCATGCGACGCAAGTCAAAATGATGTAAGAAATATAATTTCCATATTGAAAATTTCTTATAAATCATCCCTATACGGGAGTGAAATGGATAAAGAAATAACCAAAACATAAATTTTGTGTCGTAGAAATGACTAAACAAATGCATAATTCTTTTAACTACATTTGTTTTCACTGTAATCCAAATAGATCCAATTGGGCGGTAAATCCAAGCAAGAGTAACACTGATTCACTACAGTCCATTGACAACAAAAGTTATCTTTTACGAGATGTTTCAATTGCTTAATTTTATAATAACAACACCTGCAGTATTCTAATTAAACAAATTTAAAACAATTTATTTAAGAAAATAACATTAAAAATATGTTCTAGAAAAACCGCGCGCAACCACATCAACTCAGCAGTTAACACTAAACGAAAGAATCCGTCAACAATTTAGAAAAAGCTGTTTTCGCAGAACATGAGTCTGTGAATGTTTGTATTTTACACGCAATACAATCAACGGAAAAATACAGGTAGGCTGTTGGTGTATGCATGGAACAGGTAAAAAAAAATGTAGCATAAAAAACTCAAATGGGATTTGTAGTGTTGTGCATATGTGTGTGGTGTACTGCTGAGACGGTCAATTTCATTATATCGTTTTCTTATAATTGCATTTGTTCTCAACAGGTATAAACATCGTATTAAGCTACAGAGTGTGTTACACGAAGTATCGTTTAAGTCGTATAAACATACACTTCGTATGCGTGAACATATACTCACGAGAAGATCATTTCAATTTTACTCTTTGATTTATTAATATTTACCTTCATTACTTTTGTCTACATATGTTACTTATACGATTGCAATTTCAAGCGATTTAAATAAACTATGGAAAGGTATATTGTCCTAGATATGTCGACAGTAAAGTTTACCTTACGAAACTTTAATTATAATGTCCTACGATATGTCGAAAAACAGTATGTTATACAACAAGGGCTGTAATTTTTTTATTTTGTATCTCGTGAAATAAAAAAATTACAGGTCGTGCATCCTACAATATTTTCTGAAGGGAAGGCTCCAAACTTTAGCACACTCCAGCTTTACAGCTTATGATGCCTTTACTGGTCTGAATAGTACTTAGTACATTAGGCGGGGTATATAAAGTCATGCGTGGGGAGTGAAGCAGGCGTGGGGGTGAGGAGAACATAAATGTGTCCGGATTTTCTTTGTGTTTTTATTTTTTCAGGGTTATTTTGTCCTAGAGTCCGTAAACCCATTAATTCTAAATGGGACGGGGCAAAGAAGTTGATTCCCTAAATGCAACTAGGTGCAGTGCGGTGTGAGGTGCAGTGCGGTGTGAGGTGCAGTGTGGTTTTAGGTGCAGTGCGGTGTGAGGTGCAGTGCGGTGTGAGGTGCAGTGCGTTGTGAGGTGCAGTGCGGTGTGAGGTGCAGTGTGGTGTGAGGTGCAGTTGCGGTGTGAGGTGCAGTGAGGTTCAGCCAGATGAAGTGAGGTGCAGTGCACACACGAACGGACAGGAAGAGTGAAAAAATAAAGAAGCTATCGCTACTTAATAAATAGAAACTTTAACTGACTGCCGAATATTTTCACAGAAATCAATTGTTCGAACAATGGAATTTGAATACGCTCAATAAAATTTCTATTTATTTTGCGCTGAATGCAGACATTAAAGTGTAAATTAGTGTCCTCCTATGAAGTGTCCTAATGTTTAAAAGTCGGAAATTTAATTTTTCGGTGATTTAAAACGAAATATATTTGGTCATGGAGCGTACTTTAATCATCCGATTGACTTATTCTTAACAAATAATTAGACGATCAAATTTTAGGCGAGTAAAAGAGTTGCGTGGAGGACTATAGTTCGTCAGTAGATGACTGCAACTTGAAGAAGGTATTTTGTGATTAATTTTCATTGAAGTAATGAATCATGGACTTTGAAACGCGTGAAATATTTTGTAGATTTTATCATTTATGATGGACATACTATGATAGTCCCATTGCTATACTCACTTTAAGCAATTTCCTATTTTATTGTATCGCTGGTTATTTTAAGTGATAGATATGAATTTTGAGTTTGTTTGACAAAATAGGCAACTGGAATCCATCGCATGATAAAGACTACGAGAGCATGAAATTTCCTTCGTATAACATACAGCATTAACAATTATTCACGAAGACCTTAACTTCATTTAACGACTTACTCGAAGAATTTTAATGGCAGTGTTTCTTTTACCTTTTCAAAAATGAATAATCTTTCGAAGGTGCATTTTTTTCGTGCTGCGTCATTTATTCTTTTAACTTAAAATTCTAAGAACATCAGGTAAAGAATCTGAACCTTTCAGTTTGAATGGTTTGAAGCAAGTAGTAAATTTCAATTTTTGTACGTTTTTAGGACAAAACATTTTGTAATGTTCTCAATATTTAATTATGAACATAATCTGAAAATCAATGTTTAAGTATGTGACACACATAACACATGATTTCGTTTTCATACTAAAATTGTGTTTTCGAATTGGAAAAAGAGTGGGAGCTATTTTCCGCTCAACTGTTTATTTGCAAGATTTATTATCGTAAAAAAACCGACAACAGGCAAGAGCGACAGAACAAAAGTGAAACGGTGCACAAACTTCACTAATTTATCTTATAACCAACATATTATGAACGAGTTAGCAATTGAAAATTCATTCAGTATACGCGATAAACAAGAAACATTGAATTGTACAACATGGCAATTATTATCCGTCTATGTATCTGAGCTCAATATTATGCTTATTTTGCATAAGATAAAATATACAAAAAGATTAATTTGGTATGGATAAGAACTAAATATTTATTTACAATTAAATGTTGAGTAAGACAAAGAATAACCAAAGTAAAACGTATGAAGAATGTCCATAAAAAGTTAAAGAAATATCATTGACGCCAAAGAGGAATTGTATGCTTATACGACGATAGTGCATTACAGCCGTTACAAAGAAAACAGCAAACAGCCAAGATCGATTTGTGTCAGTTTTCTACACTGAGGAAAATGTCTACAGGCGACATAGAAATTCTGTTTATAATATACACCGCCGACGTATTTTATTCACCGTGCACGTATTATATGCTTACAACACGTTCGTTACATATAGCATACTACACTATACTTAGATAAGGTTGATAATACATTCATCGCGTGTATAATACGTCGGCGGCGTATATTATACGTCACTTGTATATATTTTCCTACTAAAGCACGAACTTGATGAGTAGCCTACGCGGGTTTCTCTTATGTGCTTTTAATTTAAAAATCTGAATGAAGATTAGAATAGATGAGGTATTTCGGTGTCGCATGGTACGAACGTAAGCGCAAAAAAGGCACTCCATTTTCATTTGTATTTGTATCACCAATGTCACAATTTCTTCCACCCCATAACAGATGGAGCTTTTTTTGTATATGTTTCTTTCGAGTGTGGGTTGAATTTGTGGATTCAATAAATGTCATAAGGAGAAAAAGTTTGTAAGCTTTTTTGTGGGGTGTGATATACCGCGCCGCTACTACGGGCATCATGCTCACAAGATATTTGTAAGGTCTTCTTAACATGGCTAGTGTAATAGAGTATGAGGCTCTAATTTTATTGTTGAAACTGAATGGCCCTAAATGCAATTGTCACGAAATCTGGAATGTTATCAGGTATTAGGGAGATTTCGATTCTCTGACATAACATACAGACTGCGTACACTTCGAAAGTTTTTACGATGACTAAAGGTGCGAATATAATGCTATTATCTTATGTTTAAACTAACAGAAAGTTACAGGTATAATGGTAAACATATCCCACGTTTTATATTATATTTGAATATGATAAAAGTTAACACGATATAATGTTTGATGTGGTAAATTAAATTATGAATGTGTGGTGTCACGTAACTCATAATATCGTTGCTCTTGTTTAAAATGTTTCCAAATTAAACTCGAAACTTTTACGTTTAAAGTGTAGAGTTACAACTCAAATGCAATATGTAAATTGACTTTTAATGTTTTCGTCTTCATTTACATTTTATGATTTTTTAAACGTTACACAGAAAAAAAGATAAAAATTTGCTTAATTATGTACTTTGAAGATTTACTAAAACACAGCGACATTGTTACAAGAAAAGATAAGCAATTCTTTCTTTTTGCAGCAAGCTTTACCTATACCCGACTGGAGTGATTTATTAAAGCCCTTTAGACCCGAGAAGAAATGAGTAAAGGTACCAGAAATCACTACAACGCCCAATAGAAAGTAACACCGAATTTTTTTAAAAACTTTTAAAAGTTATGTAAAGTAAAGTGTTAGGATTTGACACTCTCATATTTTCGGGCAATCCGCTCGCCTCTTACAATATTTTTAACAACAGTTTGAAATCCAACCTTTTCTTTAACATACTTGTTGTAAATATTTGAGTCGTAATGGATTTTCATTAAAATAAAGTTAAAATCCATACGTGAATATCATCAATTTTGTAACATTTTGTCGAATTTTGAGAATTTTATTCTTTAAATGAATATTATTACTTCCTAATAGCTCTTTGTTGATCTTCGTTTGTATTTTGTTTCAATTTGGTTTATCTTTAAATCTACCGGAAATATCAATTAGGAAATGGGTTATAGTTTCAAAGGTAATGTTTGTTTGCACAATTAATGGGTATGGTTACGGTATTTGAATAAGATATAACATTTGGGACGCCATGAAGACGGATAAGCAAATCTTTAAAGTAGAGAGAAGATTAACTTCTTGACTTTCAGGCGAAGTAAATATTTCAGTTTTTACGGTAAATTATTGGTATAAATGTTTCACTCATTGGTTTGAAAAAGGAAATGTTTTTTTTTTCGATAAGAAGCATTTTTTCAGCGACAATCGTCCCTAAAAATATTTGAATAAACAAGGTTAGATATTGTAATGACTTCCTCTCCAATTTCCTTGTGCAATCTGTAGTTCCTCAGTACCAACTAATCGAATTCTTTAAATTCTTTCCCCAAGGCACATTTTAGTGCTCGACCCCTAAGCCAAAGTTCAATATAATTTCTTTTAGACAAATTGAAATGTAAACGAACACATTAACAGCTTTTTTTTAGCTCAGTCAGAACGGTATGTTATTGGTGAACTTTTAATACCAAGCATACATCCGCGGTAAATAACCATTTAACTGCAAACGAACTTTTACTAAAATAAAATTGAATATTTTATTACTCAGGTTTGGTATGTGAGAACGTGACTAAAAGTCAACTGAATGCATAATATTCTTCTTCGTTTATTTTCGCGTTCATCTCATCAAATTGAGCTGTGGTTAAGAAATATGCCAATATACATAACTTTTGAAAGCAATATTGGGAAACACTAAACAATCAACCATTGCTTAAAGCACTTCTTCACGAAGAATGTTTTGTATGCGAATCAAAGTGCAATTGTTAATTCAAATATTAAACGTAATGTCACACAGTGTTTACTGCACTAAAAAAAACCTAAGAATTTTTTTTCTAACAAGATTATGAAGTCCACCTTTCCCACTGAAATGAATTCAATAACACGGTTCATCGAAAAAAGTAATTTTTCATTTTGTAGAATTTTCAAATAGACTAATCCGTATTCCTTACCACGTGCAACGTTTTTTTTATGGTTTTGTACGCATAACTGATTTCAGGGATAACAAATTGGTATGAAAAGGTTTTTTTAGACTCATTCACTGTTAGATCGATTGGGTTTCACACAATTGCATTTACTTCAAGAAGCATATACACAAATTACGTGAAGAGTTTTTGAGTAAGAAGCGCACAATTTTGAATCTAAAATATACGTACGAATTTGAAAACCCCTTAATTGATCGATTTTTATCATAAACCGATTTCACACACATGTAATGTTTGGATGTACGATTATAACCTCCTCTTGTGTACGTTACCCCTATTACCCGTGCGTAATTGTGTACAACTTTTAGAATATGACACGTTTTACTTCTAGTAATATTTCAGAGTCCAGTAAAAATGAAATTTTTGCAATTCACCACAAAAAAATCGCTTTTTCGTGCGTCATTTCGGTGTCGCATGAGGCCATTTGTCGAATTAGTGCGATAATAGTTATTTATGCAACTAGTTGCGAAATGGAGTTGTTTCTGTCACTAGATGTGAAGTTATCAAACGAGCGAAGCGAGTTGGATAAACACATCGTGTGACAAAAACAACAAATTTCGCAACGTATTTCATACAAGACTTTATGCAACAACTTGTGAAACGTGAACTTCTGAATGAGTGATAAAAAGTAACTTTTTATCACTTGTGACAAAAAGTAATCATTTATCTCGCAAATTAGTGATAAAAAGTTACTTTTTATCACTAGTGACAAAAAGTAACTTCATATCACCCAAATGAGTGATAAAAAGTTAAACCAGTTATAAAACGACCTTTCTTACGTCACCGAAACGATGCATGAAAAAGTTCACTTTTCACAACGGCTTTGCATAAAACTTTTTTTACACACTAGTACGATAATATTTTTCGCACCAGTGCGCACTAGTGTGGTAATATTTTATCGCACTAGTGCGTAAAAGCTGTTTTCACGCAATGTACGAAAATTCGATAAATTTTCAATGGGAAAAGCTCGTATTTTGTCGTTGAATTTCAAAAAACGTTGTTAGATACTCCCTACGTATGCTGATAGTTTAACACACGCGATGTGTTGCCGAACTCGCCTTCGGTTTGTATCGACAATCTCACATACCGTCGTTTCAATTCGTAAAGGATGTAAGTATAACTGTCAACTTAAGACAGCTGTCAGATTTGAATTTCGGCATCAAGTTTTTCAATAATTATTTCAGTCCTTAATGTTCTTCGTATTTATGTCAGTGTGAGCAATCACTTTTAAAACTTTGAGTCAAAATTCAAATCTGACAGCTGTCAAAAGTTGACGGTTGTACTTACATCCTTTACGAATGGAAACGACGATCTGATGTGTTAAACTACCTTCATACGTAACTTTTACCAAAAACCACTTTTATATGCTGCAATTAGCTTTTGTGAGACACCAAGAAATGCGCACCTGGTGCTGTTCGAAAATAGCACCAAAAACATTAAGAAAGTGAAAAAGATGAAAACCCGCCAAAATTGAGGGTACACAAAGCGTATACGGGTCTCTCTATTGCCCAAGGCGATGTATAAGTTTTGATTTTATTTTCTATGATCGAAAGAATTCAATGTTATTGGCATTATAACCATTACGTTACAACGTCAGGTAAAATAAATGAGTTTTTAAAAAATGTTTCCCACACAAAATGAAATTTTATGACAGCAGATTTTCTCATAGAAGGTTCATCAATTTTTCTTGAAGAAGCTGTATTTTCATGCAATCAATTGTTCACTTGTATGGTACTATTGCAAGTACGTGTTTTTGTTGTTGAAATTCAGGGTACATTCACAGGTACAATTTAACAATTAAGTTTATGAATTCAATACAATTCAATACAAAATTTCGTTACGGTTTTGGACATTGTTATTTTTTACGTATGAGAAAGACGATCAGATAAATCAAAACAAATCACCAAACCCTTAGAAAAAACTAATTTTTTACGATTGATGATCAGTAGGAGAACGACATAAAGCAAAAGTTTAAATGTTAAATAAAAGTGAGAGAGATACATTCAAGAGAGAGGAATAGTATATTTCAACACACACGAGATGTGTACGTATGCGCAAGCGAAGCCCAAGCGAAAATTACACATCGAGTGTGTATTGGGGTATTTTGAAAGATATTTTTCTGTAATAGTGAGAGTGTGTTGGTGCACATACCGCGGAAAGCAAGTTTTCGTCCCAAGTGATGGGAAAATATTTTCCGTCACAACCAAACACTCTCACGTATTCAGAGAATGTGTGCTCCATATCCTTCTTCTACCAAGAACTTCAAAATTGAGATGCAAAAAGTCTTATCAGGTCAAATCAGGTCCCTTTTAGTATCGTTTTCTAGAAAGCGAGTTTAAGTAGAAACTGTGAATTTTCTTACCTCAATTGTGAAAAATTAAATTAATAAGAAAGTTAGTGAGCGTGAACCTTCCAAAGGAAATTATAATTAGGGAAAGAATTTTCCCTTTTTTTCGTTGTTTTGAAAGTAAAGCATAGCAGAAATTTTCTTTTAATGTCAACAGAAACTTAATTTATTTCGGGTCAACGAACATATCAATGAGTGAGTGCAGTTTTTTTGAAAGTGTCGCGGAATCATTTCTTCCTCCACGCAAAAAATTCCTTTGATGCAAAATCACCAAATAATATTTTTGAGAAAGCCGATTTGCTGGAAAAATCAAGCAATTGAATTGAATTGCACCATTTTGGGGTTTTTTGTCCTTCTATGTGACGTACAATTCACGCGTTTAGTGCGCGACATCGGCTCCTGTCAAAGTATAGTGAATTTTATGATGTATAGAAGCGGCTCATATCACACTAAATGCTAATTTTTCTCGTAAAGCTCAATGGTAAAAAAAAATCTTTTAGAGATTTGTGTCATATTGAAATGAGCATGAAAATTCACTTTGCCTATTTTTCCAGCAAGGAAAATTAAAAAAAAATGTGTTTTTCCATTGTAAAAAAAATTATTTTCTGTAGAATTAGAAACGGAATTGGATTCAAGGTATGTTTAAACAGGGAAGTAATGTGTAGTTTTCCCCAATATATTTTCTAGCAAATATTTGGTTTCATTAAATGATTTTCATAAGTAAATACCAGCCGCTCTTAACTTCCTGCATATGCAAAACAAATCTTATTTGCCAATAAAGAAACATTCTCTTTTCCGTTTCACCAATGAATTTTGCTTTGAAATTAAAAATTGCCTGAATGTATGCAACCTAATGAAATGATTCTGTATTGCAACAATCGAATATAATGTTTCATGGATTTTTTTTAATTTCGTAGCTAAAAGTAATCACGACTATTGTATCAATTCTTCTTTTAATTTTACTTCTCGACCCTGACCAAAATATCGATTAAATAGTAGAGATAACTACGAGCGTATCGATTAAGATGAATCAATGAATAGAAGCAGTTAATTGAAGTTTTGACCTTAAGAACAAATGAGTTATTTTGGTAATATTTGAAATGCAGATAATTGAAGAAAAAACGCTTCATTAAAATCGTAATGATAAAAAATTACAATTTTTACCTTTAATGCGCAAAAAATACAATCCTGCCCACCACAAACATGGTTGCTGAGCTGCCTGAATGATCGTCTGAATGCATCAAGATGCCATAAGACCTACAATTAAAAACGAAATAAAAAGTTATAAAAAAACGTAATAAAATCAAAGGTTACAAAATTATAGATCAAACTTGGTAGATATAAAGGTTTTGTACAAACAGACAGCGTAATTCTCAGAAGATACATTTTTATTCAAATGGCAAACCTATGATTATAACTCCACAATACGTCACACTTATTCAAAAAACTAATTCTCTTATTTCAAGATTTGAACACTTTAAAGCCTCCATTAAGTGATACATATCATCATCTTGATGTTGCTAACAAAGTAAGGTTAAATTATTAAGAATATGAGATACTTTTCTACCATTGTTCGCCGAGCTGTTGATTCTAAAATCCAATTAAATTTTTGAGTGAATGAATAAAGACAAAATTAGAGATGAGCAGATCAGAATTTTTTGAAATCCGCTAGGTAATAGCTGCGAACTAAGATTCTGACCTGCCTATGTTCCTTTAAGGCTATCTTAAAACATTTTCATTTCTGCTCCGATCGCCATAATCTAATTCAATCCACAAGTCCCCGATGGCTTGCAGAAAAAATCTAACTCGCGAACGTATATTTTTGGCCACCCGATAACCTCTAATGTAAAAACTTTGCTTTTTCAGTTACGGTGTTCGTTCTTCTTCTGAATCCATAACAAATTATTCCATTCTATCGAGAGACTCCTCATTCTAGATGTTCTTTTTTCTTTACAATTGGACACCCAGGGAATTTTGCAATTTAATTTTTCACCTTAGAGGCCATCCATAAAGTTCGTGTACTTCCTTAGGGAGGAGCGGGGTTTTGACGAAAGCGTACGTTACATACATTTCAAAATGTTTTCCCATATATTTCTGCGTACGAGTGCAGTCCTGCCATTTTTTGAGTACGTACTATATTGATGACCGTTTATTATTTCCGTTTAACGTATGGAGCATACGACCCTAGGGGTCGGTCGTACACATATTACGTCATACTTTTTTCTCGATTTTTTGACTATCATGTCACGTTGCATCACGTTTGACATACACCCCCTAAAATATGACGTCACATTTTCGACCCCCCTCCCCCTACCTGGAAATATATGTCCAGAAGCGGTTCGGCGAGGGTCATTTCAGTAATTTTGGATTTCTTGTAAATAACTCGATCAAAATAACTCAGTAATTTAATAGAACGGGAATCCTTGCAACAAGAATCGATTGAACTGGTTTCCCACGGGTCCGCGAAGTTTATGTTTTGAAATGAATGAATTTACCAAATGGTTGCAAAGTTATGCGATATGAAGCGATGGTCTAAAAGAACGTTCCATTTAGACACCCCCTTCCCTCCCCCCGTCACGTTTTCAGTGACCCCCCTCCCCCTCTGAGTGTGACGTAATATGTGCACGACCCCCTATCTACACGAACTTGGAACTTATCCAAAACGTCTGCTTACATCTTTATAGAGTGCCGAGAGTATCATTGCTTAAGCTGCAGTTTTAATTCGCGTTGAAGCATAACATTACTGGAAGATGACACCCAATCCTCTAACGCTTATTTCTGTAAAGAAAAGTGATTTCGAAGTTTTTTCCCTTCAATTTTAACGTGTCTATGGACCTCTCCGAGCAACTCCTACCTGATTCTGGAGTCGCTCGACACATGGAAAAGGTTACATCATGTTCCTGATCCTTTCAGTTTTTTATATTTATCATGAACAAAATTTCAATATTATGACTCATAACGGTGTGGAACAAAATAATAAATAAAAAGCATCGAAGGGAAATCTGAGCATTGTATGCACAGGCACACAAACACAATGAATGTGAATTCAATTTCTTTGATAGCTTATGAATTTTTGATGCTACAATGCAACATTAAAATGTAAGAAAAATAAGATTGTAAGCTGCTAGGTCGACTGTTACAGATTAATTAATTTATAATAAATTGTTTTTGTAATCAAATAAAACTCTTGTAATTATTAGGTACACCAAACTCTATTTTTTTTTTATTAAATATTTTCTTAAGGTAAAGAATCTGACTCAAAATTTAAGTAATTTTGAAGTCGTGACGTGGGCTGGTCTAAAGAGGTTGGTGTAAGTTTCAGATTTCGTTTATAAATTGATTTGTTTTTATGTGAACATTTTAAAGTAACGACTTACGACACAATAAAAATGTATTTTTGGAACAGATAAGATTTGTATTTAGATCTAAGTATTCCATTTAGCTGGGAGTTAACATTCAGATATCGGTTTCTTCTTCAAACGATGACGATGATGATTTATTTTCCCGGGTCGTGAATTAAGATACAGTTCCTGGGTTTTGAAGGGCAAAAGTAAAATTAAAAAAGAAATTGACGTGTTTTATTAATCATTTCGACTTAAACCAAATTCGAATCGCCTACAACTTTAGTAATTTTGTAATTCTATCCATTTTATCGAATTTTCTACAAGTTCTGAAGCAATCTGATTCGTTTAATTAAATTTTCTTCAAATGGACGGAACATTCTCCAAATAAATTACGAAAACAAAAAGATTTTAAATTCTGTATCGATCCCACATTTAAAAAGTGGAAACTATCATATCACGCCCATCCAAAGCAATTAAACAGATCAAATAAGGTCAAAATCTCATAATAAAATTTTTTCCAATTTTTTTTTATGTATTCCCAATCAATGTTCATAAAAACTATGTTAGTTACTAATTTATTTTGGTTTTTTGTTTTCTGTGATTTTAAATACAACCACGCGGTTGAGGCTATGCGTACAGCCGTATAACATTAATTGACGCGTGAACCACCAACGCGATCTTTCGATAAGATAAGTAAAAAAAGTTAATCTTTCAACTGGGCTTTAAGTGCATACAAGGTATAATGGTTTAAGGTACACGCTTTGGTCATGATTAATCTCAGTATAAACCACACTGAACACTATGTTTGCCCCGTACCACTTTGTTAGCTATCAAATATTCAAACTTTACTTGAAAATCTGGATGGAATAGGAATTAATTTTACGAAGTGACTGTTCGCTGTTAAGGGCGATTAGTGCACCGATAAGCTATTCACCCTTAAGGGCGATTAGTCCACCGATAAGCTATTCACCCTTAAGGGCGATTGGTCTACCGATAAGCTTTTCGCCCTTAAGGGTGATTAGTCTACCTATAGACTATCCGCTCTGAAGAGCACATAAGGCAATAGAAAACACACATTTCAGTTGATCGGCAAATCAGAAGACACTGCGGTACAAGGGATAAAATTTTCATAATATTTCTCTAAATGTAAGAAACTTTTTTCCCAATTATTATGCCCCAACAACTCAACAGCGTTGTGGGTGGTGGTTACCAAATTTGCTTCCACATTATATAACTTCACCTCACCTTGGTTAACCTTGATACACCTTGGTGTAACTTGATACACCTCGGTGCACCTTGATACACCTCGGTGCACCTTGATACACCTCGGTGCACCTTGATACACCTCGGTGCATTTTGGTACACCTCGGTGCACTTTGAGGGCGACTAGCAAGTGCCTCAATTTCAAGCCTGTAGACATGTTCTGTTAATTCTTCTAGAACTAGGTCCGTAGGTAGCCAGAGTGAATTGGCAGAAGGAACTTGTTGGGGTTGACGAGCGGTGGATACGGGAAGTGAAATAGTTCCTCAACCCTAACCTTAAGGCCGAGTATAACAATCTATTTTCTCTCAATTTTTCCTTCGTTTTAAGATTGATTTCCTCACATTATCCCGCTTGATTAACACATAGCTCCGGAACCACAAAAGAAACAGACTCCACCAAAATCAGTTGAAATTTACTCGCGATATCATGTTGTTTTACTGATATGTTACCTAGAAACGGTCACAATTACATCCCTCACCTATAAATAGTCACAATTACATCCCATATATTGTCCTGCATTAGCCCATTTAAGTACGTTGTCGTGCTAAGAATCTACCAACAGAGCGCGCCTACAAATCTCATTTCATTTAAGATTCAGAATATAATATACAACAACAAAGAAAAGTAGAAGTTGAAACCGAAAACAACCATTCGTGTACGCTGCGTTCGTGTTTCTTAGTTTCATATTATATTCTTGTACTACTTGTGCATTTGGCTGTTGCATCTTTTTCCGAGTCTTTTTCTCATTTCAAATTCAACGTCAGCGAGAATTGTATGCATTAACATTATGTGTGCATAAAAAGAATGGAAACACAAAACAAAGATGGCCGTAGGTAACGCTGAGATGTTTTACCTGTATACATAAGATATCTGTATAAACAGTTGTACGAGTTCGGCTTGGGTTTAATGAAACAAACATTTGAGAAAAGCATGGAAGAAGACGTACGCGCCGTTAAATGCACTATACTTTGGTTCGTACACAACGTATACAAGCGCATAAAACAGAATCTACATCGTTAATATTTGGTACATCACGATCCAAAACTCGTTTTTGTATAGAACTTATTTACATTCGTAACGTAACGTAAATGTGGTTTGTTTGATGATATCATTTTTTATTGTTTTTAAATGTTATCAAACAAACATGAAAACGTTCTATTCCTTATATTGTACTTTCGCGCCTTTTACGATAACTAAAGTGTTTTTTTTTCTGTTTTCAGATTTCTTGGAATTGAATCGTTGAGTAAAAATGGCTTAAAGATCTTTTCTCTTTTCAATGTTTCTTTCTCCAATGGTTTTAGTTAGAAAATGGAGGGAAAATTTAAATCTTTTTTTATTCGGGGTTATTATGAAATTTGCCAAGTGCACTTCTAATATTTCCGTTCAAAATATCTTCTCAAATAGTCATGAAAATGCATACGAAAATACATTCTGTTGACAATATTAACTTGAAACACTTCACTTCCTAACAGTAATAACCAAATTGGACCAAACCACAAATATCTATCGCCTATTGTTTCTAGTGCATTCTTGAGAAAAATATTTGCAGCACAAGCAACGCATTAATTTTCAGGTAAGATTGTCACTTTGTTTCATTCGTTTCGACTAGAAATTTCTCTTTTGCAAATGAGTGAATACAAATTAAGCATAATCACTTTTGAAATTTCGGAATATGTATTGGGTTGGTTAATAAATAGCGGTACCACGCTTTTTGACAGCTGTCAATGTGACAGTTTTCAAAATGAAAACTGTCACTCTGACATTTTCTTTGTCAAGAAAATTACTTTACCGCTACTTTCTTATACAGGTCTCCCTCATTTTATGCGGTGTGAATAACAAAAGAATTACAGCAGAATCTGCTATAATTCTATTGTTATTCACACCGCATAAAACGCGGGAGACCTGTATCATTTCAATGGTTAATTGTAAATCAAACAACTTATTTAAAAGCTTTTGTCTTTCTCCTTCCACCTAGTATGCTTTCGTAAGCTTACGACACCACTTCACCTGAGGGGCTGTTCACAAATGACGTCCGGATTTTTTAGCGATTTTTGACCCCTACCCCTGTACGAAATCGTACAATTCCAAAGACGCTTTCAATCGACACTTTTACGCTATAAGTTTGTAAGATTTGCTATCTCAGTTTTAAATGCAAATGCAGCAAATTATGTGGCTTACAACCTTATAACGTAAATCTGCTCAAATGACGTACGAATTTGAGGACCTCAAAAAAAAACTGAAGTTTATTCTTTAGTCCATTGTTGCGTCATATGTCGTTGAACGCTACTTCAAGATTCATTAAATTACCTCGTCAATATTGACAAAACAGTAACGTAGCAATAAAAAGGGCTCATCACATTGGAGGTGATGCGATTCGCATCGCGTAAGGTTTGTGTGAAAGCTCAACTTATAAAAAAAAATATTTTTATCAAGTTGAGCTTTCACACAAACCTTACGCGTGAAAAAGTGACACTTTTTTTTGTACGTACGATTTGACTTTGATCCCCCGCCTTCCCCACCGTACGAATCCTGGAACCTCCACCCCTAAAACCTGTACGTCATTTGTGAACAGTCCCTTAATGCACGGGTTCTGCTTGAATGGCATCATGAACGTTGCAATGTTGGCAATGGCACGTGGTTTCAATGACTGCAACTTGGTTCTTTATTTGTTTTTCTTCAAGGCTCTAAGGTTTTGAAGCTTATGGCCCTATTGGACGTCACTAGTAAATGACTCCTTCTTCTTTCAAAGATCTAATTATCACAATGATATTAGAAACTAATGCAACATCATTGCCACATAACACGTGTGGGTAGGTTATCACGTTATCAACCAAGTAATGTATGCCGTACAATTTCTTGTTTAGGGCAATATAACGGCCGGAACCACTTTTCTACTTGTACATTGAACTTATAATTTTAGATCTTGTCACAACATTTTTAACACCATGCACAGTCTATGTTTGAGTATTAAAACCGGGTGACACTTGTTGTTGTTTACATACGATGATTATTGCAATGTGCTTCTACAATACATGAAGGGTTAGGATGTATTGCAGTGCTTCTAAGCACATTACAACAATTATCAGGTGCATGTGAACAACAACATATTGAAGTGTCACCCGGTTTTGATACTAAAACACAGACTGCGCATGGTGTCACACCAGTGTTGCGATCATATATGGATCATTATTTCCTATTTTCGCCAAATACTCTTTACCGGAAAGTTCTACACTTCGCTTCACTTGACTCAGACCGATTCTATCAGTTTTGTTTACATCTAACTACAAATCTGATAATCAGAATAAATCTGTCTGCGGTTGAGTTTTGAACCTATTTAGTGGCATCTCAGCACTAGCACTGGTACCCGGCCTCAGGTCGTTTTTTATCCCGGAGGAATCGTTAAAACATATTCGCAAAATTTTCCTCAATTTTAGGATGTTAACTTCAATGTAACAGTTAAATTGAACAAACACCAACAGTTTTTATAGCTTATCCTGAATCCTGGAGTAGCCTGTCTTAACCCATCCTTTGAACGTGCCTGAACCAGCGCAAACGGCTGACTCTTGCTACTTCTTCCACCAACGAAACTCCTAGAATTTCCCCAATATCGTTTTTCTTGAAATGATTATCA
The DNA here is from genome assembly GCA_029228625.1 of Pseudolycoriella hygida. Taxonomy (NCBI): domain Eukaryota; kingdom Metazoa; phylum Arthropoda; class Insecta; order Diptera; family Sciaridae; genus Pseudolycoriella; species Pseudolycoriella hygida. Next base: position 46,337,412 of record CM055406.1, on the reverse strand, counting down.
CACTATCATACACTATCATACAAAATAGTTGGCCTAAAGATTGATCCGTAGTCTTTTTCACATTTGACATTCAGAGAGTCCAAGCCTCCTTTTACATGCCTGACATTATCTGTCACCAAAATGAAGCCATTCGCCAGGATTTCGTTATTAACTTATCCACTTTACCATTTCCGTGCAATCGGACTGATGATTTTTTCCATGAAAAATATGAACAGTAGCGGGGAGAGACTGCAACTGTACCTGCCTTTCTACCTGAATAAATGCATTTAATGGCTTCGAACAAACTTCCATTTCTACGGCATTCGCTAAAAACCTCGTACATTTTTCGCCAAGGTGCATCAAGATGTACCGTGGTGCATCAAGGTGTACCGTGGTGCATCAAGGTGTACCGTGGTGCATCAAGGTGTACCGTGGTGCATCAAGGTGTACCGTGGTGCATCAAGGTGTACCGTGGTGGATCAAGATGTACCGTGGTGCATCAAGGTGTACCGTGGTGCGTCAAGGTGTGCCGTAGTGCATCAAGGTGCACCGTGGTCAACAAAGTGCGAAGTGGTGCATTAAGGTGTACCGTGGTGAATTAAGGTGCACCGTGGTGCATTAAGGTGCACAGTGGTGCATTAAGGTGCACCGTGGTGCATTAAGGTACACCGTGGTGCATTAAGGTGCACCGTGGTGCATTAAGGTGCACCGTGGTGCGTTAAGGTGCAACGTGGTGCATTAAGGTGCACCGTGGTGCATTAAGGTGCAAATTTGGTAATAATAATAATCGGAAAAAACGTTTTCTACATTTAGAGAAATATTATGAAAATAATATCCTTTGTTCCGGAGTGTTTTCTGATTTGCCAATCAGCTGTCGCCCTTCATTTATGTACGGCAAGTTTATGAGAGTGCTGGCGAAACTGAGCGAATCGCCTCACTAAATCGGCTTAAAGCCAATGTTGCCCAGTATTTAAGATTCCTAAAATTCTCCATGCAGAAACTCATTGCGGGATTTATGTAGCAAGAGACACCCATTTGGCATTACACAGTTATACTTTGTGCTCACGAAATAGAAACATTAAAGAGTTCTCGTGTGAAATGAAAAACCAAGATCATATACAACTATTAAAATAAAATTAGCGATCATTACTGCAATATGGTCCAAAATAGCGAATTGTAATTCTATATCTGAGAATGGTACATGTGCTTCAAGTTAATGAAATATTGCATTAACACATTAAGCATATGGCAATATATGTATTGGAACAAGCAATGATTCATTCGATAAGCTGAGTTATATAATTTATGATCAACTATCTCTTTCGAAACTAGACTAGTTTCTATGAAATTTTTTTTACGCTCATAATTTATAGTAGATCACGATTATGATTTGTGTCGTTATTTTTTTTTCTATGATTAAAATAAAATGTACAGGCCGTAGATTTAACATTTGATTCAATTTTGTAATAAATCGATTTATAACAAGCGAATAATATTTTTCAGGTATACCTTGCAAGTTTGAAAAAATGCGCCAATGTTTTTGTTCTGCATTATGTAATCCATTGTTTCATTTGCAAGTATTCGCAAATTTATTGTTCGAATACTTTTCACAGTCACTTATAACAAAACACCATCTTTTTTAATTAAAAATTTGTTTTTTTTATGGTTCATGCATAAATATGCATAAAGATCTTCAAAAACAATTAGGTCCTGTACACTTCGATGATCACCATTTATGTGTGTCTCACTAAGTCACTTGTTTGATGCTACCTTTACTACACATATGTTCAATATTTAACTTAGTTTTTTATTCCAAATTTATATCAAAAATCCCCTTGTTAAAAAAATTGTATAAATATTTAACCACCTGCCATGTAAAATATATGTCCAAAAGAATAAAGTCCTCTTTTCAAAAGGTGTTTTTTTTAACTTTTTCTAAAATTCTATTTCGTTCCGTTAACAATATGAAGACGAAAGAAGAAGCAACAAAAAAAATGTTTATTTTAGAGGGGTTCAAAACGCACTTGTTTAGTCACTTGTTTCAATATTGTTTCTCCGTTTATGTTTTTGTTATTAATTTAATAAACATTTTTTCTTTGTAATTCCATGATGTAGAACTTTTAACAAGGAGTCATAGCTAGACTAATTACAGGAAGCAACGACGACAACGTTACGGATGGTGATCGTAATTGTTTACTGTTGCACATATGAGAACTTTATCATCATTTAACCACTGCACTTGTTCTGATTTTACAACCGATTGTTGATTAAAAATGAACATTTTCCAAAAATATTTTTGTTGCTAAAAAAGTAATCCAAAATTCACCTCAAATGCTTCACATCATTTTGTATCAACTTTCTACACATACAGCGTCTATAAGAAAGATACATTCACTCAAAGAAAACGACGCGGTCATTGAGTTACTCCGCAATATTGTTAATCCATCCGGTGATCAATGCGATCTCAACTGTTTCTTTTAACTATTTGTCTCTTCTGTTAATTAAACTTAAAAATTCACTTAAAATGACCAAATCTTTACTTTAAAATACTAATTTCATTAAGATTTTCCACAATTCTTACAAACAATTCGAAAATTGCTAGCTCTTACTTTGCACAAAGTGTCTACGTTTCGAGTTGTTGACTTCGTAACTAAGGTGGTATACGTAGTTGAATACAGGTATAAGGTATTAGACGTGATCGCCAGAGTAAGAAGCACGACAGAGAGAAGCCATTTTGTTTGGTTTCTTGGGAGTTTGATGGTAATAACAATCTTTTTTTTTGAATACGAAAAGAAAAAGAGAAGCAAAACGTATGAGCAAAGACGAAGAATATAAACACGATTTGTGAAAAGACCTCTCGTTACCTGCTACGGTTTATTTGTATTGTTGAAAAAGCTCGATGAATTTGTAGAGTAACAAATTTTTTGTAAGATTTTCCAAAATTGCGATCAAGAGTTGGAGAGGTGTAATTCTGTACTCGCAATTTAAAAAACAAAACTTTAGTGAAAAAATATCGAAGTATTTTTTTGGGTTGAAAACGTGCTGGAGGCCTCTGAGAGGAGTATCACCATTACCATTACCATTTTATATGTTTTCAATCTCATAATTCAGAATATAGATATTGGAAAACAATGGCGCGACTTTTAAATTTCTGAGATTTTGAAAGTGTTGGTGAATTGTAGATTTCCATTCCTCCTACAACCACCATCTTACCGCATATCTTCGCTGTTCTTGTATGGATTTTATTACAATGGTATTAAAACATTGTTTTGATTCGAAATACGCTCAGTGTATTTTAGGTTGTGTGTACATTTTGCTCTTAATCACATTTTTTAGAGTAATTTCCTTCGAAATTTAAATGGACATTCATATTCGTATTTAGATTTAAAGAACTTGAGAAACGTTACTCAATTCAACTGAAATAGGAAGACGCAACGATTTTTTTATTACAAAATAATAATTAGCGCTATTGAGTCATCAATCAATGAATCAACTATTTGATATCTATAGGTAATTCAAGGTAGAGTACGTTAGTTTTTCCAGTGGTGGACAAGGAGCAGATAGTCAGAGGATTTCAGAGATTTTCAAAAAATCTCTTTGCCGTTCCGACGAATCTATGAACTTTCCTTTGTGAGAACCTTGACTCTATTTTCGATCGTCTTCTCTCTTTTAAGTAGGGACTATAATTAGAAAATTTATATTTTGCTCATAGTTTCGTTTCTGTTGATTGACCAGCTGGTGCACTCATACATAGGAACATAGAAAAAATTTTGCCAGTTGAACAACATCCAACAGAAGCAAAACTTTTTCTATGTTTCTATGTATGAGTGCACCAGCTGGTCAATCAACAGAAACGTAACTATGAGCAAAATATAAGTTTTCCAATTGTATTTTTGAGAAAATATTATTTCCAATTTTCTTAAGTTTTTTTCGATTTTCTTAAATATTTTATCCATTTTCTTAATTTCAAAAAAAAAAATTCCAAAAAAATATTTGACATTTTTTTAAAAAAATGGAAAATTTCGAAAAAATTTTGAAAAAAAATTTCTCGGAAATAGTCCCTGCTTTTTAGCGACGTAGGAATTGTGTTTGTACGCCGCCGGTGCATTATATACGCGGCGAATGTATTATCAACCTTATTTAAGTATTGTGTAGTATGGCATACATAACGAACGTGCTATGAGCTCACATAATACGTGCACGGCGTTCGTAATACGTGCACGATGGGTAAAATACGTTGACGGCGTGTATTGTAAACACAATTCCTACGTCGCTTGTAGGTATATATTTTCCTCAGTGTATTTTCATATGGCCTCTAATTATTTTTTGTGTACAGCTCCTTATTAGTAAAGATATGATTTTGATAGCAATTTTGTGAAAATGTGTAGACAATGTTCCTGAATTTGTAGATAAAATGAATGTGTTTCCCATTTACACTCATCTCTCGCACACTTTCAATGAAATGATACATGTAAAGCTCTTAATATAACGGAATTATTCTCTGAAAGTTCAAAACAAAAGTTCGATTCCTGATTTTCTTGTGTTAACAAAAAATATTAGAAACTTCATATATTCTTCACAGGTTCTTCTAATTAATGGTATAAATTATTGTTTTCCTCTTATTAATATTCAGATAAAAGTCGTTTATTAGAATTATAATAATCAAAATTTCGAAGAAATAATATAAAATATAAGAGAGAAAAATGTTGATTGCTTGACCCTTTTCGGTCAAAGAAATTGGTCTTTACATGTTAAAAAAGCGTTACTTCCAACGCTGTTCAAAATTCTAATCAAAATTAACATAGAAAATCCCTTGAATAATATTTGTTTGAAAAAAAAAATGATTAATTAATTACAAATTACAATCAATAACGATGCTAGAGATCATAATTAAAACCCATTTTTCAATAATTTTAATGAAAAAAATATTTACAAAACATAAATGCTATGTATGAATATATCGTTGTATGGCTATACAAAACCTTCAACATTGTATGGAGAAACCAGTTTGTAATAAAAAAAACTTTTATATAATTCTTTTACGTCCAAAAACAGTCTTGTTGTTAAAAGAGTTCATCGTAAAATATTCACCTTTTATACAGCACAACTCTGACCAAATGGTCAAAATGAATAGGAAAACAACAGCATCCGAGTGTGGTGTGTTTGGACCTCAAAATAAATTAATGTTTGAAGAAAAGGCTATAATTTTATATTGCTGTGTAATACCTTTAGAACAAACGCAATCTATGGCATCGTATATACATATGATACCAGACGTGAGCGTCGACGGAAAAGTCTCGGTGGCGGATGACCGTTAAAATTTTAGGCGACGGCAAAATGTTTACGATCAACTCCTCTTTAGCACACGTTCTTTAAAACATTCGAATTCTATATTTTGAGCTGTTCGATTAATTGCTAAAAATGATAACTTTTTCTTAAGTTAAAACTGTCTCGCATCAGTTTAAAATTCTGAAACACTGAAATCTCCAAATATTTTATATTGTGAGTCTACGGACAAATTCTACTTCTACGACAATTATTTTCGCGATAAATAGTTGCGCCAGCCAATGAGAGACAAGAATTTTTCGTTAAATTTTTTTTATCGAATCGTTTAACTTATTCGTCGAAGAATTCTTATCTCTCATTGGCTGGCGTAATTTTTCAGTAGACTCAAAATACTTTTTGCCGGTGTTTGAAGCACTACAATTAACAGAGATTGATTGTGGAAAACGGAATTTTACTTTTTTTTATATTTTTAATGTTCAGGGTAAGGCGAGTTGCGGGAGTAATGAATAAAAACTGAAAACGTACAAGTAAGTGTCGAAAACAAACGGAAGACGCACTTGTGTGAAAACGTACCCTAGTCCCCCGTATGATATTGAAATGGCTTTCGAAGCATGCATTTTTTTTTACAAAAATTACATTGTTTCAGGCGCATCGACAGCTTCACGAAATAGTAATTTTTCATACAACTTACGTAGTTTAACGCACTAGATGTAAGATTGAGGCGAGTTCACACAACACATGCGTTAAGTTATCAGCATACGTAATGTGTATCAAACAACGTTTTTTGCAATTCACTGACAAAAAACGAATTTTTCCATGCGAATTTCCACTTGCGAAAAATTGTCGAAATTTCAATTATTTTGTCGCGCTAGCGTGATAAAATTTTATCGCACTAGTGTGTGAGTAACAGACGTAATTGGATCTGGTGAATAAATCTATTGCGTTGAACAAATTTCTTGCGCTGCTCTGCAAATACTTGGACTGCGCCGTCACACACAAATGTTGTAATAATTGCGTACTTTCGTTGATGGGCCGCTGTAAGCGCAAAAAAGCACAATGACCAATGTGCCGCGGTCCCATAAATTACTTTCATAAAGTTTTCATGTAATTTTTTGATTTCTTATTGACAACTTTTTTAAAAATAAAAGAGCAGAGAAAAAAATTCTTCCATCTAGTGGCATTCTGTATGATTCTCTTAATCAATCCCTTCCAGTGACGTTCTGTATTTTCCCCTTAGTCTTTCTAGTGACATTCTGTATCAGGAAAATTTTCCTCTATTCAACTTCTTCTATTGACGTTATGTATAAGGAAAATTTTCCCCTTAGTCAACTTCTTCTAGTTACTAGCACCCGGAGTGCGGGCGTTAATAACACCCCGGGCGTTATTAGCGCCCGAAGTGCGGGCGCTAATAACGCCCGGAGTGCGGGCGCTATTAACGCCTCGGGGTGCGGGCGCTATTAACGCCCGGAGTGCGGGCGCTATTAACGCCCGGAGTGCGGGCGCTATTAACGCCCGGAGTGCGGGCGCTATTAACGCCCGGGCGTAATTTGCGGCGGAGAAATGTCCTGCCACCCTAACAACATTCCATATATTCATAGTCGCTATTGTGGTGTATAAATATATGATAACGGATGAATTCGACGCGAACGTGGGATGTCCAAAAACCAAAACAGTAGTTTGAAATTAAACAAATTCTACGAAAAGTGACCGACATTCGATGTTGAATAGCAGAGAAGTTGTGGGATACTATAAATCCAGGCTATGATGAGTATTCTACGCTCCTACCTGTCCTTAAAAATATTTTTTAAACATTTGCGAAGGCGTGAGATTTTTTTTCGGCGCCTCAAACGCCGGCAGCTCTCACGTCTGCATGATACCGAGATATACTAACAGTATGTTGTCGAATAAAAGATGCAGTATAGGTTTGTAATCTTATATCTCTCCATACATGACACAACCACGAGGAATTTTATTTCTTAAAGAGACATTTTATGCGTGCTATGATTGCTGGTATGTATGCTGGTTCGGTGCGTATTATTGCGTTTATAAAAAAAAGGTTTCTAATCCCAAAATGCAAAGGAATTTTAATTATTTCGTTTTTTTTCCTAAAGTTTTTCTTTGTGGTCAATGTGTTATCTAAAATTGTATTTTTGTGTGTACATGTAAACATTTTGTTTTGGAGTTGAAAGATTAAATCGGATTAACTTTTTTAGGAAAAGTTTTAAGTTACAGATAATTTTAAAAGTTTACTATTACAAATCGAATTAAGGTATGTACCATCTTCAGTTTAAGGTATAAGTTTTTACCCTTACGTTTAAGAACTAAACGTAATCTTCTATTAACTCCCACTCAATCCTCAGTTTATATTAAAATGTTCTCTCAATTTTTTTTAATCAGATGACTAATGCATTGAAATTGTAACCTGCTACTGTTTTTTGATGTTTTCGTTTATCAATTTTTGAAATGAGCTTAGGACCTGAATGTCAATCAACTTACCGTCGCATCGGTTCTATTCGTAGTATGAATTAAGCCATTGGTAATATGAGAAAATGGGTTAGACTTTCCCTAACATCTAAGTCGCGTTATTATAATGTATAATAAGAAGGCGAGTAGAGAATCATATCTACAGGTGAGAAATCTCACCCCAAAGGTACTTATTAAATAGTAAACCTTATGACTGATACTACTACCCCTAGGGTTCTTAGATGAGCTTTATGAAATGGAAAAATGTTTCCGTCAAGATACCAAAAGTCTTATAAACTAAGCTATGATCTAAAAAACCACAAAATATTACAATGAAGAAATTTACAATTTGCAAATTCTACACATTGACACTTTTTGTCACTTTCAGCTGTTTTGTCATTGTTGTAACAATAGCAAAGCATCTAAATTACATTATATGTAACATATTTGCTTAAATTCAACATCCAAAAATTGAACAATTCTACGAATCTACAAAATTTCAAAAGTTCACAAATTTTTCAAAGACTCAATTTAGGCCCTAGACCAATCTTTAAAGAATAATTTATTTTCTACATCTGCTACCTTTTCAATTCGCAAAACGTTTGTTAACAACAATCCATATTTTGTCCTTTCCTCCTTTATCTTTGCACCGGATTCTGGGAAATAATATGTTTTTACATAAATAGGTTAACATAACGATGGACAGGGACGGGTTAGCTCAGTGGTGACGTACTGGCTTTCCACCGAGAATATTCGGGTTCAATCCTGGTGGGGATAAATTCTGTATAGAATTTTTCTTCAATGTCTAGCATGAAAGAAACGTTCCTAGGCTTCATAATTTGGGTGGTTGTGAATTTGGTGCCGCAACGAATCGTACATTGAAGAGTGACAACATGACATCACCCATATTCGATGAATTCCGCGCACTAGATCACGAGTACATTTTTCGCACATTTTATGTGCGTGATAAGGTGTACACTATTCCTATCACATTGAATGTACCAAAAATGTGCTTGTGATGTAGTACATTTTTCGATGTAAATAAAAGACACATTTTTCATGCTATTAAAACTCGAAATTATTGCACTAGATCACAAGTACATTTTTCGCACATTTTATGTACGTGATAAGGTGTCCACAATTCCTACCACATTTAATGTACCAAAAATGTGCTTGTGATGTAGTACGTTTTCGATGTAAATAAAAAGCACATTTTTTGTGCCATTAAAGCTCGAAATTATTGCACTAGATTACAAGTACATTTTTAGACTATGTGCTTCGAAAAATGCTCATCTTATTTTTTCAAAAATGTATATTTTTAGTCCGTGAATGGATATCACGGCTGCTTTTGGTTGGGTAACATTAAAAAAAGTATCGAATTAAAAAAAAAAAAAGAAAAATGTGTTTAAAGAAATAAGCTAACGTGGAATAGATTTTTTATTGTTTCGTATAAAATCAATTTCAAATAACAATTAAACAATGAAGATGATACAATAATTTGAATGCAGCATCAACGTGTACAGGGATATAAAACCTTTTTATAATTGTACAACCGCTACGTTCGATCAAATAAAAAATAACACTCTGTGGAGTTTGTTTAATTTTCATTTACTAGCATATCTTAAAAAACTTTTTCCCTCAGTACAAAAAAAGTACATTTAATGTACTTTCTATAATTTAACACTTTATACAAATTTAACACACAACCACATAAGTATCCAGTGGCACAATTGGTAAAGCAGTCGACTCAAAATCCCGAGCGTCTTGGGTTCAAGCCCCGCAAATGGTAGAAATTTTTCAAAAAAAAAAAATGTAGTGGAGGACGTAGCGATCATCAGAATAAGAAAAACCGAAATAGAAAAGTTGGAAAACTAAATTAAATTTTCCTTTCTTTTCTTACATAACATATGTACATGAAAATGTGCTAGTAATTCACACTAAAAAGTACATTAAAACTACATTATTTGTGTATTCAAAGTGTTTTAAATGTACATTAGATGTACATGTAATTCACATTAAATACACTTCACGTTCCAAAGAAAAGATGTAACGGTAAGGGCGCTTTTTAATATTCATTAAATGTCCTGCAACTGGAGCTCATTAAATGGGATCAACACATTTTCCGATGGCACTTTATGTACATTTCGTGGGGTTAATTGTTATCTGGTAATGCTAGCTACCGTTAGGCGTGGTTTGGAATTCACGTTAAGCATATGGTCCAAAAAATGCCTGCCGGTAAAACACATTGATGGGGCGAACCGGCATTCTAAGCCCTACTAGTTTCTGCACCTAGTACATCATAGATGGCACTAGATTTGTGTGCAATTTACCACTGACACAGTAAAAACTTTGATAACGAAAGGATCTCTTTTTTATTAACGGTGGATATATTTTATTTCTCGTTTATACCTCAAAGCCCATCTTGGTGAACTTATTAACTCAGTTGTCCGAATTCGGATTGTTACAAACACTACAGACATGCATCTGTAAGGGAGTTAAAAATGTGGGGACCTTTAGTTGCTAAAAAGTCCAAAGTTGATATTTTTGCTGGACCTGCGCTATAAGGGCGAGTCCCAGCCACAAACTGGTTTTGTATGAAAATTGCCTTCAAATGATCAGATAAGTCAATAAAGGTAATGACGCGAAATATTATACACATGTGACAGTTTGTTCACTACGATTTTTCTTCTTTGACATTATTCCTACTTCGTGAAACTCTCAAGACCAGTCACAGCAAAAATATCATTCTTCTGTAAAAAGTGGACTTAATATTTTAACTTGCTAAAAATTTGGTTCACATGAATAAAAGATTTCGTAATTTTTTTTTCTAATAAACTCTATTACGTGCGTGTAATTCTTTTTTAACGTTTTTCAATACACTGAATAATTTTCCCTAATTTTAATAAATTATTTCCATAATGGATCTAATAACACAAAACAAATTATGTAACATCGAATGTCATCTTTAATGAGATTTAGATTCAATGGCGTACATATTTTCAAACAAAGATCTGTCGGCCTTTATTCTATTTTGTACAATACATTTTTGCTCAGCGCACGAGTTTAAATAATTGTACCATTTTTCAATGATTCAAAGATGTATTCTTTACAATTCAATAATATAAATTAATTGAACATTAACTAAGGTGTGCGCGCTCTCAGAATCGGAGTATTATGTCGCTAATTCTGTGTGCTTGTAGAAAAAATATCACAAAACAAAAAGGAAAAGAAAATTATAAACAAAAAATGGTCCCAATCTGACAACTGAATGGATTAACAAAAAAAATTATGTATTGCGGTGTTGTGACTTTGGTGGAATTTCAATGGTAATGTCAATCAATGTGTTTAAAATATTGTGTCGTTGAAAATTTAAGCAAAAAAGTAACTTGACATTTTGTATTCCCTTAATCTTTGGAATGGATCCAGTTGAGGCGTTGTCAGAAAACAAAAGTTAATTTAACATTTACTTTGCCTTAACTAACAACCAAAACACATCAAATCGGTCAACAATTTTTAAACAACTTCTTGCAAAGTAAATAAATCAAACTTTAAATAAGAAAGTAGAGGCCCGTAAGAGAGGACAAATTAAATGCTAAATAAAAACAGGAAAGAAACCAGAATATTAGCTTGCGTTATCTTTGGAACTTGTTTCGATATTTAAAATCCATTTTTTAAAGCAAATCGACAAACGTATGGGTTGTAGTAGTTGTTGTGAACGCTGTGTTTTATATCCTTAGAAAACATTCCATGGTAAAGGATAGCGCAACAGCCCTTGGGACGAAAAATCCCAGTGAAAAATTCTTTGGATTTATTTTTTTTATTTTCCAGGATTTATCACGGCCTGCGGCGCATTCTATCAAAAATTGTTTTCTTGCTTTGTCTGATTCCTAATTTTGGTTTTTCCTAATTTAATCCATTCCCAATTTTTGTTTTTGCTAATTTTAGTTTTTCCTGATTTTTGATTTTCCTTATTTTTGGCAAATAATTTTTTTTCCTAATTTCGTTTGGAATACCAGTTCGTATAGGCTTTTCTAACTAAATCATTCTGTCACTGTTGCGAGCTCTTCTATGTTTATTTATTTTGATATAGCTTATCGCTGCCATCATAACTAGTATAGGCAAATTTTTCGATATGTGCTGATTCACGAGCGCATATATCCCGCTACTTTGTACGAGTCTAAAAACAAGAGAAAATTGTGTCCAAAAACAATTGGATTACGGTATGAGTTTGGTTATCATAAACATTCGTAAGGAACCGGTTCCACAACATGTTATTTTTAAGAAAATAATATTTGATTGGAATCCTTCCCGCTCGTTTAGTTAATAACAACACAAAAACAAATTATGTATCAATTACTTTTGTGAATATGTAGACGATCCAGTAATATAGTGACTCTTTCACGTTCATATGAAAACAGGTAAATTAATGGAAATTCATTGTCCAATTATGGAAATCAGATCGTATTTAAATTCGATAAAATTGTATTTTCCCGCATACAATGTTCGAATTTATGAGCCCGGTAATATGTTTTGGTCGACATAATTAACACCATTATGGACGGTGATATCGGACCCATATAGTTTCGTTTTAGAGAGCGATTACTAGACGCTCACAATTTCTTTCTAATTTATTAACTCTTGGCAAAATTAAATTCTCCCACTGATTTGACGTGCATTAAGTCGGACAATAGTAACGTCAGTAGACGAGAATTGGCAAGCATACCTACGAGACATAGGAGGATATTGTCTCCTGAATTTCGGCCTTCTAATCATTCATCATTTGGGAGGGTCATCTATTCAATTCAATCGGACTAACAAATTACACAATTTAGTAAGTAAAATATTATCTTGAAAAGAAAAATCTAGTGTAATCTTAATTCAGTCAAAAAAACATATTCAAAGACCCGTACTCTTACTATTATCATAAATATAATGCGCATCAGAATGCATAGTCAAGTTCTTTTAGAACTATCAGAATTTAAACGACTCTCAGAAATTACCCAAAGCAATGTCGAAAGCCCTCCCGAAGTACATTTTCTGAACTATGACACCAATCACGCGTTGTCTAACGTTCTCATCCCTCTGAGTTCTAGAAGTGGCTGAATCTCAGGATTGGCACATTTTTCAGGAAAACCCTGAAACACGTGTTCGATAACATTTAATTCTCTACAACTTTGCTTTTGGAAGCAACTTTCTATCTGTCATAGTTCTTGATATATGAATCATCCCTACCAATTCTAGAAGTGGCTAAATCTCGGGATTTGGATGTTTCTGGGGAAAACCTTGAAACACTTGTTCACTAAAATTTAATTCTCAACAACTTTGCTATTGAAAGCAACTTTCCATCTGTCATAGTTCTTGAGATATGACTCATCCCTACCAATTCTAGAAATGGCTAAATCTCGGGATTGGGAGGTTTCTGGGGCAAACCCTGAAGTACGTGTTCGCTCAAATTTAAATCTCTACAACTTTTCCATTGGCAGCAACTTTCCATATGTCATAGTTCTTGAGATTTGACTCATTCCTCCCAATTCTAGAAGTGGCTAAATCTCGGGATTGGGACGTTTCTGGGGAAAACCCTAAAACTCGTGTTCGCTAAAATTTAATTCTCTAAAACTTTGCCATTTGAAGCAACTTTCCATCTGTCATAGTTCTTGAGATATGACTCATCCCTCCCCACTCTAGAAGTGGCTACATCACAGGATCGAGACGTTTCTGGGGAAAACCCTCAAACACGTATTCGCTAAAATTTGATTCTCTACAACTTTGCCTTTGAAAGCAACTTTCTATCTATCATAGTTCTTGATATATGAATCATCCCTTCCAATTCTAGAAGTGGCTAAATCTCGGAATTGGGACGTTTCTGGGGAAAACCTTGAAACACGTGTTCGCTAAAATTTAGTTCTCTACAGTTTTGTCCCAGAAAGTAGCTTTCTAACTGCCTTAACTATAGAGAAAAAGTCTTACCTACCCCCAAAAAACCATGTTATTGGACAAATTTTCGACCATATTTCCGAAACTACCCGATCGAGTTTGCTCATTTTTGAATTTAAACCATGGGACATATGTACCTTTCAGCGAAAAAAAAGTTGAGGGGGATCGGTGAAGCCGTTTCGAAAAAAAGTGGAGACGGACAATTTTTTAAATATTGGATGTGTTTTAGCCCTGAATTTGTAGTAAACGTATTGGACCTTCGTACTTCGTACGGGTCCAATCATATGATTGTGTAACTTTATTGCTAGCATTATTACCGGTCCTAATGCATGGAAACGACACTAGAAGAATTCGTCTTAATCTTAATTAAAGCGAATAAATCAGATGTCACCAACGGTTTCTGGAAACTATTAACGCAAATTAAAACATAAAGCGACATTTGAAAGATGATTTCTCGGTGATTTTGATTTCCTATCTCTAAATTAAAGATTACGTATGTTATTATCAGATAAATTGTTTGATTGGAATTTTATTTTGATAAAGTTTCGCTGATAACTGAAATACCTGAATACCAATCAATGATGAGGAAAATAATAAAGTTGAAAAAGAAATCGATTAAATTATATTGATCCATACATCTCTGTCCGCTTGCATTTAGATGTTTCTCATAAATCATTCCCTGTAGTAATAGTTTACAACTCTACAAACATTACACTTTTACATTTTTCATATCTAACTAAACTCACAACAGAAAATGGATACGATCATCATCTTGAGAGCTAGTGCGCTTTTGTGCATAAAGTAAACAAGCGGATAAAAGCTGTGACGATTTCTTTATTACGCATGTGGACGGAAAGGCGTCGTCGTTTTATAATTTTTTCCCTCTGTAAGAAAGTACACTATCTATCAATGAGTTTAATTCATTCATAAAGTGGCTTAATACTTGTATATGCGCACACACAATTTGCATTACTTTACCTGTCGCAAGAGCGACGACCGATGCCTAAATTAACAACAAGTATGAAAATAACCGCATCGAAAGCAAATCCATTGAATAATATTTTCAATATATAAGTATGATGTCTCACCAATGGTTTTCCGGCTATTAAATTAATTATACGACTTGGTATAAGTACAATGCTTGTGTTATGATTTTTAATGTTTTTGCAAGTGATGATTTTATCGATCCTCATTGTGGACTATAATAAAAATTGTTAGCCACAAGAGATTTTTTTTTAAATATCATTTTAATTTAGTGGTTTATATTTTTTTCTTCTATGCAATGGCATAACTTTATTTTATTATTGCATTTCATTTGAAAGAATTTATTAACAACGAAACCACGAAACATTACGAGAACTATTAAAAGCTACAAAAAGTTAAATAGTCATAGACAAAAACCAGCAAAAAATGCTGCTTATGCGTTTAGAAATATTGGATTAAGTTTCCGTCCACAACAAAAACTACTGCAGCTATTGAGGACTTACAATATTCAATGAGAAAAAAGTGAAGTTCCAATTTGAATCGCACTGAGAATAAATGAAAACGATGTGGAGTGACATTATAAGTAATGAAGAAATCCTACAATAAATGTTTCCTAAAACTTGTTTTAATTATATTAAAAAATAGGAAAATTTAGGTGATATTGAGTTTGTTGGGAACAAAAGTGTGTCTATTCCAACTGTCAAAATGACGTTATAAACGTCAAAGCTATCTGGCAGCTGTCCGAAATGTTTGCGTCTTTAGAGCGCGTGAAGCTTTAGTCCGATAAGATTCATTGTGAATCGTTATACATTCAAAAAAATGGAATTCGACATGTACAACTCTCCAGTACATTTTTACGACCGGTTTACGTCTAAGACGTACTTCATGTGCATCTGCAATGTATAAAGTACACACAACATGTAGAATGTACAATTGAACATTGTACACTGTACTTGTTTAGTGTACGATCCACGGGGTTAGGACCGAATGTCCAAAAAAAATAATATCCACAATCAAAATATCCCCAGACAAAATAACCGGACAGAATAACCACAATTTTTCCATTAAAAAAAAGGACAAAATATCCCCAAACAAAATATCCCGTCCACACTACACACTCAAAAAATTAAGAATATTCAATGTGAAGTGTACTTAGCGCTGCAGGCCTGAAGTAAACATTCAAAGACAAAAAAGCGGGGTCGAGGGGCGGCAGCCCCCGAAAAGGGAGGTCAAGGGGCAGAGCCCCCCAACACACAATATAATATTTAATTAATAATACCTAACTATATTCACCATTTCTGAGTAGACATTACATCTGGGGATATTTTGTCCGTTTTTTGTGGGATATTTTGTCTGGGGAGATTTTGTCCGGGAATATTTTGAGTGGGAATAATTGGTCCTAGAGCCCGATTCACTTGTACAATGTACGTCCAGCTAAGCCAATGGCTTAAGCGACACTATGTACAAGTGGCATGTACATTACAAGTGATACGTACAATGTACAATATCATTCATTCATTCATTCATTCATATTCATATATTTTTTTGTTCATATCATTTTTTTGCAAGTGGCATGTACAATGTGCACATCCACTGTATGATGAACAAGTAGTATGTACGTACATATATGCACAATACATATATGTACAATACACGTTCATTACTCACGTCCATTATTCACGTGATGAACAAGTGATATGTACAACGTACAACGGAATTTTTTTACGAATTGCATCGCACAATCCATTGTACGACGAACAAATGAGTTGTAATTGTATAAGTGGGCTACACATTGCGCAAGTAAGTCGTACATTGTACCAACAACGTATTGAGACAAGAGTATACATCCAGCATGTAAAGTTAGCTCCAGTCGAGGACTGGAGATGCAGGTGTCGTGGGTTCGAATCTAGCTTATGTCAAGGAATTTTTGTGAACAAAATACGGTGAATTCAATATGGACACGAAAGTATTGTAAACATATACACTTTTTTATAAATTAAATGATTTGTTCCAATTGAGAGCCTAAATATTGATTATTGAAATAACTTCTGGAATAGTTTTTATGGAATCAACTTTGATTAAAAATTCAATTGACAACAATCATGACAGTTCTCACAACTCTACCGACATGGGTAGAAATTTTATCCACTCGGTGAACGTTGACAGCCTTCACGCAAAAATGTCAACTACTGAAGTTGCGATGCGATGTTTTGCCAGACTGGAATCTTGCGATAATAGCAAATAACTTGAAAATGACAATAGATGAATCATTAAATTAAAGAAAATTGAGTAAACAGGTCTAAAGTTACTTCGAAGAAACATCGCATTCCAAGTTCGTATGCGATGTTCTTTCAGAAATACTTAAAGCTTTAGTGTTGAGTTCTGATTTATACATTATTGTCTGAACACCATTCTCCTACAGCAGATGGATCATAGTCTTAACTAATTATCTATTATCTAAACATGCTGACCTGCCAAAACATCGCAACATCAGCAAGTGACTTTTTTGCGACCTGTTCTCAATATTTTTTACGCTATATACGCAGCGCTTCTTCAATTACCAATACAAACTTATCGTATTTCACGTTCAATGTAATGTTAAATTATATATCAGTTCTTCTTCTGTATCCTTACCTTGAAGATGGTGTAAATACGTTTTCTGACCATAACTAACCATAACTAACTCCTCAGAGTGTTAATAATTAGCCAAAAGTTACTCAAACAGAACTTAAATTCTCTGAATTGACAGACTTCTCTAAAATGTTTTTAGCTATAATCAGACATGCAAATGAATCTTACTCAAAAAACTTATTCAGACAATTCCATGGTATTTTTTAAGTTTTCCTTTTTTATAAAACCATGGAAGTTATGGTAATTGAAATTATAAATAAATAATTAAAAGTAATTGTAAACGATGAAAAAAATGTCCGAAAAAAACTTTCCATGGGAAATCCTCATCAAAAGCAAAAGTTACATTTCAATTATAAATCAAAATCAACAACTCGTGTAATTGAAATTAAGTCTTGTTAGAACGAAAGAGAATAACCATCAACATTTAAAAGATGAACACATTATGCTCCTTTATGCCTGCAAATAAATAACTCATTCCATGTAATCACATAATAATTCAAAAATTGCGTGATTTTTTACTATAACAATAATTTCCACGAATCGGAAATATATATAAAAAGTATGAATAAATACAAACATTTGGATCTAACATCACACCAGCATTATATGTACTCGTGCAACCCATTTTATTTGTGCACTAAGTAAATAAATTAATTATACACAAAAACAAAATAAGAAATTTATTTAAATTTTTCTTCATAAACTCTACTTTTCATAACAATGGACTTCTCTGTTGGAGTGTAGTAACTCCCGTATGGTGCCTGTACATTATTTAAGTCAAGAGGTTCTCATAGTCTGTTTTCTTTTGGATCTGTGCATTTTAATTTTTGGTTTGGTCTTAAAAACTTATAATTCATCGTCATGGGAATATGAGTCGTTTCGGAGGACTGTAGCGAGACTACGTATGAGAGGTATAAAGTTGGAGGTATAAAAGCAAATCTGCGTTTTATAGTGAATTTAATTTTAATTATAAAATAAGATTATTGAAAGGGCTTTTTCAATTTCTTGTATTCTTTTGTTAGACCCTTACGAAGTATTTTGGTATAGTGTGTTTGTTTATTTTTTTATCGCTCCGAATTCCGATCACAGAGTAGATAGATTTTTAGCCTATAATCCCAGATTACAATTTACTTTACGAAATGTACATTAGACCTATTCACGTCAAAAAAAGTTGTGAAAAACTTTGACTTTGGCTTCTTTTTCCATTACCGAATAATTCTGTAGAACATTAAAATGCTACAGAAATGAGTTTAGGGTCCCGCAAAGCTTGTGAATGTTGTATGAAATGCATAGAAGAAAAATTGAACACAAATCTAGGTCTAGAGGTTAGTGTCTATATAGATTATTTGTTGACCAGAACACTACTGAATGGTTTTCGATGCATTGACCCCTTCCCCCGTCAACTGTCTTATGTAGTGTTAGTTCCATGAATTTACCTCAGACCTTCAGTTCAAAGACAAATTTATGAAGACATTTGAAAGTTAGCTCTCCAAAATCAACAAGATCCTAATAATACGATAGGGCCGTTGCTAGAAAATAGTGACTTTAGGGTTCCGACAACGATGATGCCTAAAAAGACGTTATTTGAAATAAAAAGTGGGTGAGCACTTGGAAGTTATGAGGCAAAAACACTCTTTGAACTGTTATAAGCTATTGGAAAAAAATCAACACTCAAATTTTTTGAACAGTTTATAACAGTTCAAAGAGTGTTTTTGTCTCATAAATTTCTTAACTTACAAGTGCCCACTGACTTTTTATTATTTTCAAATAACGTCTTTTTACATCATTGTGAGAATAATAAACTTCTACCCTAAATTCAATAGCTACAACGAATTTCGAAATTCATTTTCATATTGGAAGGTAATATTAAGGCAATTCACTCCAAACAAATATGCGGAGTATATTCCGCATATTACGTATTTTCACATAAATTTTTATAAACTTGACAGAACTGTCAAATCGATGGATCTTCTATTTTTTCACGGTTATTGATCCAAAAATGTCGCCAGATGAAGATATTTTTAATGAAATCCAAAGTTCTGATGCTTTCGAAGCAATAGACAGTTAGCTCAGAAATTGTTTTTGTACTTCGCATATTTTCTCATATTTGTTTGAAATGAATTGCCTTATTAAGAGTGCACACTGCTTACAAAAGTGCCATCTGTCGGAATGTTTTCAACTAATGAAAATTTGTATGGAAAATGTCGCAATTTTCTGTAACGTTTTTCTCTTAAAGCCTTAAATGACAACGAATGCCTATGTCGTCATTACATACTTAACCTATTCCCAAACAAAATTAAGAAAACGTTTACATTTGCTACAAATGTCAATTCCAATATTTCACTGCAAAAGTTTTCCACAAACACTTCAAAACGCATAATTTTTTCGACCAATGTGTTTGCTCACTTAATCTTTAATTGAATAATCAATTTAAATGACTGAAAACATTTTCTAAAAATCAGAAATTGATACAACAAATTTTGAGTTGATGATTGCAAATAAAAATGGCCATCTTTGTTGACTTTTGACGTTTACAAATATTTGCAAATATATCAATTCAAAAAGTTTTTATCTGCTTCTGACTCGTAGAAAATGTTTTCTGTTTTCTTAAATTAATTATTCAGTTAAAGATTAAGTGAGCAAATACATTGGTCGAAAAAATTATGCGTTTTGACGTGTTTATATTTTCTCCAAAAGTGTTTCCAGTTTTGTTTGGGAATAGGTTAAGTATGTAATGACGACATAAGCATTCGTTTTCATTTAAGATTTTAAGAGAAAAGCGTTACAGACAACTGCGACTTATTCCATGCAAATTTTAATTAGTTGAAAAGATTCCGGCAGATGGGGGTCTTTAGTAAGCAGTATGCACTGGTGGCGAATTAAGTTACATTTTTAAAAGAATTTAAGAAATTAATTTTAATCGCACGGGCCAGATATCAATCCCAAGATCATCGTTTCAGTCTACCAAAAATTAGCGTTCCTAACTCATCATTCTACAATTATGTAAATTGATTTCTGAATTAAGATACACTTTTGTGAATCGAGGGTAGCCTAATATGTCGTTTTAATTAAACTAAAACACGAGATACAATAACTTATACGTATAGGTTAGCCTTACTTTTGAATATTTTTGTTT
The DNA here is from genome assembly GCA_029228625.1 of Pseudolycoriella hygida. Classification (NCBI taxonomy): domain Eukaryota; kingdom Metazoa; phylum Arthropoda; class Insecta; order Diptera; family Sciaridae; genus Pseudolycoriella; species Pseudolycoriella hygida. The sequence goes on along the minus strand of CM055406.1, from coordinate 46,316,999 downwards.
TTAATGTATGTATTGTAACCATGCACTTATAAAATCACTTTAAAATTTGAAAATGTTTTCTTATAGAAATTCGTTCCAGAAAATTCGTTATTTGTTTCTTGAATTTAAAATGTTTTATTGTTTACATTCGTTTTATTATATTCGTAATTTTGGTAGATAATCGATTTAGTTGAGCGGTCCTTTTATGAAATTCAAATTCATAACATTTTGAAGAAGTGTCTGAAGAGATTGTGTAAAACCCACAATATATGAAATAGTCACGGTATGTCTGCTGCTAATGGTATTACCAATGTTATTTAATAAAACGTTCTGTTTGTTGTATGCGTTTTTTTGATATAATTTTCAATTTCTCACCGGTGAATAGCTCCGACGTTTTTTTTTCTTTAAATAATCTCAGCGTTTCTGTTGTGAATTACGTCTCGGGATATTTGGACCATGGCAAATAGGGAGGTAGAGCATTCGAAAATGGAAAATATGCAAAGAATGGACAATGCTAATCTAACTAATTTATTCGAAAATGTCTGGAAATAATAACAATAGCGTATCGACGGACAGAGACCTCAATTAAACAATTTATTGTTAATAAAATTTCACATTATTAAAATATCTAAATAATGGCACCAAACGAATAAAATTTTCTTTTCATTTTTTAACCATTCGAAAAGTATTTAAAGCAGCAAATTCGCATTATTCAATTATTATTTTTTTTACATCACAATGAAAAACAAATGATCGGAAGTATTCGAGGGAAAAAGCTATTAATTCTCAGTTTGAGCATCGTGCCAACATCCTTTCCACGATGGAAATAATTGGTGTAATTATGCAATGCATGATAGATTAATATCAATTGCTAATCGGTCAAACTGAGAGGAATGAAACGTAGAAAATTTACATTAATTACAAATGATTTCCGTCATCCTCGTAGTATTTTTAAAAACAGAGATTTCATTCATAGACTTGTTACTACAGATAATCAATCTGTGGCGAAGATACGTAGGAAAAGTATTAGCAAGAATGCAGACGTTTCATTTTTTTTATCCACCGACTAAAGAAAGATTTAAATGAAAGAGACTATTGCCCCCCGGGGACCAATAATCATTAATACGATATTGGTCCCTAGGAGTTCATTCCAGCTTTTAAATTTTGCTTGTAAAAGTGAATGCTCGTGGGATCAATTGTGAATAATTCGCTATTGGTCCTTAGGAGCTGATTCCAGCTTGTTCCATTTGTTTAATTTGCGGCAAAGTGAGAAAAATAGTTAATAAACCATTGAAATGTAGGAAAGTAGCGATAGTGTATTGTTGAAGAAATAAACGAAAAAATATCTATGACGTCATAACGTTTAGATACTTTGTAACGCCATTTTTGTGACGTCATTTGGTAACGTGTTTTTTGTGAAGTCATTTTTACGACGACACTTTTGTAACGTCGTTTTTGTGACGTCGTAATTGTAGCTATTGCTACTTAATAAGTCAGAGGATGCATCCCTTTACAAAACATAACGAAAAAAGAGTTAGCTAGTCCTACATAGGATGGGACAAAATACGATTAGCTATCATTATCATCCACCCCCACTCATACACACATGCGTTATATCATTTCTTTAATCAACTAATTTATGACTAGACTTGAACAACGAAAAAATATTTTTTTTTTCGAATGATGACTTAATACAAAATCATGGCACGTAAACTCTAACCAATGTTTATGGAATGAAGGAATTGATTACATTATGTTAGTAACTTTTTGTTTTACTCGCTACATTGTAACTAACAACCAAATATTTCAATAAGTTCGAATAGAAGTGGAACTGTCAAAACGCCATAAGACACTAAACACCGATTCATGCATGGAATATGTATGTGCTATTACGAATAGAGTGACAATTCAGAGAGGACAGAATACAAGTTTAGTTCATTGATTAAAAACTATGAAGGCTGCGATGCAATCATCTAATACGATAAAACCACTGCTGCATATGGCCTGCAGACTATAATGAAGAGTCTTGTGTAACAGTTATGAATATTGGTTAAGAACAAGTTATTGGACTTTGTTTTCCTTTTCCGTTTTTATGAAATTAACGTTTCAGTCACATCATGAAAACAAAAACAAATTAATAAAAAAAAGCCTTTGCGTTCAATGACATGCACTTTTAAAAATGTGATAATTGACGAAATTAAAGACAAATTACATCCGTAAATGTGTTCAAGGATTTACAAGCGTATTTACTTTAAAGAATCTGGTAAATTCTGAGTAAATTAGTTTTAGTGAAAAAATAGCGACAGGATTTCACACACTGCGTGCACAGTAGCCAAATTCTTGTCAGACCATCTTGTCGTTTTCATCTTGGGGAGCAGGGCCTATTATTAGTGAAACTCATGAAACACAGTTTCCCGAAGTTTCCCTAAGTTTCACAAAGTTTCCCTAAGTTTCACGAAGTTTCCCTAAGTTTCACGAAGTTTCCCTAAGTTTCCCTAAGTTTCACGAAGTTTCCCTAAGTTTCACGAAGTTTCCCTAAGTTTCACGAAGTTTCCCTAAGTTTCACGAAGTTTCCCGAAGTTTCACTAAGTTTCCAGAAGTTTCACCAAATTTCACTAAATTTGAAAATATCATTGAAAATGTTACAATAATTAAGTAATTATATCAAAATGAAACGGAGGGGAAGGGTAGAGGTCTCAAGTTCAAGAAGACAATAAAATACGAACCATTTTCATAATTTATAGATCCAGGATTTACTTCATCTACTGAAAACAAAAAATACTAAACTTGCGGATTCGTAAATAATTCATTTTTTAGATCGTAGTTGTATTTCGATGTTTTATTTTTACGAAAAATCCAATTATTCGATTTGTTATCAATTATTGGAATTATTTTGATTTGTTAGTGTAGAACAATTGATTGCGACCGCCGACAATTTCAAGTGTTTGTAATAGTGATATGTTAATAGAAAAAATAAAGTTTCCTGAGGGAGCAGAATTTTTCGAAAGCTTAGAAAAATATCTACATTTCGTTTAAAATTCCAAAAAATATAGTGAAAATTTTAAAAATAAATAGTTATGACAATGCAGTGCATATTCGATGAGCCAATTAAACTCAAATGTTTTGATCGAAATGGAATAGTTTATAAATACGTAATGACTTAAATAGAGATATGCTGCAAACAGATGAATATTTAGGAATATTTTACAACAATCAAAAGAAATTAAAATTCGTTAGTGGACAACTTCGAATATTTCGAAAACTAGCGGACGTATGCAAGACTTTTCAACAGATTCAAGATGCCAAAGTTAATGATGTCGTCTACCCTTGTTAATTTTTAATTTTTAGTGATGGAGATACACAAATAAATTTGTATAATTTGAGGTCCAACTAATGAGAAAATCCTATTGCCAATTTAATCGGATCTTACATGATGACCGTGTTCAACGATGCAAAACGAACTACCTTGAGTTGCTGGTCCTGGCCGTCGCGTCAAATTACCTTCGATGTGGCTAATGAATATAAACTTAGTGCTAAATTTCACACTAACTTGACACCATCCCGTCATGCCGAATTTTTGGATGCCATCGTAACAACCGACAAGGAAAATATTAAATTGTGCATCAGAAATTCTTTGGCTATATCGCTACGACTAGATGGCTCAGTTGATGGATCGCAGACACACAATTTATACATTATGGCGCGAATAGTAAAGGCTGATGGTAAACTTAAAACAATTTTTATCGGATTTGGAGAGTCAGAGAGCGAATTTTTCACGTTTGTAACATCCGTGGTTACTGACGCTCAGTGGGGAAAACGGTTATCTTCGTCCTCATAAACCTAGTACTGTTGAAACATTCTTGACATAATTTCTGAATTTTCGCTGTAATTACTCTATAGTAATGACAGATTACTGGAAAAATATAAAAAAAATTTGACATTTTGAAAATTCAAGAATCCCACTCCAGTTTTGACGGCAAAAATTATATGTAAAATGACCATAAAATTGCACCAAATCACCTTTCCTATCTATTTCTAAGGTCGTTGTCATCTTGATTGTGTAGATAGTAATGTATCTTCATGAGCTAAAGAGAAAAAAAAGGTATGAAGAGTTAAGGTTATGAATTATTACATTTTTGAATTCTTATATATTGAGATTCAATACATGGAGAAATTCGTCAAAACTGGAGTGGGATTCTTGAATTTTCAAAATGTCAAATTTTTTTTATATTTTTCCTGTAATCTGTCATTACTATAGAGTAATTACAGCGAAAATTCAGAAATTATGTCAAGAATGTTTCAACAGTACTAGGTTTATGAGGACGAAGATAACCGTTTTCCCCACTGTGATGACGGTGAAAGTTTGAACATGGGTCATATCAATGGACTATGTGTGTCATTGACTGAAGAAAGGAGATTTAGCGGAAGTGTAATTCAACTATTTTCAATATGGCGTGTTGCACATAGGATAAATTTGGCGTGGAAATCTGTCTGTAAAATTAACATCGTCACAAATCTCATCGGTGTTAGTAGAAAACTGTCAACTTACTTCTCAAAATCTGGTAAAAGAACGAAAAAGCTTTTGATTGCAGCACAAAATAACAATTTGCCAAGACCTCTTCGTTACCCTGGGAGCTGCGGGAAATGATTAAAATTAAAGGAATTTTTGATTTTTTAGTTTAAGTGACTGAGAAATAATGTAATGTATTTTCTCATTGCAGACAAACTGAAATTCAATTAAAGTTAATTTTGGTTCTTGTCAATTGAATGTACGAGTTATTGTTTTTATGCTAATTCATTGCTGCATACAATTTAGCATGTCCTAAGAATGAATAAGCTAACGTCAACAAAATTGTAGACTCTCAAAATATTTAACTTTGAATATTTTATAATTGAAAATTTAATGGCTGCAAACCAAGCAAATCCTCTTTCGTGCTGAACTCTTTGTCGTACTGAATTCTACCATCGTCAATCAATTTATCGAAATGTAATTTAAACCATTATAAATTCGAAAACTCTTAAAATTTATGGACTTTTCGCAATCTTCGTATTCTTTTCCAAAAAATCAATTTTCTGTATGTTTCTAGAAATTTCTTATTACGAAAGCACTTCCGAAGTACTAGGACCGACCTACAGCCTGACTATAAACAAAAAGGTTTATTTTATACATCCTTTTTAAAGTCCTATCTTCGGCAAAAATGTTCTCCTTAAAATTCACTACAACATAACAAAAATTTATATTTTTACCCTTAGCCCGACTTTGGGACCCTTAGGTAAACACCGAAACCTCTAGTTCCATGGGCAGAAATGTTCCCCTTGTAATTTTCCACAGCTTTGCCTTTGGAACCGTTTCTGTGTACCTTGTCTGTAAGAAAATATTGATGAAAAATCACTCCCTATTGTATATTTGCGCAAAGCACGACATACCATCACTCCAAGAACTGTACATCCCGAAAATATTTACCGCTCGTTTTGAGAGATCCATATCTTACATTTGACATCTTACTTGGTACTTTCGTTGCTATACTTTCGGATCTATGGGCGAAAACGTTTCACCGACCCTCGAAAAATCACATTTTTAGCCACATTTTCGGCTCGTTCTCCCCGCAACGACTCAACCGATTCTTAGTCAAGTTATGCAGGTATAGGCCGTGTACTTTAGACTATTCTAATGACGCCCTACTTGTATTAAACGGACAATTTTCCGATTAAATTTGAGAAAATTTTCTGCCATTTAGCCAATTTTGAGGGTTTCGGGAATATTTTCTCGTAGTGATCTCCAATTTTCTCAAATTTTGTCAAGTTAGGTAGGTCTCGACGAAACCTTTCCAAAATCTGATGGTTTGCAGATACTTTTTGATGATATTTCTCTTCCCTTGTAATTTTCCCCAACTTTGCCTTTGGAACCGCTTCTGTGTACCTTGTCTGTAAGAAAATATTGATGAAAAATCACTCCCTATCGTATATTTACGCGTAGCACGACTTACCATCACTCCCAGAACTGTACATCCCGAAAGATTCAAACGATTTCCGAAAATGTTTACCGCTCGCTTTGAGAGATCAATATCTTTCATTTGACATCTTACTTGGTACTTTCATTGCTATACTTTGGGATCTATGGGCGAAAACGTTTCCCCGACACTCGGAAAATCACATTTTTAGCCACATTTTCGGCTCGTTCTCCGCAACGACTCAACCGATTCTTAGTCAAGTTATGCAGGTATAGGCCGTGTACTTTAGACCATTCTAATGACACCCTACTTGTACTTTTGATGATATTTTCGTAATATTTTTCACTTTTTCGTTTTTTTCATCAAAAATATCCTCGCAAAGCATTTCACATCCTACAGCTAGTCTCTACCTTACCCACTTGACAAAATTTGTTGCAATTTCGATACTTTTCGGATACTTTAAAAGTGCTTTTAAAGCATACTTGAAAAGTACTTTTAAAGCATACTTTAAAAGTACTTTTAAATCATGCTTTAAAAGCCTACCTAACATCCTACAGCCGACTTCACACCATCACATATTCCGATCCACCACTCCAAATGTAGCAAGTAAGGTCGCGTTTGAAAGATATTAACTTTGTCAAGATTTAAGGATGCTTTCTAGGACCTGTCGATTGAAATCGGCTTCTCGAAAAGCCTCTAAAAAAGTATTATCCCGGAGGATTTCTGCGGGAATATGCTTTTTTAGAGGCTTTTCCGGAGAATTTCCGCTTACCGCGCTGCAGAAATTAATCGAAATACGGCCTGATATGTTTAACACGTGAAATGCGCGTTATCTACCATGCGCATTGGCAACCAAACCTCACTCGGCAGACGTAGAGCGGTTGATTAGTAATTTCTAATTACTAATTTCTTTTATTTGAAAACACTAACAAGCCTAAATACAAAACACAAATACTCTACGGAGAACAGTGATCGAGTCAAAATTGTGTTATATTTCTCGAAATAGTTTCAGTGAAGTACTACATGTCATAGGAAAATGGTGTTGACAATGTGGTATTAATTTTTGAAAATAAACAAATCGCTTGTGCATCATTTTACTCTAAAGAATGAAACTTAGCCGCCATGACTTTGTCACACCGCTCCGTCACTATGACTCGACCGTTGATGCCAGTAGAATATGTTGTTTGTATTCAGGCTATTAAGTAAACGCTACTGTACTTTCCAGATACATACAACAAGTTCAAAGACGATGACCGTTTTTCATTATCTCCAGTCACTTTGTCAAATTACCTACATATTAACACAAAAAGTTTGATCCAGTTCCTGCTTTTCGATACTGGATGAACAAAAGGAAGAGACGACCAAAAAGTAGTGATAAAGTACGGGAACAAGAATGGTTTAGAGGAGTATTTCAGGAGGCAACAAAATCTGAGAGAATGCCATATAAAAGTGGAATTCTCATTTTTTGTTTTTACTATCGTGACAACATTTTTACAATTGAGTCAATCAAATGTTGTTCACAACAGAATGTATTGCTTTAAATGATTTACTAAAATAAATCTTCCCTAATGTAAGAAATAAATAAGTGGAAATTAAAGAAACCGAAAAGTTTGTATTTCATTTTACACTAGTTTAATAATAAGTATGTTTACTTTCACGAAGTTTCACTAAGTTTCCCGAAGTTTCACTAAGTTTCCCGAAGTTTCACTAAGTTTCCCGAAGTTTCATTAAGTTTCCCGAAGTTTCCCGAAGTTTCACTAAGTTTCCCGAAGTTTCAACAAGTTTCACTAATAATAGGCCCTGTTGGGGAGTAGTTTTTTTGGCAGTTTTCCGAAAAAATTGGGTCTGCCCGGCACGCGACTTTTGTTCTTCTGTTCTAAAACGTTGGTTAGAGTGAGACAGATATAGTTTGTCTCTACCTAACTAGCGCTTCAGAATAGAACAACAAAATTATCGTGCCGGGCATCAAGACCCAATTTTTTTGAAAAACGTTCTTGACAAACGTTGATCTACGTCAAATTATCTGCTAGGAAAACTACTCCCCAAGATGAAACCGAATACGGGGCTGTGCACAAATGACGTATGCACTTGTTATGTTTGGAGTTGTGTACGTCATTTGTGTACAGCCCATAAGCGCATTAAGTTGGTTTTTGACAACTCTTTGTCGCAACTCGATAGCGTAGTGGTTAACACGTCTGCTTGCTACTATGAGATCGAGTTGCCAGTGCGTTGGTTCAAAACTCAGCCACAGACAGATTTGTTCCGATTGTTAGATTTGTAAACAAAACAAAGCTAATTGAATCGGTTCAAGTTATGTGAAGTTGAGTGTAGCGCCATCGTACGGCTTACCGGTGAAAGGCATTGTTGGGAGGTGCCGGTATTCTACTCCTACTAGTTTCGTTCCTAGTACATCTCATGGATTGCACTGGGTTTGTCGCACAGCTTACCACTGGCACAGTAAAAACTTTCCGGTAATGAAAGGATCTCAAATAGTAGAACCACAAAAAGTAACGAAACTAGTAAATAATGATCTAGCCCCTAACCCTCCATGGGTTGTTAAGGCAGATTATTATTATTATTATTATTATTATTATTATTTGTCGATTCGGGGGCTGGGTAGTTGGATAGGGTGGAGTCTGATCGTCTGTCCACTGGATTTACTATCCGGTACGGCAGTCAAGACGTACAACTGTCTAAATACCAGGTACTCTTTTTACGTTCCCGTCGTAGTCTCCGGGTTCTCATTCTCTTAGGATTTTGTGCTACCTGAAGGCTTGCCTACCGGCTGAATGGAAAACAGTGGATGGTAGAGTGGGTTGAGCGAGAGACTAACGACTACTCCTCGTAAAAGAAGCTAAATTTAAGAATCTGCAAGACAGCCTCGGATACCAAGCAGCCATGGTACCAAATGGTAGCCGAAGATCGTCAGATATGGCGGAACGTAATGCAGACAGCCAAAACCCGCTTGGGTTTACACGGCTGATAAGTAAGTAAGTAAACGCCGATTTGTTATTCGCTCAAGGATAGAAATATCAGACAAACAACTGACCACCAAATACTACAACGTCTTAGGACAAAAGACAACCAAGACATGGTGACCGAATGACAACGGTTGAACAGGATTTCATTCTTTTGATCTAATAATTCACATTATTGGATCCTTTGTATTGCTAGGAACTCAGACTAAAAATTGTTTTCACAATTAACTAAAGTGAAAATATTACTTTCCAACTTTTGAAGGGACGAAACAAAAGATCTGATAGTGTAATTGCCTAAGTGCTAACGTCTGTTCGTGATGTAAGCAGGACAGTAACATAGTAAATGTTCAGCTGTGTCTGAGTGAAATTCGCACAGGTCACAGCTCGGATCCGATCGTTTGCCTATAGTTGTTAGGCTTTTGTTAAAGCCGAAGTGTCAGTCATAACGCCTGTAAAGGTTCTCAGTCTAGTTCTGCTTACGTTAATTAGGTATTTAGTGTATGGCGGATACAATTGTTAGCTTATCTACAACCGGTCGTTGTGCTTTAGTGGTTAGCCCTTTTTTCATAAGGTTTAGGATTATTCTCTTATTATCATTGTTAGTTTTCCTGGATTATTGGGAATTTTGTTTGACACGATACGAGCTCTAATATTTTCACTTTTTCACAGAGGAATAATCCAGTTTTGTAATATGATCTTATGAAAGGTTCTCAAACATTTTCCTTATAAAATCATGTTAGTTATACAACCAAATATAACATTCAAAGACAAAGGTGAAATTATGAGATTCACATCGCCGTAAGTTATTAAAAAAATGGTTTCATTCTAAGATCCACATTGGAAGAATAATCTAACTAACCCAAATGATTCATGGTAATAACGCAGTCGATTAAAGTTAGACAAAGGTGTGATTTTTTTCAATAAATTCCATGAGTAAGTCTATGATCTAAATTTTTTGTTATTCCGTGCATATAAATAATTCTATCAATTTCATGGTTTCATATTAATGTGGTCTTCAGGTATAAAAAGAAAATTTATTGTATTAAAATAAAAAATATGGAGCTCAATGCGAGTTATCCACATTATTCTTAAGTTATTTATACGCATTATAATATTAAAGTATTTATTTAAAAATTACTTTCTGTCATCGTCAAGAAAAAAAATCTAATGATAATATCGTCACATTGTAGACTACAACCTATTGTCAGTAATAGAATTTAACACAAAAATGCCATTGAATAAATAATCTTTTTTAATAAATAATTTAATATCATTTTATTTATCGAAAGTATTAAAACGTTTTTTTCCCTTCTAATCGTATTCTGACTGTTACACACTTTGCTGGACTTTCCACAACAGCCGCACCTGTTTTCTGAAGTTTTTTATTGTCTTTTTTGTAGAAGTCGATTCGACAAGAGTATTGATGATATGAAAAACTGCAGCAGATGATAACAAAACCATGGATCGGATAAGTTATAGTCTTTGTATACACAATGCCTCGTGTTCGGTTGAATTGTACGCATACCGCTATTTAAGACAAAATTTTTGTTATATTAGCGATATAGAGACGACAATAGTAGATTACCGCTTGTGTGATATAAGTGCGCTATAGCACATGTGGCTTTAACAATTTTTTTTGTTTATTATTTTATTATTTGTTTAGTGTCATCACCGCATTTTTGTGGGGCTACTATAATTTGACTTTTAAATTTTAACTCCGTAAATATTGATAGTGCTTAGAATTAGAGCAAAAAATATATGAGCTAATTTAGTGGGATGTGTTAGATCTTTAGTAATTTTCATAACTGCATACCTTAGCGTTTAGTTATAGAAATTACAGAACACCTACCATCCGTAGGGTTTGCGCATCCATAAAGGTACGAGTTACGACCACTTACCGAATCACTATACGGTATACATAATATGCACCATAAGTCGTAATGAAAATAAGATAAATTGGAATCAAAAACGTGTGCAGATGTTCATCTGATATTAAATTGTATGCGAAACATTGCCGAGCAGGTGATTCAAGTAAGATTTTTTGTAAATGTTTGTTCGTTTCGGCTTATGCAACAGCCTTTAGGAATACATGTTCTAATAAGAGATAATAATGCCAGTAAAGATGGTAGTAAAATATTTACATAGAAACAGTTTATCGGCAGCATTTAAGTTTTCATAAAATTCAAAGGCTTTTTTTTTCGTCCGACATGTAATTTACCTTAAATGGAACAATCAACATAATTGACTTTCATCTTGTCTCAAACTCTATCGCAATTGTGCTGCAGTATGAATATAAACACGAATCATTTTCATTTCGACTTCCATCAAATTATCATTAAAAAAATTGAATATTATAGAACAAGATCATCTTGAAACACCATTAACAGAACACCTTATGTAATCCCGCTGAGATAAGTTCAATAAAACGAATAAAAAAATGAGAAAATTGAATTCAAATTGTTTACTAAAACAATGAAAAAAATGAATTTTTCACGCTTTAAGTAGTCTTCTTTAAAAAACTTTGTAAGTTATGGTTATTTTCGAAACCAACATATAATTATCATGAATTTTCTTATAAAAATTACTTTTTTGTATTGAACATGATATCGTTTGATGATAACTAACAAAAATTGGTGTAGCCTTAGGATGTCGCACATTCAGTGAAATCAATAAAAAAGAATGTTTATGTTTCATTTATGTTCTTAACATGTTTTCCTCTGTTCATACTGACTAGCGCACCGCACCTTAACAATTACTGAAGAACCTTTCTTCCTCTTAAATTTTATTAAAGTGGATAATATTTTTATTGTTTTATGTTGAAGGTTTTGTCGAGTTCAACAGGTTTTGTTTAACTATTTTCATGCAAGTCAAGGACAAACAGATTTTACGTACGTCCGGATATAATGTTATCGTAGGTAAGTAGTCTAGAGTCTTTTCACATGCGTTAGGGAAACTACTACTTCTGCATTAGTTGTTGTTTTTCACGACGGTCAAGATTTCGTCGAAGCTGGTTCATCAATGCTTCGAGACGCTGGAAACTCTGTCAAGAGACAATAAAGTCACATTGACATGGATACCAGGTCACTCAGGAGTGCAGGGGAACGAAAAAGCTGATCAGTTGGTCAAAGAGGGAAGCAGTTTCAGATTCATTAGGCCAGAACCTGCTGTCAGTAGACATGCCGACCTAATCAAGTCCTTAGTGAGAGCGAAAATGAATTGGTGGCACCAGGACAGATGGAAAACGCTCTCAACCTGCAGGCAATCTAAAGAATTCTTGAGCGGATGTAATGGCGGAAATTTCTGTTGATCCTCAACAGGAGAGAATTGAGCAAACTTGTGGGAATCTTAACAGTACCTGAGTTACATTTGAAGACAGAAGGCGATGATTTACGAAAGTTTTGTAAATTATTTATGAGAGGGTTATTTCTAATTTTTTGGGGTTGGAAGAAAGTCTACCGTAGCGCCGCAGGCGAAATTTGTAGATCCAACGCAGACGTTACAATATGAAGTCAAGTAAAATTGAAACACTTTCTTAGCTTACCACTGAAATACCAATGTCTTGCAGCGCCGCAGCCGAAAAGTTTTAGGTAAAAGGTAGTTCGAATGCAAGATTTTTATAAAATAAAAAAAAGCTGGAGTTGAGTTGAAATTGAAAAGTGAAAACAAAAGCGTAAATTTTGTGAGTGTCTTAGGGGGCTATGTAACGGATCAGGTGAGCTGTGTTACCTGTAACCTATTTCGTTGGTAATTTCTTGATTTCGTTAGGGAAAAACTATCCGTTCTCAGCTGTCCATATGTACTAGCTCTTAAATAGGCTCATTGTCGTTTCCACCTAGAAAACGATCGTTTGGCTACACACACAATCAAAGTATTTTAGGGCCAGAACTCCGCTTTAATTTTCGAAATAGTTTTTTTCATACGCAATCGCAACCGGGGCGTCTACAGTCAACAAAATAGGGAATACAACGAAAGGAGACGGTAGTCTGTTTACGCATTTCATTTTATCCCTTTCGGCGAAATTCTTGCGCTTACGATACAAAAACCGGGCCTTTCAAAATAACATAGAGTTTTCCCTGAGCGTTTGTGTGATAATGCTAGTGAAGCGTAGTGCAGTTCAAGTGTAGTGTAGTATATGCGTGGTCGCGTGTGCAAATTGTCAATATCCAGGATACCAGAAAATTTTTGGAGAAAAATTTCTGATACAAGGAAATCGACTGACTTTTCACGTTTTCGGATACCGGGAAATTTTTTCTTGGATACAGGGAACATAATTTTTGCAATTCACTGACAAAAAACTCGCTTTTTCGTGCGTCATTTTGGTGTCACATGAGGTCACCTTTCGCACTAGGGCGACATTAGTATATTTCAACATACCCCAATACACACGAGATGTGTACGTACGCGCGGGCGACGAGCAACTTTTCTTCCCAAGTAATGGAAAAATATTTTCCGTCAATTCAATGCCAAAATACGGAATTTATCAGCGTCCATATTAGTTCTGGAAAGTCCAATTTTTCAGCATTCATACGAGCTCTGAAAAGTTGAATTTTTCAGAACTTATTTCCATTTTACATTGAAAATGTGATGCTTAAGAATATTTGTATGAAATAAAAATTTCTTGCCGAGACCAGATTTCAAATTTCCGACACCAAGGCATAACATAACATTACAGAGACACGCTAACCATTCGGCTACCGAGTCATATATGCGAAGTGAATGAATTTCGAAACGTTCATGTACTGTCAACTACTTGATTTACTTGATTTGATGAAGATAGAATTTTGGCTACACGTTTTGTAACTAGATTTTTTCATCACTGATGCTGAAAAGATCTTAATTACAAAAGTTGTTACCAAAACTACTATTATCGCACTAGTGTAATAATTGTTTTCGCTCTAAGGCATAAAAATTGCCTTTACTCACTTGTGCGAAAAATTATTGAAATTACGACAAATTTTCGCAAGTGGAAGCACGCAGGGAAAAGCTCGTTTTTTGTTGGTGAATTGCAAAAAACTTTGTTTGATACTCGTAACGTATGCTGGTATTTTAATGCACACGATGTGTTGCAGAACTCGCAGTCGGCTCGTGTCTGCAATTTCACATCTAGTGCGTTAAGCTACCTTCATCATACGTAACTTGTATGAAAAACTATTATTGCATACGCGTGAATGGTGCAGGTATGGTATATGTGTAGTAGCAGTGTATGTGTAGCTTGAGCGTTGTGTACGTGTAGGTGTAGTGTACTTTTGCTTCAATGCTTTATGCATGTACTTGAATTTTCATTGGGTCAAATGATAAATGTTACAAAAAACCACACAGAAGATAAATGGAGGTTGGACGTGTAAATCTATGATAATACTTATGTGTTACGTTTAGAAAACTTTTACTAACATCTTAGACGATCGATTGAAATCGATTGGTAATGACAGTGAAAGTACACAATCGCAATAAGAAATACACTGGAACCTTCGGTAATTAGCTGCGCACTCAAAAAGATCAATCTCACTGCTCTACATAAAGTTCAGAAATATATGATATTACAGTTTAAAAGCAGTTCTTTCTTGAATCACTTCCAAACAATAGAGTTTTACCATTAACGAAACTTTTTTTTTGTGGGTGAGACTTCTGGTACATCACGAAATGTCGTGACGGAGAACTTGGTTCTATTTTCATTTTTTTTTTTTTTTTTGATAATAACTAACGTAACACAATAAGGGGCTTAAGATATTAAATGTAATCCTAAATGAATCAAACGCTGTGTGCACCGATATTTTTCGAAATCCCAAGAATAAAATATCGGAGCAACGTTATTAAAAATCGTGTCATAAAAACAATCACAAAAATGTTTGAACGACTTAATATCTTACTTTTCTGACGAAATTCTTTTCGACCAAATCAAATTATTGGTTTATTTAAAGTGACACCCTTCCTTTGCGTTACCACTAATAAATTAATTTTGTAAGCCATTCAACCGTGACATTTCTTGTTGCATGGAATGACATAACATTAAACGGATGAAATAGTTTATCATCAATCCTGAATTACATGGCAACAAGCGAGCGAGTTTTTTTTTTGCTCTAATGTGTGGAACACCTGCCCTGTTCAGTTCAATTACAAGAAATTAATAAATTAATTAAGTTAGAAAATGCAACAGATTTTCGAAGAGTATGATGATGACATGAATTTAGTGAACGGTTTTTTTTTCTTGGTCATGATCTACTCTATTTCTCACTTTTTTCATATTGTATTCACGATCAACGATCAAGTGCATGTAAATTCATTTGTTTCACATGCAAAATGCATGCAACGATGTTTTAAATAAAACGTTTTAACGCTGTGGCGGCAAACGAACAACAGTAAAAGAAACTCTTCAAGCATTAATTATTATTTCGAATTGTCATCGAAACTTGTTCTAGTGTGAAGAAAATGAATCTCAAACATTGTCACTGGAAAAAAATACCGTAAGATGTAATGGCTAGGCCCCGCACGTTGCAACAGAATTACAAATTTCTAATGAAAAAGTTGATCTCAAGCAAAAATTGCCTGTGAGTCGATGAGACAAAGTCAATTTGCCCTTTCATTTTTAAAACACACCACAAATTATTTAAGGCATTTATTTCGCTATCCGCGGACGTACCACTAAGCCGAATAAAGCTTTTACAGTCCAGGTCCCCTCATCGTTCATGAAAAATATTCCCATTCCTTTGTTTAGCAACAGGTTTACTGGCTTTCCACCAAGAATACCCGGGTTCAATCCTGGTGAGGGAAATTCTGCAAACCCAAGCTACAAATTCTGGGTAGTTGTGGTGTTTGGTGTCCACAACGAACCGTATACAGAAGAGTGAGATACATGACGTCACCCATGTACAATGAATTCTGTGTACACATATCTAAGTCTATGTTAAGGCGTAGATACAATTAACACCGGATAAAAAATCGCATATGTAGCAGCTACAGTATAGGCGTCATTCGGAATTCACGTTAAGCATGTGGTCCAACAAACACATTAATGGTTACTCATACAAATACCCTGGAAAAACGTACCTTGGTTTGTTTGTGTGGGATACACGGGGCTCCTATAGAATAAGCATAGGTTGTGGCTAGTAGGCTACAAGATGTGTCGTAGTGTGTGCAGTGTGCGCTAACGCTAACGGGTCTGAATGGGAACGTGTAAATGTGGGAGTCTAGCTAAAAGTCGGATACATGACTAGGTGGAATGATAGAAGAGTAACGGGGAAGGAACAAAGGATCTGTGTTCCAAAAGCCAGCAAACCGCCTCAAACCAAAAATTTTCTTCTTTTGTTTCCCTAAATGAGATGCTAACTTTTCTATAAAAATTGATCATTCACATGCTCATCTCCACCACTCTTCAATCAATTTTCCTCACTTTCAGTAGTGACACCTGGTACGAATAATAATAGATATCGTGCGGACATAGCCAACCTCGTCCTCGACACCCAGTACCGTTAGCCACAGTATAGTGAAGAAACTATTGGTACACGTTACGAAAGATTTGGGAAATTATATTACGATTTTCTGTTTATTTGAGCAAATTGTTAGCAGAACCAAAAGCCCTTGACTTTGTACGGGGTTGAGAGTAGACAATCAATTAGTAATTTCACTTTCATGTTTCGGACCGCACGCACTAATATAATCTAACAATATAACAATGTTCAGATAAAATATAAATTTGTTAAACGATGACAATCTTGAAAAGATAATAGCGCAGTCGTTAAATACCATCATAATGAGTTTACATGAAAATTCATTCCGTTTTTTTATCATTCAAGCGTTAAGAAAATGTGCATCATTTTTTTTCAACATAATTAATTCTTTCATTGTCACAGTCTTGGTCACATTCAATTCTCTTTGAAACACTTCAAATTCCGATTGACTTAAAGTGAAAACACAGCTGCATTACAAGTGTTTGTGTTCAAAAGATTCACAGGGGCGTAGATTAGTACTTTGATGATATTTGTCTATTATTAAAGGATAGGCCCCTTATCCAATAAGTCATTACCTACTCGTCGGAATGCGTTTTCTCGCAAGGTACACATACTCGTTCCCTCGTTTGCACAGCTCAAACCACTCCTAAGAAATATTGTTTTCTTTGTAGGAGTCATGAACTCAGCAGTATTTACTTCGTAATGATTGTAACTCTGTAAAAATTATTTAGAACATTCCTAAGGAGTTCTTAGTCCATTCATATACATTGTGAATGCAACTACGGTCCATGCGAAGAAATTTCCCAGCCCATTGCCCATAGGGCACCGGGAAACTGCTTTGATCCTCCGTAGGCGCTTTCACACATGACGAGTGATATGTGTGAAATGTTCTGGCCTGTAGATCTGTAGCATATCTGCCCTCTCATTGCTATCTAGTCTAAAGTACCCAGTGATCCAAACCAGCGTGACGCGATTCCTCAGATCCTATCGATTTTAGTGCCCTTTGAGCTCCTTCACTACCTAGATGTCGTCATGGGCGACAGGAGCGCCTTGATCATAGCCTCACTTTCGGAGCAGATACATACGTTCTTCCAAACCCCCCTATTTCAGCCTGAAAGACGCTCCAGAGAGAACACTACAACTCCTGCACATTCTGTGGTCCTAGACCCATCTGTGAAGCACACGAATTCGTTACAAAAAAATCCTTTGTCAAGCAATTATCTTACCCTCGTTCACAATACCTACTACAATATTTCCTTTTGCTACACCCATGAATGTGGCGTGGATAGGTTAACACAATATTTTTATAAACATGCGATAATTTTAAACTATTTCAACTAAAACTGTAATTATTTCTGATAGACAAAAGATTGTTCTGTGAGAAACTAAAAAAAAAGGAGTCGGTCTCTTCGAATCCGATGCACGCTTAACTTTTGCTTGCGTATCGTGAGAAAAAACCTTTTCCATCTTTTAGGGCACAAAAAGATATTAATATCTTATAAATGTTTACCTAATCATTTTTTTATGTTAGGAGACATCATCGATAGAGTTCTCTAGATTAGATAAAATAAATATAATTTCCGTTTATTTTGAGTCAAAATTTAAATTAAAATTTTATAAATTAAGAGTTTTATTTCAGCATTAACGGTCTATCTGTCATCTAACGATATTAATGATGCACTGCACATGATTTGCTTTTGAATTTTTATATTGTCACAGTCAGATAGGCAATAAAACTGACTATAAAAATGCATCAATGGATTTTTAATTAATGTTAGTAATTGAGTTTCAATAAATAATGTCTTAACCATTTTAATTAGGAATTTTCTATTTCTGTTTTTTTTATGAAGAAATCTACTTAACAATTTGTTGGTTATGAGAATTGTAAGTCGACATATTTCTGATCGGCGGGCGGCACGATGGCGTAAATGAGAGTTAAAAGTTTTGGATGTTAATTTCCATTAAAATTTACGAACATTAACTTTAAAAACTATCTTTAATTTGAAATTTCTGAGAAATCCAAAGTTCGAATTCTAGGAAATCCCTACGGGCATCAGCAATCCACGCTTTTAGTACGGTGTCGGCTTGAGTCAAACTAAGAAAAATGTCAAAATGAAATTCATATTCAAACGTCGACACTTTGACTTAAGTCGACGTAGCACTAAACACGTGGATACCATCAAGAGAGTGAAAAAAATCTTCATGACACAACTTTTCAAAAAATGTAAATTGAGTTGAAATAAGCTACTGCAACTGATGGAGTCAGCTGCGACCTTGATATTAAATAAAATATTCATAAATAACGTTTGCCATTTAAAACAAAGTCAAGTATTAAATTACAAATTATAGTCTAAACATCGATTGTAGTAAAATCAGGGTGATGGTCCATTAAATGTTTCTATATGTTACAAACTGATTCTTAACTACATCTCGCTATAAGCACATAACGACCAATATTTATGGCGTAATACTGTCAAACTATCCAATCAGCAATTGCCTGTGGATTCTAAATGAAATTATTAAGACTTTAAACAAAGTAAATGCAGCTGTCTTGGATAAAGCACGCTTTTGTAAGATTATATATTATAGTTTTCCGACTTATGTAAGTAATAATATTAATTCAAATTTTACATGCCATTATTACATTTAATAACCATTCGCTCTAATTTCTTTTAAACAACCATTGATTTTCAATACACAATGTTCACTCGGCGTATATTATGTTATTAATTGAATTATTGGAACAATAACTTTTTTGTAAATATACACAAACGAAAAGCAAAACGTGTTATAGGTTTAAACAACTCAACACCGAGAACAATCTGAAAAATTGTACATTTTTCGTGAACCACGTTTTTTCAATAATGTATTCGATTCAACAGATAAACTTCAATTTTACTCGTTTCCCGCTTTTTTTCTTAATAATTATGGAAACAATCATTTTGATGGCTGAGCTGTGATGCTGCATGGTTGTCAATTTAACACGAAAATGGTTTTTTTCGGTTAACGTAAAGAAATGGGCAGGGTTGTATTGATTGTTCAACATGACCAGTTTGCGTGCAAAAAAACCAGTTATGTTAACTGGTCATTTGAAGGTAATGTCAACATTTTTTTTTTCAAAAGTCTGACAGGACGACATAAAGGAGAAGAATCGTAGGATTGTGAAACGTTTCCTTCTAACTCGTTTGACCGAAAAACCGAGTTTTACATGCACAAAATGCAAGCGAATACGTGAAAAGAGTAATAGAAGAGTGGCATTATTCAAAATCATTGGAAATCTTTCCATCATATATAATAGCTTTGCCACTTCGTCTACACCAAATTGATTTTTTCTAATGCTTTGAGGTCATGTGACCATGACAATACTGTGACATTGGTTGTTTCGCAGAAATTCTCTCATTTCTAGTAGTGTTGCCTGATTAAAATTGCATTGAAATATTTGCTATCGACTTGCAACAAAAATTTCTATGATGGTAAAAGACGTTCATCTTATTTTTACGACTTTGTTGTCTGCTGTTCATCTAGCCTTATACATAGACACCCCATTATCCGTCATTCATCTCAGTTGACCGTATACCTTAAAACCATGGTTTATTCTTCGGCTTTCACTTAAAGCAAATCTTTTCTTCAGATTCAAATAAATGTGGATATAATGAACGACAAGCGAAATCAAGTAATTTCTATTGCAGTGGAAACGCAAGAATTTTCCCGTATATTATGTTATCAGTTTCGGGCCTTACGGATATTGGAGAGTTTACATCTGAGGAGATATTATAACAACCGTATCATCGACTTCAACATCAACATATATTTTTCGACTCAATTTTTCGACAATAAAAAAAGTCCGTCCGTCCGTCAACACGATAGCTCGAGTAAAACTCAACTGATTTTCAAAAACTTTTTTCTCTGAAAGGTAATTGAAAAATCTATTATAGGATCGAAACTTAAAACTGTCGGCCCAAGGGCTGCCGAGCTAGGACCGTTTAAATGGTCTTTTGGTACATAAATCGAGTAAATCATTTCCGGTTTTCATAAACTTTTTTTTTTGTTTGAAGGTCTGGACATGGCCGACAATTTATGGAAGAAACGTTTTTGATTTTGGCCCTTTGGACTTAGCTAGGGCACTAAAAACGAGTCTCTGCTAGGGCCCTACATGTTTTTTGTACCTAATTCGAGAAAATCTTTTCCATTTTTCAAAACAAATTTTTGTTTGAAAGGTCTGGGCATGGCCGAAAGAACTTTTTTGATTTTGAGCCCTTGGACTTAGCTAGGGCACTAAAAACGAGTCTCTGCTAGGACCCTGCAAGTTTTTTGTACATAACTCGAGTAAATCTCTTCCGATTTTCTCAAAAAAAAAAATTTTAAATAGAAAGGTCTAGGAATGTCTCACATTTTATGGAAGAAACTTTTTTGATTAGAAGCCCTTGGATTCAGCCAGGACCCTGAAGATGAGTTTCTACTGGGGCCCAACGTGTTTGTTTGCATAAATCGGGCAAATTCTAGCCGATTTTGTTGATTATTTTTCTATTTGAGAGGTAACTGAGTACCGAATTATATTCAAAAACAAATTTGTGCCTAAGGCTCAAGTTGGCTTCAGGTTGGCCCTAACCAAAAAAAAAATTGTTTTTTTGCTATGTAGCAGAGCAAGCGAAGGAACCATTTTTGTCTGTGGAAGTATGGTCGGCCTTAGACAAAAAAAAATGTTTTTTGCTACGTTGTAGAGAAAATTAAGGTTAACAATTTTGTCAATTTGGGGGTCAATTTTGTGCTTTCGGAAGGGTTTTTTTACACCGTTGCTTCGGACGGGTTTTTCCACATTGCCCTATCGGCAATTTCCAATACAATTTAATGTGAACGCAATATTTACTTAAATACGTTCGAGTCTTTTCGTAACATCAACTCTGTTTGCCACATCTATTCTGATACGTACGGGTCCCTTGCATATGTTTTCATAATTCAGCGAAAATTAACGTGTGCCGCAAGGTCAAACCATGATTTTTTGATCTCATGAAGAAGTTTTAGTCTTCTTGCGTTCGCTACAATCAATTTAGAATATTCTAACGACCATAGAAAGCGAATTTTGGTATCAGCGAAACGCAAGTTTCTACTAGCGTTTAAATTGAATTAAAATTTGCGACACGATAATATAATCCGAACTAAAAATAAATTAATCGCATACTTGGTCAGCTTTGCGGAACAGCGAGCAATCAGTTTGTCCATCAATATGTTGTTTATGTTGTAACATGAAAAAAGAGTTTATGGACACGTCTAACAATTATTTATGAGTTTTTGTGAGACAACATTAATCTGAAGATGCAATAAATACAATTGATAATATTTTAACAAGAAATATGACTGCGTTGGACTGTGAAATGTTGATAAATTGCTCTTTTTCCACAACAACAAAATAAATTACATTGTTGGTTTAATGTTTATGAAAATTAAATACATCCATTCGATAAGAACGCGTGTGGTTAGGGCGCAGTATTACGCGAACTCACTGGTCTCTGTATTAAAAACACTAAATGATTAATGCTCAACACACTAATGCTCATTTTTTTCAAAGAATCTGACCAATAAATGCAGCCGAAAATAATTCGATTTTTTCTTACCATTTTTTTACACGCCATCTTTCATTTTAGATCGTTTTTACTTGTATTACCCCAGGAACATAAAACAAGGTTTATCCTATGAGTATTCGAGATAGATTTGTGGTCTCTAGTGGAACCAAGAAAATTTCCATTTAATTGAGGAGTGAAGTGGATGGCAATATAAACAAATATCTTAATGTGAATTCTATTACATTCCACGTTGAGACTGAAGCACATTACTCAGAAACCTTAGTTATGTGGGTTAGAACATAATTACATGTGGAATATATTGGATTGACATCATTTACAGTTACCAAAGCATATTCTACCCACTTTAGTAATATTTTTATTTTTATTTTTACCACGGAAGGTAATGTTGAAAATCAAATATTGCGGGTACTTTGATCCACGGCAGTGCTGTGTATACTTTCTTGCCACACTTTTTCGTTCAGCAAACAAACCAAAAATATATATAACACGTTCAGCTCTCGCGTTAGTTGTACCAATTGAATAAAATAAAATAAATAAAAAAAAACAAGTAGCAATCAAGATTACAGATATTAATGGTCGCATTCGTACATCTGGTCTGGAGAAGCTCATTTTCATAATAGCGTTATTGGCTGTTGTTTCTCGGAATTTTAATTAAATTGTTAATAAATTGGAAATAATTTATGGTTCTAGATGTGATTACGATTTCGTTTCAAACGTGCTTCAGATTTGTTATTTATCATTTCTACTTCTAAATCTTTGTAGATCAGACGGCTTTTTTTCGGTTTTCATTTTCGTTTTAAATCAAACAGTCAGTTAGTCAGTTCTACAGATTTTACTATCAACGAATAAAATAAATTGATTTATGATTTAGTTAAATAGATTGGTCATTATAACTCATCAAAACATTTTGATTTGATTGAATGTTTGAATTAGAAAAAATCAAATAAAAAACCTACCTGAACGGCGCAGTTGAGGAAACAATTATTTTGTCCAGGTCCATTTAGTAGACCTTTCGTTGTCGATGCAACTGGTGTACCCGGTGAAAGGATGGGACTTTGCACTTGTAGACGATTATAACCCATCGTCCCATTTATTATCGCTGTACCAATTTGCACAGGCATGTTCTTTAAGAAATACGTTTCGCTTTATTTGTCCATCTCTGAAAATAAATTTAGCGACTTTGGTAAAATGACTCAAACACATTTAGAATCGTAGGTGTAACAACAAATAAAGATTTGTATCAGTCCATCTAAGTAATTAATGAATTTATAACCTAAAAATTGAAATGCTTTTTTAATTTGTCAGAAATTGCTAAATTATTGTATATTGACGCGTTGGCGCTGCTGGTGATGCTAAACTTTTTCTCAATTTACACGTTGCCCCATCTATTCAGAAAATAATCTTCGAATTTTTCAAATTTCTATGTCTTCTGGAACAAGTGGGACTTTCAAAGTTCCTTTCGTTCCAGAAGTGACAGAGTCATAAGGGGCTGTCCCTAAATTACGTAACACATTTGTGGCCACTTACTTTTGGCCCCCCCGTCGTTGTCACACACTGTAATAATCACTCGAACCCCCCCCCCCCCTGTTACGTAAAAAAACTGAGGAGCAAATGTTATGACGTTCAACGTGGTATCTTATGATTTGTCAAAAGTAGAGAAAGATAACTAGAAACAATAGCATTGCTTCACCAAGTGAAAAGCATATAACAGATGATCACAAAAAAGTTTCTCGTATACGATTTTGAACAAATTTAATTAAAAATACAAGTTTTTGGTTGTAAAAGTGTTTGTTACGTAACATTTCTACAAACCCCCACCCCCCCCCCCTAAAGTCCGTAACAATCTGTCACAAATTCTTGTCTTCCTAGATGTTTCACAAGCTTTCGACAAAGTGTGGCATGAAGGACTCATTTACAAGCTGAGCAGAATTCTCCCTGCTAACTACTGTGAACTACTTGAATCCTACTTATACGACAGGAAATTCAGAATAAAAGAACAAGAAACCTACTCCAGGACCTAT
Organism: Pseudolycoriella hygida; assembly: GCA_029228625.1. Classification (NCBI taxonomy): domain Eukaryota; kingdom Metazoa; phylum Arthropoda; class Insecta; order Diptera; family Sciaridae; genus Pseudolycoriella; species Pseudolycoriella hygida. The sequence goes on along the minus strand of CM055406.1, from coordinate 46,293,043 downwards.
CCAATACAAGCAGGAGTGCCCCGCTCCTATACATAATTTACACAGCAGACATACCAGTTTCAGATAATGTCCTCATTGGCACCTTTGCTGATGATATAGCGATTCTGGCCACTGATACCACTCAGCAAAAAGCAATAAACAATTTGCAGTTATCTTTGGACAAAATAAATAAGTGGACTAGAGACTGGAAGATAAAACTCAACGAGGGTAAATCCAATCACATCACTCTTACGTTGCGTGACGTTAGCAACCACCATATATCACTGAATGGAAATCACGTTCCGCAAGCAGAGTCAGCAAAATATCTAGGCCTACATTTGGACAGCAAATACAACTGGAAACATCACGTGAGACTGAAAAAACAACAAATGAAGCATAAAACGAGACAAATGTACTGGCTCATCGGTTATCACTCCAAACTGAGCCTCTACTCTAAAAGATTGACCTATAAATCCATTTTCAAACCAATCTGGACGTATGGCTCTGAACTATGGGGCTGTGCGAAAAAAACAAATACAGAGAAAATACAAACAAGCCAAAATATTTTCCTTCGCATGATTACTAATGCATACCGCTTTGTAACGAACAAGGAATTACATAAAGACCTAAAAATCGAACTGGTAGAAGAACTAATTCGTGCTAACGCCATTAAACACGAAAAAAGGCTACTTAATCACACCAATGTGGAAGCTATCCAGTTGTTGGATATAACCGACGAAGTGAGGAAGCTGAAACGAGTCAAACCACATGAACTAACCTATGGAAGAACATCCTGAAATCTCCGGAGTCTTCGAATGGCAATTTGGGACATGACTATTGAGTCGGCCGTCCCGCACGCGTCTTACTGAAGTTATTTCTCCCCTCCCCCCCCCCCCTCACAGAGCGTTACCTAATCCAGAAATGAGATTGTTGGGATCAAAAGTCTATTCCAACTGTCAAAATGACATTTCAAACGTCAAAGATATGAGGCAAACGAGCAGTTAGTTAAAAGGTTGAAAATGTTCGTGTCCATATGTTAATATATTTGATCAAATAGGAATCTAAAACGATAGAAGAATCTATTCATTTATCTAATTATTTGACGTTAAAAATGTCATTTTGACAGTTAAATAGACCGCCTTTTGATCCCAACAGACTAAAATGACGTCTTATTCTACTTCTGACTTTTTGACCCCCCCCCCTTCCCCTGCGTTCCATATTTTCCTTATAACATTACGTGTCCCGCTGGACGTCATCCATATAGGCCCCTAACCGCTATCAACTAAACAATTATCGAAATATCAGCTATACAAATACCAATTATCAGCTATCAACTATCCAAATATCAACTAAGAAAGTAAACCAAACTGAAAAAATTGATAAGTTTTCACCATTTTCAATGAACGAATCGTTTTGCAATTATTGTTTGGTTATGATATGTATTGAGTGTCGTAAGTTATTTGAAAAAAGAAACAAAGTTACTATTCGCACACGTGTGTACAAATTTTTTGAACTATCCCCTATTTCTGCCGAAAAGAAAACACATCAACTCCACACAATGGAGATTTCTATAGAAATTAAGTCACATCTACAGTGAACAAAGTTGGAATTTTTATATACGATTGGGATGTGACATGGCCAAACGTAAGCAGTTGAGTCTTAAAAGGTTTTTTGGGTTACGTCCAGAGAGATGATATGCTAAAATGGGAAATAATTTCTTTTATTTAGTGAAGTTTAGTGTCTGTTAAAATGAAATATTTTTATTGTGCTAATTTATATAAATAATTGAGTGTTTTCTTAAGATGGATATTTTAACTTTATATCAAAAAGGCGCATCATGTATTCATTACTGAATAAGTAATTGTCATTGTCATCGGAATAATAATTCACGAATATTATTATTGTAATCATAAAATCATGTTAGTTACGTAGTCAACAAAGGTGCGTCCATACCATCGCAAATTCCAATGTAAAAAGTTTTCTTTGAAATTTTAATGTTTGAAATAAAAAAGTATATACCGTATATACCCAGCTGCGAAATATGTCGATTTGAGCAGTCATTTACCGGCTAATTAACTATTCAATAAAACCATTGAGCATAAGTTTTTTTTTTCGTATGAGATGCGAAAATTCTAACCTTAAATGAAGTGTGGTGTTTTCGCAGTATGAGAAGTTGATGCACTTTAGGGAGAAAATGGGAATATTAACTCATCAAACGGGAAAAATTTAATTCACTCGGTGAAAAGCGAAATTAAATAGCAATAGCTTTATAATAGGTGTACGCTTCATTATAACTATGTTGCCTTAACTGAAATTAAACACATGAAAACTATATCGTGAAGATTTAAATTTTTCTATCTTCAATGATGTCTCATTGTTTTCTCCTGAACCGTATTTATCAATGAAGCAATGATTGCGCTACTGGCTCAACTTTGTGTTAAACGTTAGGAATGTATGGAAAAAGCTACATGTCGCTACGTATCAAAAGCAGGAATATTGTCTGAAGGAAACTGAAGCTAGATTTGCCCGACAACGCATAAAAAACCTAGCGACGAGAATTTGTGAGAGAAAATATATGAAAATCTCTCTTCTGATAACGTCGCTAAGTTTTCTATGCGTTGTAGGGCAGAGATGTGGTCTACTTGTTTCCATCAGTTTAATCTTTATATGCCTACAAGCCTGCCCTACAACGCATAAAAAACCTAGCGACGTTATCAGATCTGCCCTACAACGCATAAAAAACCTAGCGACGTTATCAGATGAGAGATTTTCATATATTTTCTCTCACAAATTCTCGTCGCTAGGTTTTTTATGCGTTGTACGGCAGAAGCGTCACGACTACAGTACAAACAAAAGAAATAACAACAAAAACAACCAAAGTCGGTCGTAAAGAATCTAACAAATAAAGTTAACAATGACAGGGTCAACTGAGCAAAACTGAGTGAAACATTTTTATTTCTGGAACGCGTTCCAAGTGAATTGTCATTCCCTGCTCAGGTAACGGAAATTATCTACTTTCTCCCCATGTCATGAAGTGAACTATTCTTATTTAAACATAAGTTTTTTATTATCATTTTTAGAAACAAATATATGTGTGCCATAAAAATACAATATACACAACACATTTATTGTCGTTAAAATAAAAATAAAAACTATCACCTCCACTCCTACATTTATTCAATTGTTAAAAATTCTTCATTGCGTGTTTCGTTAAAGGTAACGTACAATATTGGATGATGTTAAGTTAATATTTAGGCATTTATCAAGAGTACAAAGAACTTAGCGCAATTTAGTATTCGTGTGATGTGACGGAATTTTAAATAAAAATCAAGGTAAGAAGAATGATTACGATAATAATATATGTAACATGGAATGAATTTACAGAATTACAATAGACAGTAATTGTTGCTGTTGAACTTAAACGTTTAATAGCCATATGGAACACGCATATTATTTCATTCTTAAGTTAAACTTGATTTTGGTGAATAGTCTAAAGATACTTAACCAATTGATTTATTTTATTTATTGTTAAATTGCTCTTGAGAATGCAGTAATTAATTTGTATTGTCCGAAATATTCGATAATTCATTTAGTTAATTAGTTTTCGACATATTTAGCTCAAAATAAGCATTTTTTCGAAGCCATTAACTTTGGAATGTTGTGACACTATTTACACAGTCACATATACCCACTTTGAGCCTCCAAATCTTTATATGGTATAATGTAGGTTTTGCCAACAGAACTGTGGGAGTAACCAGCTGGGAGATTGATGTTGGACGAGGTCAAGATCCTAAAGGGTTGTGGTGCCGACTACGTAAGTAAGTATACAAGTGCGGCAACCGTTAGTAACTTTGTGCCTTGCAATGGTGATGTAAGGGGACGTTCATAAATTACGTAACGCTCTAGAGGGAATGGGAGGGTCGTGCCTAGCGTGATAGATTGTGACAGGGGAGAGGGGAGGGTCTTATCATGTGTTTCATCACGCAAAATTTTTAATAAAGCTTACAAATACTCGAAAGCTTTTGCGTCCATTGAAAGGTTCACAGAGCTTGACGAGCCAGATCGTAGCCCTGGCTTCAAGCGTAGATACACGTTTGACAAACCTTTTATTTGATGGATTTTTTAATTGTACAGTAAAACCTCTCTATAACGAACTCTGTTTCTTCGGATTCCTCTTCGGATATCTCCGGCACCAGATAAGCTAGAACAATAGTATTATGCTTTGGAAAACTGCAGATGTTCTCTTTCTGAATCACATAATACTATTGTTCTAGCTTATCTGATGCCAGAGATATCCGAAGAGGAATCTGAAAAAACATAGTTCGTTATAGTTGCCGTGTAAAGAAATTTTCAAGTGGCAAAGAACTAAATGTCGAACTACAAAACATTACGCGGGATTATAACACGGTTTTAAAAATTAAATCTGATGAACGAATCGTAAAATCGCATGTTCATCGAAAATTGATACTTGCGATAAGAGAGAGAGATCGTTTGAAAGCACTAATCAATGGGAATCCGCACAATGAGATAATTTTGCGAAAGTACAATGACAAGAAGGAATTCGTCAAAAAACGCAATTAAAATCCTCGTTTGAATGTAACAGAATTGAAGCAGCTGCAGGAGATAAACGAAAAACATGGAATCTATATAAGGAAATCCTATTCAATCAAACCAAAAAGACGGAAGCCTCCATCACAATAAACGGTGTTGCAATGGATGACACCACAGTCTCTTGCAACATTGTAAACCGTCATTAATGCACTGCTGGCAAAAATCTGGCTACATCCATAATTGCAGTTCATGGTTAGGACACGAGTGACATTGACGATCTGTATCCGGAACATTCCGAAAATAACTGGTCGTTTCAACATGTCGATTCCGAAATGGTTACTGAAATTATTCAAGAGCTTCAAAGCAAGACTTCGACCAGCATTGACAAAGTTCCGATGAAGCTCCTTAAAGCCTGCCTCATGACCATCGCATTGGCTATTGCAACCTGCTTCAATGCCATGATCGACACTTCCACTTATCCAACAGAACTGCTAAAAGGCAGACTCAAATTGATCCATAAGACCGGAAGCTTCGACATTGACAAGGTAAAAATTGAGAAAATTCTCGTTTTGGTATAATTGCACCCATAGAAATAATATTTTACTATGGCTGTTGTACCTTCGGCAGATTAAAGTTCACCCGCTTGAATCAACATATAAAAGCCACTCACAATTCTTAATCCTACTTCCAATTGTTTAACAAAAATCGAAAAACTAAAAGTACTGCTTTCGTCGTTTACGACTCGTCAGTACACCTTGTCTTAATCAATTCTTAATCCTACTTCCAATTGTTTAACAAAAATCGAAAAACTAAAAGTGCTGATTTCGTCGTTTACGACTCATCAGTACACCTTGTCTTCCAATTGTTTAACAAAAATCGAAAGACAAGGTGTACTGATGAGTCGTAAACGACGAAATCAGCACTTTTAGTTTTTCGATTTTTGTTAAACAATTGTGGAAATAGGATTAAGAATTGTGAGTGGCTTTTAAATGTGGACATTGACAACTTTCGTGGGTTAACTTTACTACCGTCGCTATCGAAAGTATTTGAGGAAATTCTCCTAAAACAACTCTACTCGTACTTAGAGAGTGTAAATCTGTTTGTTGGAAACCAGTTTGGATTCCAAAAAAACTCAAGCTGTGAAAGCGCTGCAATGCAATTGGTGGATTTTATCAAATCAAACTTCAGGAAAAGATTAGTTACTGCCATGTTTATAGACCTTAGAAAGGCATTTGACACTGTAGACTTGAATCGACTTGCTAGAAAAATAAAGCGTCTAGGTCTCTCAAACAATGCTGTGAAATTGATGCTGAGCTATCTGAAAAATCGACAGACTGCAAACACCATCGGAAATAGCTCCAGTGAATTTCTAAACGTCAAAGTTGGAGTAGCGCAAGGATCAAAGCTTGGGCCGATACAATTCATTGTCTACATTAACGACATTCTCAGCCTAGATCTGATAGGACAGCTGGTACTATGTGCCGACGATGCTGCCATAGTCTATGCGCTTGATAGCAAACACTGTCTACAACATGCAATTCGGAACGATGCTGACGTCCTCCAGGAGTGGTTATCTCGGAACGTTCTTTCAATCAATGCAGTGAAAACGTGCTACGCAACTTTCGGTCGTGCCAAGCATATGCCCGATCTCAGAGTGATCATTGATGGAACGGTGATTGAACGAGTCAAAGCGTATAAGTTTCTTGGATTGGTTATCGATGAGAACCTAAATTTCAACTCGCATGTGGATCACATCAAAAAACAGATCACACCCTTCATATCGTTAATGTGGCGCAAAGGAAAGTATATCCCTGTGAACAAACATAAACAGATATACTTGGCGTATGTTCAAAATCATCTAATGTACATGATGCCAATCTACAGCGAATGTGCTGGTTACAAACTAAATGAACTGCGAATACTTCAAAACAAATCCGTTAAAGGCAGATATCGCTTACCGAGACTCACCCCAACGACGTTCTCATATAGTACCAGTCTACTACCGATTAAGAAACTTGTGAAAGTCGAGAGAGCTGCCTATGTGCACAAATTAGTTCGATCATTAACTAAGTATAACTTTGAACTTGGTACCAATTCTAGCGTGCATGGTCGCTCTACAAGAAGGAATTCGCACATCCATATATTCAACAATCGATCTAGTATGAGTTCGAAATATGCTGGTCTTGCAACTGCGATTGACGAGCATAACTCCCTGGCGAGCGAAATTCGACTAATAATATACTTACGAAGCTTTGAGAATTGAGTCAAGCTGAAAGTGATGCAGGACAGTTGTGAATTTTATGCAATATCTCCGTACTATTTTATTAATTGACGTAATCATTAATTATTTATCAATGAAATTAGACCACTACAATTATTTGACCTGTGATATTTAAATATTACTGAAGTAAGTGCAATTTACAATTAGGAATACAATTAGAACGAGACAAACCAGTCGACTAAAATATGATACCAATGTATTGACGAAACAGAGACTAAAACTAATCCAATTGTATAGTATATCCCAATAAAATTATTTAATTCAAACTAAATCAAAACTAAATTTTGGAGAGCAAAAAAGAAAATTACTAAATTTGACCTAAATTATCCTAAATTTTTGTTATAACTTAACTAAATAATATATTGTATTCCACACGAGATTTCCTTGGAATGATAATAAACGGCTTAAATGAATGGAATGATAATAAACGGCTAAAAATAGAGGTTTTACTGTAGAGGTTCGGATTTCAAGCTTGCGAGACACTAGCGTGACAGGGTGGGGGGGGGGGTCAAAAAATGGGAATTTTCACGTTACGTAATTTATGCACCAGCCTCTAATCGGCGCTACAATGAATAAAGTTGCTTAAGAAATATTAAATTTCGCGCCGAACTATCCAATATCGTGAATCCAAGCGATAAGAACGGTTTATCCTTATAAAACATGACTGTACCAGAAGGAGAATTTTTCTTGCGTTGTCTTTTTATTTTACTGTCACATAACTTTTTAAGATAAAATTACATTTGACATGACCCCATAAATAACGTTATTCATCATAACTTTATTTAACTGAAACAGAATAAAACATGTAATGTCCATTCCTTATAAGATAAAAATCATTGAATCAACTGAAAAATTAATCTAGCATCGACCAAAGATGTTAAGATGTTCTCTATTGAAAACCGATATAGGAAACGTATTCTCTTTATATGGGTGATTTATGGATAGATCTTTATTCTATCGTATAATAATTCCTATCACGTCTGATCGAAAAGATCAATAAAAAGAAACTTGATATTTGTAGAAGGATATGTTTAACTTATTAACGTAAACAATGGAGATATTTGGCTAGTAGGTGATTGAATTAATGATTAAATCCATAGTCATCACTGGGGTGCATTTAATAAAAATTTTAATACAAAAAATGAAATTATACCATACATTGTCTTCAAGTGTTCTGAGTGACTGAGTGGGTGTTCTCAAAAATTTCACTACCATCACTAGTTGAAAAATTCAAATAAAAAAGTAGGATTAATGAATTCAATGTCGATTTACTTTGATTGAAGCAATAATTGATACTAAATGCTACTAGGGAACAAAATTACAGTTGTTATACGAAAGCGTGGGGTTCAGTCAATAATAAACATTGCAAGTTATTATCAAAATTAAAAAGTTTTTAGGTAAAGTTCGAAAAGGAGATGGGAAAGTGATTGTGGTGAGTCTCCTACCTACGTGATGTAAATAAAATTAAAATTTAATACTTTCTTGTCGGTCGATCAAGTGACGATTAAGAAATGCGTTCGTTTACATTTACATTCCCTCTAAATATTGTTTTTGAAATCCAGTAAAATCATTAATCATTATAATTTTTTTCTGTAAAAACGTTTTAAATGGCAAGTCATTTGATAGATAATTAGAAAAATGTTATTCTAAAAGTAAACTCTTCGACTCTATTTCCTTCTTTTATGTACACACGTTAGAATTTTACCATGAGTATGTTGTAGCGATATCCTTGTGACGCAAGTCCCACATCAGGTCGATCACAAACGGTTACACAATGTGACTATAATAATAATAGCGTATGGTATTGTTCAGCCGGGAGGACACTTTTTAAGTGACATTTTCGGCTATCATTGCTGCTATAGCTAGTGAAAGTACATTTTACATGGTATTGTAATGACCTAGCACTAGGGACCAAATATTTAACGTGAATTCCGAACCACGCCTTCTAAGTTTTTTTACACTCTGAAGGATTTTTGAATGTTGCGCTTTAGTACCTATAGCAGTGCTTAGCCCAGTAAAGCGCAGTAGGAGTAGAATACCGGCAGCTCCCAACAATGTATTGACCGGTAAGCCGTGTGACAGCTCTTCACACACAACTACACCAGATTTGAACCGATTCAGCCAGCTGTGTATTTATGTGCACGTCTGACTACCGATTTTTTTTCTGTTGCGGGTAAGTTTCGAACCATCACACTGGCAACTCAATCGAATATAGGAAAGCAAACGACCTAACCATTACGCCATTGAGTTGTTTATCATGTGACACAACTACTATACAACATAATAGGCCAAACAAAATACAAATTGTTTGTAACCCTTTATTGACTAGAAGAAAAAAAAATTCCTTGAACTAACCCTTCCAATCACTCCTTGAATCCTCCTTTCAACTCATACCTAATAGTCCACCTAGTCCTCTTCCAAAACCCCCTCAACTAATCCTTCTTTCAAACCAATACCTTATAACCCTTCCAAGCCCACGACAAACTTTAACCTATTCATGAAATTCACAAACATCGTGTGGGTCGAGTAGGCATACTCTAGGAACCGTACAGTCCGAACCTATTAATGATGGAGGTAAAAAAGTCTCACTGATCCACAAAAAATCAAGTTTGCGGCCACTTTTTCAGTATCTTGGGACGTTCTTGAAAGTGAAAGATTTTGAAAATTGTCATTTTTACTCGAGTTATCGTGTTGACAGATGAACATACCTCTTATTTAGACCAAAACAAAAAACCCACCAACCCTGAGGGCATAAGCCGATACTTCGTCCGGAAATTTAAAGTAAATATTTATCTCCTCCCTTTTACGTTGTCCCCTCTAGCACTTTTTCTCGAATTCTCTAAATCTAACCGAATCTGGCTCTGGCTGTATGGTCTTGTTAAAGTTTTCCAAACAATTCCAGCTTGTCGATCAAAAAAAGTTATATAACATTTTCTCGGTGATTATTATAACCTAGTGAAGTTATTCTCACATAGAACTTTATAGTATATTACTGCATAGACGTGTATGTAAGCGGTGTATACGCACGAGGAGCGAAGCTCCGACTGTTAGTATAACCGCTTATACACACGTCCATTAGGTAATAATAATAATAATCTGCCTTACAACCCATGAAGGTTTAGAGACTAGATCATTATTTACTAGTTTCGCTGTGTGTGGTTCTACTTTTTTGAAATCCGTTCATTACCGGAAAGTTTTACTGCGCCAGTGGTAAGCTGTGCGACAAACCCAGTGCCATCTATGAGATGTAACTAGGAGCGAAACTAGTAGGGGTAGAATACCGGTTCTCCCAACAATGCCTTTTCCGGTAAGCCGTACGATGGCACTACACTCAACTTCACTTGACTTGAACGATTCAATTAGTTTTGTTTTGTTTACAAATCTAACAATCGGTACAAATCCGTCTGCGGCTGAGTTTCGAACCAACGCACTGACAACTCAATCTCGTAGTAGGAAGCAGACATGTTAACCACTGCGCTATTGAGTTGTTCGGTCCATTAGGTATGTTGGCTTAACTGACTTATATGGCTCAAGCCATGGTAATGTAGCGAGGACAACAACTTGTTCAGAAAATTATGTCCACTAGCCCCTATGATAAAAATGCTGATTCCGACTAATTTGAGTAACGAAGACGAGACATAGCTGTTACTTGCTCAGAAACGCAGATAATCCTGTTGTCCACACTACACAAATGGTGATACCTCTATACGGTCTTATCCAACTTGTACACTCTACTAACACACCGACAGCGAATGCATTAAATTTAATAACAATGTTGCAATGACAATAACGGAGTTTATGTTTTATTTGACTTCCATGAAAAAATTATAACTGTTCGAATGCTTCACTTTTAAAAAAATACTTATGCCTATCAAACCCACTCCAATATCTACGTAACATTTGGATGTACCTAGAATCGTCCCTCTTGTTTGAGCGTTACGTTATATATTCAAAATCCTACAAATTTGTCATTTATTTCTGTTTGTAACTGTAACAATCTAAAGTGTTATAACTGTTATAATCGAAAGCGTTATAACTATTGTTCCCTAAAGTAAAACACTCTCTTGGGTCAAAAACAATTTCAAAAAGGTCGAAATTTCAAATAACTCCCAGACTTGAATTTTTGCAAAAAAATCAACAATTTGTTTCCTTGCGACCAGATTCATCAACAGTTTGATTTGTGACCCTTAGCACCAATAATACCAATCAAATAATGACTCAGTCGTTTTTATTGATTCCAAGGTGAATTTTGAAACAACAAAAAGTAACATAGCGATAAAAATTACAAAATAGCAACAATAAAAGTTGTTGAAAGATCTTCAAATAGACTTTATTAGCAAATAGATACAAAGTCTTTGCAATCATTCAAGCTGAATTTCCTTGTTGCACCTAACAATTCGAAGAATCGAACAGGCTAATTCCATTTCCAGAAGATATTTAAATCTTCACGATTAAATCAAGCAATTTTAATAATCCTATGTAAATTATGTGCATGTGAAAGCATCAAAACATACAGCAAAAAATTTACTTGTATTCAAGATAGAAGTATGTCAATGAATAACCACACATGTATCTAAGAGCATGATATATTTTCAGATCCCTACTCATTGATTATTGATGATGAGAAGATATTTATTGAAATCAGACATATTTCTCAAATTTATGCATACCTGCATAAATATAGGCATTTGCATATGAAACGCTGATTAGTAAATATATATTTCATTAATTAAATAACTTGATGAATATTTCTTTGATTTGACTTGTTTATAAAGTGTTACATTTTCTATATTTTAGTCGTTCATTTATTCCGTTAAAAGATTATCGCTTCATTCATTTTTATTGGACAACCGAGATCGTCTATTCTTAAATATGTAGATATTCATTAAAGAAATATGAAATTTATGTTTATGTCTACATAAACTTTATGTGTAATATTTAGTAAAATTTATTGTTTAATAAATCACGATTGCAGAACCAAGCGTGATTTAAACACAAATAATGAAGCTTTAGCAGTTATTAGTGTCAATGAAATAAAGAACAATTACGCTACAAATTATTTAGCAGAATACATACCACAGAAAAAAGTATCTTATCGGCCGTTACCTACCAGATTCTTTTGGTAACGATCTATCAATTAACTCCGGTGTTTAAACTTCCACTCATCCAAATAGACAAGATATAGCTCGACAGACTAATTCGCTTTGGACTATCCAAACTATGAAGATATTGTAGACAGACGCTAACAAAAATATTTAAAAATCTTACCTGGTGTAGGTAGATTTGTACAATCAATCCCGCCCTGGACTACTTGGAAACATAGATTCTATCAAGATATGATTACAATTGAATCTATTTCTTTCAAGCTAATTTTACCTGCCAAATTAAATGAGTTATCCGGCACCCACCGGTGGGAAATATTCAAAAATTAAGTGTAGTCAGTAGTTTTTTTGATCTGAAGCCTTGTTGTGATCATGAGCAAATCAGTTCAGAGCTTACGACCGACTAAATTGTGAGAAAGTTATGAGGTAAAAACACACTCACAAGTGTTATGAACTGTTCTAATAATTTCATTGCAGATTTTTACAGCTAAGAGCGTGTTTTTATCTCGTAACACTTTGAAGCGCCATGGCTATGGTATACACGTCAACCTAAATCTCAACATTTTCTAGCTACGGCTCTGGTATTTGAAAAAATTGACTGTCTTCGTTCACTTTAATCTAAAAAAATGGGAAAAAATCTTATCATATTTACCTGCCACACGTTACATTACCTGGCGGGATTACTTCCACGATCTATTTGCCTTTATCAATCCGGTAGTACAACCTGATAGCGAAGCGGGTCCTAGCTGGGAGAGCGAGGATGAAATTACATTAGAGGAGGTGTCACGGAAGGTCAGCAAACTGAAGACATGAAAATCCGCAGGTGTAGACGAAATTAGGACAGAATTTATTAAGAACAGCGGACCAGACGGGATTCAATGGCTCTGAAGGATTTTTAAATTAGCAATGAAGCTGCCGGATGACTGGAGCTTCGGTGTTATTGTTCCAATCTTTAAAAAGGGCAACCGTAGTAACAACAGGGGGATTTCGCTTTTGAGCGTGGTCGGAAAGGCTAATGCGAGTGTTCTAGTAGATCGGGTTAGGGTTATAGTAGGAGAGGTTCTTAACGAGACTCAGGATGGTTTCACACCTCTGAGAGAGTGTCGGGATCAGATCTTTTGTCTCAGGCAAGCTTTGGAAAAGCTCTTTGAAAGGAATATTGATCTATCTTGTGCTTCATCAAATTATAAAAGGCATATGATCGGTACGGAAGTTTGTTGGGTGCCATTAAAAGCATTTATGCTCAGGAAGCAAGGCTGCCGTAAGAATAGGTGGTGAAATTAGTGAGGTTTTCGAGGTTAATGAGAGCGTTCGTCAGGGTTGTTGTCTCTCTCCGCTTCTGTTCATAATTTTCATTCACAAAATCATCAAGCAGGTCAATTTGCAAGGAAATGTAGAAGTTGGGGAAGTAATTATGAAAATCCTGGCCTATATGCGGATGGTTTAACTCTATTAGCAGATAGTACCAGTGATTTTCAGAGGGGGATTGACTTCCTGAATGTTGCATATGAGGATTGCGGGATGAGGATAAGCGTAAGCAAAGTAGGCTATGCATGTCGGCAAATCTCGGAAAGAGATAGTTTGTAGTTTAAATGGGGAGCAGCTGGAACAGGTTCCTGAGTATAAATATTAAGGAAGCATTTTTCAGAGGATGGCAAACTAGTTAGGGAATTTGAGGAAAGGAGGAAAATACCCGCAGTGGCCAGTCAGTTGAGGTCTCATGTGTTCAACAAAAAGGAATTAAGTAGCGGCACAAAGTTAGCTATTCACTAATCAATCTTCAGTCCAACGATTTTATGTGGTAGTGTAAGTTGGGTAGACCGCGAATATCTCGTGCATGACCTGGAAGTTTCTGAGGGTTTTTAGAAGTGTAGCAAAGGTTAATAGAACGAAGCAGTGGGATAATCATATCAGAAACGACGGCATCAGGGAAAATTTAAGAGGCGGCAAGGGCTAGTCACCAGAGGTGGTACGGGCACGAGGTAATATCAGGCTCCCAAAGACGATATTGAATGCGCAGGTCCCGGGCCTTCGCCTAGGGTCAGGCCAAGGAGAAGGTTTATGGACTCAATTAAATCAGATTTAGAAGTTGGGGACCTTCACTGTTAGAACAAACCATCTCCTTGGCAAGGGAGAGGACGGTATGGAGGAGGGTGGTCCAAGATCACCCGGTTATGGCGTAAAGACCCCATACCGAAAGATATAAAGTATGATGACGTTATATCTTCAATTCTTTTTGTTAAGACTTTTGCAGAAAATCTATGAATTACATCTGGGTGAACCATTTGAGCATATTCTAGGATGTGAGGGAAATTTAATAAGGTTGAGTACGTCGGCAACCACTAATCTACGATGAGGTTTTTACACTCATTTCGCGAGGCCTTTCACTAAGTTTAAATTTTCGGTGGATGTTGTAGCAAAATGAATATTTTCATAAGATGAAAGACAATTGTAACATTTTGTATGCCGTACGTGAGCTTAAAATTTTCTAACGAAATCCCCTAATTTGGCAGAAGATTCCAATAATTCACTGTACATTGCAGGGCCTTATAATATCCGAAATTATTTTTTTTAATTTTCAGTAATTTTAATTCCCTAAAATTCCCGTAAACACCATAAAATTTAAAAAAAAATTAATTTCGGAAATTTCTGTGAATTAAAATTCCTTAAAATAGGTCCTGGTATATAGAAGTAGGTGAAATACATGCTTCTGTCGTATGATTTGTTCGTAGAATAATTTATTTACGAACCGCACTTACACTAACACATTGCCCCAGGAGCCGAAAAATCACTAACTGCAAAAGGGAAATATATAATTTAAATAATTGAACGCACTCATTAGAATCAGCAAATCTCTTAGAGAGAGTGAGTCTATTTTTTCAGTCTCATGCATTGAATAAAATGCATTGAACCAAGTATCCATTGAAATTGTTGTTTAATGCTACTTGCTCACTAGTGAATAACAAATCATGTGGAGCGCTCCTCAATTTTCTCTAAGCTTATAAGTCTCGCCTACAACTAACACCATTTGCAGTATTCGATAATATTTTTGAATCAATCATTTAACACATGCAGCAAAGCGACTTCCTCTATTGCTTCATTACATGTCATCTTTAATTTCATTCAACCTCAATTAAAATCAATACCTTATAAATATTGATTATTAATCGTTATACCACTTCCAATGCTTAAGTAACAAATATATCAATTTCAGAATAATAAATGCATTTTCAAACCACTTCGAAATAAGACTTCAATGATCATCGCATTGCTTTAGACATTTTTTTTAAATCGAAGATCATACATCGTCTATACACTTGGTTTATTTCGAAACAAAATGAATGTAAGGAATTGTATGAAACAAAAAAAGAAGAATAAGAAATATACTCCAGATTAATATTAATACATTTCTTCGGTCAAGATTCTGTTAAGCTATATAAAATCCGTGTGCACATTTTATTCGAATGCTACTTCGAAAAATTGTTACATATACAAACCATACAAACTTATGATCTGGTCAAATCAATTTTTATGTTTATCATATGAATTAATTAATAACACGTTTGTAATACCTGCGAGGTAATAATGCTTCTATGAAACTATTTGTAGTTTTTCTAAGCATAACCAAGCGAAATGCATTTATTTCTGTTTTACAAATTGATGAGTTAAGCGCGATTCGGTACTAAACTGTATTTATTTCATAATTTGCAGTAATTGCACTAATTTTGAAACTTATCAAGAGAAGAATTGTTGATTGTATTGAACCATTTTCCGCATAATCATCCCAAAAATGTAGCTAAATATTAGTAGATTATTGACAATATGCTTGTAAATCGCTTTGATGTGTGATGTTTTCGAAACGCGACGTATATATAAACATTCTAGGTATAAGTGAACATGCTTTCATTGTTTTATAAGTATATATATATCTAGAGCTGACATGTTTCTTCGTCGGCAATAATGAATTACACTAGCCAATAGAGGTTTTGTGATGAAGAAAAGAATGATGAAGTCTGACGTATTTTTATCTGAAAAACACGAATCTGGAACCAGTTTTTTTAGTCACCCTCCTTTATACAACACAACTCCTTTATACAACATAACTCTCATCTTTGCCTAGTTTAGCCAACAGAGACCGTTCCAACAGTAACGGACTATGGAATTACCCATGTGCGTATAGTAGGGTGCAGCGTTTTAAAAAAATTATTTTATTTTCAAAAGCCTTCCCCCTACCAATGTTGGGCAACTCAGTCTGATCATTTTATGGAAGAACTTTTTTTTTAATTGCGATCTTCAATTGGCCGCAGCCCCAAAGTTTGCAAAAAGTCGGTGATTCAGACCCTGTTTGTCGATTTATCCTGTTAAATTGACTTGAGCCAAATAAGTGGTTTAGGGATATTTTGCAGCTACAAGGATTGGGCTTTATTCATAACTACACATGACTTCAGTCCAAGTTGTTTTCTGCTCAGGCTGTTAAGTAAAAGCTTCCCAATGGTCACTGCCGAAAACAAATTTTTCATAAAAAAATACGAAAACTTTGAGGAAATGTTTGTGGGTATGTTAAAAAAGAATATTCTTAATGCGGAAAATGCAGCAGAAAAAAGTCTCTTCAATTCGGACCATTGGTTGCAAAACAATTCAACTTAAAGTGAAGAGAAATTATTATTCCAAAATCTATTTCATCGTCAAAAACACTTTTATGTGCAACATAATCGCTTTTTGTGTTTTATTTGGACATTATTGATCATATGTCTTATTCGCAAAAAGCACAGACCATATATCCATATCTTTGGCGCACTCGCACGTTGGAGAGGTCATACGCCGCTTAGGGTAGTTTTTGGTTTCGGCGATTGTTGAAAATTGGATTCGTAAGTTAACAGAAAATATTGTTTTGACGCGAAAACCACGAAATTTTTTTTTTAATTTTTCTGGTACGATTGGTGATTGGGAAAATTCGAAAACTATATTGCTCGACCATTTAGCTTCAGCGAGCCCCATACATTGTGACCTCATCTTTTCTCATTCAAATTGATTTTTATTGAAAGATTATTTGATTAGCTTTCAAACGACACCCCACTCAACGATTTTGAGCAAAAAACGAATTTTTGGTGACACTTTTTGGTCGACAAAGCCGGCTCAGACCTCAGACGTTCATGGTATTGTTTTACCTTAAGATCACGTCGCAAAAATGTGAACTGTCTAATTTTGCGATGTTTTTTTGAAACAAAATCCAGCGTAAATAACAAATTATTCAAAATGATAGCTCATGTACTGTGAAAGGATGGCTGTTACACGAATAATAGATGAAACGGAATTCAAAAATTTTGAGTATGACGTTCGAAAGTTGCCCTGAAAAATCATCGCAATCCAAGTTCGTTTGCGATGTTATTTCAGAACAAATTTGTACGTTCATACTTATACTTTTTGAATTCTGAATCATCTATTATTTGGGTAAGAATCATCCACTCACAGTACATGAGTTATAATTTTGAATGATATTATATTTACTCTCTTAAGAGCACGTCGCAAAAATGTGAACTGTCAAATTTGCGATGTTTTTTTCAGAAGATAATCCTGCGTAAATAAAAAATTATTCAAAATTATAACTCGTGTACTGTGAAAGGATGACTCTTAGACTCTTTGAAAAAAAAAAAACTGACGAAACGGACAGATTGACACTTTTTTCGCTGATTTTTTTTCGTCATCTTACAGGACCTTTGTACTTCGTACGGGTCCAAAAAATAAAAGTAAATAAAAATATAAGGCGCTCCGTTCTCATTGTCGAATCGAAAAAACTGGATTGTTAACCATATGCGCAGCAAAGGTGTGAACAATTTCGATTCAACGAAGGTGAAATGCTTAGTACCACGCAACAAAGACGTATCCACCCTGTCTTACATATCATTTAAAATCGACACCGACGACGCTAAAGTGGCTAAGATCATCACCGAACCTAGCTTCTGGCCAAGTGGATGCACCATCAAGGATTTCATTCATAAATCTGTTGTGGATTTATCCCATGGTAATTGTGAAAATACTCGAAATTTTTTATTGCGTCCGAGGCCCGATCAGAAACACACGTAACAAATCCCAACCATCAATCAGTTTTTGGGAATGAGTTCCTGTCAGTTTTTTATGAAAATGTTGATGGAATCTCCGACCATAAATGCCCCGACCTGCTAGCTTCATCCTCCAGTGCCGATTACGACGTTATTGCTCTCACCGAAACTTGGCTGAAACCTGACGTCTCTAGTCTGGAATTCCTCAGCGACCGCTATGTTGTATATCTCGCAAAGACAGATCCTCTTCGTCCATCAATGCTACCCTTGGTGGTGGAGTTCTAATAGCGGTTAAAGACGTAATCCAAAGTGATATATTCCTATGTCCTGAGATGAATGAATTGGAAGCTGCCTGTGTGCGTTGATCTCTGTCCTCTAGTTACATCTACGTTTATTGTTTATACATCCAGCCGACTGCTGATATATCGACATACCGCTCGCACCTTGCTGCTATTGCTGCGGTAAAAGAAAGCGTCACCAACTCCGATACTTTCCTGTTATTGGGGGATTTCAACCTCAAAGGAGTGGAGTGGTATGAAAATGAGGAATGTTTTGACTTCATCCCGGTGATTGGCGAATCTATGTCAGCTAAAGCGTTGATTGCTAAGGAAGTGACTTCTACGATGACTGAACATGGAATGTCCCAAATGTCAAATCTCTATAATACTAGCGGAAATGTCCTTGACCTGATATACAT